>CM072153.1:18682083-19282083 GCA_036850595.1 Rhyacichthys aspro
AGAAAGAACTAAAGTAGTTAAACAAAAACAAAAATAGAGCATCCTATAAAAGGGGAATTGTACATTTACAAATTGTATACAAAATATCTATTTCTGCTTTAGGTCATGTAGATACCTTTAAACATACCACAAAAATATAATTAAAATGTCTTGCTATGTCTCACAGTGTGTATTACTGTATATTACCATCCACAGACCAGGCATAAAGAACAGCTACTGACTGGCTAATCATCTTCAAGCTGAAAGTCACCCACTGAAGTTGACCAGTAGAGTCAAGTCAAGTGAGAGGGGTCTGCTGCTTCAAATGAGGCTGCACCAGGACACCCAGACGCTTTGAATCCAGTCAAAGAAATTATAATTCAACTCCAGTTGCATTCTGGGTGTTGAAGCAGAAAGGTATGTGGTATTTATGATACTGAAGGCCCTTGGATTGGAATGTTATTCCTATTAAGAAAGAACTAAAGTAGTTAAACAAAAAACCAAAATAGAGCATGCTATAAAATGGGAATTGTACATTTACAAATTGTATACAAAATATCTATTTCTGCTTTAGGTCATGTAGATACCTGTAAACATGCCACAAACATATAATTAAAATGTCTTGCTATGTCTCACAGTGTATTACTGTATATTACCATCCACAGACCAGGCATAAAGAACAGCTACTGACTGGCTAATCATCTTCAAGCTGAAAGTCACCCTTTTTTCCCCAGAGACACCACTGAAGAGTCAAGTCAAGTGAGAGGGGTCTGCTGCTTCAAATGAGGCTGCACCAGAACACCAGACGGTGTGCTTCCCTCCTGAAGGCAGACTCATCAGACGAGAGACGTGTTTTCATAGCAACAGCCAGTGAAGTAATCTAATTCAAAGTGCCCTAATGTGTTCTATTTGTTGTTTAAACTTTTTGTGGGAGAAGGAGGCAGTGGAGAAAGTCTGAGTACTCTTTCAGTCAAGTGTCCTTGTGGAAAGTGAATGTAAACAAGTATTGCAACCATTTCCACCGAATTTAGTTTAAAAAAACAAAACAAAAAGACACTTTCCCAGTCGCTTAAGGTCTGTTGCTTAATACGATGTGGACTAAGTGAAAGTGGACAGCTGGCCTTGGAAAAACTCTGTGAGTGTTTTTTAGTTCAGATATGTGCTTTTAGGACGATGGCAAACAGTTTAGAAAAAAGTAATTCAAAAGACACAGTCCCTACCACTTCATTTTAGTGTGGTTTGTTTTTCTTTGGCTTTCTATTGGTTTTTCTTAGGATTTCTGAGGAAGACAATAAGGGCTTATGACCTCATGTCTACAAATAAAATACAATCAAAGTTCAAGTTACTAAAGCCTTGGAGAATTATGCCCTAATTATGACTTGTGCTGCTTTTGCACTGTATGCCTTTGCGTCTACATCAGACAGTGTTGTGCGTCATTGAATCTTACACTTGGAAGCATGCTTGTGTGCTTCATACTGCTATGTTTCTTCATGTGTTGTGCACATCACACTTGATGACAACAGAAGTATGGCCTTGTTTCAGCCTGCTGCATCTGACGATGCCATTAGATCACTTCATTAGCCCTGAAAATAAATGAATCACTCGGCTCAAAATAGCAGCGCTGCCGTTATTAATGCCACAGGACCAACAACTGGAAAACCTCTTCTGGATATGAACCTATGGATTCAACACAGAGTTTTAATACATTGGGAGTTGAAGCAGGCTTTAAGTATGTGGAAAAGAGTATTGAAGCAGTAAAGTGGTTGTGTTATGGAGTGGTGTTTGTATGTCTGAACCATTACAGTTCCATATACCGTAAACAAAGAGGCTTACGTTTTCACTGCTGTGTGTGCCATAGAGTGGTGACAACACTCTACTGCTACACTCCTACTACCCTAGTGCAAGTTTCATTTCTGTAAGAGAAATTAATTGTATTTGAAGCAAACTTTCAAAACATAGACAAGTTGACAACACTGTGTTTAGTTAATCCTCAGTTTTACATTCTACACTGGAGCCCAACATTTAAAGGCTCACTATTTCAGGTCAACCCTTTTTTGGGTTTAAATGCAAACAAAAGACTGCAGAGTTTAGTTTTTTGTGCTGTACGACACAGTTGAAAGGACATCAAAAGGGTAATGCACTTGTTTTGACAGTGGACATATGTCTAAAAGCATGCCGTGACTGCAGTACCATCCCACCGCCACAAAGCTTTGGAAAAAACACAATGAAACATCTTATAAACCTGGAAAACAGCTAAATCCTCCTACATTGAATGTGATTTTGCTGAACTGTGTTTTAAAACAGTTGTTCCATTTATTCAAGGAACACAGTAGTAAATAAGACTTTTACCGAGGAACCAGGACACTCTTAATTGAATGAAATGACGAAAGCTGCTGTTGTAATGTGGACTGAAGTGTCTCACTCGAAAACCTTTCCCTCAGATTACTCGTTAATGAGACCAAATCAAATGGCCAGAAACATTGACGCAGCCAATGGAAATGTTAAAGTTCTGCCTCTAGGGAGTATTTTATCAATAAAACAACGGTTATTTGCTTATGTTCCATTTAGTTAGAAATAAAATAACATTTATAGTTGTAATTGTGATGTTGTGAGATATTGTGAGACCATTTTAGAACCCAGTGAAGCAGCCATTTTTCTTCTATTATAGAGTTACAAAAAAGGCATAATTTGTTCAATAATTACAGAATATTTCAGTCCTTTGACCTTCCTACTGTGACCTTAGTCTGATTTAACTTTTTTTTGTTAAATCCTGGCCTTTACAATGCTCTGCTGATAAAAGACATGCTAATTTCTGTCCAGTGACAATCTGCAGATGGCCTCATTCTAATTGGGTTTTAATTTAAAGGCTGACTTGACATTGACAAAACAAAATAACGAATAATGAATAATGAAAATAATAAACTTTTAGTCATGAATAAAATCCTCTACTGCTATATGCGAATTGTTAATATGTACTTTTTTATTTCAGGGTCTCATGAGGACACCTGTAAATCCTTCCAGTTCAGCTTTTCCAGTCTTATTCAAACTGTACTGCAGCCTGTCAGAAGGATCCTTTTGAAAACTGACAACCCTGGTGTTGTCTTATGAAGCACAGTCTACAGCAGCAGCAGCTGTCAAAATATTTTCATATTTTTCTGCTTACTGTTCAGCTCAGGTTCACTTTTCTCACTGCACCGCTGAGGTCTCACTTTAAGCCTCTGTTATTGAACACAAGGCACTGGAAAGCACTCGAAGGTTAACTCTAAACTAATGTTGTCACAGTGTCTTAGCTCTGTTGCATAAATTGGTTTCAGAGAATTAACCAATAAGACGCTGTATGTTATTTTGGTTGAAACATATTAAAATTACCTATTTTTTGTCAATCACAAAAGAGCTAGAGTCAGAAAAATAATTTGCTTTTATGTTTATTATGGTTTATACACCTGCATCATGTTCTCTGTAGTAATACGAGATGATTACTACATGATGATTACTATTCTGAATGCAGAACTCCCTGTATTTGTAATCTCAATCTCAGTTTATCTTACATTAAAAGTAATAATAACATATGCAAAAACGTGATATGATATGCTTGCTGCAAATAAACCATTATATGTTAAATGCCAGCATTAAAATTAAAAGTTGTACAAAGCCACATTAGAATCAAATAAGTCAACAATAGAAAATCAATTTAACATTAAGCCATTAGTCTATTGTTATTCACTTTAACACAAGCAATATGAGGCAGTGAAAGGTGACAAGACAGAAAAACAATGTCCACGAATATGGACGAGTTAATTGTGCCTTTAAGGTCCAATTATTTCACCAGTAGATGGTGGTGGTGCTACAGGCGGAAAACTGCTTTTAAAATCAGAGAAGAAGACGGAGAGCGGAAGTGACGATAAATGTTGCTATGGCGTCGCTCTCGTGAATGAACGAGCAGTGAATATTATAAAGCCTTTTATTTACAAGATACAAGGTGCGTATACTGATATCATGAAAAACTCAAACGAACGATAAATATAACTATCAAATATGTGCTGAGATTTTTTTGTGAGTTAATCGATTATATACCTTTATAAACGTGCTAACCTGCCATGCTAACTAAGCTAAATAGTCTTGCAGCTCGTAGCGTATGGTGGCTACAGTTTACTTTCATTTACATGTAAAGTCTGTGTCTTTTTTAAGTATAATTAATCCTCGACTTTCTCATGTCAGCTCACGTTTAGAAAACTCAATATATATACATTTTACAGACAGAGAAGACTGGAGTGACTGTGAGAGCAACAGGACCAAAACAATGAGCACTCAAGTAAGAAATTATCTTTTACATCTGTGCATCATCTCAGTGTGAAACTTGTATTAAAGTAAATGTGTTTTCAATTTCAGTACAGCATACTTTTTAAACAAGAACATGGTGAGTAGTAGTGTTTTAAATATTTCTGTTCAAGCAGGCTAAATGGTTTGAATAAGTGGATTAGTAAATGTAATACAAGCCTGTTGTTTTCCTATAGTAAATTTATAAATAATCTGTTTATACATCAATTTACTCCACTTTTCTATGTAAATAAACAATCAGCCCACGATGATGCCATCTGGACGGCAGCATGGGGAAAAAGTGAAGCTGATGGCTCGGAGACCATTGTCACAGGTTCACTGGATGACATGGTGAAAGTCTGGAAATGGTGAGGAAATAGATTTTTTCAGCATTTTTTTCTGTTTATCTTTGGCAACAATATAACCTGGGTCATCCAGTGTTTTATCAGGCAACCATCCTAAGCCATTATACTGACTTCAAAAGAGTTTCACTGTGGCCATCCCCCTATTGCTAAAAAAAAAATTAAGTAGTGTCTCTCTTCCATTTGCTCCTTTTAAATTCTTGCAGATAAATGATTCATAAAACAGTAACATCTAGTCAAAACATAAGTGGATAACAGTTAATTAAATTTTGGCTCATATATCTGTACAAGAGCTATTATGAAAATTATCTTTGAGTCTTGTCTGGGATTTGTTGGTTTATCTTTAGCACATAAGCACACCTAAAGCAGACTGGTATATTTGCACAGGTCGGACGAGAAGCTGGAGCTGCAGTGGACTCTGGAGGGACACCAGCTCGGCGTAGTTTCAGTCGATATCAGTCACAACGGAGCTATCGCTGCCTCCAGTTCCCTTGATGCTCACATTCGCCTCTGGGACCTGGAGTCCGGCAAACAGATCAAGTCCATGGACGCAGGACCAGGTACAGTTCTGCCTCAGGAGATATTTATTATTCATATACTTAGAATAACTAAAAGGAAGATGTGGTGACAGGAGCAGAACATTAGTTGGTACATTTGACCTTGATCCTTAGGTGAAACAGAAGGTGAATGAGTTTTTTCTGCTGTGCCAGGGTCACAGCTACCTTTTATTAACTGCATTCCTTTTCTACTTATTGGTTATGCTGTAGTTTATTTATCAAAATATCTACTTGTTCACAAAGATATGGTATGGATATATTACTGCAGTTCCACAATAAATTGCTTTTGTTGCTTTTAAAATTGGGTTATTAGTTATTGCAAGGTGGTAAAACGTTTAGTCTCATATAAGGGTAGGTAGGTTTAAATTGTCAGTGTGTTTATAAGGGCTTATAATTGAACATGTTTACTACCTTACAATGGTCAATCAATACCTTATCAATACTTTCTTTTAAAAATACACACGTCCTTCTTCTGAAGCTTGCTACTTTTTGCTGTGGTTACTGTGAAAGAAGGTCAGTTCAGGTGCAGTTGTGGCTCAGTGTGCTTTTACTCTCACCTTTCAGTAACCCTGTGTCCAGAGATATGTGTGTGAACCAAGCAGCACTTCATCTAAATGTCATGTCACCTCTGATTAGTGCTGCGCTGTTGCACTCGCAGTGGGTTGCTGGGTTGACGGCCTTGATCTCCCTTTAGACATACAACATGTAGAGAGACTTACTTTGGTTTCTCGTTGTAGATTGTAGTAGGATTTATCTTCAGCAACAGCATTATCAGTGTCGTATTTTTGCTATAGTTTTTGGTAAACCAGATGTCAACACTTAAAAGGCAACCTGTATGTAGATCCAAAGTTGTGTTAACCCATGTGTTTAATAGAATTAAACTTGATTAAACCTAAGTTATGTTTTTGTCTCCTCTCTAGTCGATGCATGGACGGTCGCCTTCTCCCCAGACTCTAAATACATTGCCACGGGAAGCCATCTTGGGAAGGTCAACATCTTCGGTGTAGAAAGCGGCAAGAAGGAATATTCCCTGGACACAAGAGGGAAATTTATCCTGAGCATAGCATACGTAAGAAACTATTTTGTGTTTTATTCTCTACGACCACAACTAAGGTTTAAAGGCAATCCACACAATCTTTCTTTATCTTTATGTGTTTTTAGAGTCGTGATGGGAAGTATTTAGCAAGTGGAGCCATTGATGGAATCATTAACATCTTTGACATTGCAACAGGAAAACTACTCCACACCTTGGAAGGTATATTGTGATAAAATATACATTAATTATTTTATATTTCTTTCTAAAAATGTTCATTGGGCAAAAAATATACCAGATAGGGCTTCTAAAAAAAGTATATGTAGTACTCAACATGCCAACATCTCAACATGAATCTCAACATAAATGGCCAATCAAAAGATGGCTCTGTTCTATATATATTTTTTAATTCAGTTAAAATAATAAAAGTCATCTATTACATTTTTTAACAAATGATTTCTTCCAATGTCATTTTTGCTGTGCTCCCAGTGACCATAAAGCTTTGTATTCTATTTCCTTAATATATCCAACTTGTATAATATGCACTCCTTAACAATATTGCACTATATGTCTATTACTTCATGTTTTCTTGACTGTATGTTTTATGTATGTTGTGAAGTCTTGGTAATATAGTTATCTTATTGACTTTCAGGCTGTGACTCTCTCTGTTAGTGCCTCTAGTTGTCTTAGTATTATTGATTGAAAAAGCTTCTGACTGTGTGTAAAAATCCTCTCTACTCACTTGTGTTTTTTTTAGGACACGCTATGCCCATCAGGTCTCTCACCTTTTCCCCCGACTCTCAGCTTCTGGTCACAGCCTCAGACGACGGCTACATCAAGATCTATGATGTGTAAGTCCAACCACAGCTTATCAGAGATTTTAATCTGTAAAAGAAAGCGTCAACTGAATTTTTCCTGCATATTCTTTGCAGACAACATGCAAACCTGGCCGGCACACTCAGTGGACATGGATCCTGGGTTCTTAATGTTGCCTTTTCACCTGACGACACGCACTTTGTCTCAAGGTAAAACACTTCAGGTGCTTCCAGCTTTGAGACACAGCTATAACTGTGTCACTGAAAGAGCAAAAGTAAAGCATTCTGTTGTATACTCGTGGACAATGACAAACCTTGAGTGCAGATTAAATCGCAAATAGTCATCTTTTTCCCTTACTTTAAAAGATTCTTACAAATGTCCTCTGTGTTCTCCTTCTTTAAGCTCATCTGATAAAAGTGTGAAAGTTTGGGATGCCAGTTCCAGAGCCTGTATCAATACTTTCTTCGACCATCAAGACCAGGTAACAAAACACTTGACTGTAGTCATTTATGATTCAAAGGAAAGATCAATTTGGCAGCTGTCACATAAGCTCACATTTTAGCTCTGACTTGAAATAAAAATCCCAGACGTCTTTAAACTATTCGTATATTGTTTTTGTTTTTCTATTTATCTTATATTTTTTGTCTTATCATCATCATTTTTCTCTTCTCAGGTGTGGAGCGTAAAGTACAACAGCACAGGCTCAAAGATCATCTCTGCAGGAGACGACCGCGCCATTCACATTTACGACTGTCCCATGTGAAGCTACAAGGGAGAGGCATTTCAGAGTTGTTCACTCGAATCATGGAGAAGATGAAGTTGGTCATTCAGAGGAGGGAGGCTGTAAATGATGTTAGGTATTTTGCACTGGCCACATTTGGTCAAATAAAGGGTTTTTTTTGTACTTTGGTGGGTTTATCTTTATTTACAATGCACCACAAGTGTTTTCTTGAATAAAATAGGTGAGAAGAAATATACTTTGTACGTTTTAAGTATGTTAATGAAGAAATGACTTAATACTAACAAAGGTCTTAGAAGACTACATTACTACATACAGGTCTATGAGGAGGTAAAATGCTTACAAATCTATTAAAATTTATCAATGATCCACCAAACATTTAGATTGGGTCCAATATGTAAAATAGCAAATCAATTATGTCCTAAAATTTCGATACCCTTGTAGGCCGTAACCCACTATTTGGGAAACACTGACATTACATTATACAGTATTACAAAGTGTATTTCAGATATCTGGACACAGTCTTGATTTAGTTACTGGACTCAAAAGTAACTCTTAAACACTTTTATTTCTACTTGTGCTGCTCTACACACTTTGTCCAACTGCTCAAGTCAACCCCAAGTTCATTAAGAGTTAACTAGTGTTGTGCTCCGCCCAGTGGTGAGCATAAGTACTACAGCCTCATTACAGCCCATAAGCTCTCAGACTAATAGTACATATGTTACCAACAACGACACGGATTCAGAAGTCTTTATTACATTTCAAAGCCCAAGTGCTCAATGTTTCTCACATCAAACTACATTTACCAGTTCTTTGAGGTACATTTACATAAAGACAGTCTGTACCTCTCACAGAGAATATGCTTTTCACAAATCCCAACTTCTTTTGTGATAGTTGTGCTTAAAACCAGAAGGTGCCATATTTAAAACAGAGGACAGGGCACAAGTCAATCCTTACTGAGATGGGTTATGGCAGTGGGCAATAGTTACAGTGAAAATCTGAAACATTACCGGTCTGTATTTAATATTGTATTGGCAGTGTTGACAGATTCTTCAGCAGGGGGAGATCAAAAAATTAAAAAAACAGCTAAAATGGAGGTAAATGCTGCTTATTGTACGTCACTGCATTCAAAAACAGGGTTCACACTTTTTTTTTAATACTTCTTGACAAGTACAGCATTTTCTCATTCATGGTAATATAAAAACAGACCCAGTCTATTCCATTAGATACATGAGTTAGCCATCATTTGCAATTTTAAGGACTATTCCTTTTGACTTTGGTTTAACGTTTACTTGACAAACTACAGCAGCCTCAGAGGGTCAAAACACCACTTTAAATTGCCAGTAGGTTAAACTTGATGTTGGAAAAAGGACAAACAAGTTTACAGATGCAATCTTGAAAGACTAAAATACAGTCACATTTTCTAGTGCCATGTCCATTTTTTTCCAGGACATTTGGTCATTTTAAACTACTCTAAATTTCCAGGTTTCCAAAGGCCGTACCTAATGGGAAAATTTTGACCATTTACACAAAACCGTATGTTTTCTAGCGCTCACTCAGTGACACCACTTATTTGTCAAAAATAAATGTATTAGTAATCATTGGTAGAGGTAGTTAAATTGCTCAAAAGCTCTTTTCACAGCAAAATTTTTATCACATGAGCCTTGTTTCCAATAGTTTTCCACTCAAACTCTTTATGATGTCCCCCTTTGTGGATCAAATACCTGTACCATATTTCCAATCAAAGTGTAATCTCCCCATAATGAAGGATCCCTGGTGAAATTAACCTAAACCCAGTCTGCAGCGTAAGGGCATCGTTTTGCTGGTTACTGTGTCACTGTCAATGCCCCACCACAAAACAGTGTTATTGGTAAAGCGTATTACAAATAATTTGCATAAAAACAGTAAAACTTCACAGTAGAAAATGGCTTAACTGGAGAAGTCGAATCCCGGTTTACTCAGCTGTCCTGCCCTTTTATATTTTAAGTGTAACATATTATATCTACAACTAACATCTTAGTTGGCACAGAAATCACAATTGCATCACTGTAGTTTCACATGACAGCTGAATTTATAATTATATTACCAGGACAAAGCAATAAAACAAAGGCTTCATGATTAACTGTGGCCAAATGAGGATCTCCCCAAAGGCAGACAGATATTTTAGCTAGTGATTATTTTAAGGTAGTTTAAAAATGATTGATTGCTAATGCATAAACCTCTGCATTACATTATTATGGAATGAAAAGCTATGTGATCTCAACTCGAGTGCAAAAACAAGGCAACTGTGTCTCAAATTTTGGCAAAAGAACAGCTCAGATGCAGATCATCATTCAACATAATCGAATTCCAACATGAAAAAAGTTGTGAAGCAAATAAAGCGTGAGGTGAGACACAATAAAATCTACAGTTGATTTCATCTGTTAAAATGACAGGTGTACTCAGTATTGCTAAAATATACAACAGATTTGTCACTGAGCTAAAAAGGGACTAGTTTACAATGTTGTAAAGGAGAACGCCTCAATTTTGAAAATTTTAGGAACACATACAGAGGAAGATTAAGTGCATCAATCAGTACGTTTACATGCACAGTTTAAGTCCCGGTATAAAGGAGCCAACGGAAAACAGTTCACTGACAAATGTGTCTCAGAAAAGTGCAATTACGACTATGGTCTGATAGATAAACCCTCACAGAAAGAAGGTGCTGAGTTTAATTCCTCAGTCAGGATAGGGCTTTTCTGAGTGTGCATATTTTTAATGTAGTGATGGTTTCCTCCAATAGCACCAGTTTACCACATCCACACAGGCTACTCCTCAGTCATTGTCACAGACCAAGGTGCTGGCAGTAGATCTGGAGATTTTTACCCGCTGCTCCTAACACATTTACCCCAGTGGCACAGGACAATGGATGGTTTAATCAGGAGAATCAATTTCCCTCTGGGGCACAAAGAAGAACTACAGAAACAAATTAGCTAGTAACGGTGAGGATAGGAGGATACACTATAGGTTCAAAAACGTAAAGCCTTACTTAAGCCCTAGCTCTCATCTGTTTCATTCAAAAATAAAATTAAATAAAATGCTGAGTATTTGCACAGTGCTAGTTTGTGTCTGACCTAGCCATAAACATGTAGCTCAACTTGCAAACGCATCATCTATATCGGCAGGTTTTGACTTTGAGGAATTTAATTTTGCACAATTTCTTTGGAGCATTGCCGTTTGAGATTGCTGTTTTGATTTGTCTTAGTGTCATGTAAACGTACTGATTGGCACAGCATTAGGGGAAGCGCCGTGAACGTGTAAAAGATTACTATAATTTGCTAAATCATGTTTTATCCTAGTCTTGTTTTTTTTAGTTTGCCCAGCTCTCTGCCATTTTTAAAAAAGGCACAAAATGCCCTCAAAATATATTGAAAACACACAAGTGACACTTTCGTATCTAGCCTATTAGGGAAGCTGTTATCCCGTTATCCGTTGTTTGTACATGTTGAGGTAAGTCTCCTCTGGTCTCAGTCACCAGTGCCTGGTCTCGATTAGTTCTGCTCTCAGGCTCAGTCTCTTTAGAGTCTCATAACCGACTACGATCAGCACAGATGTCGGCGTAGAGGAGATTATTCGAGCGGACAGTCCCTTGGTCATCCCCCTGACACCCTCTTCTGCCAGCAACTGCTTAAACGTCTCGATTACTGACGATCGTCCTTCCACCTGCAATAGACAGTTCAAAGTTCAAATGTAGTAACATGAGTGCTCTAGTTGTTTTCGTCTAGCTTTAATATCAAGTTATTCTAATTTACTAATCTTATAACACCCGACCAATAGGTTTAAATTACTGCTACAAAACTAAAATTAAAATGTTGGCCACTAAATGACACCTGATGCTGACCTGAACTCTTGCTCGAACCACATCCATTGGGTTTGTGATGGTGGAAGCAGTAGCAGCAGCCATTGGTCCAGCAATCGCCTGCAGAAGCAGATGAGGACAGCTACTTGGTGCTAGATAGGACAGCTGCTCTAGGGATGGACACAAAGGACACATGCACAATGTAAGGCAACCGTTTTAAAATAAGATCATCAGTAAATATAGGCCCCGTTGAAACACAAATGCAGCTCTGCAGGACTCAACTTTAAACAGAATTTACAAGAGAAACCCTTGCTATTAGACCAAGCAGTAGACAAACAATCTTCAATAAGACTTTAGCAAGTACCACTTCAAATTACGTATATAAAAACTTCCACATATCTTTTGTTTTATAGAGTAAAAAAAAAACTGCATATTTGTAAATTATAGAGGACTTTTTAGAGAAAGAGGATGAAGGTGATGGGACACTTCATTGGCCTATTGATCCTGGTGTTGCTTCAAAATAAATCACAAAAGGAACATTATCCCCAGCAAAATATTTTTGTAGGTTGTGGAATTATTCCTACATCTGCAAATAGTCTCTCCATTGCTGTAAATATTTTATAATTTTGCCTATTATACCTTTAATATTTGTTGATGAATGACATTCCTGTTACAAACAAGGATTAGCACAGAAAACTCTTATGGAAGTGTTGTTTTATTTACCTGCATAAAAATGATAAAAAGGCCACCAGAGCGCACTGTTGGGGATGTATGTGAGCAGAGAAGCCACATAGCCCCTGTAAAATCCCCTGAAACCATCCTCTGCAAATATCTGCACCGTAATGTCCCGCGTCTGGCCAAAAGTCAGTCTGCGTTTAGAGGCCGCCAGCATCATTTTGGGTTTTGCCTTGAAGCGAGTCATGTGTTCCCCTTGTCCTTGCATCATGAGGTGCTGGGACACAATGTCTATGGGCACAGTGATGGTCTGGGCCACAAGAGACGCACATCCTCCAGCGATAATAGACTTTATGGTGTTACTTTCCGAGTAGTGGGACACATACTTGCGCACCAGTTCATAGGTCGTGATGTAGGCCTGTCCTGAGATCAGAGTGAAAGTGTTGACCATGAAACCACGGTACAGGCCGCCCACTCCCTCGGTCCGCAGGATTTTACAGAAAGCATCAAGAGTCCCAGAATAGAGGGTCTTTCCCTTCTGGACCTGCAGGCGAGTCCGGATGAGGCTGGCGGGGTAGACCGTAGCCCTCGTGGTCAACGTCATGAACACGCCCAGGGAGTAGAACTTCCTCTTGTCCAGGTCCTCCCATTCGATGATTTGGATCGCTCCTTTCTGCAGCATTGTGCCACCCCAAACAGTGCCGTGCCCCTAAAGCGTTATATCCATTGTCAGCAAACCTCCAACTGCCACTGAGCCTGGAATAAACAAGAATGAACAATTACCAATAATCTGTACAAGTAATCACTTAATTCTTCATATTTTGGTCAGTTTTTGCATTTGGAATTGGATTAAGCAACAGGGAGCAATGCTTTAAAACACCAAATGTCTCATTGTTTAAAAAACCTAATGAAGACAAGACAACATTCTCCTTTCTGGATAAAAAGAATGGGATAAAAGGAACATTGTGATGATTATTGTTTGTAAAAGGCATCCAACCTAGAAAACATACTGTGAGCATTTGAAACAGCAAACTAAAATTTAAATTTACTTTTGTATATGCTTTCACTTACAGGATTTGACAGCATTTGTGGGTTATTACAGAATAGATTCAGTACTGTCCTGTTGACTTTCAGTACAAGTCTGAGCCTGACGGACCTGACTTGACTTGCCCCAAAGGAGGAATGGTTTTAGGATTGTTTTATCAACAAAACATCCACAAGGAACGACACTGGCGAGAGCAAACAGTGCACCACAGTGTACAGAATATACCAATACAACAAAGGTCACATATTTATTTTGAATTTGGTTCAAAGACAATCTACTTTTTCCAGTACATCACTTTAATGAAGTACAAAGATTTTATTATTTACATGTTTTTGGATCAAATGTGTAACAAGCAACTCAAACTCGTATTATTTAGAGCAGGGGGGGTCAAACTCAAAGTGGTGAGGGGCCACGGAAGTTAATAAGAATCCTTTCAGGGGCCGAAGATGGACATTTGGAAGCTTTTACTACATTTTGAATGTGAGATTTCATCATCATTTGAGTCTTACAAAAGTTATCACACAAACAATAATTTCCTCCTTTTTTGGAAACTGGTTGTATTCGGAATTGAACAAGTGTTAGATGGATTTAAATCAGGTTTTAGTTACTTATCTTTGTAGCAAAAATCCAATCCATCTAAAACAAATCCAATGAATAAAAACGTATGCATAATACTTATCTAATAAAGGTAACATAGAAATACCATATGAATAATAATTTTATGCATAACCAAAGTTTATGTTAATATTTTACATTGACAAGGTTACCTATGGACCAAAAGTAATGCAGCAGTAATAGAATAATGTGTATATACATGTATGTGGCCAAAGAACACGTGTGCACAATGTAAGATTCATGAATATAGTGGACATCTCATAAAATACTGTATATGACCACATTACCAAAGCTGGAAGTGAAGGGAAATGAGGAAATGACAGCCACTGTTATTGTAGGGCAGGCCACGGTTGTTAACAAAGACTAAACCAAGGTTTATCCTGATATAGTTGTTTAATTGCACAATAAAAACAACCCACAGTTATTTAATGATGCTCCTTCTACTAAAGTCTGATCTGTCCATGTTTGTACTCGGTGTTCTCTGTGAAGCAAAGGAAACACGTGCAATGTCACAGGCTCTGAGTGTTAGCAAGCTAGCAACACTGGGGAAACATAGCTGTGTAGCTAATGATCTGAGATGATATTTACGAGATACATGCTGTAAAAACCCACCTTTGAGGCAGTACATTCCGCTGGTGGGTATCGTCCTCCACCGCTCGGCTTCGCGGAGCCGCAGCTACCACTCTCGGCCTGCTCCGCTGCGGGAGTCGGCCCCTGTCTTCCGTCCGTCCCTTACAGCCACCAACAAACACTGTAAAGGTGAAAGGTCATCGTGAACCAAAGAGTAATGTTAACACGAAACCCCTCTGAGACTTTCTCTGACTTAAGAATAAGGTTTAAAAGCGTTTTATCTTCAGAAAGCCAGCTGTAAATGATTATGTTTACTTTTTTAATGTGTAAATGTTGTTGGTGCGTTCATGAAACAACAAAATGTAGGAAACTACAGATTCACCACTGATAAGATTGCAATGCAAATCTGATGATTAGGTTTTTACATGAAAAGCATTACATATTGTATGCTTTCAGGTCGATAAGTAAAAATGAAACACACACACAAAAAAATCCATTACCGTGGGACAAGTGGTGATTCTAGTTATACTAAAGGCTCTAAACAAGAGGTACCTGGGGGCATATTAATGATGAAACATTACGTTAATCATGGACCCTTTTTCAGCAGTTACGATACAATAATTCTTTGTTCAAACAGAAACTTGGCCAAACAGTTCAGCTAATAATTGTGTTTGAACAAATATCAAATAATCTGGAAAAAGTTAGTCATCCCTTTTGTGGGTACTATAGGCATGAATAGGCATACAATAGCCTCCACATTCACTTGAATAAAATAAATAATCACAGAAAAAAAGGAAGTTACTCATCCATGATTTTGTGTAATAAAATATGTAATAGACAATTAATGCATCAATGATTGCAATCAATTTGTCATTTAAAACTGAAAAAAAAACTTTAAATCTTACACTTGACAACAACAAATCGTTTCAGATTGTGATAAATTTAAATAAAACAGAGGGTTTACATTTTCATAGATTTTCATATTATAAGTTTTTTACCTTGGATTTCGAAGAATGGGCGTGGTCATAGATCTCTGGTTGCTGATTGGTCCTTTTTCAGAGAAGGGGCGTGACCTCAGATCTCTGCCTTCTGATTGGTTGGTTCCATGTTTCCAGTTTGCTCTCGTAAGAACGGGTCGTGATGATTTCAGAAGTCATCATGGCGCACCCGTCCTCAGCCAAAGGTAAAGAGGTGTCTTCTAGTCATTTACATCGTTTACTGTCATTACCAGTAAGCTTTTCGTAACGATTAGAGCAAAGAAAGCGACTTTAATAAACATCATTGCTCTGAAAACCGCTGTCGTTAGCTCCAAGTTCGCTTCACATGAGCCATAGCGGTCTCACTTTGATATTTGAGCTAACATCAGCTAACGAGTAATACCCACTTTCAGACGCTGACCAAAATCTCACTAGGTGATTACACAATGCTCCGGACTGCCGCTGTCTTCCATACACCAAGAATCCCACCAAGAAGCCTATATAGTGCGTTAAATAACCTCGCTTGAACCTTATCGAGCTCCTCTGGGGACGTCTTCAGGAGATAAGCTGTAGTTAGCGAGGCTGCTAGCTTCGATAAGGACAGGGAACTGAGGCTGTCTCCTGTTCACTATTTAACAATACTCAACCAACCTGTTCTAGACATCTTAGTAATAATCATTTTTTACAATCATCATCATTTTCTTGTAAAAAATGCGCTGTTGAAAATGCGAGAATGTATTTTTAGGCCAGGGTGACAATAAACTCACATTGTAAGCCAAGTAACACACATCTCAAAACAAAAAACTAGACAATCCACTGTAAAAGGTGTGTCCTGTTTAGATTTACCTTTATTTGATTTGTCAAAGGTTGAAAATATTGTGTATATTGTGATGTCATGCTCCTCCAGGGTATTATGTAAATGACTATAACTAGATTCAAATAAGATGCAGTTTTCCCACTTTTAGTTTTTTATCAGCAAACAAATGTTTGTGATGTGTTAATTTTGTTGATTTCACTTAATTTCACAATTTAGAGATGACACTGGTCAGAATGGCTGCCAAAAATTTAATAGACTAATGTGTGTTTAACATGATTTTTGAACGGAGGTAAATCTTGTGCCACTGAAATAGGATGTGTTATAGAGGCATTATATGCAAGAGATCTATTAAAATTAAATTAATCCTACATCTATGTCCCTCAAAACAATCTGGAGGTGACTTTACCTCTAAAAGCAACTGCCCTAAGCCCTCTGTCTGTATTTTACCATGTATGTATTTTGTGTAGCTCTAAGCTAATGTGACTAATGACAGGTAATATTCAAAAGCAAAACTAAACCCAGATATGACTTTTGGTTGCTCAAAAGCACTTTAAAAGGGATTGATGCACAGGGCTTGATTTGTTGACAAAAAATGGTGTGCAGTACACCAAAATTATACACACATACAATAACACATAATCAAAATCACCCTTAGTAATAGAGAGTTGCCATAGAAGCATCAAATCCCAGCTATTGTGTACAATTCATTTTGGTGCTGACATGCTACTAAACTACTACAAATTTTACTGTTTTTAAGGTGGAAAAAAGTCAAGTTAGTAGCATTGTCATAGTTTTATCAAATGTAGTGTTACTGTAGTGATGGTCTTTTTTCAGTTTTTAGTGGTAGTCTTTTTTCAAGTCTGTCTGCTTTGCATCTTTGGTTTGAAGACTTTGCATGTTGTATTTAAACACAGTAACTTAACAAAGGGCTCTCAGTGATGTACAAATTTGATGTTTTTGACACACACCACACACATATAGTCGTAACACTGTTTCAGATATACACACTATTTTAGCTTGATCAAATTCCTCTTAATGATACAGTTTTGTTTGTGTAATCCCTTACCAGTATTAGCAATATTAATGAACCAACCAAAGTCTGACTAACATTTTACAGATGTTTACGTATTTCCGCAACCAAATGTTCACAGTTGACATTTAAAGGCATAGTCATTTTTAATGGTTCAAAAACGAAACTAAGCAACACAAAAGTGTACTCTGCAGTTGTTCCTTAGGGCAAAAGGGTGTTTTTCTTTTCAGCTGGTAACTGAATAGCTTGTTACACCATGTTATTGTGTTGTGTGAGCACAGAGAATAGCCCTCCTTACAACAGGTGCTGTGCCTTAATAAGTGTGTGTTTCTTTTTGCAGAGCACCGCTATTGTCATCTGATAGACTCGATAAAAGATGGAACCATCAAGTTCTTCAACCCACAGAAATTAAACGATGCAAGATACGGTGAGTCAAACCTGTCTATATAGAAACAGACCATAAGCATTGACCAGGACTGTAGTATTAGATAGATATAGGCCTGAGCCACTGACAGAGTAGCATATATAAGGAATTGGCATCTAAGGTAATGAGGCTCTATCTGGCTAGCTAAATACATCAACATGCAAAGGGTCAAAGTCTGGCACAGGAAAAAAAACATAGCATATACCTTTTATTAAGAGCCTATAGTAAGTTGTAATCTGTAAAACCAAATGTAATCTAAAATAATATGTAAAAAGGAGACTGACTAGTTATTGTAAAACTTGCTTAAGAACTAGACATGACTTGCAGGAAATAAACCGCCTTTTTATTTTGTCACTTTCCAGATAAGCTGCCTCTCTCCATCCGTGTCTTATTGGAGTCCGCGATCCGTAACTGCGATGGCTTTTACACAAAAGAGGAAGACATCAAGAACCTGTTGGACTGGCAGCAGCAGCAGAGTAAAGCGGAGGTGCCCTTCTCTCCAGCGCGAGTCCTACTTCAGGACTTCACGTGAGTTTTGCTGCACAATGCACTTGAGTAAACACAAGTAAATACAGTGTTTCCGTTTCTAAAGCCACACCTTTGCCTTTGACAGTGGTATTCCTGCCATGGTGGACCTGGCAGCCATGAGAGACGCTGTGGCCAAACATGGCGTGGACCCCAACCTGGTCAACCCGAAATGTCCCACAGACCTCATCGTAGACCACTCGTTACAAATTGATTTTAGCAAATGGTAAGTCTACATGCATTTTACCTTAATAAAGATTCAGACATCCCATTTCTCATTTTATTTAATCATTCGTTCAGTCAAACACAAGCAAACAAACAAATGTAGTATAGTTTAACTGGTTCATTGTACGATTAAATTCCACAGATATTGAACTATATGTGAAGAGACATTATTACTTGCCTTATCATGTACTAGGTGAATGTTTATTGAACGACCGGGACAGATAACATCTCAAACCTGTTGCACCGAGGCATAAACAACTGTCTTATCCATTTTATCCACATGATGCTACTTTGGAGAGTCACTGAAGCTTGAATTTAACATTACTTTATAATTAGCACTCACTACACCAGCAGTGGTCCTTGTCAGATCTCAATGCTTCATTTTGTTGGATTCTTTCTTGTCCTAAGGGAAAACTATCTACAGTGCCGTTGGATGCCAAGCTTTTAGCCCCTTTAGCATGAATAGTGTATCTAAGGAGCTGCGTTCTGTTGTTTATGCCTATTAATTTATACAAACAAGCCATTTACTTTCAGTAACAGGGCATATTAGAGATAATGTTAGTTTGATTTAGTCTTAATGTCTTCTGTTTATCTCTCAGTGCTATACAGAACGCTCCAAACCCTGGTGGAGGGGACAGCGCTCAGCAAACCCAGGGTCCCTCTCGCTCTTCTGCCTCCAGGCCACCGTCCAGAGGGGGCTCACACTGTGGAGGCCAGAGAGGCTCGTGTAGCAAAGCAGCCTGTAGTGACCCTCCGTCCTCTCCGGGCCGACCCCCTGCCTCTGTCCAGCAAATCGAAAACACACCGCTACTCTGCCCTTTCCACCTGAAACCTGTCTCTGAGTAAGTCAGAAAAAGTCTGAGATGATATTTTATATATTTTGGTCCAAAAACATACTAAAAGGAACATTAGTGGAGTTTTGTATGAAGAAAATACAAACTCGAATAGCAACATGTAACGTATTTGACTGAGCCTGTTTTACATTTACTGAAAATTTACTAAAATATTGACTTGAACAGGTTTTTATATTAGCCACATGTTTCATAACAGAGCTAGAAGAGTATATTTTTATTGCTGTTCAATGGTGTGTTTTACATAAATTTTCATTTTATATCTTTCCTATTGACTCATTTTCCTACAGAACTGACACAGCTCTGAAAAACCAGGAAATGGAGCTCATTAGAAACAAAGAAAGGCTTCAGTTTTTTAAGGTAAGAGAGTTTAATGTATGTTTTTCTGTGTTTTGACACTGGGTTTTAATACATGTATTGCTTAATTACTTTCATTGAACTATTCATTTAATGTTGCTTTCATTTGGTAAAATATTGTATTAGAGGTAGTGTGTTTTATTATTAATTTTATTTTAAATTTAGGCAACAATGATTTTAAAAAGTCCTGTTTTCTGTATAAATCAAATAGTCAAGAGTCTATTATTAGCATTTTTACCACCACTTTGTCCTTGTTTTTACCAAATAGTGGTGTTCAAAGGCATTCAAGAATGTGAATGTGGTTCCTCCGGACGTGGGCGCAGTTCATCAGGTGAATCTGGAGTACCTGTCCCGAGTGGTGCAGGTCTGCGACGGTTTCATCTTCCCCGACAGTGTGGTGGGGACTGACTCACACACGACCATGATCAACGGCCTGGGCATCTTAGGATGGGGTAAGGCTCTGTTTTAGTTGATTATTTCAGTGTTCAAGAAGCAGGCCACTTTGTACTGATCATATTAATACATTTTTGATCCTGGGGCAAAAAATAATGGCAGTCACTGAAGGTTATGTGTATTGACAAAGCCAAATGGTCCATTATTAAACTGAAGTTAATGAAAGGACAAACTCTTTTTACATGTTGTTCAATGGAACTCTTATACTGTGAAATTTTAGGACTGTCTCCATAAACATTAATGTTACCATTTCTAATTCAAAGTTTCTTCTCTCTGCTGCTGTGCTTCTTCAGGAGTTGGTGGGATTGAGTCGGAGGCTGTGATGCTGGGTCAGCCCGTGTCTTTAACCCTTCCTCAGGTGGTGGGCTGTAAACTGGTGGGCTCCATTAACCCCCTGACCACATCCATAGACATAGTTCTTGGCATCACAAAGGTAACAATCTGCTTATTTCAGTCTTAACTTAAAAGACTTCTGTTAAATCTAACAAATATGTGTGTGAAATCCAGATTATTATGCGTTTTTAAAGTAAGGTACTGTATGATTTTGACAGCACTTGCGTCAGGCTGGGATTGCTGGGAAGTTCGTGGAGTTTTTCGGACCTGGAGTGTCTCAGCTCTCCATTCCCGACCGGACCACAATCGCCAACATGTGCCCAGAGTACAACGCTACTGTCAGCTTCTTTCCCGTCGACCAAGTCACTATTAAGCACTTTACAAAGACGAGTGAGTCAGCCCAGTCTGGTGTTGTGCAAATCCCTTTAAAGCAACCATAAAATGATCACATCATCGTAGTAAGTTACTCGACTGAGTAGTTTCTCTGTGATTTCAGATTTTACCCCAGAAAAACTTGAATTGTTGGAGTCCTACTTGAAAGCTGTAAAGCTTTTCAGAAGCTATGAAGTCTCGTCTGAAGACCCAGAATATTCAGAGGTACTTTTTCTATTAAGATTTAGATTTGGTTTTCTGGTTTGTTAATGTGTGGCTAAGAAGGATCAAAAGACAACCCATAACAAGATATAAAATGATTGAATAAATAAATGTCTATAATGCATAATAAATAAATGCTCTTGACAGCACTCACCCACCACCTGACTTGTGTTTTATCTAGTCACGTTTCCCATTTATAAATCAGTTTGTGTGAAGTAATAACCTTATTGTGGAGCATTTGTGTTGAAGCCCAAAGGCATATTCACTCATTTTAGAATAATACATTTATTGTATGAAGTCAATCTTTACCATGACAGTGACAAAACTAAATAAATACATGTCAAAATATTTTTATAGCAGTTTCTGTAATCCATACATTTTCCACACACATACCTAAGCCATACTGTTGTCTGTTCAGGTGATAGAGATTAACCTGAGCTCCATGGTTCCTTACGTGAGTGGACCAAAGAGGCCCCAGGACAGGGTTGCTGTCAGCAACATGAAAGAGGATTTCCAGAGTTGTCTCGATGAAAAGGTAAAATTATTTGAGTGTTAGTCTTAGTAGTACTTCATGGTAGGCTGATTTTGTTTACCCGAAAGCTTCTTGTGCTAAAATAGAATAATATTTTTCTTCTCAGGTGGGCTTCAAGGGCTTTCATATTTCAAAGGAGAAGCAGGAAACCAGAGTCCCCTTTCTTCACTGTGGTCAGGAGTACCATTTGGCCCACGGCTCTGTGGTGATTGCAGCCGTCATCAGCTGCACTAATAACTGCAATCCTTCAGTGATGCTAACAGCAGGTAAAACAGAACGATAAGACAGATATTTAGCCTCTGTAACAGTACTTGAGCTTTAACCTATTCTAAGCTCAAATACATTTAAAGTCAGGTTGGCTTTGATAGCAGAAGTCAGTTTTAGGTTACACATGCACATATGGACATGAAGGGATCACTTTAACCTAACCTGCTTGCATTCATTAAGGGTCAGGTGCTGTGATATTTGAAATTTTAGCAGAGTTGAACCAGGCGTTTGCAATATTTACCTTTGTTGGTTTGACGTAAAACCAGCTCTTTATATAATGTGCGTTTAATATTATAATGTTGTATTTTCTACACTATCACCTTCTTTGTAATATAATTTGGCTAAAGCATGTGTTGGGTTTGTG
Organism: Rhyacichthys aspro; assembly: GCA_036850595.1. Classification (NCBI taxonomy): domain Eukaryota; kingdom Metazoa; phylum Chordata; class Actinopteri; order Gobiiformes; family Rhyacichthyidae; genus Rhyacichthys; species Rhyacichthys aspro. Next base: position 18,704,379 of record CM072153.1, read on the forward strand.
TTTAAAACAGGTTTACTAGCCAAAAAGGCGGTGGAGGCGGGACTTGTGGTGAAGCCTTACATCCGGACCAGCCTGGCTCCTGGAAGTGGGATGGTCACTCACTACCTCAGCACCAGTGGAGTTCTGCCTTACTTCAGCCAACTGGGGTGAGTGAGTGTGTGAATGTACAGACGGCCAGTTCTCAGCGGGGCACTGACCTGGAATAATCCCTGCTCCTGAGGCTCTGAGAGGGGAACACTTACAGTCCAGCCAAGGCTTACTGTATGTGGGCTGCTCTGTTGAAGTGTGAGAGGAAGGTGTTAACACAGAGGAATGAATATTACATTACCACAGCTTTGAACAGGATACCAGCAGGGATTTGAAACTTTAATGCTACACTTTGTGTTTACACAATAGTTACGGTTGAAAATGTCTTTAGTTTGAACAGTTTTGAGGTTGTTGTGCCTTATTTGACTTGGCTTCCTCTGCATTTTCAGCCAGGCCAGTATATGACCATTATATGTCTAAAATGTAGCTTCCAAGCCTTGACCAGTGTTTCCCATTCACTGAAGAGACCTTTGCTGCTTGTCTTTGACTAAATTAATGGGCCATTGCCTAAAAAATAAGTAGCAAAACTAGCAACATAGTTTTTAAAGGCAACTGAGTGATGCCAAAAATGGGTCGATATATAAACAGTTAACATTTTAGTAAATGCTACAACTCCCCAAGAAACCAGTGCTGTCTCTTTTTTTGCTTTCCCACACTACTCAGCAACAAGCAGGGAACAAGAAGAAAGACAGTGAAGTAATGCTCAGCTCAGGGTCTAGTAAAACATTAGCAAGTGACTTTCTCCACAGCAGCCTGCAGATTTCAACTGATACAGCTCCAGATCAAACCCCTTTTTAATGATAGTCAAATGAAGTCTTGTTTATTTGGAGTCAGTAGCTGTTTATAATCTAGTGTTGCGCCTAAAACACTGCCCCACGCACGATTAAATCCATTGAAATAAAACAACAGATTACTCATGCTTTAAGCTGGCTGTAAGTTGGCCTTTGTATCATATTTTTTAATTCAAACAACCTGGTTTTCCTGAGTTATGTCAGCATCCAAATGTTATTATTGTCAAAACACATGTCAAGATAATTTCAAAAGGGGCTCTAAAATGGTAACATTCAGTGTGCATTGTCTAAGTAAAAAAAACACTGTTTTTGTTTCAGTTTTGAGGTCATAGGTTACGGCTGTGCCACATGTGTAGGAAACACAGCGCCTCTGCCTGAAGCTGTTGTTGGTGCGATCAAACAGGTGAGACCTTTATTGTCATATTAAATCCCGCTGTTTATGTTGATATACAATAGATCACACTGATGTTTTGTGTTTCAGGGCAACCTGGTGGCCTGTGGTGTGTTATCTGGAAACAGACATTTTGAAGGCAGACTCTGTGACTGTGTGCGGGCCAACTACCTGGCCTCCCCTCCGCTGGTGGTGGCCTATGCCATCGCAGGGACTGTGGGAATCGACTTTGAGAAAGATCCTCTGGGTAAGAAAAACACAGAGTCAGGAGCTGTGTCTCTAAATCCTCGGACAATTACTGGATTTGAAGAATTTGGCTGATTTTAATGCGTAAGAGCATCCTGTAGAGACGTGTTAAAGCCACAGATGAGAAAAGAAGAAATTTAGGTCATTGTGTCATCCTATATGTAATCCAGCTGGGTTCAAAACAGGCCTGAACTGCATCAAAACATCAGACAATGAATGTTCTTAATGGAGTCTTGCAGTCAACAAATCGTGTTGACAGTTTTTCACCCTCTTGACCTTATGAATGTTATGCAGTTAATTTAAGCTTAAGCTGTTTAATAAAACTAAAACTTATATTAACCTCACCTTGCCAAATAGTAACACTTTTTAATTGACATGTGTAAAACCGTTTACCCGTTTTTTATTTGTTTACAGTGTAATTAATAACCACTTCATGAGTACCCAGGTCTGGACAACCTTAACAATTTTAACATAATAGAAAATAAAATGTTGTTCAGTTTAAGCCCAGTTTTGAGAGGAATTATGGCTCGACCAACATGTCGATTGACTGGCATTACAATTGCCTGCTGTACTTTGAGGGTTCTTTTTTAAAGCATAAAAAAGAGTGTGTCTACAGTGTGACTTGTTAATGGTGCTGCTTTGGTCACAATGTTTTGACCAACTTGGTTTAAGCTTTTGTGAATTCTGCCATTTTTCTAAATATGTCTCTTATTTCTGGTTCAGTTCGTCATATTTTTGTGCTTTAAGTCATTGACAGTCTGTGAATTTTTTCAGGTGTGACGTCAGAGGGGAAAGAGGTGTATCTGCGGGACATTTGGCCGTCCAGAGATGAAGTCCAGCAAACTGAGGAGGACACTGTTTTCTCCTCCGTCTTTAAGGAGCTCAGAGGAAGGATGAAGGTGAGGAGAGCTTTTATTTCCTCTTTGGGCTCATTGGTGTTTCATAAAGTCCAATTTTATAATCACTATAATCACTATTTACAGAAAGGGAACACATTTTGGAACCAGATTGAATGTTCAGATTCACTGCTCTTCCCCTGGGATCACAAGTCCACATATATCCGTTCACCGTCTTTCTTTAGCAAACTGGTATGTTTTGAGATACATTTGTTGCACTAAAGCACCATATTTACCTCTCCACTAACTCACACTGTCTAACTCTCTTTGTATCAGACTAAAGAGATGCCGTCCCCTCAGTCGATAGAAAACGCTCATGCCTTACTGTTCCTCGGGGACAAAGTGACCACGGACCACATCTCACCTGCCGGCAGCATCGCTCGGGCCAGCGCCGCTGCCAAGTACCTGCAGAGTAAACGGTATACTACAAGTCTACTAAAGATGATGCTAGTTACAACATTTAGCCATTTTTTATTTTAAGGAATGCCTTTTAATGTAGTTCTATTTAAAGATATATTAAAATTCAAAAGCATTACCAGAAGAAGGGCATATCTATCTTTAACTTCAAACATATTAGGTGTTTTGTTTTAGGAAATTACCTTAATCCTAATACGTACTGTCACGTTAAAACAAACATGCTGCAATCGTAGTTTACGTTGTGTTATTAACTTGAAGCAGTAAGCCACAGTGTTAAGTTAAATGAAGTCATATTTTAATGCTCGTCTGTTGAATGTTGTTGAATCAGGCTGACACCACGAGAGTTCAACTCGTACGGCGCTCGCAGAGGAAACGACGCAGTGATGACAAGAGGAACATTCGCCAGCATCAAACTCCACAATCGTTTGATCGGAAAACCAGGCCCCAAGACTTTGCACATTCCTTCAGGCCAAATGGTGAGTGACTAATGTCTTAAAATGGGACGAAAAACTGATGACACTGTTGATTCTGTGTCTTATTACAGGCGGCTGCTTTGTTTTGTTTTATTGATGTTCCATTACATGCCTTGTGTCTCTGTTCAGATGGATGTATTTGAAGCAGCTGATCGGTACCAGAGAGACGGTGTCCCCCTCATCATCCTGGCAGGAAAAGACTACGGCTCTGGGAACTCCAGGGACTGGGTCGCCAAAGGACCATATCTAATGGTAACACAAATCAACACTGTAGCAACTTATATATATATACTGTAAGTTAGCATAAGATTGTATGTATTCAGATTAACAATGACTTTATGTAGCATTGTGGAACTACCTAAACCTTTATAGATGGAGACAGTAGGCCTTTTGCAGCTTTTTCTCCCAGCAAAATGTAGAAGGAGATCTATTATGAGCTGATTTAAATGCCGCAGTGATCAATGGCATTTAGTCTTATCATTCACACCACCAAAAATAGTTAAATCATGGGAGAAAATAAGTAAACAACCTAAAATATAGCTCTTTGGAATTTAACAGCTTATGATGAATTTACTCCCACAAATAACACAATATACATCTTTTAGTCTGATCTATTACATATTTGGGCACATGAAATAAATAGATAATAGATTTTACATAAATCTGCGCTGATCTTTTTGTAGAGGAACCGTTTCATCTTTGTGCTTTTGTTACTTCCTTTGTGGGATAAAAATGCAACCACCTCACTCCCCCATCAGCAGCAGTACCTTTTTAGAGAAGTTAGTGTAAAACAGATGAACTCTCCTGCGACAAAAAGGTTTATGTAAGCCGTCTTTGTTAATCCACTTCCTCGTTTATTGCTCATTGGTCTGCAGGGCGTCCGAGCCGTCATCGCTGAGAGCTTTGAGAAGCTGCACAAGAACCAGTTGGTGGGTATGGGCATCATGCCACTGCAGTATCTTCCTGGAGAAAACGCAGACTCTCTGGAGCTCAGCGGGAAGGAGAGGTTCACAATCAATCTGCCGGAAACACTGAGTCCGAATCAGCAGATCACAGTCAAGGTAAACCTTGGACAATCACACAATCATCACCATCACACACAATTTGAAGAAAAAGTTTCAATATGTCATGCACCAAAAGATGTGAGAAATTTGAGCAGCAATAAGTGTTTTAGGAAAAACAACAGTATTTACTGTATGCGAAAGTAGCATTAGTTTTGTAAACTACTTTGTTATTTTTTATGACTTAAATATCCTTTATCTTAGTAGCAATATATTTTTTGTTTTCTTTAGACCAGCCAAGGGAAGTCCTTCCACGTCACAGCTCTGTTCGACACAGACATGGACGTTATTTTCTTCCAACACGGAGGCCTCCTCAGATATGTCGCTCGGACGTTGCTCTAAAAAAAGACAGAGACTGACTGTGCACTGGTTCATCGTCATCAGCGTTCATCTGTTATTTCACCAGTTTGTGTTAAACCTGGACGAAAAATGGCTGCAGCAAGAGCATTTACAGACGTCATTCACTTTGGAGTCTGACAATTGTCTGCACAAAACAGTTGTACGTCCAAGAAAAGCTGCTTGGATTGGCTTCATTGACAGATTGTGAGCAAGACTGCCAGCTTTTTTCTTGTGTGATTGGAGACAGAAGATGAAGAGGGATCAGAGACATGTTGAGTTGTCTTTGAAAAACAATCCTGCCTTGAAAGGCTTCTTCGGTGCTTGATACTAGGCATAGTTTACTCATGTCTATTCAGTAAAAGGTTTTGTTCGAGTAAATGTAGGTAATTTACATTTTGGAGAATTGATATTGATGTCATTTAAGAATGAAAGAAGAATCTGAAGTTTAATATGGCATTTGTTTAGGTTTAATTGGCTGCCTTACTGTGTTTAATTCAGTATAAAAGTCACAATAGGAAGCTTTTCTGTCCATCTTTGCACCTTTTAATAATCCACATCACCTCAGACCTTGGTCCAAGTTTATATATAATTATTCAAGTGCTATGTAAAAAAATTTGGGTGCTGGCTAAGTCGAGTTGAAATGACAAGAAATGGGTTTTTCATGATTCTGCCTCGTCTTGGTCCATGTTGTAAACCTACAATCTACTTTCTCATGAATTTGCTAGTAAAAAAATAAAGCTCAAGAAAATCCCACTGAAGAAGGGGACTTGATAAATCCCTGGAGCCTTGGAGTCAAACTTTAAACCAGATTAAAGTGACAAAAGTGGAGCATATCTTCACTCTTTGGTGCTCTTTATGCCACAGTACATCACACTTCTTCTTGAACTGGTATTTCAGATGGACCGCTGCATTTAAACCTGGACAAACACTAATATTCAAAAACATTTTTAGGTGCTGGCCTTCAGTCCAATCAGTCCAACGCTCTTCTTTATGCGTTACCTTTGTATGACTGTTTCTTTGTGCATGTTTGAAACAGCTTTCCGTCGATATTTTGGCACTTCCTCTCCACCCCAATCGGTCTTTATGCATTTATTTATCATTTGTAGAGTGCATGATGTGGTTCAGACTGTAACAAGAAGCTATTTATTGATACTTAGACTATTAACATTGAAACCATTAACTGCCTAAAACTTTGGCTAAAAGTTTTTTTTTTTTGTTAAAGAGTTTGTCTGCCAAAACTGCCAAAGCGAGCTGAGCTGAGTGACAAGCCGTCATGTGAGGATGTCGTTTGTCGTTGGCGTGCCTTGTGTGGAAAAGCAAACAAAGCGGCTTCTCATCGCACTTATATTTTGGTTTCCTTAATGATTTTTGATCAGTCTATCCTCATACATTGCCTTCTTATTTGTACACAGGTAGTGAGTCTGAACAGAAGACGGCTGGGTTGCAGTAAAAAAAAATAATAATGTGAAAGTGTATCTGTAGTTTGTCATTGGTCGACTGCTGCTGCTTGTGTTAGCTCAGTGTAGGAATAACGTATGCAAAGCCCGGCTGTAACTCTGAATCATAATGTAAATAGTTTTTAATAAAGGATAATCCAAGAAAAGAGGTGTTGTTTCTACTTTCTACAAACAAGTCAAGTCCATCCCAATTTGTAAACCTTTATTTTACTGAGAGCTTTCTTCCACTGTTTATAGAATCAGTTGTGAGTATGTAATTCATGGCTGCTCAAGCGCATACTCGGGTAAAAGGCATGCATGGTTGATGAAATAAACGTCCCATAAACTGGAGATTATCTAAGACGTTCCATTCCTCGAGGCCAATGCAGGATTCAGCTTTCACAGCCCATTAGTAAAGAATGATAGAGAATGAAGAGAGAGAATGATTCTGCTCTGAATGGAAGACAATCACATTCATTAATGAGTAAGGATTAACTTATTGAGTTATTTCCGCCAAAACTGATTTGAATACAATACTTTTATGTATTTGTCTTTTTTTTTTTTGAGTAAAAAGCAGTTATAAGAAAGACCTGGGCCAAGAGGCAGCAGCATTGTTAAAACAGTAATATCCACACACAGTACAATTAAATTACGCTGTAATTGTCTGTAATTACTAAGTTCAGTTTCAGATAAAAAGCACACTGAAGTTCGCCAGTGCAATCTTGAAATCCCTGAGGCCAAAATACAATTACGTGAATGGATTTAAAGGTCTACATTGCCAGTACTTACAGGTTTTCAAGGACATAATATGGGAACTTCATTGTGAATAATAGCCAAAGGTCAATTAATACCTTCTTCATTCTTGAAATAATTTAATTTTCTTCTTATTGTTATGGGTCTATAACTTCTAGAGTGTTTTAGTGCATTCAAGAAGACCCACCAGAGCTTTAAGTAAATTGCTGATGCCGTCAAATCACACAGAAAAGATGATCAAAAGAAGTGCACAGTGAAAAGTTGAAGTGTAAACAGTGCAACTTTTATTGATTTGTTGAGAGCTTTCTATGACACAGTGCATGTTGCTGACATCGTTTCGCACTTTTACATTTCGTGACGTACAGTTTGAGGCCCGAGTACAAACGTTTTTAGTTCAAAACATAACCTTGTGCAAAACAATTTAGGTGAAATTATTAATGGCAACGAATGAACTGGGGTTAAGTGTGCAAAATGTGGAAATTAAAGCTGTAATTCAAAATGTGGGAGACTGGCCACAAAAGCCGCGACATAGACAGCAAAAGTGTATGATAAACAACACATAAATGCATCATGGGAAGTATCTGATTTACTTTGACATCAGCACAGTCCAGGCCTGAAGAGTATTATCTGTTTTTGTTGCTTTTGCCAAATTATAAATCTCACACAGTGTTTCTCATCAAAGCAATTAACCAATAAAAAAAATCAACATTAAACAATATCTTAAGAAAGACATTACATTTATTGTAGACGAGTTAGGAGTAATCATTAGCTCTGCTGCCATTTAATTACTATTGCTTACAGAACTCTATTCCAAAGTAAAGAAAACCATTTGTTTGATGCAGGACTCAAATAGGCAGCTTTTACTCATTTGACTCTAACATGTAGAGACTGGCTTTAGTGACCACTGAGTAAGCATTATTTTTTAGTGTCTCTACACAGCAGCCTCATCATTAAAAGCCTTAAGTCAGATTTTCTGCCACGCTGTGTCAATGAAAGGCTGTGAAAGATGACGAATGGAAACAAGTCTCTACCAGTGGATTCCTGTCTAATGCCGAAGTTAAAAAGCCTCAAGAAACCACATGCTGTAAAAAAAGGATGACATTAGTAATAAATGAGCTGAATCACATGAAAACACTGCAAGCCTCCTAAACCCCGGAGCTTACACTTGAAAACATGGCAACTTTGTCCTAATGCGGGTTAAACTTGCAAAACACTCCAAGTCGGAATTAAAAGGCACAAAAGTCTGTAGTTTACACAACAGCTCTTATTGCCCTATGAAGCCTAAGTGCAGTTATAACAGATTATGTCAAGATTTAAAGGGGGTGAAATACATTTAAAGGGACCATTACTATTCCTACAACTGCCCTCAGTAAACAAACACTGCACTGCTGGAGGAGAAAGCTTAGACATGGGACATTTATGACTTAATCTGAGTCTGAATTTTCAAGGTGAATTCCTCATATGGACCATTTTCAGGCTACTGTAGGTGCTCACATGATTTAGAAAGGACGAGTGAAGAATTACTTTTACATAGTCTTTTTTTATCATTCTCCATGTGTATCATATTCTATTACGACCCATTGTTGAGAACAGTAGTGTCAAGGATGCAGAGAGCTGTAAATGCAACCAATAATGTCTATCCTACACCTTTCGGAAAATATTACAATACAAGCCTCCTTTTTTCTGCCATTTGAGTCTTACTGCTCCCAAAGGCTCTACCAGTAAGTCATGGTTTTGTCTGGAACATCTGCAACATCTATTTAATTATCAAAGTAAATTTAAATTACTTTGTTTATTATGCTCTCTTTAAGACTCAATTTTAAGGCCTATTAAAATGTTCACCAGAGTTTGTTCCTTTAAGGTTCCACCCTCTGATTGGTTAGAGGGATCTCTGGTCAAATATATTTTAAGTGATTTTTTTCTCTCTCTTTTATGCCTCATGCAGCAATGGCTGAAGTCATTTGGCATAATAAAATCTTAAGAATCCTGTCAGGAGCTGAGGGAATTACCATCTCTATGACAAAATACTCCACCAAGCTGCAGCTTTGGGGCTTTATAGACCTTTTATATGAAAAAATAAAAGCATGTAACATCCTCAACTAAAGAGAAAACAGGATAATAGGTGACCTTTAGTGAATAATTACACTAATATGACACTATTCTGAAAAACTTGAGGTGCATTTGTCAATTTCATAGATGGCTTACTGTCATTATTGCACTACGGTTTCATAGGGCAACGGAGCCTGCTCATTTAATGCCACTCTTTTTAACCCCACAGCATTTAGAAGTATTTATATGAAAGAAAAACAAACAATAGCTGGTATTTAAGTACTTTACCGACAAGTTGAAGTGCTCAGAAAACTTGATTCGACTGTTTTATCCCTTTAAGTCATTAAAAAGTGTTTTCAGATTGACATTGGCCACTTTCTTCATCTGGGTCCCCAGAAATGTTACGATGAGAGAGCAGCCGCGCTGTAAACAATGAACGAGAAGGAGCTCCTGCCAAAACGAGGTGGAAAAGCCTGAGACCAACCCACTTCTCAATTTAATCTCACAAATCAAAGGAATTATTCAGCTACTTTTCATGTGTCCATCGCTTTGTATATGCACTCTTTTCATCTAATAAGAAAATATTTGTGGAAGGTTAAATGAAAATATACAATTATTGATACAATAGAATACAGAGCTATATGTTAAAGGTGATTAAAAAACTGGTTTGATTGTATCTCCCTTTACAATGCACTCATTTTCCTTGGTTTAAAGGCAAAGAGGTAAAGTGTATAAGAAAAAGGCAGCCTGCTCTGTCGTCCAACAGCTGGTGCTCGACGATTAGGCGATTGCTTTTGCTTCAGGTAAGAAAGCCTCCCAGTACTTTATCAGCTGCAAAAAAGAGAAGCACAATGGCAAGGAGTGAGCATTTTAGCAAAGACTTTGAGCCAATTGAGGCAGTTAACATGAGACAAAAAAAGAGTTAACTTAGTAAGCAAAAACTAGAAAGGGGACTTTTGAAATGCTGCATAATGGTCTGAATGACATAGTATTACAGTAGAAGAATCCTGTTTCTCATTTTACTCAGCCATTAAAACATTTGAGAAAGAGATTGGGGCTTTTATGTCACTATTATTAAATTTGATAAATGCAAAAAAGACTGTTACAGATTTAATAAAAAGTCAAAGGCCCAAATTAGCCGGCTTCAACTAAAAAGAAGTTTGACTTTGCCAAATCACTTCTTTCATTAATGAAAATGGACAGATTCATTTACAACAGCTGCAAAAACATTTTTATCATCTTTTTTAATCCATCCATAAACATTTTTTTATTCTTTTATTAAAATCCAAATATAAATCTTAATACAAATGGCACTAATCTACAAAAAAGTATGGGAAGTGGCAGAATATTGCAGTAAATGGAGGAAATAATAGTCAAAGTTGTTTGAATGAGCTACTCACTTGTTGCTGAGACTGAAGCATAGACTCCAAGTATTTCATTATTTGTCTCTTAAAGTTCTTAGTTCTCTCTCTCTGGAAAAAACAAACAAAACATGAATTTATGAACCAGTAAAATCCAGCAGTGTAATATTCAGTGAAAAGCAAAGAGGACAAAATTACCTCAAAGTGCTGGACTTCTTTGCGCACAGTGGCAGACACTCGCTCAAAGTCTCTCTCGTACTGCGTGACTTTGGCCTCCCACTGTTAAAGGGTAAGAACAAGTTACTCCTGACAGAAAAATCAATCACAAAAACAAGTTCAAAATGGTCTGGTCCTTGTTTTATTTCAGTTCAAGTACACATATAACCTAAATATATGTGTGTCAGATGTAGAAGGTCAGTGTGGTCCGGGCTGGGCCATAAACGAGCTGCATTCTAAAGAGGCTCCTGTTATCTTTATTACTTTCTGCTTCTGTTAACCACTGCACTGCGTAGAGCGCCTTTTAAAGGATACTCAACTGTGTGTAGCCTAAGATAAATTGCTTGGATCTTATAAGTTTCTCCTGTGTTGTGAGCTGTACCTCTGCGATCTCCTCTTTGGCCAACTGCAGTTTGTCTGGTTTGTTGGCCCACAGCAGTTTGGCCTCAGCCTCTCTCTTCTTCTGGAGCATGGACTGAGCGTCCTGCCAGCGCTGCCACGCCTTCATCCGGTGATCAAACGACCCCTGAGAGATTACAAACAGTATTTACATTTAGGCATTGTTAAGCCCTGGATACATAATAAACAAAACCACTGCAAAACTAAGTCTCAAGTCTTACTATTACAGGAGCTGCAAGTGACACAATTTATTATATAACATAAAAATATATTGAAACCAAACCTAAAGTAATGAGCTACAGTTCACCTGTTGCTAGTTTTCATTGGTTGAAACCCAGTGAACCTGTTAACAGTCTAGTTTTTACTTCTGAGTACTGAAATAATAAAGACTTTACCCTGACAGCTCCAAGCAGTCGGATGAAGTCTGCGATGTGCTCTGCGAAGATGAACGTGTCGCTGGCGGCCTGCTCCTGGTGCAACTGCTCCATCTTGTCCTCCACCTCAGACAGCTGGGACAGGGCCCGGGACAGAGCCGTGTTGTCCTCGGCGCTGCCCAACATCGCAGAACTTTTAGCAAAACTTGCCGTGTTCAGAGACAGCTCTAGATACAAACAAATAAACATATTTATGATACAATCAGGTTTGAAATTACACATTGAACACATAATCCAGTTTGTATTCAGTTAAAAAATAAAATGAGGTCTTGTTTATTTGCAAAATAAGCTGCACTGTATTTAAAGGCAGGACGAAATGTGACATTTTTGTTGGACAAACTCTGGTGACCTCCAGTGGACAGACACACTACCTGTTGTCCCTGATATTATACGTTAGACTGAGCAAGTGTTTTTGTAATGTACACAATCGATATGACACAAAGCTGAAACTTACCTTTCCTGTGAACAACCAGAGATTCAACCAAAGCATGAAGCTTCCTGAAGTGTTGGTCTGCAGCCTCCACTTCCTGCAGCTTGTCTTCAAACCACTGCATGACAATAAGAATAACATCTTATAGTATCACAACAGCAGTATTGCACCTCATTATAAGACATGTAGGAAGAGGTACTTAGCAAAAATTTTGTTTAATTCCAATCATGTTTATGCTTATTGTTAATTTCTAAAACACATTGAACGCATATTTTATATCCAAGTCGAATATATACAAAGTAATTGTATGTTTTCCAAAAGTAATGTTAATGCCGAGCCAAACTGTGGTACTTTGTGTGTTTTGACATTTATTGTTTAATAGTATTTGTTGATTTAATGGCTTTGGCCTTAAGCTTTCTGCTACTTCTGCTTTTCCCTCAAACAAATACAGGGTGTCTGCCTAAAAATGCAAATCATTGTCAACAGCAGAAGGACAGTCTCCACTCACCACGTCTGACTCATTCATTTTGATGGTCATTTTACTGACAGCATCTGTGGCTTTGTTGATCATTTTCAGGAAGCCGGCTCCACTCAGGGCCTGAGTGTTGACTGCTCTGGGCAACTGTGGAGGCAAACAAAAGGTATTATTATCTGGCAATCACCAGACAGCTCATGGGAAATATGCAGTTTGCACTAATTAATCACATCCATCTGGCTCAAGAGGTAGAGTGGGATGTCCAGTAACCAGATGTTTGGCAGTTCAACACTCATCCTGTTATACTCAACAAGACACTGAACTTGTACGAGTGTGTGTTTGAGGAGGTGAATGAGATGACTGGTGTAAAGCAGTGTTGGAATAAATTGGAATAAATTGGAGTAACTAACTGGAAATAATGCTGCTTTCTCAAATCTAGTCTGTGTGTTTTAACAATAACCAATATAAGTTTAAACACTTACTTCTTCTCTCTCCAGAAACTCTCTGACGTCAGGGTCCTGGAGCAGTGTGGGATGATTGACCACTCTTTGGAGATACCTGTCGAATCAGAAAATGAGGAAATATGAAAACAAAACAACAATTAACTGACTGAAACTGTTAGCAATAGAAAAGTGTGAAGTCAAATCATTTTCATGAGCCAGCAGTGCAGGACTGTTCTACCTTTCCAATGCTCCTCTTCTTCTCTCAACAAAGTCTGCAGACGAGGAGTCCTCCTTCCCCACCTTCACCTTGGTCATACCTGCACAGGAAAAAAACATTTTAACATTCTCATATTCAGTTTAATTCAGGGACAAGACTGTGCTAACAATTACTCCACTTACCCAGGATGCTTTTCTCTGGCGGTGGAGGCACTATGTATCCATTTGGACCGTGTTTTTCAGAAAGCTTTTCATAGAGGCCCAGGAAGTCGCTGTAGCGGCGCCTCACTGTGAACGTCGGGTTACGAAACATAGCCAGTGTCGTCTGGAAAAGAGTTTACAGGCATTACATTACATTTCAGAGGATAAAAGAGCAGCCCAAACTCTCTTCTGCTATGCTAAAATAATAATAATAATAGCTAAGATTTATGTAGCGCCTTAACGTTTCCATGTAAATTAAATGAATAAATGTCTTATTGAAGAAGTGGGTCTTTTGTAAGTGTCCAGGAAGGTGGGGTTACAGATATACTTTACTGTAGTCTGGATGACTGTTGGGGCACTACAGAAAACCTATAAACCACTTCTCTCTGTGTTTCTCTCAAGGCCTGGCTCTGCTTTAGATGTTGACCTCTCATCTATTTCTCCTTTGTGCCTCTTCTTTTTCTTCCTGACACTGTGCTCCGTAAATTGCCCTAGCCAGACGTGTACATTCCACTGTGTGTTCAAGGTTTACATGTACAATTTATTAATACATAGACATTTTTAACTATAACACTACCGGTAATTCTCTACAGTAACATTTTTTACAGAGAAATACAGTTGCCGCATTAAGCAACTAATCTACGTGGAGCACACTTAAGACAAGTCCTATAGGGCCGAGTCAGTGCTGCCATTGGACTCTGTAAACATACTGAATAATGATGTATAATTATATGCTGCACTTTCTGCACTGACACCAACTTTCCCCACATAATGTATTAAAACTATAAAACAATTTTCAGTATGTGTGTTAACTGACTTCTGCTCTACTACTCAGGATTTACCTGTGTGGACACTTTGTAAGCCATGTACGCATTCATCCCATCACCTACAAGAAAGAGAGGGAAATAAAACAGGTTCAAAAAGGGTTAATGACTTCTTCTATATCAATTATAATTATTATACAAATTTTAAGGCCGATAAGTGAATGAATAAAATGAGAAATCACCTATTTTTTCAGGGTTAGTAACAGAGACTTCAATCTCAAATTTGTCATCTTCTTCTTCCTCTTCTTCCAGCTGTAACAAAGACAGTCTGATGATACCAAGTGTCATGATAAAAATTTATTTCATTTAATCTCAACGTTATTTTCTTAAAATATATATAAAACCACAAAGCATACAAAACTAGTAGCCATGTAATGCATTTAACTTGTATGTTTTTTAAAACCACCAGGAAACCTTATTAGGTCTATCTGAATTGTTTTCTGGACTGTTCTGTGTCTGTGAGCTGGTTTGTACCTCCTCCAGAGCAGCAGGCTGAGGCTTGGCGAGGCTGGCAGCAGCAGACAGAGAGGGGGCAGAGGCAGACGGTTTGGCCGCGACATCCCTCTTTCTCTCATTTCGAGGACTGTCGAGAGAAAGCTCCACTGTGGCTTCTGTCACAGCAGGAGAAAGCACAATGAGTCACCATATGCCTTCACGTTGATTATTACTATGATGTACTACTTATATATACTGCCATTTGCTCTTTATTCTGTCACACACCGAGTACTTCGCTCAAGGACACTACAGTACGATAATAGGAAAATGCTCTGCAAATGTCACTATTACCTGCTCAACCTGATAACCTGATTTTTCCAATGGCTATGTTGGAGGACAGTTCAGCAAGTTTGCTACACAGGTTTGCGTCTGTAACTATATGTCAAAGTATATGAAGTGGAAAGCTTTTAAACCAAATGGAAAAGATAATAGTCTCTCTCAATGTAAACTTTCCAACAAAATATTAAACAGAGCCAGTTATAATCATATGCACCATAGACTACTGAAAGTATTGAAAGGCACTATCAAGTCTGCAACATTTTTATCACAACTGTCTCCAACTACTTATCTGCAGAACATGTTAAATAAGCTAAAGTAAACTCTTATCAGACACGGCCTATTTCTTTTTATTTCGTCTCACTGCTTCACATCCAAGTTGCCATTGGCCCCAAAAAAGATCTATGTGGTCTCTCCATTTTGTCTGATACAGGACAGGGAACCAATGAGCCACCAAGGGGTTTAAAGTTTTTGGTTCACTTTCTGAGAAGCCTGTGTCTAAAATGCATCACGACAGATCAGGCTTATAATGTAATGTACCTGTACTTAAATGCTTAAACTCTCATGTGTTGTAGTTATATGACTTCAGGACACATTATACTACATTATGTCCCACTTTTTGCTGTGACCCACTGTTTTCGCAAGTCTCAAATTACTATGTATGTGTGTGTTATACATCACTAGATATTCTTGTGTTGCCAAACCTTGCAAAACTTGGGGAAATACCTGCAAATATATCTGTCTCTTCCTCAGCAGGAACACCATTTGATTTGGAGGTGGCACTGCTGGGTTTGCTGATGACTGGCGCAGCAGTAACAGCTTCCTCTGTGAAGATATCTTCAGGCTCTGTTTGGATGGCACCTTTACTGCTTATCTCTACATCAGCTTTGGTTGTTACAGGCTTCGACTCGCTGCTGGTGGTTTTCTTTGCCGTGGCACCAAGGGGCTCAGGGAACAAGTCCTCATCCTCTTCCCCAAAGAGGCTTTTCTGAGGCTGCTTGGCAGGTTTAGTTTGTAGTGGCTCCACGAACAAGTCGCTGCCTTCTTCTTCTCCAAACAGGTCGATAACGGTTGGGTTTGTTTTTTTGGCTTCGACAGGTGGAGCGTCACTTAAGAGGTCAAGTAAGGGATCAGCTATTTTTTCAGTGGCAGGTTGTGGTTGTGTTTCATTGGCAGGTTGCGGTTGCTTGTCGTTGGCTAACAGATCATCAGTGATGTCAATGATAGGAGCAGCTGGAGTTTCTTTCTCCTGTTCATCATCACTTCCTGATTTGTCCACACTAGGTGGATCAGTAACTTCACTTTTATCACCAGCAGCTTCAACAATAACCTCAGCAGCTGCTACTTCCTCCTGTGCCACTTCAGTTTCACTTCCCAAAATATCAAAAAAATCATCCATTGTGTCATTTTTTGACTCTGCGGGTACTGGTTCATCGGGACTGTCAGACTCATTGTTGGATAAGTCCTCAAAATCATCTGACGGTTCGCTGAGGACATCCACCATTGGTTTGTTTTCTGAGGTGTCGCTAATAGGGTCAATCAGAGGGTCGTTCATTAAGTCAATAGGGGACTCCACCGAGGGGTCAGTGTTTTGACTGGTTTGTGGTGGCGTGGTCTCTGTTTCCGTCAGCGCTGGGTCACTCTGGCAAAAGAGAATCAAAAAAGTTACAGTCATAGGAGCCATTAAAAAGAGTACAATATAAAATCAAGTTGCTAATGCACTTTTACCGAGACCCCATGAGCTATACAGTATTTTTGTAAAGACACGGATTACAAAGATGATATGGATTCCAGTATTTGAATTTGATTTGCCAACAATTCATCACTTCAAGCAGTGTCTGTAAGATATGCATTTTACAATGACAATTCATGTTCAATATATTGTGCAGCCTTGATCCCAACATCTTATTGAGTGACACTGTTTGATTTGAAATGCATTAGGAGGGTCATATACGCATACTTGATCCTCTGTTAAGCAATATTTCAAAACTCAAAACTGACAAATGCTGTTGTGAAATCTGTGTGAGGTTCAAGTTTCAACTCTTGATGCACAAGTTGTACATGTCTACGCAATCAACCTATAGACAGGTACAGTACAATTAAATATGAATGTTTTGCAGGATGTAAGGTATGAGTGTTTAACAGTGTACCTGCTGAGCATTACAGTTTATCTGAGATTTATGACAACTGAAAAAACAAGTGTTTTCATGTGCATTTTCATAGAACCACATTGTGCACATAAATGATAAAGGTTTGGAGCATCAACAGCACTATGTTTTTTCATAGTAAATGACATAATGTTAAATTCCCTGTGATTCTTGCACTACAGTTTATGTTGTAAGCACACAGGTAACATACCTGAATGTACTTCTTACTTTCTTCAAACAATTAAATAACCAACTGTTGCACCTCAGATTAATTACAAGGCATTTCATGAAGAAGGGCAGGCCGGACATACTACTGTGGCCAAATTCGTTTCTAAAGCATATGAAAATGCTGAGTCAACTTTTCCATGCAGCAGTGAGGTCAGGCAAAAAAAAAAAATCAAAGACAGCAAATTCCCAATCTTTCCTGTGAACTTTGACTGAGGATAAACATCCGGGTTCTGACCATGTGACCACAGCCCACTCACATGACACCAGAGCTCGAGCCAGCTTTAGTGCCCATTCAGAAACCTTTCCACACTTCAAAAAAATCACCATTTTACGGAACTTCTTTACAAATGAAGTCACCTTTAACAGCGGATTGTAGTTTTCAGATTACACATGAGGTATTTCTCCTTTAATAGGCCAGAATAAAACATTTTTGTCAATTAAGAGAGTGCCTTCAAATTTAGGACACTGCTGGATTTAGTCTCGACGAGTAAAAGTTTTGGAAATGTCAAAATGACTGCACATAACAGGCTACGCTACATTACACGAAACTACATTAATGCTTCACAGTAAACACGGTTTAGAGATAGCTTTTAAATACAAAGTTTCCACTCAGTTTGCAGTCAACAACTTTTTAGCCCAATAAACAGTTCATAACAAATCACACCGCTGTAGTCGAATACATTTAATAACAACATTGATAGAAAAATGACAGCTAAACGTTGATTATTAACTTATTGTGTAGTTTTTGCACATGGCAGTAAATAAGCACAAGACAATATTATTACATTGTTTTCATTTCTTTAAAAAATGGGGTAAAAGTCATGATTTTCTAAACTTTTAGCTTTTTTGACAGACGTTAGCTCAAAACGTTAATGTCACTTAGCAACAGCAAGAAGTGCGTAAAATAACGTGACGTGAATCAAATACAACGTTCGTCCAGACTCACTATTGTGCTCATGAATAACTCGTCTCCATCGTCTTCTCCGTCGCTTTCTCGTTGTCCTACTTCTTCAGTGTCCAGCACATCTTGGTCCTCCGAGTCTGGGAACGGAGGAGGACTGCGCTCCGAGCTAGTCGCCATCTTCAATCTTTATAAAACACAAGGGGAGGCAACTCAATCCTCTCTCCCTTCCTTCGGCTCGCCACAGACAGACAGACGTGTCCTGTTTAGCCGCTGCTGCTCATGTGAAGCTAATTGCTACAGTGCGCTCGTAAGCTAGCTCTTTCTGGTTCGAAACCCCCAAAAAGACCCAGGAAGACGGCGGGGACGTGCAAACCGCCTCTCTTCTTTTACTTCCTGGTCCTCCCCGGCTGTCTGTCAGGTAATAGTTAGCTTCGGTGTTAGCTACAGCAGGGAGTGAGGCAGTCATGGGATCAGCAGCAGTGCAAGTGGGTGGTTGAAAATAAAAAAATGAACGAGGTTAGCTGTGCAGTTTGTGGCTAAGCTCCCCTCGGCTTCCTTATTCGAAACAGCCGACTTTAGGGATGTCTCGTCACGTGTCTGCAGGAGACGCAGAAGCGCAGGAGCCGCTTCTCACTGACGCTTACCTGGAGACTGACTTGGACTCGGAGGACGGTAAAAATCACTGCATAGTCTCAACAATGGCACAGTTACAATGAGTAGAAAAAAACATATAAAATGATAGTTCAGCGTTTCATACGTTCTTTTGTGAGCAACAGTTTGGAGATGGAAACAGGAGCAGCGACACAAGGGATAAACTATACTCTAGGCTTTCATATTTTAATACAGAATTGCACGTATCTTGTAGGTTTGCTCATATAAATAGATTGTAAGATCTATTACATCATGAATATATGACAAAATAAACTCGTGTAATATTCATAAGATAAACAGATAATCTTAGACAAAGGGGGAACTCTTTCTTTAAACTGATAGAATGCTCACAATTTTCTATTGACGTAGATGTTAATTTAGTTTATGTGTCTCAACAGTGAGTTACATTAGAAATGCAAAGGAGAAATTAAGACACAGTTTAGGTTTAGGATGTATTTTTGTCTGTAACTGGCTTGTGCTTGTTTGTTTTGTTTGTTTTCTGCTTTTAGGTGAAATCATTTTTGACAGAAGCTCCTCTATTACAACACATGCTGATGTATGTGCCAAGAAAAGATTAACATATGAAGAGGCAGTGGAGGAAGCAGGTAACAACATTCTTACTGTTAATAATGCACGTTGATACAGTATAGACTTAAAGACTGTGGCAAAGCAACCTTCCATTTGTACCAGACATAAGGAAACTAGGGCTGAGCAGTACTGCATCCAATGGTAGACATAACATGGACAAAAACATATTTAAGAGTGTTTTTTGTACTATAATTTGTGGTCCATTTAATTTATGAAAATATAATAATTTTAATAAGATGCCTGATTAAAGTTAGAAACACAAACTTATTTAGCCTCAAAATTCAGTTTAAGGCAAAATTGTTGGTAGATTGGTAAGTTGGTACATTTTTCTCTCAGGTTTTGGTTTATTTCACTGGCTGCTGTTGGTGATGTGTGGATGGGCCAATGCGAGTGACGCTGTGGAGATCCTCTGTGTGTCCTTTCTCCTCCCGACGGCGCGCTGTGATCTGCAGCTCACCTCTTCAGACATGGGGCTCCTCACTGCCAGCATTTTCTTAGGTAAATTAGGCTTTATTAAACAAACTGTCTTATTTTAGCAGTTTACCAGTATGTGTTATTAACAAAAGACACGAAAACAGACATTTCTCTTGTTTCTGTTCTGTAGGGATGATGGTGGGTGGCTACATGTGGGGCTACCTGGCGGACCAGAGGGGTCGACGCAGGGTCTTGGTTGTGTCTCTCAGTGTGAATGGTGTGTTTGGAGCTCTGGCGAGTGTTGCTCCCAGCTTCTGGCTTTTCCTGCTGCTGCGGTTCATCAGCGGTATTGGGTAAGCACAGGATTTAAATCACTATACTTCATTTATTTATACACTATAAGAAATCTGATGCAATAATTAGAAAAACAAGGGATAAAGAAGTAATTTAATCAATCATCAATTTAAAGTATCTAATATAGCTAGAATGTTAATCTCTATAATCAAAACCACTTCCTCGTCTGTGCTCAGTTTGTCCACTCTAGACAATTCAGCAGCAAATAATAAACAGCAAAACCAATGTTTGTTTGTTTTTTTTGTTACAGCTGCCTTTATATGTCAAATAACAATTTTATTTGGTAGCTTGTTGTTTGTCCTGTGAAAACAAATGCTCTGTAAATATATTAATGTGTCTGTTGGGGTTTGAGTCTGGGAAAGTGGAAAATTCAATAGAAATTGAGTAGAGAGTAACCAATCTCATAAATGTTTAAAAATCAAAAACTGTTTTCCTCTCTGCAGAGTTGGTGGGTCGATTCCTGTTATTTTCTCATACTTCTCTGAGTTTATGCCCCGTTTGAGGAGAGGGGCTATGATCAGCGCTCTGGCCACTTTTTGGATGGCAGGAAATATTCTGGCAGCAGGTAAAAAAGCAGCACAATATTTTATAAAAAAATAATTACACCAGTGAAGAAGCCTCTCTTAAGGTGTGTATTTTATCTTCAGGTTTGGCGTGGTTGGTTATTCCAAGAAACTGGGCTCATTTTCAGAGCTGGAGAGTGTTTGTGGTGCTGTGCTCTGTTCCCAGCCTCAGCTCAGCTCTTTTCTTCAAGTTGCTCATGCCTGAAAGCCCTAAGTTTCTCATGGAGGTATTTGAAGGCCACAAAAATATAAGTTTTCATTTTTGATTTGTCTTATGCTTGATGCTGTGCTGTTGGTTTTCTCCAGGCTGGACAGGAGAAGGAGGCAGCACAGGTGTTCTACTTAATGTTCAAGTTTAATACATATGGCAAAGGAAAGCGCAAGGTATGAGTCAAATATTCTTTTTATTGCCTATTTATTGTGGGGGGGGGAAAAAAAAAGGGGGAGGAAAAGGGGGGGGGGGGGGGGGGGGGCGCCCAAAACCCCCCCCCCCCCCCCACAACCCAAAAAAAAAAAGGGGGGGGGGGGGGAAAAAAAAAAAAAAAAAAAGAGAAAAAAAAAAAAAAAACCCCCCCCCACAACGAAAAAAAAGAAGGGGGGAAAAAAAAAAAAAAAAGGGGGGGGAGAGGGGGGGAAAGAAAAAAAGTAGCTTGTGGATTTTGTTCACTTTTTTTCGTTTGTCTCCTTATGGAAAATCTTCAAATTTATACATTTTTTTACATTTTGTAACTGATAAAATGTTATTATTTGCAGGATTTTGTTTTGTGCACGAAGTCAAGGGATGAGAGCAGATCTGTGGCTTTAAAGAAAGAACAACTTCTTAGTGTTTACAAAAAGGTAATCTCTCACTCAAAGCAAAGGTATCCATACATATTTATTGCCAGAGATATAGTTTTTAGTTATTTAATGCAATAGAATATCCTTTTGAAGTGTTTTGATTTGCTTTAGGCGTTGATTCCTGTGAGGGAGATGTTTAAGGGTTTACTGAAAACAAGGAGCATCTCTTTACTCATCATCTTCTACTGCATCTCGTTCGGGTGAGAAATCCCATCTGACTGTGTGCAAAACCACAGCTGTGTGTGATTACACCTCAGTGCCGTGTTGACTGATATTTTATTGGTTAGATCACGGTTCAAAGTTTGTCTTACATAAAAAGCATCTGTATTTGCAACATCACAAACAGAAAACAGAAAAAGTTAGGTCATAAAAGAAAGGTCAGACATAATGAAAGCACACATTATAAAACCCGTCATCTTACATTTAATCTAGAAATACATTTAGAAGTGACTTGTACATGAAGTAATTCTACAATATTAGTTATTAGAAAGGGTTACTGTATTTTGCCTGGTTGTATGAGTTACACAGTGGCAGGGGTTCGAGATAACTGTGATGAAAACAGTCCTAGTACTGACAAGCACCCGAACCATAGAGCGAGCTGTTAATCTGATGAGTTCACTCTCAGAAGTTAAAAGGAGACCGAAGATAACAAGCTGGAACTAATTTATCTTTGACACCAGAAATTTAGCAAGTAACCGAAGACTTTTTCATAGATTTACAGTGGGTCTGTGGTGGGTTTTGAGGACACTTAAGGACACAAAATTTGGCCTGTGTAACAGTCCTTATTTCTCTCTTTGTTTTATGTGTTTGTAGATATTATGGTCTATGGATGTGGTTCCCAGAGCTGTTTAAAAGAGTGGAGGACGGCGGCTCGCCTTGTGCCAACGTGTCTCGGCTTTTGTCACTTCAGAACGAGAGCTGCTACCCAGTAAAGACGGCAGGTGTGTTCCTTGGAGGAGAGGTATTTACTGCCTTCAGCTTTTATTTAAACAGATTAAATTAGAGCTTGTTACGGGGAAGCTGGATAATAAAGGGTCTTTAACAGAGTGTCGGGTAAACATGAAGGACACACAGATCTTTTTAGCAACATACTTAGGTTTGAACTTATAGGTCTATGCTGTTAAATATAAACACAAGCTTTTTTTCTCCTTTACTGATAGTTTATATGGAAGGCTTCATCGTTGCTTTGTCAAATTTACCTGGCAACATCTTCACCATTTTGATGATGGACAGCATCGGAGGAAAGGCCCTGCTGAGTGAGTCTGTGCTTATTTGACTTCACTGATTTAACATTTACTTTTGTTAAGACCGTCATGATGTTTCTTGCCTGTAGTAGTTTCACTTTACGATTATTGCTGCTTCACAACTACATACACGAGAAGACAGAACAAAAAGGAGAATACATTAGTGCCTCTCCTGTCTATCTGAAGTAGCCTCCACAAAAGTCAAAAGTGAGAGAGAGGCTAGTTATATTTTACATTAAAGGAAAAAAAAAACACGCAGAAAGTACTTCTCAAAATATGATACTGGCCTGTCTTTCATCCATTTATAGTCTTCTGGAACATTTTGTCTCTTTTGTAATCATCGCAATGCTGAGATACTGATATAATATATGTGACCCTATTGAAATTGATTGGGGAATATTAAATAATCAACATATCTTCTTGTTGTACAGTGTGCAGCCTGCTGGTGTCCAGTCTGAGCGTTTTCCTCATTTATTTGGTGAAGACTAAAGCCCACACTTTGCTGCTCTCCTGTGTCTTCAGTGGCGTCTCAGTCATCGCCTGGAACGCACTGGACGTAGTGGGAACAGAGCTGTATCCCACTCAGCTCCGGTACGTTTGTGTTCAATCGTTAATTGAAAATTTAAGAGCATAGGTCCTACAGCTACAGACATTTCCCCAAGTCCTTTTTTTATAGATTAGCAAGCTATAGTCAGTGACAGTAACATAAAACATCTGTTGATATAATTTAATATTTTCCTCCCTCTAGGTCGTCTGCTCTGGGTTTCTTCTCAGGAGTGGGCCGAGTGGCAGCCATCATGGGTAATATAGTCTTTGGGAAGCTGGTGGACACTAACTGTGCGGTGCCTGTGTTGGTAGTGTCTGCTCTGTTGCTGACCGGAGGATTAGCAGCTCTTTTACTGCCGCAAACCAAACAGACAGAGCTCACGTGATTCTCGTGAAACTCTTCTGATTCAATTTATTCCTCCTAAGTTATGTCTTTGAAGTCTTCTGTGCATTTGCTGTTTTCCTGCTTCAGAGATAGATATTTAGCTTGTGCCAATTCTAGTGCCTTAATTAAATATCAGCAGGAAAGATTATAGACATAAACAGAGTTGCCATGCATCTTGGAAAACTTGATGATTTAGAAAGTTGTTTTTCAGTTATGGGGCATTTGTTTGACTCAGCTGGCTTTAGATAGATATAAGGATGTATTCAACCTAACAAACTTGAAAAAACTTACTGAAGTCTTTCCTGTGCAACAATAATGTCTTCAGCTGTCACTCAAAGTACTGACCCTCTGACTTTTGTTCCTTGTTGTTAAGCCCTAAGCTGCTCTTCTTTATGTAGATGTCTTAACCTTTTTATAATAAGGAACTAATGCAGGTAACACTACTAGAAATGATCTCTTTGATAAGTGAGAATGTCCTCATACAATAACCTGCTTAAAAACTATTTATGAACCTGTAAGAACAGCCAAATACATGATACCAAATAGAAAAATGTACTAAATATTCTTTAGGTTACTTTTGAGCATTAAAATACATCACCTCACTTTGAACTGTCACCTCCAAAAAGAAATATGATGAAGACATTCTCTGCTTTACATTCAGTGTCCTTCGGGGGTAAAGTGTCCTTGACTGTTTTCAACATTTTTCAAAGTTTTGTACGTGACATGTGTTTATCTTTGAGTTTTGACTTATTTAAACTGAAGTCAGACATTTTAAATGCATTCCCACAGTTCTCTATGCACTTTCTATGAATATATACTGTAGTTTGAAAGAGCCTTGCGATAAAGTGGGGCAATAAAACAAAAAAAACAAAGAACATATGGCCAAATTGAATTAACAGCTCTCAGGTAATGGACTTACTGTGGGTCTGGTATCCTCTGATTTGTATTCCTTCGTTTCTGTTCAGTTTCTTTTCCCCAAAAATAAGGCCTTTACTGAGTTCTTGGAGCAGACAACTTGGAGAAAATGGTTTAGAAAATAGACTCTGTTTTTTTTTAATGTTTGCAATTTCCACAAACAACAAACAGACGACTGAGACGAGGGCAAAACAGAGATAGACTTCTAATTCTTTCTCTGTCAGAGCTGCAGATATATTTGTTTGTGTTATGGATTCATGATTGAATGACATTTTTGTGAAAGACTTTCTTATTACAAATCTTGTTTCTCACGCAATGCTTCATTTGAGTTCTTTAGAAAAATGAGAACAATCCAAAAGTTTAATGCCAAATAGTTCAAATGCGTTACAAAGCATTAACTTAAATATTTGTGTTTGACTGTGGAGTGAATAAATAATGGCTTCAATTGTAAAGAACTTTGAATCTCTTGAAAAGCACTTTATAAAATCTAGTCCATTATTTGTTGTTATTATTAAATGTGCATTGTGCGATGTTGTAGTCTACAAATAGAAAGAAATCAAGCACTTAGACCAACTTTGTTTTTAAAAGTGTTTGTTCACATTAATATTACACTTTTTTGCTTCTGCCTGTTTTTGAAAAATAGATGTTTATGACAATTTACAAATATCCCAGCATCCGTGATCTTTTTAGTGACTAATTACCTACTTTTAGCCTTACTTTCAACTATTGCATTTATAAAGTTTAGACAAATCCTTGGTTATAATTCAGATGATTTTCCGTGTGCAGCAGCAGTGAGGTTTTGCATACTCATTTGTAAATTTTCCTCCAGCTATTTTCCGCACATACACTGCATTGTCACCTCATGCATTTACGCCCATGATAATGATCTGTGCTTTGTTTTCATCTGTCATTTTAACTTTAAACACAAAATCTTTACACAGTCGCCACAAATGACAAGATGACAGGAACAAAACTGAACTACTTTCTTGTATTCATGTGTGTTTTACATGGAGTCCTTTACTGCATCGTTACAGCGTCAGAGTTTCATCTAAAAGGAGATTTTTTGATAGGTGGGCTTTTTAACATCCATCATGATGAAAAACGAGTTTATTTTGACAAACCAGAAGCCACTGAATGCTCAAGGTAAGTGAAAATGTCTTAGTTATCACCTTTAATTTGTTTAACTTTTAACTCGTTTTTGTTCACAGTAAACCGTTTTACACATCGAGTTATCGCCGCTTTCAGCTGATGAGGTTCACTGTGGAGGAAATCAATAACTCCTCTGAGCTCCTGCCTAATGTTTCTCTGGGGTATGACATATATGACCACTGCTCAGACACTCGCAGTTTCCCAGGAGTTTTCAACCTCATCTCAGACAAAGGCTCGATTAAGCCCTGGCCAGAGTTATATCGCAGCTCGTCCAACCTCATAGCAGTGGTCGGAAGCTTCTCAAGCTCCTCAACACAGACTGTGGCTCCACTTTTCATGATGGATCTGGTTCCTATGGTAAATTTACTCTGTGCTTTGTTTTAATAGTTTACTTTATTAAGTGCAGGTTCATAGCCTCTAGAAATGTGCTATGTTTTAACCTTCAGCCCCCTCAGAAAATGTAGATATAGGCTTTTTTTTTAAATAATGCTTGTTTCAAATGGACAATCAACAAAAAGCGTTGCTTAAAGTTGTGTTTAGTTAAGTTCTGAGGGAAAAAAGGGAAAAGGACCTGAATCCAGAATCGAGTTGCCCCATTTCCTACACTCAGAGTTTAAACCTAGACTCACTGTATCCTACTTAGACCAGGACAACTCAGATGTTAGAGTTTTAGGAAAACGTTTGAACTCTAACGTCAAGATTGGGCTTGAAATGTTTGATCTAAACAAGGCAGAGACTGTGCGATTATTAAAATGAGCTGGCAGTAATCTTAAAAAAGTTTTATATAAGTTATTGTTTTCTGTAGTACTCTTTAATAGATTTGTCCTTATTTATTGCACAGTATTTCATAAATCACTAAAACAAAGATGAATATAAGGAACACAGACTCTAAAGTGAACTTCTGATCTTTTTACAGATCAGTTATGCAGCCTCCAGTTCAATTTTTTCAAGAAAGCAAGATTTTCCCTCGTTGCTTCGAACCCTACACCCCAATAAAGACGTTGTGGAGGTTATATTCAACATGTTGCTACACTTCAACTGGCGCTGGGTTGCATTTCTTAACACTGATAATGACTATGGCGTTGATGGCCGAAATGTGTTCATGAAGATGATTCAAGGCACAGATATCTGCCTAGCTTACACCAAAGGTCTGGACAAGAATACAGATTACACATCAGTCTTCAAACAGATAGAGTCTCCCTTACTTCTATTCCATTGTTGGCATCACTGACCGTCGTCTGCTTTATTTTCTCCTACATGGCCAAAGATCTCCCAGAGAATTACAACGAGGCCAAAGCGATAACGTTTTGTCTGCTTATACAAAGTCTGACCATGATTATCTTTTCCACTATCTTCGTACTTTACCGAGGAAAACACATCCAGACGTTCAATGCTCTGGCCATTCTCTGCATCCTATACAACTTTCTCTTGTGGTACTTTTTCCCCAAAAGCTACATTATCATTTTCCAACCTGAGAAAAACACACAGCAGTACTTTAAGCTTCTTACTATGAGCTATATCAGATCAGTTCAACAATAGCAACATGAAGTTTGTGAGCACTTAGAAGAGGTTATTGGACTGTGAGCTTTGGATTGTCAAACCCGTTAAATTGTTAAATACATTGCTAAATAATGCATGTAACATAGTTCTCATTTGAGTTCTGTATGTTTTGGTTTGTTTATATATAATGTCATTGAGTTATTGGAGCTGTACTGGGTAGCTGTGGGTAATTTTGGGGCATGTGTAGAAGAAACCAACATAAATCTTGAAAAGGGATAGTTCAGTATTTGTAGGTAATATATGTTTGATAATATATTCAGCACCAGTTTGGAGAAGCAGACAAGAGCAATAGCAGAGAGACTAAACCATGTACAACTGGGGACAGTGAAAAATCTGATTTAAAGTAACAAACAAACAAAACAAATAAACATGATGCGTTGAAATAACACTGCTTCTCCAAACTGTGGAGGTGCTGATTAAGGGGAGTAGCACCAAAAACAGAACCAAAAACAGCCAAGAAAGTTAGAGTGACTTTGAAGATGTGTTTAATGTAATGCAGCACATACCCACTGTACATTCTGGGGCATTAGGCAGGACACTGTCTATAGACCCAGCTATAAATAACATGAATATTAGCCACAGCAAAGATAATTGGTTGCTATTTTAAGTTTTGGTTTATATTTAACAGAAATACTGACCACATTCAGACAGTTCTTTGGACTTCATGCTTCGCTGTTCGTGTGTTCAGTGATTTTTATGACATGTTTCGACAAATTACAGACAAGAAGCAGAATGTTTAATGTATATATTTATTTGTATAATAAATAAACTACTTCAGGATCACAGTTCACAACCACACACAGAGGAAGAGGAGCCTTTGGAGGTTTTGAGACAACACCAGCGCTGAGAGTTGTACATTAAAGTAGCATTTCTTTACATTCTTCATGATGTCCGTCCTGCAGTGACTCAGATAATTATGATCTGATCAGATTAACTCCGTGCTTATTTGCTCTATTGAAAACTTTACACTGCTTTCTTCAAGAAAAAGGATGTTTCGTAATGCTTTGGTTAGACGTACATCCCTTTTAAGCCATAATGCAATAGCTACACAGTTTTCAATGCAACTAATGAGAAATTTGCTTTATGTTTATGTTTAAGTAAATAGGACTGCCTCTTAGGTCATTGCAAAGAGTAGCTACTGCATTTTGGCTTTGAAGGGTAGCACAGCTGGTACAGCAGTAAAGCAGCAATAAAGAAATGTAAATTATAGATAACATACATAAAACATGCAGCACATAAGGGTCTGTAACAAAAAGAGAGAAGCTGCCAACTGAAGCATGGAAAAGACCAGTAAAAAGGCAAGAAAACATACATGTGAGTAAATATTGGATGATAGCTGCAAATATTTCATTCATTTAACAGCATTAGAGTGGGTTCTAGTTAGTTTTGTGGAAATTGGAAAACAACTTTGTCAAGTTTTATATCCAGAGTCTTCACACTCAAACACATTCACACTCAAGCTTTATCGGAGTATTACATGAAGTACATACAGCAACATTTATACATTATGTGAAATGTCCCGCTGTCTGTCGCAAGAGAAACCTTTTATACAATCTGTGCAGAAAATATTATAAAGCAAAGGAGCAGTGGACATTTAATTTGAGAGACGTCTTCCCTCTTCATGCTACAATAAAAGGTCACTATGAATTGTGAATGGAGATGTGTTCATGGTGATTGTGCATTTTAAACCTACACTTACTTTTGTCTGTTTCATATTTGTCAGAAAAAAAGCATGTTTTGTGTTTGCATTTATCAAATTTTGGAGGAAATTCAAGCATAAAGATGTGCTTTTTTTACTATGTGGCTAATGCGCGTTTCCCATTTTCACATAAGGCCACAGAAGCACCTTTGTTCTTGACACTAACTAATGTCTAACACTTTTAAATAACTACACACTGTTAAGCCTTAGTTAAGTATTAATACTGACATAATTCAGTTTTAACTCCTAAATTATCGACATTAAGTTAGAAGACATTGTTGTAAATGTTTTAGTCTTGAATAATAAGCACTTGTATGATTATATGTCAGCATATGTCAGACTATTTTGTAAAGATCTTGGTCTTGTCATGGTCTCGACCCCTAAAAGTCTTGGTCTGGACTAATTTTTACTTGGTCTAGATGTCAAGACCAAGTAAGACCACAAATGGCATAACTGTCTGTTCTTGGGATTGAATGAAAACCTCTGTCATTTTATACTTTATGTTCAATTAAAAATCTCACTTTAACTTTGCCTCCTTCACCCGTCTCACTGGTTAAAAGTCTTGGTCTTGTCTTGGTTTTGGACATTTCTTGGTCTCGGTCAGTGCGGTCTTGACTATAACACTTGTTAGCATATATATAAATGTATTCTTTGTTTATTCTGTATTCACTACTCCTGTACCATAGCTTAACAGTGTGTAGTTATATTTAAAGTTATAATAAAATGTTACCAATTAATGAAATGTATTTACTTTTTTGAGTTATATTTGCATTTCTTGTCCCATAAGTTGCTTGTACTAAGTTTTAAAGAGTCATCGTTGCCTGATTGTCGAAGGCCCAGCAGTGTTCGGAGCTGTCCTGATGCTGCGCTGCTAAAAACAAACTTAGAAAAAATGAGTGAAATGCTACAGATGCGATGGTGGACGTCCAAAGACAGAGTCAGGGGCTTCGAGTCGTCGTCGGGACACGTCACTGCGTCAGAGCCTGGAGGATCTCTTTCACCAGCATTGTGCCGATCACCATTTTGTCGCAGTTGACCGTCAGCTGCGCCGCGCCCTCCTCTCTGGTCGCCACGGTGACCAGCACCAGGCTGTTGCTGGTGACGGTTCGTCCGGCGAATCTGTGGACGGGAAAATCAGGAGGAGGAACAGGAACAGGAGGACTATAGGTCACAGCGGCAAAGACCAGAAGTAAAGTGAAGAAGTAAAGTCGCAGAGTAAAAGGATGTTTGTTAGTTGGCAGTTTGGGATCAAAAAAAAAAAAAGACTTGTTTTGTATCCAGTATTATTATACAATTATGGATACTATAATTTGTTTCTCATTTTAACTATATGCTTCTTACAGGCCAGGCGAGCTCAAGAATTTCTTTTTTTTTAATTTTCCAAGTCCTTTTAGAAACAATTTCAGTGTTCATTTCACCACATGTTGGCTGTACATAACCCAATAACATTTATGTAATTCTTAGAGCATTAATCATTTACTTAACTCAACTTAACTCATTACAACTGACTACATTTAGTTATTTTATTGTATTTTAACCCATCTATTTCTATTAAAATGGGTGTTTTCAAGAGCTGTCAGTCAAAAAGTATGACTAAACTACAATTCTTTTAGATATATTTAAATACATACACAGTCCTCGTTTATTATCTATATTTCCCCATACTTTTTAAGTTTTAGATACAGATATATAGCCTTATTTTGGTTTTAATAGAGCTAAGTCTCATTATCTAAAGTTTAGGAGCAGGGCCAGACCTCAATCCTGCCTCTTCCTGTCCCAACTTTATTAATTATCTGGTTCCACTCCACCTTGTTGACCCCAAACCATCCCGGTCACTAACTCCTCATCGGGAATTCATCCAATAAATCAAACAAACACCTCATATTGAGTAGCATTTTCACGGAATACTTTGGTACTCTGGTACTTTTACTTTAATACAGCTAGTCCCTGAGTCTTTTACCTGCACTCGTTGTCTGAACCGCAGGGCACTCGGCTCAGGTTTGCAGCGGTGGTCACCCTCTGGACGATGGCGTGTTCGTTTCGACATTTTGAATCCAGCGTTAGCTTCTCTGTGATCTCGTTCATGCCCATCAGCTGACCTGCGGAGAGTAAACGCAGATTACAAGAAGTCAGACAAGTCATTTTAGTTCATTTGAGAGTTTAGAGTTGATGAAGTGCAGCATAATAAATCAAAACAAGACATTATTATTTTGGCTTTATGACTTACAGCTAGATTCATAAACAGCATTTTTGTTAGTGCCATAAATGGTGCCAAATGCTACAGTGATTTTTAATTTTTTTACACGGCTGCAAGCATCTCCCACAGTCTTCTGGATTTTCTGAGGTATATATTAATAATGGCTACAGCTGGCCTCTTGAGATCAGGTTTGGAAAAATCAAATCAAATTGTAATGTCAGAACTAGCCCTTAGTGTCACTTATGGAGGCAGAAGGTGGGATCCATTCAAAGGTCAAAGGAAGTGGAGGTGGGGAGTTTTGTGTGAGCTAAAGGTTGACTTAAGGACGAGTGGACAAACAGGCACCAGGGAGGGACAGACAAATCTATCAAAATCTACTTACCCACTCTCTTTAAAAGTGGATCTAATTGAAAAAGTGATGGATCATAGATAAGACACTAAGGGTTAGTCAAAGGAGCAGGCCGTTTCTTTTTGTGTAGGTGTGTGTAGGGCAAAGAGCAGCCTGAAATAATGGTCATGTATGCTGTGGTGTATAGATCAAAGTTACTAACCAAAACATATTGATTTTATGTATTAGAAATGTATAAAAAGGAAAATTAAAACAGCCTTCTATAGCTTCAAATGGCGTCACAGATTGTAAAGCTCTGCCACATAACGTGTCTTTATAATTTAATTTTTAAGCATACAACATCCAAAAATCCTTAATGTTTAGACAAAAACTGCTGACGCTACTTCTTGTTTTGTTATTTTGATATTGACATTGAAACTAAACCTTATAAAATCATATATGAAAGCAGATTATTGCCCACCTTGCTCCTTTTTGAACTCATTCTCCGTCATGAAAACTGGCCTCATTAACTCTCCAACCGGCGGCTGGATCGACACGAAGAATTTCTTGGTGTTTGTGCTGAAAAACAAGAAACGTCCTTTTTAAAACGGCTTTATTGTGATTTCACACGGTCTACATTACGCACAAGCATTAAGTCAATTCATGTACTGGCAGCTATTAGAGACTAAACAATGCATTGCTGTAAATGGAGCAAATATCTACTGTAGGGAATAAGCAACCGGATTATCCCTTTAACTGTGGGTAATTACTGCAGAAACCCCTCCTCACCACAGCTGGAAGTTGGCTGCTTGTGTCGAGTCGCAGAAGTCGATGCCCATCACAGCGGAGGCCGTCTCACCTGCCGCCAGCACCTCTGTCAAACACACAAAAAAACAAAAAACAGTGTTGACACAAGCTCCAATAAATCCATTAAATCAGCAACTCAGCCACTGTTCTCTATGACGACTGAGAAATGTCCACATCAGAGTCTGAGCAACAGAGCAATAAAAGGCTGTTGTTTGTTTGAGAGCTTAGAGACAATACAGAAAAAGAAGCATGTAACAAAACGATGTGAGGTTTATTTATGAGAGATGCCCCTTTTATTCACTTCCACAAACCTTCCTCATTATTTTTGTTGAAAGCTGGTTAGAGAGTTTCCCGTGGACACATAAAGGCTTTTGTTTTGAAGAATGTGAATGGGGAGGAAAAACAATAGTGATTTTACCAGTCTTCCATTGTCCTATTATTTTATTATAATTCTGTATAATTCAGAGTGTCCTGTTTGTAGCATCAGGATAGTTCATTTATTTATTTATTTATTTTATTTTTTTGTGGTACAGCTTATTAATAATTGGCTTCACTATAAATTTATTCTGTTTTTATTTTTTTAAGTGAGTACATCTGACCTAATTCCATTGGGTTTGCATCACACTGTTTTTACTGGAAATCACATATTGATATATGTCTTTGGCATACACCTTAATTATATTTCCATTGTTCTTCCTTAGAACTTGAATGAAACAAGTAAATTTGCACTTGGGAAATAATTAAAAAATTTCAATTTCAATTCAATGTGTCCTGTTTGCAATTTGTTAAACTACACTTGACCATTGGTGAAAAATTAACCCACTTTCCTAAATAAAATGTAATGTTGTAATTTAAGGTTTTCAAATGGAAATATCACGAAACATCATTTTTGTTATTTTTTTTCCACTGTGTAAATACAAGTATTAGTATTTATTTATCTGTGATTGTCCATCTTGGTTTTTGTCATGGAGAACTCCTAGATTTAGAGTAGGTAAATAGGAACAGGTAATATGTCTATTGGTTACAATATAATAGAATGAAAAGGATATGACTTTTAATGCTAAAGGTTTCTAGATACTTGGATTATGGCGATAAAATGTTGTAGAAAACTGCTTCAAACTTCAAACAATGCATAAAATAAACTTAACTAGATTCAAATTTTACACCTTAATTGCCCTCGTTGACTGATTTTTATTATTTTGGTTCATAGCAGTAAACAGATACAGTCTTTAGCCTCTCACCGATCTCGGGGAACTCCTTGACCCTCATCCCGGACTGGAGCTTGACGTCCTCCATGTGCAGGTTTTTGGCGTCCGTGGTGGCGCTGTTGGTGAAGTGTACCTGAACGGCGACCATGTTGGCGTCGGGGCTGAACGGCTGTCGGCTGAAGCAGTACTCCACAGACAGACCCTCGCCCGTGATACGATGGAGCAGCTCGTAGCTCTTCAGTGCACTCGAGGGAGAGATGGTCTGCAGCAGAGAACACAGAGAAGTTAAGTTACAAACAAGACCACATCCAAAGAGTAATGAAAATGCCAAGAGCTGGGATTGATGCTTTTTTTAGAGACATATTTCATTTTGCCACTTTGTTTCCCATTTATTAAAAATAAAATAGAGCTATAGTGGAGCTTATTTATAGTACACAGCCTGCTAGTAGACTATGAAGCCCAAAAAGTGGTGTCAAATTTAAGAACAAGTAGATTTATGAGTCCTTACAGCCGGAGCGAGAACGTCGTCCGACAGAGACAGTCCCTCGAGGTCGGTCACAAGGCTGTTGGACAGAAACGTGTTGACCGGAGTGACCTGAGGAGACGGCGCTGGTTCAACTGGAAAATTTATGTGAAAAACAAATAGTTGAGCATCATACATAAAGATTAAGACATTGGGATGCACCAGCACAGCATCATAACTCTTTATAACATCAAAACTCACAGTCGTCGAGGTCGAGGAGGGACATTTCTTTCTTGTGTTCCTTCTTTGTTTCCTTTTTGACCGGTTTTGAAGGAGGTTTTGACTCAACCACCTGAAATTAGATTTAAGACAGTCCATTGAGTAACAACAAAGTGGTCCAAAAGGAGTAAACTGGGCCGCTCCTTTGAAATCAATCAAAATCTTGCACCAGTTAATGAATAGTTAAATAATATGTAAGATTTATGTGAAAAATTTAATTAAATACAATGGAAATCAAAGTCAAAGCAATGTAATATGTTTGTATTTCCCCTTTTGTCTCTATGTTTAAATGGGATGTGTGTTTTGGGCTATAATTTTCATAAAACCACAGCTCAGAGAAGAAAGGACAATACAATGGAGTTGATTAAAAAGCCATAGTAAGCCATAGAAATGACTTTTACTCATTGAAGAGCATCAATGAAGAGGACTGAGCTTGGGGTCAGATTAGTTTACTAACATTTGCCTAGGAATATTATGTACAATGTTTGATTATTATTTAAATGATTAGATTTGAGATGTTTTGTGATTAACTGCTTTTACCTTTTTCTTCTTCTTGGCTTCTGCCTCTGACTCCGACTCCTCAGACTCTGATTGGCTGCTCTCTGACTCACTGTCCTCTTCCTCAGATTCAGACTCAGAGTCGCTCTTCCTCGTTTTAGTCTTTCTCTCTGGCTTCCTGTCCTCTTCACTGCTCTGTTCACTGTGAAGGAAACACAAATCTCCGTTAAGAGCCACTGTAACGCTTTGGCTCCAGTCAATAATGATAAGTACTTTTACTGTTGAATAAATAAGTTTAAGAGAATGACAATGACTCGGTTGTTATTGCAGTCAGTGTTGCATTTTGCTGTTAATCAAACCAGTGACGGACATCTGTGGCATTTAGACTTACCTTTCACTTTCCTGGACTGGCTTCTTCACCTCTTTAGTCTTCTTCTTCTTGGGCTTCTCTTCCTCTTCACTCTCCTCCGCCTCAGACTCGGAGCCTTCGCCGCTGTCTTCGCTCTCAGACCCCGAGCCGCTCTCTTCGCTGCCGCTGCCACTTTCAGATCCACTGCCGGAGTTTGACTCTGAGGAGGACGATTCAGAGTCAGACAGTCAAACTAATTTGCCATTTTTATTTTAGGAACTCTTTACACTTGATGAGTTGTTTACCAAACTGTGAACCGTTAAGGACTGTAAGTGTTGTGATGTACAATCATGGATATCTTTAAAATGGTAATGATAAAAAGATAAAACAATGAAACAAATGTGTTAAAATGTATAAGAAAAACTGTCTAACACACTAAGAATATATCAGGTCTAAGGAATGTATGTGTATTTTAAGCCTTAGTGCAATATACCAGGAAGTTTTTGGCCATACATTACTGGAATTCCTATTTTTTTAGTAATGAACTGTAAAAAAATGATGATATGTCTAATAAGTTGTGAGAATCTATCAGCAGACAGTAGTATATTATTCTTAAACTTATATCTATTGTCTGCTTTGGTAAAAATGTAACGTAAATGTCAATCATGTAATATCTTTTAGCATGTAAGGGCATACCAAAAGCAAAATATGCATGCATAATCTCTGCAACTATTTATTGTTTATTTCTCCATCAACAATGTCTCTTGTTCCTTCTAGATTGACTTGATGTGTTCACTCAGAAGAAGGCCTTGGTGCTGGAGCGCTTTGGAGTTTTCTTCTCTTTCATGAATATTTGCTCTCCATTTTTACCTAAGCAGACAAGCTCTTTCATGTGTTTTTTATTTTTTCCAAAGAGCACCTATCTTCTAAACACTTACCCACTACATATACAACATTCATCAGATTTTTACACTAAAATCTATGTGTCTGAAATCACATTTCTCCAAAAGTTACCGCTGTCGGCCGACTCCGTGGGTCCGGACTCGCCCTCTGAGTCCGAGTAGAACGGCTTTTCCACTTTCTTCTCCTTCCTCTTTTCGCGGCTGCTGCATTTGGTCCATTCAGGAACCTGTCAGAGGAAGCGCAGTTTAACAGAGAGCCTTCAGCCGCGGCCCTCGGACTTCAGCAGAGACTTGGGCAGATTACAGCAGCACGGCCATGAACGCCTCTGCCTGGGCACTACGCAGCCAAACAAAGCTGTATAAATAAAACTATTCAGAGCAGTGCTAATGCCTGAATGTAGATTTTATTAGCACCAGGTAAAGCCTTCATGACCAGTTGCAGAAATGGTGTTTAATTTAATACAAGGAGCATTCCCATTAAGAGAAGTGATGTCTTTTTAAGGAGTGGTGGCTGTATTTCTATTGCCCACACTCATTAGGCAGTTGTCAGCTAATGAATGTGGACAAGCCCCTTTAAAAGCCAACAAAGCAGACTTTTAATGCATTAAATAACCACACATCCCGCTAAAATAATCACTTCTTTAATGGTTAAGACCAAGGAAAAGGAGGAAGAGCTGTGTTTTGGGTATAGCTTTGGCTGAGCTAAGCACAGAATAGCAACTACTACATTATGCAGGGATCGAAAAAGCACTTTGGGTTTTGCTGCAAGTACGTAGTAGTATATGGGATTGAGGCTTAAAGGAGATTGGGCTGTTTGCCGCTAACTGACTCACACTCGTTAATGTTGTGACTCTTTCAAGCAGCGCAAAAACCTGGCAGACGTGGAAAAGAAAAGAAAACACATTGGGATGGAAGTGAGATGAGGAAAAAGGGAAGGGAAGATCAGAGTTTAGAGTAAATTCAGGAAGAAACATAGGCAAAAGAAGGTCTAAAAACAAGACGTGAGAACAGTTTCAGAAATTACAGAGACGAGACAAATACCCCAACTTTATCTTAGCAAAAGTATGGTTCAAGACAATGGCCCCCTTCAGACCTGGGACTAAAATCTGGACAGTGATTGGATGTAACAAGGCCGGATTTAATGTGAGGTGTGAATGCACTAAATGTGTCCTCAGAGACTGGATTCAGATCTCTTTGGAGGTGTGAGGCTTGCATTGAGACAGTGACATTATGTTTTTCAGCAAAAGCACCATTCATTGGAGTAGCACACCAATGTATTTGAGGGGCACTCATGGTCTTAGTATGTAACAGCATTAAACCTTTGTAAAAAAAAAAAAAAAAAAAAAGAGAGAAAAGAAGTGTTGAACCTGAAAAGAAACATTAAATCTAACTTGTTCTTGGGGTGAAATTCTAATATACCCGGATGATTCGCTCAGTAATCCTCGAGTCATTGATAAATATCAAAGTAACACGCTAACTTTATCATTTAAAAATATATGTGACACTAGCTTTTGAGAATGCTGTAGGAGAGCTGCCAGGCCAGTAGAGGCGCTATGATCCCCAGTGACCCAATATAAACTCTGAAACATCAGTATTGATTTATATTTCTGATTCTAACAATATTTCATCGGGACACAAGTTTTCTAAGCACAAAAACATGGTACTTTCCATTTATTGTTCTAAAGAAGAAGAAAGTAAAACTTCCTCTAAGTAAAACACTCACTGTCCTTTTTAATTGCACCAGTGGCTTATCCACAGCCAATATAACTCTCTCAAAATGATAAAGGGAGAAGAAGGCTGCATGTAATCAACAGATCGAGCTGGTCACGCGTCCAAATGGAGAAAAAACACATTGAAACGCGAGATCTGAAGGGGGCCCCTATCACTAAAACAATATACTCCAATATAACTACTTCAATACTGCAGAAATTAAAAAAAAACAGTCAACAATCAGCACTTTATAAAAGGCATTGAGTGAGAATGTCTTCATCTGTGACGAAGTGTGATGGTGTCTGAGCATGAGGTGGATGAAGAAAATGAAGTGAGATAAAGGTGAGAGATGAGAGAGGGAGATGTCACGGCTCAAGGCACAAATCTGATTGGATCCATGCACCGCACTCAAGAGTAGCACAGGGACACGTCCAACGGTGTCACAAATATCTGATATTTCACACAAATCTGAAGGAATCACAAACAGGAAAAAGAAAACCTGCTTCTAGTATTGTTTTCTTGAATTGAAAAAGTGATTGATGTAATTTGCAGCACAGTTGGGATAATAAAGTTGTAAAGTATATTATGATTTATCACAACAAGCCTAATTTGTAAAGTCTGAATCTGATTAACTCATTTTAAACATTGAAAATCGTCTTCATTTGAACAGTCTTTTCTAAAGCTCTTTCTGTGAATCACTGCTTTATAAAAACAAGACTGTAGATGGATATCAGCCCAGTGAATTGTGACACCAATTGTGTAACTCTAACAGTGAGATTGACAGCTCATTCATATGACACTAGCCTCAAAGACATATTTTCAGACTGCTCTAGTGTAACTGTGGTCAGTGCCAGACCCTCTTCCATGTGCTGAACTATTGCCGCTTAAAAAAGCCAATTACTATCACTGCAGACATACGCTGTAGTTACAACACATTTCTTGACTGTTTCTTGGCATATATGATTTCTAATGGCTTCCACAGTTTTCTAAAGTCTATTGTTAAATTATAGTTATACATTTGTTTATCTCCTTAAGGCTTGATTATTGTTACTCAACTCAGCTCAGACCAGACTTCTTTACTCTAAGCATGAGCGCATCACTTCTGTTCTTGTATCACTCCACTGTCCTCCCACCGCTCACAGGATCCATTTTTAAATTAATGTTAGTTTTTAAGTCTTGGCTCCTCCCTATTTCTCTGAGCTATTGCCCAATAGCTCCCACCAGAACTATGAGGTCCACTCCTCCGCTTCATGGACCAAACTAAAACCTTGAGGATACAGGGCCTTTGCTCTCCTTCCTTTGAGCACTTCTTCTGAGCAACCTTTTAAAGACACACCTATTTGCACAGTTTTTTTTTCTATAGCAAGCTGTGCTTTAGCTTTTATTTTGGTCTATTAAATTGTTTTATTGTCCCTGCTTTGATTGTTTTCATTTTGTATTGTGTTTTTTAATTGTGCTCTTCGGCATTATTTATTTTAACCTATATATCATTCTATTGTTGCTGCATTTATTACCTTGTAGTGCTTTGGGCAGCGAGAGTTGTTTTAAATGGGTTATATAAAAAAACTGACCTTGACCCAAAGCTAATATTGTTGGATTCAATTCACAGAAAAAAGAAACACCCCATGTACAAAGTATATTGTCACTCAGATCTTTAGTGAAGGCAAAGAGAGTCTAAAGGAGTGAAATTATGAGCTTTCATCAAAACAAAAAAGACCACTGCAATCCCACACAGAGGGGCACCTCTCGCCAGTCGCCCAACAGGCCGATCCGGGCCTCGGTGGTGTCTATCACCTCCTCTGTCTGTCGAGAGGGACAGTCCATCAGAGAGCACCCACAGCTTTACACCAACAGGAAAAACTACACATAACCGGGTCTGGACATAGCCTTTACCCTTATATATACTGCATTCAAACATGTACATTTGCTTTGTTTGGTGAATAGTGGACCACAACTAAAAGATCAGGGAAAAATGTAGGTCCCAACATGAGATAAGTTGAGAACCACTGCACTGGCATGAATAAAAATTATTTCAGATCACTGCCAAACATTTGAATCTAGAGTAGAGCTTTTTGTGATGCACGTCGTAAAAAAAAGGAAAACCTCAGCACTTTGACCGTTTTTTGTATATACTTCAGATACAAATGTCTTAAAATGTTAGTAATTAGTAATACAAAAGCAGCTATGTTTCATTACGAAGGATGGAGACTGGGACCAATGTTGACAGGTAACCTTTTCATTAGCAGTAACCCACTTAAATGACGTCACAAACTAATTTCATTTGGAGCCAGACGAGAAAAAAGGAAGGGCCTGAGAAGAGTTTTACAGTTTGTTGTCACAAAATCGTTACGTGTTCGATCTTCTTTGAACACAGCGACAAGAAAGCTGTTCTGTACAAAGACAAACGGCGAAAGGAAATCAAAAATGGCTGGCAGTGATGAAGCTATTTCACAAAAGTCTTTAAACAAACCAATAACAGTATATCCAATGTTTTTCTACTGCTGCTAATTAAAGTGAGTAAATAGCAATAACCCTACGATCCAATTGCCTGTAAGTAAAAATTGTTAATAACACAAATGACAAACAAAATCAAGCCTTGAGGTCACAGAAGGATTTTAAAAGTTGGTGATTTGGGTAAAAAGTTGTGACAGACTCAAGCTTTGATTTGATCACTTACAACATTTAAAAACTAGTAATGAACCAATGGCACATGAAGGAAATGTGATGGAAAAAGGAGGAAATTTATCAAAGTGAGGCTTAATAGGATGAAATAAAGACATGAATCATTGTGTAGCGTAAACCACAGGATGTTACAGATCTGTGGTGAAAGCCCAGGCTGCTGTGGTTTCCTTATGTGCAATTGGCTCAAACAAGACGGAGAACGGAGTCGCTGCTGCTCAGATGAAAGTGCAGCAGAGAGGGTCAGTACGCTCACACTGGTCTCAAAAGTGATCCAGAACTGGTTTAGTTTGATCAGATTGGTTCGTTTCAATGTGAAAACAGGCCAAATTATCATATCCCTGCTGGAACTGATTCCGATCTGGCTTGTGGCATTGTAGCACATTTCTCGGATAAACAAGCTGTGATTATGGGAGATTATATTATTATTTGAAATGTGTTACTTAATATCAGTTCCTCCAAATTGAAAAGCCCCAGTTTAACACAAAACAGCATATAAAAAAGTAAAATACATAAATAAAAGTTAATTTAGAGTTTATTTGGTTCATTTTATGATGATTTAACAGTTGGTGAGGATTTTTGGTGAGGATTTTTGAAGTGAAAACAGAAAAAAATAACTCTAAAGCAAAACTGAAAATTGTGCAGGTAGTTGTTTACTGTTAGATTGGACAGAGGCTGTATTTAATGAAGTGTTTGCAAATGCTTTTGTTGCCCACAGTCAGTTAGAGATGAGTATAAACATGCAATGAGTAATGTTTATGCTCAGATGGAAAAATCTGATCAAATGTAACTGGACCACTTTTCCTTCAGTGTGAACTTAGTGTTTTATATTTGACTTTTATTCGTAAAACTCCTCTTTCCTCGTTGGAGACTGAACATGGAGGGTATGTCTTTAAGCAGCATCCATTTGGAGATAAATGAATCCAAATCGGATGTGGCTTGTGAATGTGATGCTAATGTAAGTAAATGAACGATGGTGGGTGAGGTCAATGTTATATTGGAGTAGGTGTTGTGTGACTCTGCGGGACCCCTCTGAGGCACTGCTCTGGAGCAGGAGCAACCCTCGCTCCCCTCGGCTGTTCGGGGCCCCTCGGAGAAACCCCAAAGGGCCCTTGTGTCTCTGTATGTTACTGTTCCCACTGCACGCACAGACTCCTTCACCTCCACGTTGCGCACGGAGGGATCTGGGGCCGACTCGGGCCAATCAGGCAACTCCTGGTAGCCCCCAGCTTTGGCGTTCAGCAGATGGGACAAAGACCCCAACTGGAAATGGTCTCGATCTGCACAAAAAACAAGACGAGTGTGATCCAGATATTTCTTAGAGAGTATTAAGTCCTGGTGTTTTCCTGGTTTATCCCTTGATTTAGCCTTGAGTTTGTAATTGTTTTAGTCCTGGTTCAGCACTAGTTTGGTTTATTGTTGGTTTGATCTTGGTTCTGTCTTGGCTTTTAGACTTCAGTTTAGTTCTATGTTTAGCAATGGATTTAACCCTGGATTAGACATTATTTAATCCTGGTTTAGTCTTGGTTTAGACCTATCTTGATCTAGTCTTAGTTCTTACTATTGGATCAGTACTACTTTAGTTCTG
This sequence comes from Rhyacichthys aspro, assembly GCA_036850595.1. Taxonomy (NCBI): domain Eukaryota; kingdom Metazoa; phylum Chordata; class Actinopteri; order Gobiiformes; family Rhyacichthyidae; genus Rhyacichthys; species Rhyacichthys aspro. Next base: position 18,746,280 of record CM072153.1, read on the forward strand.
GTTTAGTCTTGCTCTAACCCTGATTGGACCCTGTTTATCTTGGATTCTTTCTGGTTAAGTCCATGCTCAGACTTCCTTTAGGCCTGGTCTAGTCTTATTTTACTCTGATGTGGTCTTAGTTTATTCTTGGTTTAGTCTTGGTTTTGGCTTTAGCTAACTTTTTTTTAGGTCAAGTCTTGCCATGGTCTAGTCCTGGTTTAGCCTTGGCTTAGACCTGTTTCAGCCCCAGTTTCACCCTTGGTTGGTGTTGGTGTAGCTGTGGCTTACTTTAAACATTTCTGCAGTATAAAAAAAATATAAAAATACAAAACCCTATTAAGTATATACTGATTTTACATTGTGAAGTGAAATATTGGTTTATTACACCTCACACACTTTTATTTCACCTATAATTGCTTTACTCCTATTGCTTTCTCTACGTTCCTAATAAGCTCTGTTTGTTATTGAGCTTGTTTATGCCAAAATACAGTACAGCATTAAATGAGTCTTCTGTACCTTTAAAAGGAGACTCGAGAACTGGTGCAGGTTTGAGAGCCAAAAACAGTTTCTTGGCGTATTTACTGAGGGCCCCGCTCTTCTCCGTGGGAACTATGAGCTGTCGGATGAAGCGAGCCCGGTCCCGGATGTCGTAGTTCTGGTCGTATTTGGCCAAGTTGAGCACATACTGAGTCAGCAGCTTGGTCTGAGAGAGGAAAAACGAACATGAATGTAACTGGAAAAGAGAAATTAAACAGTGATAAAGTGGTTTGAGTGTTTTAAATGTCACCTGTTTTGAGTTGGTGAGATAGAGCTTCGCTGCTAAATTGAGGATTTGTAACTTGACAATGTCCTCTTCGTTTGTGAATGACTTTGCCATCTTCCTCAAGACGTCGGGGGCGATCTTTGGGACATGTTCACAGTACTCTCCGATGAGCCACAGGATACTGGCCCTCGCCATCGGTACCTGACAACACAAGGTACTTTCAAAACTATTTCTGGATTTACTCAGAGGTTTATATATAGTACTGAGGCCGACCTGGATGTTGTCAATGAGTTTTGCCATGTGTTTAATGATGTCGCTGTGTTTCTCCGGCTGCATCTGGAGCAGCTTCTTTATCACGACCACAGACTCAGCCACAACCAACTCTGTCACAACAAACCAAATCCAGTAAATCCAGTAAATCAACTATAAGCAACAATAAGGCATTTAAACTGTAACAAAGGTTGTATAAAGTAGGCATGCACGCTTCCACTGTTTACTTCTCAGTTACTGCAATCTCTGATTAAGTACTCAATTATAAAGCCTCACCTCAACCACATCTAAACCTCTAATTTTCCTTATACCTGGCAAATTCACCCAAGACTGTTTGTTTCTGTTCTGTCGATGCCTCCCTCCCATTGGCCCGATGCTATTTTCCTTTTCTACTCTCTTTTAGCCTCTTCTCTCTTATAACTAGGCCTCAAGGGGTCCCTATTCAGTTGGGTGAACTACAGACCCCCACTGAGTCCCATCCGACCCAGCTGTCATCTCCACTCTTTGTCTGCATCATCCTTGGTCGATCATACAGCAGTTCATGTAAGCACTGACTAACTGTGGTCTTTTACTTGTTACATATGTTGCTAAACATTTTTCATCAAATAGACTTTGCATGTAATCCTTCCAGTCCTATCAAAATCAACAAATGTGCTTTACCCATACTTTTTAATAAAAGGAGGTATTTCCAAATGTGACAGAATATAACATTTAAGATACTTTCTAACATGATGCTTTGGGCTGTCTCTGAGGGGAACCCAAAGCATCGACATTTTTAAACGTAAATTCAAAACATATTTATTTAGTCTGGATTTTATATAGTGTTTTATAAAAGGTTTGTTTTATCTCATATATTTTTATTTTATTTATATTTACTTATGTTTATTTTATACATTTGCTTTACTCAAACAAAGCCACCATTGCTTTTAAACCACTGTGAATATTGTGTTGATGATTTTATGTTGTGAAGCACCTTGAGTTGAGTACTATACAAATAAAGTATGATTGCTATAAGTAACACCAGCAGACGTTATGTGCTATACAATTACAGGAAAACTATTGCCCATAATGTTCTAGTTTTGTATCCGTGATTACATTCTCCTGAAGATGATGATTTGCTGGAAGGCTGTGGACGTCTGACTCACCGTCTCTGTTGGACAGCAGCTGGACCAGCCCGTTCAGACACGTGTCCCTGACCTCTCCGATGTTAGTGGCGCAGCGGCCGATGGCTTGGATGGTAGCTGCCACAAAATCCTTGTCCATGCTTTTGATGTAGGTCTGGGAGAAATAATAACACAGCATTATTACATGGAATTACAGGAGCCATTGTTGTCGCATTTGTCTTCACTGATGCACAGATGGAAAGAGTTTTGAAGGGTGTGAAAGCATAGTGCACTTAGGAAACTATTATATTTTGATATGTTTACCTGAAACTCTCTGAGAATAGTGGAAATGTTGGTCTCATTCGCCAAATTGGTGAGAACCTCGAGCTGAAAACAAAAAACAAATAAATAATGAGCGAGGAAAATATACATTGTGTGATATTTGTAACCACAGCTGTTAAATAACAACTTCAACATCAAAATTCATAACAAACCTTAAGGATTTTAATCTGTGTGGGGTCAGTGGAGCGGATATAAAAGCTCTTCAGGTAGGGTTCAAACATCCCCTGTTTGAGGACAAAAGGGCAAGCTTAATAGACTATAACAAAAACAATTACAAGAGATACTTTAACCCCTTTGCCATAAATAGAGAGAAAATGATGACTTTGAGATAGACAGTAATGTTTTATCTTCTGTTTAACACACACAGGGAATGAAGAAACAGGTGGATGGACGGATAACTCACCCTTCTCTTAATGGTCATAGTCGCCACGTTTTGTAGAACAACGTATTGAACCTCACTGTAACAGCAAAAAAAAAACACTTTGAAAGGTTTTAAGGAGAAGCTAAATATAGTGTTTATTTGTCTAGACCATAATCATAATAAAAAATGATAAAGTTGTAACATTCACAGACAAGAGACTTGGACCAATAAACTGTGACAGAACCAATATAAATCCAATATAAACTTCCAATGGGCCGCTGAGTTTATGGAGTCAGAGATCATTAACATTTTTGGGAAAAGGTCAGAGTTGGGAAAGCATGAAGTTAATGAAGCTATAGCTGAGGTAACTAGAGCAGTAAAGTAATTTTTCGAGGACAAAGCGGTCAACACATTGTAAAGCTCTGGTTCCCAAACAGTAGGTCAGGACCAAAAAGTGGGATGTGGTAGAGTTGATCTGGGTTACTGTTATAGACCTTGGACTTTAGGATTGTGTGGGGTCTTATTATTTAAAAATAAAAAAGGAGAAAATGAAATAGTGCTAGAGAAGGAAGGAAGAACACTAGGCTAAAAATGACCAAAGCATGAAAAATATTGATAACCTTAAAGAAAAGTTTAGGAAACATTGTTGAAGAGGATCAGGTTCATGATCATTCTTATACTTAACCCTCGTAAAGTCCTCACAATTGCCATACACCTTTTGTCGGGTTTTCCTGTTATTTAAAGCATATAAATCTCAGGAAAAAATGAGCCCAAGGACAACAAGGAGGGTTAAAAAAATGTTAAAAACTACAGTGGGCGAGTCAAATGTCCTCCATATTCAATAAAATGAACCTTGTTATACTTCTCAAATTGTCACAATGTGATTAGGCTAAAAAGATGAAAAATATGTTGAAATTAAATACAACGTGAGTACAATTATCAATGGGAATAAATTACATGTATTTTTGAATGGGATTTAGGTTTCTTGGAGCCAGCCTTCACTTCTGCACAAGCATCACTCACGAATCCCTTGGTCCATTAATTTTTACTGTCTAGTGAAAAATTCTGCTTTCAGGTGTAAAACTGGATCATAGAGCATCTTAAAACTGAAATAATGAAGTGTAATCACGTCATACATTTTTATAGTTGGGTGAAAGAATCCCACGGGAGCCGCTGTTGTTTGGTTGCCGGTTGAATGATGGTGCTATTAACCACAGACGAAGCCGGGGGAGCCCTCGCTCAATAAGCAGCTGACAGTCTGCGTGAGTTATAAATCCAAGAGGCCACCTTTGCGGCATCATCACTCTTTGTGGTTTATGCTTCCGTGTTTACCACAGTCTCACTCGGCTCCGTGTTTAATTTCATTTTCTGCTTCAGGGCTGTGGAGATTTAAACACTCACTTATCATTTTGTTGCTGTCACGCTGGCTTCCACTTTGCTGCGTTTCACGGCTGTTACACTTACAGCATGGCCGGGGTGAATACTCTTTGCAGCCTCGTTGTTTTATTTTCAAACTGGTTCACAATTAATAGTTTATATTTTTTATCAGTATTTGTGTTAAAAATGTACCTAGTAAAATTTTTGAGTAGTGGCCACTGGAGGATTTTGTAGTGTCTTTTTTTGTAGTCTTTTCTTTGTTAAAAATGCTTAAATTCGCTAAAAATGTGGCAATAAACCCGGAAACCAATAACTTTTTATTGCCTTGCTGCACCAATAAGCAACTTCCAGTGAGAATAATGGGCGGCCATGTTTTTTTTTTACTCATTAAGTATCCCGTTGTAATAATACATCCATGCTTTTAACTGAACAACAGTTAGTTAGATAATAAATGAGATCATAAGCAATATTACTGCAATATTTAGGATTCATAATTTGTCAGGACAACTTAACTAAAAAGTATACACATCTTGACCCCTCTTTAAATGGATTAATGTAGTTAACTGTGGTTTATGTTGAATATCTCACCTGTGGCTTCTGAGGAGACGGACCAAAGCCTTAGCGATCACACCGACCTCAGCTTTAGGAGCGAGATGGAAATACAGCTGAGCCACTGCCATCACAACCTTCATAAACAGAGAAAACAAACAGAAGTATGTAATTAATAGAGATGTGAGATGGTGTATCATTTTTGTTGTGAGCTTTTAGAAAAACATTAAAAGCACATTACTAATGCACCACTGCCTTAGCTGTCTTATGTAATGTATCACAGTTACATTATCCATAATTTATCTGTTTTAAAAAGTTTTGGAGCTCCAAGAAAAACAATAAGATTTATGCTGATTAGTCCAACACTTTTTGTATTTGCAAAAGAAGGAGTTTTCTGGCTCAGATCATTGCAAATTAAGTAAAATAAACATAAAACCAGGTGCTCAAAGTGTTTTGTGCTGTAGAGCCGTCATATAAAACAGCATTATTACAGGCAAATACTGCAGCATTTTTTGCCATATAATTTTTACGTTATAAGGAGCTTCAAGTCTAAAGGATAAGCATAGTTCAACTCAAAAACTAAAAGATTGATCTGTGAGTGTTTTAAATCTCTCACAGCTGCGTTGCGGCTCTGTAGAAGGGGCTTGGTGTTTCTCAGCAGCAGGCGATGGTCTGGGTCCATGACGTATGGCTTTCTCTTGGCCATCGCCGCCGCCTCTGCCTTTTTCTCCTTTTCCTCCTCATCTTCATCCTCGTCTTCATCAGAGCCGTAGAAAGTCTTATCTCCACTGTTTCCTTCCTCCAACAGAGACTCCTGCAGCATTAAACAGAGAGAGATATACCAAAAAGGAGATGGTATTTTAATCTCAAATATATCGGCTGCATCTCTTTTTCAGGGTTCCCGCTCTCATTTCCAGGACTTTTTCTTAACAACATTTTCTCATTTTGTGTGATTTACTGCAGACAACCCATTTTAGTATCAGATTCATGTGTAACCATCGGCTGGAATACCCTACAGCAGCCACAGAGGGTCCAAACTCAAACTACTGCAGCTTCAAAGGGTCAAAACTCAAACTAAAGCAGCCTCACAGGGTCAAACCTTAAGCTACCGCAGCCTGAGAGGGTCAAAACTCAAACTAAAGCAGCTTTACAGGGTCAAAACTCAACTAAACAGCCTCAAGGTCAACTCAACTAAGTTGGGGTCAAAACTCAAACTAAAGCAGCCTCACAGGGTCAAACCTTAAGCTACCGCAGCCTGAGAGGGTCAAAACTCAAACTAAAGCAGCTTCACAGGATTAAAACTCAAACTAAACCAGCCTCAGAGGGTCAAAACTCAAACTAGAGCAGCTTTAGGGGGTCAAAACTCAAACTAAAGCAGCTTCAAAGGATCAAAACTCAAACTAAAGCAGCCTCACAGGGTCAAACCTTAAGCTACAGCAGCCTGAGAGGGTCAAAATTCAAATTAAAGCAGCCTCAACGGGTTAAAACTCAAACTACAGCAGCCTCAGAGGGTCAAAACACATAATACAGTTTAGAGAAGAGAGCTTAAAAAGTGGATAAAAGTAACTTAATTTGCTTTTTTCCCAGAAGATATGAATATTTGAATCCATTTCCAGGTAATTTCTGTGACTGGAAAGCAACAGTTTATATTTTCAAGTTTGGCTCATGGGAACTCTGCTTTTTATTTAAACTGAAAAAGCTACACCACTTTCACGGACATAATGAATTGGCAGAAAAACAGTGCTTTACTGCCGATTAAAAACTCATTTAGTTGTTGTTGGTGTCTGAGGGGAGGAGAAGTTGGCAGGTGTTTGGAGACCAGATGATTGTAGAGAAAAACACTAAAAAGACAATGATTTAGTGAAACAATAACAGTAGGATTTTATGAGCAAAACCAGTGGGAGTATAATTAACTCTAACTTTGCATATTTAAAACTTTTACTGGCCTGTATCCACATGCTCTATAGAGAAAAGCACAGAATAAACAGTTTTGCCTTATAGAAAATGATGATTTTTAAGATATATTTTTTACTTTTTTGCCGTATTTATTTGAGCAGGTAAAGACCACATCAACTAAACATCACAAGACAACGACCAGTAAATAAAATGAAAAATAAAAATGCAAAATGAGCAAATTAAGTACAGCTCTTATTAATTTCAGTAGTGTGTTTACCTGCAGATTACTGTGAACGGCTGCAGCTCTGAGTCACCCACAGAAACAGCTGGCATTTATTGCAGCTTTAAAACTAATACAAGAATATAATGTCAAATAAATGATCATCCCTGGCTTTAAATAGAAGCAGAGGATATGTTATGTAAACAAGCACTTCATTGATTTAAAATCAAGCCCCTAAGGTCTTGGTCTCATATCAGAATTAAATACACTACACTATTTACTAGACTGGTCTTAGGCTCTGATAAACTGTGGACTCACAATTTTAAATCAATACAGACGGAAACAGAAGATAAAGTGGAGCAGTTTGGTTTTTTTGTTTCTACCACAAGAACCACAAAAGCACCCATTGACAGAAAACTTCAAATGCAACCAAAAACTGGAACTACATGCATGCCGCTTATCATCTATCATTCTAATATTATTATTAGCTTGATTTTTGACCCTTTGAAGCTGCTGTAGTTTGAGTTATGAACCTCTGAGGTTCCTGTAGTTTGAGTTATGAACCTCTGAGGCTCGTGTAGTTAGAGTTTTGACCCTCTGAAGCCACTATAGTTTCAGTTTTGACCTTTTAAACTTGCTGTAGTTTGAATTTTGACCAACTTAGGCTACCATAGTCTGAGTTTTGACCCCCTGAGGCTGCTGTAGTTTGTGTTTTGATGCTCTGAGACTGCTGTCATTTCAGTATATTTTCTTTATTTCTATATTTTACATATGAAATATATGTTCCTCTTTAGTTTATTACATTATATTTATTCTTACCTATGTCATGCGCTTTCTGTTTTTATATATTTTATCTGTATTTTTGTTTGTTCGTGTTTCCAAGAGTGTGTAATTCTAATAAAAGCTGCCGATAATTTGTGATTTGCTGCCCAATCATTCACTAGATTTGGTTCTTTCCAATAGGCTCTATGATCATATAAGGCTACTTAAAGTGGAGCCCCATTTAAAAAGTTTTTTAACTTTTCTAAAGTGTTTAATTTAGTGTCTTGTGTGCTCATATGCTGCTCATTTTGATTGGGAAGGATCTATATATCCCCAAATGTAATTAGTCAGATTGGTTTTTCAATATATTACTGTCACTTTATTCAATATAGCCAACTAATCTTCACATCCTGAGGGAGATCATGAAATTTAGTTCAAATGGGAGTAGGCAATCTAACAAGGAGGGAAGGAAAGACAATTATTCCATCCATATTCAAACCCTGCCTCTTGTATTGTGCAGATGTGTGTTTATGAGCTTGACTTACATTGATGTTGGGGTTGAGAAACTGCGTCCTGGCGTAGCGCGTTAACATGTTGATAATCACCACCTGGCCCCACTCTTCCACGTCGATCAGGAGGTTACACAGCTTCCTGTAGTTTTTGTGAATCAGGTCGATACGTTCGGGACACACTTCCTCGAAGGCCATGACCACACTTCCTGCCACCAGCTGAAAACAAAAAGAGAGTTGGATGTTAAATGGCTTTAATTTTGTTACACAACTCAGTGACTCAGTTGATGAATTATTTAAAAACAATGTGTTCAATCAGCAGAAAAGAGGATGCTGGGTAAACAAGTCTAGAGGCAACAGAGGCAGCAAGAGCAATCTGGGCTGACTTTGGGGTTTGCATTTGTTAAATAAAAACTGCTAAAGACAATACTGGACGAGTGCAAACAGAGAAAAACACACCGTGGTTTTGTCCGCAAGGAGTTTCTCTATGACTTCGATGAGCTGGTCTTTCTGTTCAGGATCCAAACTGTGAACAACAACAGATGAATCAGTCAAATGTATGAAAGAAGAAATGACAACAATGTTCTTCAAATTAGTGCAAAAGAATAAAACAAAAGCCTTCTGGACGTGTTTTCTTCAAGAATGATAAGGCAATTGAAAAGTACAGTAATAGATTGGTTATATAAATTGGATACATATAACTCAAACAATTATTTTTCTTGCGAATAAAAGACCCTTTTTTTTTTTTTAAGTAAGAGTGCATTATCTGCTTCATATTCTCAGTGCTGCACATATTGGACAAACTAAACACCATTGGAGAAGAAGCACAATTGTGTTTATTTGTTTTTGCTGGGCTGTTAGTACTGTAGCTTATTTGTAGTTTAGATTTTACATAAATGTTTAAAGATGATGATTTCGATGCTGCAATAATGCAACTGTTATACTTTTAAGCTTTGTCTCTCTCCAGGGATTAGTTATAGCTACATCTGGAACAAAATCAAAAAGCTCCTGCACATTGTCTTTCAGTCTGATTTGAGAAACAAAGTCAGACAGTGTGCAGTAGCTTTTTCATTTTTACGTTTTTGTGTGCTCTAACTCCTCTGCACCAAGATCAGATACATTATATGCATTGAACCTTTCCCTGGCAAACAATAAATGATACAGTATTGATGAGGATTACCTGTAAAGTTTGGGAATGGCATGAGCTGCAGTCTTCCTGACGTATGGAGACATGTCTGAAGCTGCTTCTTTTATGGCCAGCATCATGATGGGGACGATGATAGTGACTCTGATACTGGACAGGACTCGCAGAGCGCTGGCTCGGATTAACTGGTTTGGATCCTACACAAACACAAGACATAGATGTGTTACAGAAATTTAGTGTAATTGAATCTGAGGATGAGTTGCTTTTGTCACTGTTTTGTAACATAATGTGACTGAGAATTAGGAAGCCTTCAGGGAACATGGGAAATGTAGTCAACATGTCTATAGGATTGTTTAAAAAGAGTAGAACAGACATTGTGCCACTGTCCTGTGGATACATCAGAGGTGGCCTGGCTCACGTTTATAGACCTCCTTCCATCAAGTACGTTGTGTTTTACAGTAATTCCACTCCTAAGGTAGCTTTCACACTGTATGGACAGGACTTTAGGACTTTCTCATTAGCTTCAAATCAAATCTTCAGGTGTGAAAGTCTCAGCAGACCGTGGTTTGGACCAAACAGCTGCTCAGGGTCCAGTTCCTTTTTAATGTGAAAGTTTGGTGATAGTTTGATAAGTCACTATCTCTCTATTTTTCTTCTACTCTACAGCAGATTCCTATAGTGTATAGCATTATAGTGATTCAAATCATGTCTTAAACAGTGCATTTGCAGTTTCATCTGTTTGTATTAATTCTATATTAATAATAACATGTCTCTATAGGCCTTACTCCAGTCTGATTATTGTATTTCCCCAGTTCAACTGTAAAACGAGCCACAGAGACAACACATTCACCTCAGTAAAAGCCGTCTACATGAGGCACACCCCTCGTTGTCAAGACGACAGTAATTACAGCATCAGGGAAAGTTCGAACCGATCTAATGCAGACTCAGGAGGAAAAAAAAAGATGTGAATATGAGTCGTGTTGGCCCCATGTGTCCAAAGAGAGAGAAACAGATTGAAATTCAAAGTCTGAAGAAGCCTAAGCCTCTTTCAAACTCACCCCGAAGCCAAAACTGCAGAAACTTTTCGACAAAGTCTCTGAGACGTCTGAGAGAATAATAAAACTGTGTTAAAATCTGTGTTATTACCTTTAATCCTCGCTGGAACGTGGAAATTGAGAGCAGAGCCAGATCCTGCTGCTCCTCTGCGTAACGCACCAAATAAACATAGACCAACTTCTTTACCTAAAAAGGAAATTAAAATGATGTAGATTAGTCCAATTATTTCCACTGAGATAAAGTAAAGCGATATAAAGCACAAAAAGACGGGTGGAAAATGGCTGTTTAGTTAAAACAAGATAAAGGGGAATCTCATTAGGCTTTTTGAAAAACGTGATGATATGGTGTTGCATAAATTACAGGCAGGAAAATGGGTTTAACGGAGAAACAAGATAAAAAGTCGATGTGTTTACTACTGACCTCGATGTTTTTACAGGCCACATTTTTGACGACTGCAGGAAAGAGATCTGATGCGTTTTTACCTCGAGCAATCATCTGCAGAAACAAGGAAACAAGGAAACAACGAATCAGTTTAAAGAACAGGCTTCAGAGTGTAAAAAAGTACTACTGTGCTCATTCGGGTTTAATCCAGGACCAAATGAGGACTAAACCAGGATCAATTCTGGACAATGAACTGACTTAAATGATAAACCTGGATTAAATAGAAATAAATCAAAACAAGGACTAAAGTTTGACCCAAACTGAGGCTAAACAGGAGGAAGCCAAGATTAAAACAGGACTAAATAAGGAACAGGTCAAATCAAGACTTAAGACAAAGACTTTGTACTAAATAAGGATTAAACCAGGACAAAACTAAACTGAACAAGACTAAACTAAGACTAATCCATGACAAATTTGTATCAAACCTTGTGTTTAATAAATCAGGCATAAACCAGGAAAATAAGACAATTTCAGGACTAAATCAAGACTAAAAGGAGCATTAAAAACATACAAGATGAAAGGCCTTATTCTGGACTAAATCTAGGATTAAAGAAGGACTAAACACAGACACAAACTGAGACTAGACAGGAAAAGGCAAAGCAAAAACTAAATCTGGACTAAACCATGACTTAACCCACAACACATATTAAATAAAGATTAGTCCAGGACTCAGCCAGGATTAAGAAAACTAATTCAGGACTAAACCCAGATTTAAAACAGGACTAAACCTCGACCCAATCCAACAGTAAAGCCAGACAAATCCAAGACTAAACCAAAACCTGAGACAGGATTAAATCCAGATAAAAACTAATACAAAACCTTTCACTAATTGACCATCAGCAAACCAGGAAAACAAAGACAAAACAAAAATGAAATTAAATACACTCAGATTTATTTAGGACTAAAGCATGTCTAAAGTGAGACTAAATCCAAACTGAACCAGGACTTTTATATCTAATTTCCTGCTTCTTCTTCGTCCGCCGTGTCCTGGAGAAATAATGAATGAAGCGAAGGCTGAAGAGGAATCTGACACAGATTATGAATATTTAAAAGCTGACTGTGCAGTCCCCATCTCAGCGCGGTTATATCATCTCAAACTGTCGCCTTCTTTTAGCCGAGGAATGTGAAGTCATTTAACGCTCCTGGATTAAACACAGTCCAATTTTAGTCTTTTTCAGGCCTGCTCGGTTGTACCTGCTGATCTGTCAAATCCTAGAGTGGAATAGTTGGAGTTAAGGAAGCAAAACGAAGTTACCCAGTGATGCTAAACTCAGTCTGGCAACCGATATAAGACAGTATTTTGTTATGAGCCCTAACTTCCTCTCAGTTGACCTTATGATCTTCTAAACCCAAAGTCCTCTGTTCGTCTTCTGTCTGTGGCCAAATCCCAAAATAAACATTAATTCAAACTCACAGCCACGATCCGTTTCATCGCCTCCAGCTTCAGCGAGTCTTTGTTGCTGTCCAGCATCTCCTTCAAGTCGTCGTGCCTGAGGGAAGAAAACACAGGAAATTAACCGCCATTTTGTACAGTTTATATATATATATATACGAGCAGAAAAAGCACCGCTCCTCCAGCTTTAATTTACATTCAGTGGGAAAGTCTGTGTGACCCAGATATGCTCTCTTTGAAGAAGGAAAATTATGCAAACTCTTAACACTGCAGCTCGAGAGGCGGGTAATGGGCAGCAGTGCACGTATAATCCCGGAAATATGACTTCTCTGAGACACTACACTTCTCTGACAGACTTTAACGCACCAAACACACCCTTTTTTATAATTATTCACTGCATAATAAACAATTGTGAGACAAAAGATATGTCAGTCATGTATAAGTACAACAAAGTTTAATAGACGCTGTGTCTGTATAGTTGCTATTTACACTTTTGATTGAAATAAATTTAAAAAAATCAAATGCAGTATTGTTTCATGAAGGTTATTCTTTAAAAGAGCTAGGTAAAATGTGTGTGTGCTTATCTAACAAGACAAATACCTATTTTGTAGTTTAGTATTTTTTATAATGATTTATATGTTTCCATTAATAACAATAAGCCTATTTTTCAATTCTACTGTTTTGTGAAGTTTGAAATAGATGAGAGGCTTTAAAAATTGTTTATCCATGTGCATAATTGAGGTCTAAAAACTAGAAAGAGTTTTGTTTTTTTCCAGTGAGAACCTCTTTCTACTGGTCTAAATATGTGCATCTAAATATAATAATTGTATAATGAGCGGCTGTAACAGTATGAAAGGAGAAAAACAACGACTGTCGAGGAGTGAGGAATCACACTTTAAAGACGTCATGTAAACACAGTGTCTGCACAGTCCTCATTTTGAGAACAGCTCTAAATAAAACTGCCTTTAGTCCTCTTTCTTCCTCTTCACACTGGGGAAAATAAAACTAAACCAATATGGCACTTTTTGACGCAGGGAGGCTGTAACTTCCCAATGTTTATAGGTCAGTGCCCAGTTTGCATCAAAAGTCGTTCTAGCTTTACGTGTGGCATGAACACAGCAAATGACACTTGGACATATTGAACATCAACACATTACAATACTTAACTGTATAATACAAAACATTAAAAAAAGAGAGGATAATGTGTAATAATTTGACTTTAATCACTTGCAGCTAGTCGCTTCTACCTCCTTAGTCTAGACAGATTATATATCCAGACCCTTTATTTTTTCCCACAGAAAGCAGATGAAAACAATATAGTTTTATACAGTAACTATTCCTTTGTTTATATCAGAAATAAGCAATTAGGGTGAATTTAATAGCTGTATATGGGTAAAAAACATTAAGCAAAAAATGTGCTGTGGACAATTGTTTTGAAGTGTTTTGCAGTGATTGGTGTTTGTTAAAATAGAGACTATAGGGACATGGTCTGTTCAAAAGTGGGGCATATTACTGCATTTACAGATATTTGTTAGGATTAAAACAAAGGTAATGTTTTTTGAGTAATAGATGAACATGACACAAATCAGGGAGCGACAATATCTCGAGGTAACTTCATGGAGCTTCCACAGAAACAGATCAGATGTAACCCGACATCTCTGTTCCGCCACGACACAAACACACACATAAAACCTAAGACTGACCACCTGTAGGAGCCGCAGACACAGACAGATCTGAGATAAACCGGAGCAGAGGAGATACAAGAGAAAAACTGATCGATGACATTTTCACGGCATGATTCTGCTGCTGTCCATTGTCACAAAGAGAAAGCAATCATTCTGCTGCTGTTTCAAAGCACTGGCATTTGATGGATTATTCGCAGCAACAAAATCTTTATGAGAGTCATAATAGTCTTAGTGTATTTACCTTGTCATTGAAAACAGGAAGCATTCAAACTTAGGCATAAAAAGACAAACAAAACAGCTATTTCTTCAAACGTACTTATAATGTTAATAATTTAGGCTGAATATATAGATGTCTAGCACATTTTACCATTCAGCGCCATAATATAATGAAGGATTCATTCATCATTTTCAAAGTCAACACTTTTAAGGTCAATTTTCAAGCTTTAGCACCTTGGGAAATTACAATATATAAATAATTAAATAAAATGTACGAATTTGAATACTGTATTAAAAAAATCCCTGCATTTTTTTAAACACTCCGTGTGATGATAAAAAACATATAAAACTGTATTCAAATATAGTTATATAACATGTAACATATAACATTATTTGCTAAGGCCTTTGGAACAGCAACTCATTGGAAGGAAACACTGGAAGTTATCAACTAAATTGTGCGTTAAACAAGTTAAATGTGGATTTACTTAAATACAATATTATTATATATGCCGTAGAGACTGTTAGAAGACTGATTACAAGTTTATTTATATAGAGAAAGTGCTTATTTTGGTAAACAGAGGGTCACAAATGTATGGGACATTCTTAGATGATCACAGAATATCACAGTAGTTACAACTTTAAATGCTTTTTCATTTCAAGGTGAGTGGTCAAATGCTGTTATATTGGGCTGTTAAAATAAATTAAAATTAGTTGCAACAATTCAAAATAAATGAGCATAGTTCCTTGGTTTTACTGGTTTATTCATTTGAACACATGCACATTACAACAGTCTCACTCAGTCCTCTTCCAAACATCACCTAAAGTCATTATAACATAACACCTAATTTGCAATTTGATTCACTGTTTTCAGAGCAAAAACAGCTAAACGGCTGTGTCAAATAGAGAAGAAGCTGTTTTGTGAGTCACTTTCTGCTTCTGTATCAGAATGAAATAACAGATTTTTGCAGTTATTAATTCAACTACTTGTCTGATATAATTATAATATAAAAATAATAATATAATAAAGGTTGGTCTCATTTACTCTTTACTATGTCACTGTACAAGGAAGTCTACACTATTTATCTTACTCAGACGACAGGGAGGTCCTACTCTGCAGCAGGCACAGGTTGATTTATCTCGACTGCTGCCCGTTGACTGCACACACATCGCTGTTTGTCCATTAGACTCCTGCATTAGCCTCACAGAAAAGTCTAAGTATTCTTAACGGTACGGTCACGCACGTCAAGCTTTAAATTCATCAAAGAGTGTCCAATTAAAAAGCTGACAGTGTCTATGAAGCATGTGTTTGCGGGGATTATTTTGGGATTGGATTGAAGCTGGCCTCTCTTAGTTATATGTGTGGCACTGTCCCAAAACTAATTCAAAAATAAACTCTGGAAATGCAGAGCAAACTTGCCTCAAGCACTGATAATCAGATCATGAGGAGGACTTATTAAACCTCTGATTTTACAGCAGTAGGGGTTTGGTAAGACTCCTGTTTGCATTCATCTGTTCCTATAAATACCTGAGATAAGTGCATTTCTTCCTCAATGAAATCTAAAGTGTCACTTTGGAAAATCAAATACAAAATCAAATACAGTTTATTGGTATTATGTCTATACTATATTGTACTTATCCTTTGAGCAAGCTAAGATCAGTAACAAGCTATTTCTATTAGCTTTTTCACATTAAAACAACACAAAGACTATATTCAAAATCTTTTTCATTTTACAGACATATGCAAGGTTATAAGCTGTTACTGTGGAGCACTCATCGCTGCACAATGGAAACAGCCACACTCATTTAACCATATTTAACCTTTGCTATTCTTCCAACACAGACAAAATGCTCACTTGTTGCCTAACACTGATTCCGATTATGCAGACAAACCTTACACCATTCCTCTGACCTAATGTGAGGCTTTATAACCCTCCAGAAACACAGCAGACTTGAAAGATTAATGCTGTTACACTGTGTTGAGTGTATCTCCAGGTCCTGTACTTATGGTCAATAAACGTCTCCTTCCTCTCATGTGACTCCTGTAGCTCAAATATTTCCCAACAGAAACTATTTCGATGTTTTGCTTTACTTAAAAATATAAAAAGAATAGGGAACAGACTTGAGAGGATTTTGCACTTGATAGTTTCTATTATTGGAGTCATGTCAGGTTCATTTGTCACTTTGAGAAACCTGACACCGACGTCATTAATTAATATCATACTGTGTCTTTTTACAAACACATTCTCAAAGATAATGTATGACAGGAATGACTCAGCCTTAAAGGGATAGTCCAGTATTTTGTTCAAAGGGTATAAGAGGTCAGGGATAGGTAAGTTATTCCCTCAGCTTAAGTTTGGAGAAGCAGACAGGAGCATAACACAGACTTCGTGTTCTGAAGCTGCTAACAAGGCTTAAAACTTCAAAATGCACAAATGGTTAAGTGTACGTTACATAGAACATCTTTAGATGCATTTATTTTGACATGTCACTGCTGTTTGTCATTTGTTCATACCCATACTATACCTTTTCAATTCAATTTAATTTATATAGCCCAATATCACAACAACAATTATAAAATAGTCCAACACATGTATAAATAAATGAATAGTTCATGATTATAAAAGCAGGAACAGCTCATCTGAGTGAGAGGAACTGGGGTCCCACTGGGGTCTCTGGGCCATATATGTGAATGGACATTGAGGTTATTTATTGTTTTGTGTTTTAAATCCATTTTTCACTGGCTTCATTTACAGCAGAACATGGTTTAGCCTCATGGTTCTTGCTTCAATGCTATCTATTAGAACCACTAATACTGTACTGTAATCTGGCTTGAACCTGCCAAATATAAACCTGTCGTCTTTTGTCTCATATTTGGTACCTGCCTGTTTGATGAGCGTTGCTAATTAATGAACTACCGGTGGTTTCATGTGGCTTGTTTGATGACAAGCAGACGCTGTACAGATCTAATTAAAAACCGAACCGGAAAACACCAGAGAGCATGGGTTTGCCGAAGCTGTGGCCAAACATTCAACCTGTCAAAATGATTTTATCAGCAATTCCCCGCCACAAATGAGGTACACATGCTTTGCTGACAATGCACTGTTAATAAAACTAATGGAGCTGGTGGTAATGGCAAATGTGGTTCCTAATTAAATTTAACAGCCATCACTCGCCACCATTTTACAAACAGCGTCTGATCCATCTGCCACAGACGAAAAACAAGTGCATAATGTTCGATAGACAAACAAAATGGAAAAGCCATAACTTCCTGTTCCTATGGCTGCCCAGAGAGGACAAACTGAGCCCAGAGCAAACATCAGAGGACAAAATATCTGCCAGAGCTTTAAGTGAACACATATACAGATAGTTTAGCTCCATGTTTGGGCTCCTTGAGCAAAGACAACCACAGCATTTTGTTTTTTAAATACATGGTAAAATGGAGATTTTCCTGTTGACATAACAGTTTGTTTTGTGTAATTAATATATGGATGCTTGTATATAGCAGTCATGGCACTGCTTTTGGTCTAATTATTACCAATTTATAACTTATACCTTATCCTTTATCTTACAGCTGTCATTGCCTTGTTTTTAAAGTGAGGCTTAACAACAATTCAACCTAAATGTGTTTACAAAAATGTCTGTATATTTAAATTTGGCCTTAGGCATAATAGAAAAAATAAAAAAATAAAATAAAATAAATAAAAATAAATAAAAATAAATAAATAATGTATGCTGTTAGACAAAACGCGTACATCCAGAATCATTGTGAAATGCATTAATGGTTGTTTTTTTTTAATTTTCCAATACTCCAGCATTTCAGAAACACTAAAACTTAGACTTTTAAAAACACAGCGGGCAAAGTTTTAGTACAAAAACAGTGACGCTGCATTGTCATTTTGTACAAATATGCTACCCATCCAAATAGATAAAAATTAAGACTTTGCTGTTTTGGGAAAAAAATAGACATTTAAAGCTTCGTGGAGCTCAGAGCAAACTACATTACTTAATATTTCTGTTCCTTCAGCTGCCCAGAACAGACTCATGCAAACACAATCTTGGATAAGGGCTTATGACTTTTATAAACTAAACTGATTTGTTTTTTTGTTTTTTGTTTTTTATTGAACTCATCATATCTGACATGATCCTAATGGATTTGCTCATAGACAACAGTATGTCCCTGCAGGGCTGCCATAGATGCTCACAGGCTGAAGAAATGAAGGGTGTGAGGTGTGAAAATGTCATCTGTTTCCAATAGCTTTCATTCCAAGTCATTTTTACTCTAATAAGAATAGAGAGACTGTTTTAATATTGTTTTCCTTCAGCAACACTCATTTAAATGTAAATGCTTTAGACATAACCTGAAACAGAGTAAAACCAACTATGTTTACGTCTTATAAAGTCCAAATGCCGCCTCAGTGAATCTAATATCTCATCAAATCACCTGCCAAAAAATGACCCTCCGTCAGGTTTAATTCTCCGCTGCACACGACCAAATGTCACTACAGTAATCCTACACCGGCCCTGCTTCTCTAATTACTCTGGATTCTGTCTCATCCCAGTGAACCACAGCTGAATTTACAAACAGCCCTGAATTATTAAACCCCTCTGTCGTACAACTGCGCTCGAGTTACGCGGCAGCAGAGCAACAGGAGACCGGCCCGACGCTGAACATCTTATCAGACTCAGTGGAACAGTAATTCAACTGTAAAACATCAAAATAAAGTGAAATAAATGAAGCAGCAAACCTAGAGGAACTGTTTTACATAACCACGTATCGTTTAAGCTACATGACCTAGTAAAATCCAAGTGTGCACTAAATCTATTCTGAAAGAGAACCTATTTCCAAACAGCCCTACTTTTCATGTCAAACGTAATGGTCTGCATCTAATTAAGTTAAAAGAAGCTGTGAGGACCACTGCTCGTCTGGGTCCAAGCATGAACTAATAAAAGGTAATGCAGCACACAGTTATAGTTTAGATACGATGGCAATGTCTAAAAGTAGATATTCCATTAAACAGGGAGTGGGCTATGTCAAAAAAATGAACTGTTTAATCACGTAACAGCATATTGTAATAGGAATCATCTACGACGAGATCCTAGGCTTCATTTCATGGATTTGAGAATTTTCAGCGCTGAAGAGGAGCTTTGGCAAATCACAGCTCACTTCTGGAAAAAGGAGCACTCTCATTGGTCAACTCTGATGTCAATAAGGAAGTAACGGCTGCCGATAAAACAGAGAGAGTGTATATTCAGCACTGAATACATCTTTTTTTCGGTAAAACAGCACAAAAAAGAGTTGTTGCTCTGGTGAGTGGCGTTGGAGATAGGGATAGATAAAAGAAAATCAGATAGTGTCACTTTAATAACTACATTTTAGTCTTTTTAGTTCAATTTGATGATTGCAAAAGGTGCATAGAGCCATACATTTTACCCAATAACTAATGAAAATTGCAATTGCAGAGACCCTTTGCCATTTATAGTATATTAGTATTATAGGTTTTAGGTTTGTCAGTTAATGTATCAAAGGCAAAGGTATTGGTTATTGACTGGCTTATATTGATCCAGACAATATAATCATCTCGTCATATACTAGTGAGTCAGTTTGTTCTCTTTTCAGTGTTTTGTTTTTTATTAAGTCCATTCAGTGATTTTAAAAATAAGAGCGAGAAGAAGAGAGACAGGAAATAAGGGACATAGAGCAAACAGTCCTGACCCGGGACTCGAACACAGTGAGCACTGCATATCGTACTGTAGGTAAGCCACTGATGCAGCCATTTATTTAAAACAAAGGACCAGAATTAGTCCTTGTGTCGTTACACTTGGTTACACATGCTTAAGTAACACAGTGTTGCTTTCATACATTGTGCAGCCCTATTTCCCCAGTTTCCTACCGCAAAGGCTGTGTGTGTGAGCTTCCACCACTTCCTCCTCCTTCCTCCAGCGCTGTTTTCTCCTCACTGTCTCCTCCGCCTCCTCCTCCTCCACTGCCCCCGGTGCCTCCAGACCTCAGGTGGCGCAGCTCGTCCGGCTGCAGGGCGCTGTACCACGAGTGCTGCCCGCTGTCGGGGGACAACACCGGACTCTTATCCTCATCTTGGCTCTGGCCTTGGACCTGACTCTGCACTGTTTTCACGATGTTCACCGCATTCACCGGCAACTGCAGCAGCTTCTGCATAGTGGTCATGATGGAAAGTTTACTAAATCAACTTGTAGGATCCTCTGGCAGAAAAGTCACCTGGAAAAACGATGATGAATAAATCTAATTGTAAATCCTAGTCTCAGAAGAATCAATGCTTAGTTTAATCCAATTCAAAAAGAGAAAAAGCTAATTAAACATTGCTTTTAATTGTTTTTGACACTCTCTCTTTGAAGGTAAGTGTATCCAATGTGGACATTTCTTGCAAAATAGTCAAGCCTCTTCAAAAAAAAGCACAAGCTCCTCAAATGTCTCTATATTTTGCTGTAATCCAGTCGGTGTTAGCTCCTGGAGTGTGTTGTCTCTGTCACCGCTGCCTCCGTTCGCTTCAGGCAGAGCGTCTTTGTAAATGGATGCTGGCTGAAGAAGTGGGGCGTGGAGTTTTCTGCTCGGTGTGTGTGCCTCCCGTCGCCGCACCAGTGCTTCTCTGACGACGCACGTGGACACAATAGGCCCACACAGACGATGACACAGCCTCTTCCACCCGCCTCCTGCCACGACAGCGTTCCTCATTCATGTTATCAGCCTCTCGTCCCAACAAACACGACTGCCTATAGATGCTTTTCCACTCCTCTTCTGCTCATTCATTTTTAATATTCTGCCCTTTTCCCTTCTTGATACATGACTCAGCTTTCTTGGCGGCGTCGTGAGAAAGGCACCGTCTCCCACTCGTTCCGTTTCAAACCAAAATAGCCGGCTTCAAGCACGTCTCACATATGCTGTCAGATCTCTGCACAGCCTGATGTGCTGTTGACATTTATTTAACACTGTTTTGACGTGTGAGATCTGTGAAAACACCCTGGAGCGGCAGACTTTTAAGTGGATTACAGTGACTCAGGGCTTTAAAAAAAAAGGAGGTGGGATGTAATTTTAGGTCCGAGAGTTAAAGACACAGCTGCTTTGAACATATTTTACAACGAAATGAGAGCTTCATCTTTCTCTAAAGCTTATTTAGCTTAGCAAATTGGAAGCAGAAAAAATTTATTATAATGGATGGCAACATTTTAAACCATTACGTATTGTGATATTAAAATAACACTTTCTCTATGTTGATTTGTTCATCCATTTCTTCCTGTTTTTGTTTTTACGGCTGCTTAGAAGGGACAAACTGAGCACTGCGAGAGAAGAAGCACATTTACGTTACAATTTTGCATTAGAATATTTGGGTTAATGCAATAAATACATCCATTTTGTTTATATATTTTTGAAGTGAACTCATCATCTGAGCTATTTCGAATGGGTTTGCTTATAGACAAAAGCACGTGTCCCTGCAGGGCTACCGTAGGTGCTTATGGGCTGCATTGCTGCTACAGTATATGCTGCCAAAAACAACACACTCTACCTTCAATAAAAAGCCAAGAGGGCAGACCAGGTAATAGTATCTTAAAACAGCTTAAAAGGACTTTATACAGCTTGTTTTTCTCCACGATAGAAAAGGGCATTGCATCATTATATCCCTCTTGAATTGATTATTCTTATTATTCTTTCTTATGAGACAAGTCTAAATCACCCAAACCTTAAACACTAGGGATCCTCTTTTCAAAATCAATCAAGAGTTAACTTTATCCAGCTAAACTATAGTTCTAGCTGCATAATATTAGGACCACACACATAATACAAGACTAATATTTGCCATTGAATTTTGCCATGTACAGTTATCATTTTAGTGGTAGTATATTTATATGTTACGTTAATATCTCAACGTTACAAAAAAAAAGTTCTCTTGATCCATTTACACTTCAGGTAAAGTTTCTATTTGCATTAAAATACACAATCAGACATATATCACATACATGCCTTCTGACAACCCATTTAAAATCTACAGCTGCCAAATAGCAAACTTAAGGGGTTTAAAAGGATAGCCTGCCTTAAATTTGATCATGATAGTTTATTAGTTCAACATCATTTTAAGCCTCTAAAGCTCCACAATAAAAACAATCTGCTCAAGGACAGTAAACAGCCTCAAAACTAAAGCGGAAACACACTTTGTTCTCAGTAATAAAGTATGAGCAGAAGGATTAACATTGTTCAGGTGTGAATAAACACCTCACATCTGCCACGTCACCATGGAGACAGCCCTGAAGGTCGCTCTCATCGTCGTGGTTATATATTTACACACAAACCGGTTTTATCTACTTTCACTGAGGAAATCTGTGAGTCCACAAAGAGCAGCTGACAATGAACGCCCGCAAAACAAACAGAAACAATCAAAAAAAACCTCAAAACTCACAGCCCAGAGGTCACAGGAGTCAAAGATCTGCAGCGGCAGGGCGCGCTCTGCTGGAGACAAAGGGAGTCAACAGCAGACTCACATTTAGTGCTCAAAAAAAATCAAGAAGCAACATTTATGAAATTAAGAAAAGGCATTTCATACCGACTCACGTCAAACTCACATCCAGCCAATCATGTTGCAGCAAACTGTCACATGACCCTCCAAACGTGGGCCATGTGAACATCAAGAGTTAAGCAAACATATTGTCTTTTTCCAACCACAAAAGGCATACAGACTCAATAATAACAAAAATATTATAATTTTTTGATCAATTTGGTATATCATTAGCTTAATTATTCAGTAAAAATGGTCTCAAAAGTGATGTTTTGTGTCATTTGCCGTCAAAAAAAACTATGGCCATATTAATAGACTTTCAACAAACTACTAAAAAAAAAAAAGCCACTTAATATTTCAATCTTAACATAAAAGTGTGATTTATGGACATATTATCATTCAAACACAGTAACCCTGTCAGAAAACCATTCAACCAAAATAAGGGTCTAGTTCCACTACCTTTTTGAATGTTTCATTTAAACCTCTTAAGGTTAAGCAACCTGATTAGTTATGACTTGAACTACAGCTGTGCAGTTGAGGCAACTGAGATATTAATGCTTAATATTCCCTGAGCCTGTATCTTTAATAAACAGTCAATAAATGTGACACCACTGACCACTGCTGGACACTCGTGAGTCAGCACAATGTGACCACGGTCAAACATACAAAAACAATCCAAGAAACAATCGTAAAATGTGGCATAAGAAAACACATTTCTATTGAGCTTCAGATCTAGATTTAGTTTTTAGCATCAAATTCATTGTATTGAGATTATGGTTGACAAAGAACATAACTGGACAATTATTTTTGTAGATTTCCTAAGCAAAAAAAAGTTCATCATAGTCTAAAATGAATAGAGGCCAAACATGTAACCAGAAAGCCATTTGATGCTGTATAATCAGACACTGTTCACTAATTATTAAATAAAAATTATGTATTTTAAAACCAAACTTTTTGCACTACACAGAGAAACTGCTCTGAACAAAATACCTTGATGCATAACTAACTAATGATCTAAACATAAAAGAATCAAGCAAAAATATAAAGTCTGGAAAAAAAAAGTGACTCAACAACATAGTATAGAACATTTAATTACAAACAAGGCCATGTGGTTCCTACATATTTCCTGAAATCGTCTTTTTTAAGATAAAAAATTTGAACATTGAACATTTCAATTATGTAATTCAGGTTTTATTACTGCACTTCATATTAGGCCGCTTTTTTGTGCAGCCTAAGCCCGAGTTATTCCTTTACAGTTATAGTTAGTTACAGTTTAGTTTAAACTCCACTCCTAAAAAAAACTACAGCAACCGCAGAAGGTCAAAACTTACAATCGCGACCCCTAATGGGACTAAGTGGAAGAAAATAAATTAAGTTAATGAATGGAAACTCATAAACAAGCTTTGATCTTTGAACTGCAGTGCATTTAGAAATTAAAATCTGTATCTGCCAATTAAAAGAATGGGATTTTATTTAAGCGATTAACTGACCTGAAGACTGTTGATTTTACAGTTGATCATTTCATTTAATCAGTGCAAATGTGTGTTAGACTGAAGGTGTTTACATGCATTATTTCATCACATGACAGCAACCACCGTTTGTAACACTCCCCAGAACAAGCTCCAATGATGGCTTTTCTGTTACCCTTAAGACAGAACCTGTCCTTTTACACCAGTGTCCCCTCATAGACATTATAGCAGCAGCTCACAACTTCAGCTACTGTTACAAAGAGATAGAAAAAGCCACCAGCACTGAACTTTCTTCTGTTGCTGCTCCATAACACACACAAGCCAATGCCATAATGCTAAGGCTACCATTTCCAAACATAAATGCTGTGCTTTAGGGAAATTATGATCGAAATAACACAGTTGATACCAATAATTTAGCACATTTTGAATCACTGGCCCTATGTTCCTCTTGTGTTCATATTTGGCGTTGCTTGTTCACAGAGCTGTCCAGAGGAGGTGGTGCTGAAAAGCTGTAGCTCTAAGGCCTGCATTAACAAAACCCCTGCACGGACTTTTCCTGCTATTTCAACCTAAAAACACAACAAAATCGGTGCGTACATAAGCTCTGCAGCCTTATAGCTTTCAAGACTAAGCTACAAACGCAGACTTCATTTAATAGACACCAGAGACGAGACGCCATTTGAGGCGATAGCTTCGCGCAAATCACAGCGACAGATTCAAGACGATGCTCTCAAACCGAGGCCTAGGAACAACAGATTTCAATCCGCTGTCCTAAATGTTACTTTAAATTATATATTGGGACATTAATCTACATCCACAGCACCTCCCCCGCCTTAAGCTGCCCGCTAAACACCGCTGTTAGCTGCACAGAGACGGGGGCTCCGTACCTTTTGTAGTCGGAGGAGAAGATCCCTCCGCTCGCCGGGTCATGTCCATATTCAGGCTCCGCGACGCTGGAGGAGCCTCCTTTCTCGTCGTTAAAGGCCGAGCTGGAGGACATGTCTGCGGGGCTTTCTGTCTGTCTCCTCTCGGTACACAGAGATGGAGATTTAGCGCAGAAGGTAACGGGATATGCGGCTCTTAAAGGCGCACGACGCGTAAAGCCCGCAGACGGAGGAGGAGATGCTACAGGGGGCTGATGGGGGATGGAGCAGGGACCATGTGACCTTTGTTGTCATCTTTATCCCAGGACATGAAACCCGGAAGTGGTCGTTTACTCGTTAAATAAAACTACATAAACAGTTTGTCAGTTCAGCCAAATTTCACAATAAAATAAGATTCAGCAGGATGTTTTAGATCTTATTTTGAATAAAAGAACATATATCTGTCTATGTGGTCACTCTGTCACCTTGTGGTTTACATATTACCCATTATGTACACTTAAAAAGGTGCTCCACTGCAGGACGAAAAGCTTACAGCACCTGGTATTCCCAGGCGGTCTCCCATCCAAGTACTAACCAGGCCCGACCCTGCTTAGCTTCCGAGATCGGACGAGATCGGGCGTGTTCAGGGTGGTATGGCCGTAAGCGAGAGGTTCTGGCATTTACACTGAATTTATATCTTATTTTAGGTGAGTACAGTTGGATTCCAGAAAGTAAATAACACTGGTAATTCTGTAACACAAAGGATAATGTGGTAGTGCAAATAAATGTGAAAATGACACTAAAACTATTTTCACAAACTGCATTTCAAGTGGACTTCTTTAAAGAGAAAATCAACTTTTAACATCATAAGCCTTTTGTTTTTAAGATTGGGATTTTGAAACTAGATCCAGATACCTACATCTAAAGTCCTTAAGTGTGCTCTGATGAACCTCCATGTCATGTTCCTACTTTTTCAGAGAATGTTTTATCTTGAAAGTTTAGTAGATTTAGCAAAGTGAGTTTATAAAATATACATTATACTACAGCCTACCTGCACGGGGTCTGTCTGGGGAAACATCTTTGTGGGACATTTCCAAAACACCTCAGACAGGAGTGTGTTTCAAATGTAAAACTATGTTCTGGTGTATATTTCTCAAACTTTCTCTTTGAAGGAGACCATTTCAGTTCCTGTTAGGCACTGACTAGACTTTAGTCAAAATAATCTCACTTTTGAATATATTTCTTATTTACTTACCTTGTGAATCCCGACTGTACTCACCTAAAATAAGATATAAATTCAGTGTAAATACCAATACCTCTCGCTTACGGCCATACCACCCTGAACACGCCCGATCTCGTCCGATCTCGGAAGCTAAGCAGGGTCGGGCCTGGTTAGTACTTGGATGGGAGACCGCCTGGGAATACCAGGTGCTGTAAGCTTTTCGTCCTGGAGAGGGCGCTGTGCACTCCTCTGTGAAATACATCTTGAAGTACATTTTAGGTAAACCTTAAATACATTATTATCAATTGACCCTTTTCCAATTTGTTTTACATTATTATATTTTATATTTATATTTTTGTTTCGTTTTTGTGGAGATATTTACCATTTTAATACTGTAAATCTCAAGGCCAATTCTTCTTTGGTTCCTCTTGTTTCTGTAGCAGCTCGGTCTTATTTTGGCGACGGACAGAAAGCTGGTCTCTTCCGGTTACTCACAGAAACATGTGAGAAGATGGCTTCACCGGTTCCAGAGGTGGTTCTGGTGGGTTTGTGCGATGGAGAGCTCGACAGTAAGCGGTACCGGTCCATTTTTACGACCAACAAGGTGGGCGGTCTGCCGGACGTCCCGCTGCAGGTGTCCCGCCCCTGTCCCCGCTGTTCTCGTTGCGGATCCGCGTTGGTTCATGTCGTCCAGGTTTACTGCCCTCTGGAGGCGTCCCCCTACCACCGGACCTTGTATCTGTTCGCCTGTCCCGGGGAGGACTGCAGCGGCCGGTCCGAGTGCTGGAGGGTCCTCCGCTCACAGTGCATGGAGGCGGACACGGCCAACCGTCCTGCCCCGCCTCAGGAGCAGCTTCTGTCGACCACAGACTGGTGTGAGTCCGCGGATGACTGGGGCATGGACGAGGAGCAGGGGGACGATGGATGGGGAGGAAATATGAAGAAGCAGACCCCAGAGGGAACAAGTCCAAATGGAACCAAAGGTGAGTCTTAATTGTTATATCATTTTTGTTTTCTACATACCTTACAAAATCAATACTCATCTTAAACTGTGTCTGTATAAGAGTCAAAGAGGCATGACTTTTAATGCTTTCAATTTAAACTCAAACAAGCTGCAAGCTAAATTTCTGCTTATTTTTTGTACTGTTTTTTTTGGCAGCACTTGATGCAGATTTTAACTCCAATTTCAGACTTATTCCGTCTTATTTAATGAATCTGTCTGTTCTATTTTTGTTCATGTTTCAAGCAGAAACCCCAGCTGCAGATGAGATGGATGTCAGCAGTAAACTTGAGGAGCTACAACTGGGAAACAAAGAGGACGACTCTCCTTGTTTCCCTCCATATTTCATCAGCGTTGTGGAGGAGTCCGATTTATACGGAGAGGACTATGATTTGGCTCACGCCCGGGAGCTGCTGCGGGACTATGAGAAGAGAGAGGGTGTAGCGGTCGGAGAGCTGGACGGCTGTGAAGAGGGCGGCGGTGGAGAGGAGAAATATGAGAAAACTAAAGCTAGACACGGAGACGCTGTGTTTTCAAGGTTTATGAAGCAGATTTCGGTTTGCCCTGAACAGATTTTACGCTACTGCCGCAGTGGTAAACCTCTCTTCATCTCTGAACCACCAGCTAACATGTCTGAAGTGGTTTCGACGTGCGGCTCTTGTGGAGGACCCAGGACGTTTGAGTTACAGCTGATGCCCGCTTTGGTCAGTCTTCTTCAGGGCAAAGGAAACAGCTCAGGGACACAGCTGGAGTTTGGGACAGTGCTGGTCTATACCTGCCTGAACAGCTGCTGGAAAACCGTCTCGGACTCGGCTGCAGAGGAGTTCTGCTACGTTCAGACCGACCCAGACCAGCAGCTGTTTAAATGAACACAATGGGGACATATGAAAGGAAAAAGGGAGGACAGTGTTTGCAAAATGATGGCTATTCCTACAGTTTTAAGTTTTACATAATCCCACTATTTTTCCGAGCCATTTCGAGGACTTTATCTTGACAATTCAGAATCAGGACAGACCAAGTTCATGTTCTGCTTTAGTCTGAACTCCACTCCAACACATAGTAACTACACCAGCCTGAAAATGTAAGCTTCAAATTACCAATGGGTTTAGGTAAAGGACATACATTTAAAACATTGTTTAACTAGAACCTGTGCCCTGTACTTTGAAGCTGGATTAAGAGGTTAGCGAGGGAACTTTGGGGTTTTACTAACTTATCTATACTTGGATATAACTGTCTATTCAAACCTTTATTAATAAATCAAATGGATCAGAAACACAGAGAGCACAGTGTTACATATTATTTTAATTCAACCTTATGATACATTTTCTATGATTCAGTGTCACACCAAAACAGTTCAGGTTGAACAGCAGTAAAGCAAATGTAAACTGTACAGAGAATAAAACAGGCTTTAAAATGTAAAATATCAGCTGAAGGACTTATAATTTACTTGACCACATTCAGCGTATCAAAAATAGATCTGTTTTTAACTAAAAGGCCAATAAATAGATTCAACGTATGTCAATTTTTATAAAATTTTAGAATCTGTGATAATGATTGTAAGGTCACACATGATTTTCAGCCCTTTGGTGAAGCTCAAGGTTTTCCTAATTCAGTCTCTTTAGTAAATCTTTGGTTGGTCAGTGAGGTATAAGTCGGCTTTGTGTTCAATTCCTGAGACAGTAGGTGAAAACATAAGCGGATGTGTTACCCTGTTGAGACCTTTAGAGGCTGCTGTGTGGATTCGGAGGCACTTGAAGGTCACTTGGTGCAAACTGGTCGTACATGATGTGCTCGGAGGTCAAAGAGCGTCTACTGAGGGCCTCCGCAGAACGGTAAAGCTGCATCTTTGGACTTGTGCTCCCACTCAAATGGCTGGTACTGGTCAAACTGGGACGGCTGCAGGTCCAGACCAGTGATGTCTCGGTCAATGATCTCGTTCACTGCAAAAGACACAAGATATTTTAGTCTGTATTAAAAAATGCGTAAAGTGCAAAGTAGACTACATTAAGTGCTGTCACATTTGTGTTAAAAGGGGGATTATTTGAGGAAGCCCTTTGCAGAAAAAGAAGAAAACTGCAGAGTAAAGGAGAAATAAGTGCTATTTTTGGGCAAAATGAGCATTAAATGGCTCTTTATTTAAAGGGTCACTATAATATATATTCTGCTGTCAGCTTTGGATTGTGTAAAATGAACTAACTACAAAAACTAATAAAACATTAATCTACCCACTTTATTCACAGAGACACTTCACTTTGGAAATACTATTTACTTCCTACAGTTCACCCTTAAAGCCACGTCTCTCTAATCTAGCCACAAGAGGGCGCCACTCAGCATAAACTGGAATGTAATGTAGTAGTAGTCCATACAAAACACAGCATACCAACACTACTATATACAGACTTTGTTTCTCTGTGCGACCCTAACAACACTTTTATGGGAAGATAAACTAAACCCATACTATACTTTATGGCACATTGTCTGAATAATAACAGAGGCAGCAGTAAAACTCTGAGTCTATTTACAGAGCAGCAAATGGCAGCATCTCTCCTCCATTCAGTCTATTCATAGCCTGCTGTGAAATCTGAAACTTGAACGAAAGCAACAGAGTAAACTGCAGTAAACATAAACACTGAAGTCACACATCACTGGGTCTGCTCCACAACCCACAGGTCAGGTGTGGGTTGGAGAAATGCTTTCAGAAAGGGTCAGACCATGGACAGTAGAGGGAAATAGTAGGCCTAAATATCATTATGACCTGTCCAAGGCACATGGCAAAATAATTATGCAGTTTAATCAGCATAGGAATCTTAGCCTGGCTGGTTAGACCTATTCTCAGATACGATCTCTATACTTTATTCCAAACTGAAGAGGGTCTGGGGAAATCCAACTCAGTTCCACAGGGACCTGACTAATTTTTTGTATAGAATAGAAAAATAAGTAGGCTGGCCAGGCTTAACAAATTTCTGAACCTAATTTGAGAAATGGTGCTTGATTGAATAAAAAAAAAATAAAAAAAACATTTTACTTTCATTACAATTAAAGGTGTCATAAATCCATTTTTGGTCAGTACAACATAAAGCAAATGTATCATTATCATTAATATGTGTCAATATCATTATCATCATTATAATGCACAATATAAATGGCTTGAACTGTTATAATCTTATGATATCCAATGTAGCAGGAATTTATATGTTTTTTATGTGAAAATAACTGGCCAATCAGAGCCTTTAAAGGTTTGTGGCACCAATATGAAGGTGGAAGTTGGTCTAGAGCTCCTTATTTCTTTATATTTTATTCATTAGTTTTCTACCACTTTAGAGCTGTGGTCCAAGAAACCTGTCCCCGCTGTTAAAGGATAATGAATCACATTTATTCACAGTGGGACAATTTACCTGTGTATCTCTTAAGACAATGGGATGCCAAACCTAAAAAGAACATAAAATAGCAGTGGGGAAACAGAAAGCTGGCTGGAGCAGGGGATTGATCCTACAACCTTCTTGCTTTAATGAATGAGTGCTGCCCACTTTCATATGTTTCCTTGATGTGATCATCCTCTATTAAAGGGTGTGGTCACAAAGGAAAGCGATACATTGAGTCAAAGTCAAGATAAAACCCAGGGGAGGCTCACTGGACGGGACACAGCTCAAAGACGACAGCTGCTGCCCATCATCGCCTCGACAGATTTAACCTCCGTCGACATCGTTCAGACACAGCCCACGACTGTCAGACATTGCTAATATTAACTGTGATCACAGAGAAACGCAGTATTCACACATAACTCACAGAGGCCCCTGTATAAAAATAACAGACATCACAGAACAGCAGAGCGTAGGCAAACGATTCAACATCTCACAGCTGCACAGGAAAACACAGCCATTAGCATAAGATCAGATCACTCAAAGGCTAAATGTGATGAGCTTGGACAGTTCCTCATTTCAAGTGTAATAGGATTATGAACTAATTTGTTGTGCAATAACTTACAAAGCATGGAGGACGGGTTAACTTATGCAAGTTAGCCACTTTATTGTCATGCAAATTATACCAGACTTTGTGAATGGAGACGGAGGCTAAAACTAAAGGGTATTCAACCTAAACTGCTTTATTTTCCTTTTGAAAACACATTGCCTCCTAGTTTGGTGTTGGCACTGAGCATAAAAAAGGAAATATGTTTTAAATAAGAAACACTACATCTGATCATCTGATAAGCAGCATAAAAAAAATAAAATTGTACTATTTTTATATTAGCCAGGGGAAAACATTAGACCTCTGTGTCTCTGAACCCACTCACCGTCGTCCAGTGTGATCTCCTGGAGACCAAGCGATCCCAGATTGGGCTGCTCCTCTGGCTCTTGTTTAATGTTTAGCACCTGCCCAGCGTTTAGAAGCAGTGAGTCCTTCTGGAGGTCCGCAGGTGTCACAAAAGCTGCCCTGCTCAGAGACGGAGAGAGGTCGACCCGAGGCCCACCACCGGGGCCGGGCTGGGAGGGGATGGAGAAGGCTGGAGTGGACACTAATCCGGCCTGAGGAGGGACTAAAGAGGGCTGAAGGGGCACAGAGGAGGTTTGTGGAAACATTAGGGACGTCTGGAGTGAGGCTGTAGTTGGAGGTGAAGGAGGAGGGTGGTGCAGACGGGGAGCGGTTTGAGGAGAACAATGAACCGGCAGCTCTCCGATGTTGTAATAAGACAAGTCAGGTGAAGGTTGTGCGCTGAAGACAGAGGGGTTTTGGGAAATGGGGTCCCGCTCCCAGCCTGTTTCCTGTTTTACGTGCGATGGGGCAGCGGCTAAAGGACGATGAGACCCAGGCAAAAAGGTGAAACTCTGCATTAGACTTCTTCTTCTCTTCCCATTGGAGACATAGAACTGGACTTGGACTGGACCAGAGGGCTTCTTGATGTAGGGAGGGACTTTCACCACGATTCTCGTCTGAACAACAAAAAGACAAGACAGAAATGATGAGAGACACTGTAAAGGATAATGTTAGGCAAACTTTTAAAAATTCCATGTATAAAATCCTTACATTTGCTGCTAGAAAAAAATGTTTTGTTACAGTGAGTGCGAGAACTCCTGTCAGTGGATGGTGTTGATCCTTCAGGAAATTTTTACCTACAATTTCCATGCCAATGAAGACCAGTTCTACAAAATCTGGCCTCTCTTTTTGAACTGTCTTTGGCCTGACCACCCTATTTTTGTCCTCATTTAGAGGAATCTTGTACATGAACCTTTCTCACAAACTAACACTGCCAATGTTGATTGGGCATTGTGTAAAATGTAAAATAAAGTTGAAATAAAATGGAAAGCATGGTCAAATTAAACATCAGGGGAGTGGACAAACTGAGCAATGCTGATAGCGCCTTTATATTTTTTAAAACACTATCTTGCATAAAGTCTTGAACTTGTATAAATTTGTTAAGGTGAACTCATCATGTGACCTATCTCTACATTATATGTATTCAGTTTGCAAACTAGACGCTTATCAACAGTCTCCTAATTTGACATGGCTCTATATACTTAATCTAGTGGCATCAAAGGTGGTTAAGGCCTTTATGTGTGATTAGACTGACACAAAACAGGGCAACAGAAGTCTTTGATATAGTTACTTCCTTTTGAAAATGACTTGAAAGATTTACAGATCAGCAATGTGAACTCCTGATGCAAAGAGACTAGATAAGCAGTGTTCTTTTGCAAAGTATAGACCAAGTTATATATATTTTTAATGAAAAGTTGCACACCTGCATGAGTCTGGGGCATTGTCTATATGCTAACTGTGTTTTTACAGCAATTGAAAAGCCCTTAACTACATGAAGAGTACTTACTCCAGAGCATTTTTCTGGTACATGTCTTGCCTCCATTTCCCAAAGTGATCTTCCATCTGAGGAAAAAAAACCATCACGGTTAGACAGAGAACAAACAAATCACATTTTATAAAATCAGAGTAATCCTACCAGGCCCTTTCTCCAGGAAGACAACTTTGGACTGAGTGGAGATGTTGGAGCCGGTGATGACCATTTCTTCCCCTCCGTCTCCAGAGCAACAGGTCGGACTGAAGCTGTCCACGTGAGGAAGCTCCTGGCCTGAGCGCTGAGCTGGAAGACAACACACTAATGAAATTAACTGTTTACAACATGCTGATTACCTACTATAGTTCTGGCTCATGAGATAAACTTAAATAAATGTCTAACCTAGATTTTACCTTTTACATAATTAAAGGCAAATAATAATACTGAATAGTAATGGATGATAATAGTAACTTTAGAGTGTAAACTGATACGTATCTCTATAAAGTGGCAGCTGTTTAACTTAAGTATGAAATTTATAATCAGTTTCAACAGGAAGACGTTAAGGAGTTGTTGATATGACATTCATTCACAGAAGAACACTTACAACACTCGACAGGACCAGAGGCCGTTTGTAGCCACAGCATCTGTCCGTCCGACTGAGGCACAGCGACTCTAAACACAACCCGAACTCTTGTGTTCTTTCGCCCGATGTCCGTCTCTCCTTTTTTTAGCTCGATGTCTGCATTGCGCAGCTTCAGGATCCCGGCACAGTCGATGCTGAAGAAAACACAAAATGCAAGACCATTTTAATTTGTAATTTGTCTCCTGGGAAACAGGCAACATTTTTGTGTGGTACAGCTAGCTGCCCTAAAGTATATCAAGGTGTTGACTACTTGTAGGCCATAATGTTTTTAGCATACAAACAAACTTTCCATTTAAAACAAAAAGCTGCCATTTTGACTTGAGGACTTGGTGTTACCTGGCAGACATGTTGTTTTCCGGCAGCAGAGGGATCTCCAGGGCTTTAGTGATGCCCATCACTTTCTCCTGGCAGCTGGTGGTGACCGTTTTCCCCGTCACACGATGCACCTGGTAGAAGGAATGAGGCCGAAGGTATCTGTCATCTGCAGTGCCGATGAACAACAGCAGGCTGAGGGGCTGCTCGCTGTAACCGCTCAGCTGCACAGAAAAATGTAACGCACCATATTCGTTTATAAAGCAATGAATCTGAAAAATGCCAAGAAAGGGATGTGAGATCTTCTGGTTTCTCACTTGCCCCTCAAACCTAACTCAAAACATTTGGAAATAAAAACTTTGATGGCTTGACTTTAACAGAGAATCCCTAGTGGTTTACCTTTGTTTAATTATCTTTATTTACTGTGGAATAATTACAGTGTTACATAAAGAAATGAGGAAATGAAACTCATACTGCAGTGATTAATGTATTTGTTTGGTTCTATCTGAGGAGATCAACTCAGCACAAGAGGCTCTAATACTATATTGCTGAGTAATGGTATAAAATTTACTCTGGTTATTATGTTATTTTCTTATTTATACTAGGTCTTATAATCATTTATAATTTTATTTATTTGATTAATCCATGAAGAAATTAATGAATGAAGACAACAATGAGAAAGAGGTTTATATATACTGTCACCTGTGATCCTTAATATAGCACTAAAAATAACCAACATGCCTTTTGTTTTAGTTTTGTACAATAGATGTAATAGATGTAACAAGGTAATGAGAAAGTAACCGGTAGAAGAAAAGATTCCTTTAGGAGTGCCATATTTGTATGTTTTAATTAGTTATCTCTATCTTTTGGCTGTGTGTACTCGCTGTTTGCTACAGGGATTTCTCCGAGGGGATGAATAAACTATCTTTCTGATCTAAATGTTTGGCATAATTAAATTGTGTCCAATTGGTGACTTTCCCAAAACAAAGCTCAAATAAACTATGCATTATTATCTGTTTCTGATGTAAATGTAAAAAGTGCTCTTGTGTCCTTGTGTTGTCAGAGAACAGCTCTTTCACATCTGAGGCTCATCTGGCTGCTGTGTCACCCAGAATAACTGCACGGGTGTCTGTTACATACATACAAGGGCTTGATGGGGTCCACTATATATCTCCGCCTGTCTGTGTTTTTATCCACAGTGTCAACAAACACGGTCACATGAGTTTTAGCCATCCCACATTAAAAACTTCTTTACACAGTGCTGTTACGTGATTAAAAATATACAAGTAATTGACTTGAACACACAAAGCAAAGGCCATAAGATTAAGGAAAAACTAAAGCAGTAAACAGCAGATGATGGTAGTTTTTTACAACTTTTAAATATATTTTGTTTTTCATATTCAAATTTTCTTCAAAATGTGGATGATCACAGAATTTTCCTTGATTTTTAAGAAACTACTACAACTGTGTACTGTTTGAGTGATCCCACATCAGTTTCTTTTGCAGTTTGTTCTACTTTATTTTTTTCTGTTTTCAACGGCTACTGATAGCACTAAGAACTAACCTTGATAACAGGGTGTCCCCCTGAAGCTGCTTTTATGGACCCTCGGCTCCCCTCCGTCTCATAATGGGCCCTGTGGTATGACTTAGGCTGGACCTCGAGTTTTAGTTCGAGCTGGTTGAACTGATTCGGCAGAGGCCAGTCCAGAGGAGGAGGCGATGCGGCGCTGTAATAGAGACAGCAGTTTAGTTTGATATACATTTGTAACAATTTATCAGTTATGCTTCATTTGCAACGAACAGTAAAGTATGGTTTAGTTCGGTATGGTTGATTGGATCTTCACTTGTGTGGGATGCACAGAGCAACCTCAAGTACAAGTAAAAGTCAGCACCACCTGCAATATTTTTAAGAAACCATTTGAAATATGTGCATTACCTTGGTAACTAAAAACCCTATAACCCTATACAGACCTGAAGAGAGGAGCGTTTCCCGGTTTGGGTTTGTTCCAGCTGAAGTGTGAAGGCACTTGGAGGAAGAGCTCAGCGAGGCCGTCCTGATCATGGGACTCCTCTCCCGGAGAATCCTGAAACTGCAGGGCTGTCCTGAGCTCCTCCAGCGGGGGGTCTGACTGTCCCGGGAGGACGCCCAGCTGCCCTGATGTGCGCCTGGTCTTAGATGGGACGTCCAGTTCCTGGTAGCCCGACATCAGGAGGGAGCCTAGTGCAGCACCGGGGCTCCCCACCCAGGTGTCATCAGTCACACTGCCCCTGGGGGAGGCACCAGGCGTGGGACTGGGTGAGTGGTGAGGCGAGGGTGACCGAGCATGGGGCTCTGAACTGGCGTGGCGCCTCTTACCGTACGGAGAGGTCGGCCTGGAAGACGGTCTGAAAAAGAGGACAGAGAGAGAGAAGTTTTTGGGAGGATTTAGTGTGAGACTTTTACCTTTACTTTTACAATTAGACTTTGATTTCAAATTACTTTTTATTGTTGACCATCTAGAGCTACTGAAACGACCTTCTCCAGATCTGAAACAGTTTTTCAGTCATGGACACCGATAAAAGGATGAGACTAATAAAGTACATGTTTTAAAAACATAGTTTTTGGATATTATTGTATTTACTGTATTCTAATACAACTATTATATTAGTTTCTGAATTTGCAAAAAACAAGGTTTATTAAGACAACAACCTTTAAACAAACTGTTTGGTACAAAATAGTTATCTGATTCAAGTACCCACTAAATGTCAGTGTTTCAACTCCACTCCTCCACAATCTACAGCAGCATCAGAGGCATCAGATCATTTTCCATTTCCAATGAATTTATTCAAGGACATGTTATTATTTCAAGGACATGACATTGACATTTATATCAATGTCTGACAGCCAGTTCTCTAAAGTTCTTTCATTGGTTTTCAAAGTTTTTCCAGTAAACTGGGAGAAGAAAATTAAAACAAATGTGTAAAGTAATACACATAACCCTGTCCTTTACAGTGGACAGTATACCTGACTTAAGCCTCTTTGAGCAGTACCTGGATGTGGGTCGCCGGTTCAGCCAGCTCTCCTCAGTGACGCTGGTGCGGGGCGAGTGACAGGGCGACCCCAGTGGCGACTGATGTGGAGACAGAGCCGGGCTGAAGGCCATGGGATGCTGGTATTTCTGTTGCCACAGCTCCACCCCAAACGCCCCTCCTCCGCAGCCCGGAGACCCCAGGGGCGACCCCAGAGGAGAGCCCAGCGCGAGGCGGGCCGCGTCCTGCAGCTCTCCCTCTACATCATCGTAAACACAGGAGAAAGACTCGCAGGACGACAGGTCGGACATCCAGCTGCGGGACGAGAGGCTGCTACACGGGCTAGGACACAGTGCCTGGTCCCGGTAGCATACATCCACAGGGAGGTACAGCTGGTCCCGGGACCAAGACGCCTCCAAGTATCCCCCCTCTGCCCCTCTGACATCCTGGCTCTGCTCCAAGTGACTGTTCGGGGCAATGGAAGTGATCTGAATACTGGGGCAGTCGAAGGCCCTGAGGTTCCCCTGGGCGCCATATTGGGACCCCTGAGATTGGGCGTACACATGTTGGTAGTCGTTTGAGACAGCGCCCTGCAGCTCCAGAGTCTGAGAGGAAGACGGAGGCGCCCTCACATCGAGACCTGAGAGATAAAACAGTATGTAAACGAGCTGAATGGACATTTGAATGGCAAACAGCTAGGTTTTAAGAGTTGAAAGTAGTGCAACAGAAGTCCTGCCACAACCGCATTAGTCAAATATAAACAAAACAGACATTTGATTTAAAAAAAGTAAGCCCCAGGGAAAGGCAAATATCAAACTGTAAACGTCAGGTTTGTCCTGAATAAAACTGTTCTTAAGGCTTGTGAAGTCAGTTAAGATGTTCTTCTCAGCTTCTCAGTAGGGCTGGGTGATATGGACAAAAATATTTCTTGATCATTTACTATGAACTTTTGTGTATATATATATATATATATATATATTGCAATAAATTTATAAGAAAGAAGATGAGCATAAAGTCACAATGCTTTATGTACAGCCAGATGCTAAATATCTTCAAATTCAGCCTAAATAATTCGTGCTAATAAAAAAGCCTCACTCATTAGAAGTAGAAAACAAAATTTGCATGGCTCTATGATAATAAATGTCTGGCTAAAGTAGTCGACCTCTTTGACAAAAAAAATATTGTAGTAATAATATGCCTTGAATTCTACTTACATTAAATATGACACTATGACACACTATGTAATGACATTAAAGTCTAAAATTTGTGTTTTCACCATTTTTGGCCAAATATACTGTCATACAAAGAGTAAAATCCTGGCACAGTGACAGCCTTTAAGAGCTAAACATTTATTGCAGTTCAAGCAAAATGTTGGTAAATGTGTATAAGATGCTGTTATAATTAGAAAATATGCTATATAATGAACAATATGACTTGGCTGCAATAGCTTTGTATTTTAACTGTAATTGTATTTTAACTGCCTGAACCCACTCACAAATATAGACTAAAGTGGACACTGACGGTTGATTCAAACGTTAAACACAGGCCTCAGTCCTTCCTCTGCGTTCACACTTCAAGACGCTACATTCAAAGGTGTCGGGGCTGCGATGGTGCTCTGCCCTCGCTCTCTGCCTCTTCCCGTTAACCCTTTGCTGCTGAGTTAAGTTCAAGTGGTGTAAAATGATGTAACAAAAGCAGGAGAAGAAGGCGGCAGCTGGGCGCCACGGAGCAGTGCACAACCAGGAAGTAAAAGCAGCTGGAGGCAGAATGTTGGCAAAATGTTGGTCTGTCTGAGCAACGGCACAATTACAACCACAAGAATGCAGCTAATGAATTATCCCTTTCAGCATCTGTCACAGGCAAATAAAAGAGGATTTTTACAGGCTTTTGATTTCAGCAAATACAAAATATGTTGGATATATTATGTGAGTAACCAGTTTTATGTACGTGTATTCATTTTATTTCTGGAAAAAAAAGTCTTGTAGGGACAAACTTAATAAATGTGTTAGTAGTAGTTAGTATAGATAACATATACTGGTCTAAAGTGATAAAAAAAATTATCTATGGACAGTTTTAATTTGTTCAACTCAAATAGAGGCACTTAAAGGCAGCACTTAAACTCACATGTGATAGACTGTCATTACAAAACTGACTCTGAAACTAAAAAACAACAGACGTTTCGGAGTTTTTTTTTTCACTTTACTCCAGACAGATGTCTGTGAAAGTGGCCAGTGTGAGCTGCCAACAAAATGATCATCTTTGCTTCTTTAATTATACTTATTAATGAAACAGTTGGCCAGTGTAAAATGGTTGGCAATAAGTTATAGCTGTGTAAGTATTATAGAGTTCTTTTGATACTGAGTAAGTTTGTAAATAAAATTAGCTGTAACTAGAAGTGTGACAAGATCTCATGAGATCAAAACGTGACAAGATTTCTCGCCATGGTAAAAAACTGATATCTACAAGATGAAACTATATCAACAAAATGTGAGAAATCATTTGTCCTGTTTTAATCCTAATCACTAATCACTGGGCCAGTTGTTGTCTGTATAAAGCACACACCATAGCGACGTAATAACTTTGCCCTCACATTTTAATGAAGTAACATTTTTAATAGGTTATCAGGAGTTTGCACAAATTAAAGAAAAAATGTTTACATGGGCAAGATAAACTAACTTTACTTGCTCTATATCCTCCTTAGATGTTGTCTGTATACAGTCATTAACTATATTAAATGTATATATGACATGTCTTTTGTCTTGTTTGAATAATGAAGGCTACTGTTTTGGTGCTGTGCTGCAGAGGCTTAGCATTTTGACCAATTCATATTCCCCTCTTTGATAATATTGAATCCCAGTTTTGAGTATATTTTTTAATGACCCTGCCCTGTCCTGTAGTCCAAGGTGAGGACTCTCACAAGGTCAGCTTACATAGTGATCATTCCACATAGGTTTTTAGAGGCAGTGTATATTGTTCTTGCAGATAACTTTTTGAGGAAGGAAGTCTAATGTTTAATTCAAGTCTTCTACTCAAACAAGCATAAAAGCGCGGTTTAAGACATACAGATCTCAGTCTTCAGATCTTTTATGTTGACAAAAAAAGATATTTAGTCTTAACCCTTTTTAATAATATTGGCCCCATAATTTTAGTCTTTTAGCTCACTGATAACTCCTTTGGGAATTTGTGGGTCTTGGTTGGAGGCTGCCTCGGTCACTTGTTTTCCTCCTGATTCACATTTTGAAGTTCGCCTAAATTTAACACAGGGCAGACACAGAGACAGCTGGAAGTGTCACATCACGAACCGCCGCCAGCGCACTTCCGCTGGCAGTTTTCAGAGTAAGAGCGTTTTTAACAGTTAATTAAAACAAATATTAATACGTAACTTTACTTAATATGTAACTAATGAGCATGGAAGCTAGTATGTCAGGCTATTTATTAGATGTAACAAGCACTATTTTTCTTATGTTCAGCTTAGTAAGAGCCAAACTTGACAGAGAATTTCCACAACTAGCTTTTCAGAAAGATTTGCCTCGATAACAGTGTTGAAACAAACAGTTGGGGGTCTGAGATGTAATATAAAGACTGGTTTAGGCTCATAACAGGCTCAGTCAGTAAATGAACACACTGTGCTTCTGCAGCCCAAAGTGGAGTCCCTGTGGATTTGGCTGTAATGAGAAATGCTGTGTTTCTATAAAAAGCTTGAGTTACTGTGAGGCTGTGGTGGGAAAAAAGCAAATTTACAGACC
Organism: Rhyacichthys aspro; assembly: GCA_036850595.1. Taxonomy (NCBI): domain Eukaryota; kingdom Metazoa; phylum Chordata; class Actinopteri; order Gobiiformes; family Rhyacichthyidae; genus Rhyacichthys; species Rhyacichthys aspro. The sequence continues at coordinate 18,786,914 of CM072153.1, forward strand.
TCTTAACATTTTTTGCAAACCCACTCACAGCTCTTTAAATAGATAAAAAGCAAGAATCACCATAGTGGAACTGAACAATCTGAACTCAGCTACTGAAGAGCTCCAGAAAACCCTGACTTCTTAAACATTGTACATTAAAGACAACATGGGACAGTGACTGCTTAAACCACAACTTATTAGTGTTGGTACAGACATTTGTTGAGACAGCCTTTTATCGGGATATATGGTCATTCTAGTCCTGCTCCAATTCAAAATAAATAGTTTGGCTTTTATGTATTTGATTATGTATATTTGGCTTTAATGTATTAATGTAACTGTAAATGCAAACTAAAGCTAATTTTTATTATCAGAATTTTTTACAGCTAGATTTACAGATTGTTGTTCATTGTGTATTTTTTTTTAATAATGTCTTACTTGGCAACTAAACGAATATTTGGCCCAAATAATGTATTGTTTTGAGTATTGTTGAGTTTTGGCTTTTGTTTTGCCATTTTGTTAAATGTTGATGGATGATATAGTGTAATTATGCATTATTATAGTCGCTTTTTAGTTCACCCGAGTGAATTTAGTTAAGTATGGTTTTTCTATCCACTTCTGTAAAAGTTACACGTATTTTCCACTGATCCGTTCAACTTGAGTTCACAATAACCCTTGTTGGCGCTTTTATTGTGAAGTTCACTTCCTGTACCGCTCGCTCTGTTTCTCTTTTTCTTGACGCAGTTGTGAAATTGCTAACAAACTCCCGTCCGCGGCTAAAATGACACGTACCTGTTGTCTGTCTGCCGTCCTCCTCGAAGATAAGTCTGAAGTCCAGCTCCTCAGCGCAGTTTGCTGTGGACATTGGACTTTGAAGGCGAAAATAGTCCAGAAAAGAGCCGTTAAACCGAGCTGTGCGCCTCTAACGTTAGACCTGTCTCACTCACTGCCATCAGACTCAAAGCAGAACTCCACTTAACTGCAACACGTCGACCGTTCACGCTTTAAAAGTTGTTAATCCGCACCGACACGGTCATTAAAGTCGGTTTAGGACTCGGTACAATCGCCAAAAATGTCCCATAACTTTAGAAATGCGTTTGTTTTCGAGGCTTCTGCTCCGTAGTAGCGAGTTTTACTCTCCTCCAGGTTGATCCTTTTGCTGCGTTCACTGTCTCACCGGAAAAATGACGTAAAGCGTTACACTGGAGGCTACCGTAGTGAAACTGTTGACTGTAAACAACATCGTATCATTTGCATCCATCATTTTTTAAGTCTGTATTTTCACTTGGAAATGCAGTTATTCACAGATTAAACCCCTAATACTGCCCTAAGTTGCGGATTTTCGTAGTTTTGCATTCATTCAATCTATTTGAATTAAAAGTTGTGTGTGTCAGTTATATAGATCACGACATTACAGCATTAACGTTAACGCAATCTATTTTCTAGTTGATAAATATATATTTTATTTTACAGTATTTAAAGCCTGTGTTTTTTAAATATGTACCTTATATTTAAACCAAATGTTAAAAAAAGTGCTTAATATTGCAAAAATGCTGAAATAAGAGAGCTGTGGACAAGACAGGTAACAACTACTGTCAGATATTGTTAGATTTCATGTTACCAAGAAAAATTCCCATGAACCAAATTAATTCATGTTAATTGATCTGTTATTGAATGTCCCAGTGTCATGGAACGCACCATTACTCAGCCTGCGGTGACGTCTGTCGCTGGGTGTTTTTCATCTCAAGTTCAATTCAGGACTTTTCGGATCAGAGTTCAGCAGAGATCAAGGTTCAAGCTCAGTCAGACTCTTAAAGGTTTGTAGGAAATTCTATAGGTCAGGTATTTGTTAAACTATGAATCCTTATGCCACGGAAAAATGTAAATTATCACATAAATTCCTCTTAGTCTGTGGTTCCCAAACATTGAATGGATCAGGCCCTTGTTCACATTATCAAAAATCCAGAAAAAATACTTGGGCATTTAATTTAAAAAAATGATCTGCTTTTGGAAAATTTTAGTGGTCAGGGATTATAATGTGCTAAGAATAACCAAAAGGAAGCTAAAAATGAAGGAACAAAAAGATGATAAAAATTACCCAAAATAGCTTTAAAGGGAGGAGAGATAAGATAAAATACCCCAGATACAAAAAGACCAGCCCTATACAAAAAATGACACTCCATGATACAACACACCACGGAACTCGATCATATGTATTATGTATATGTATATATGTTTTTAATGGGTCAACTGAAAAAAAGTTGTTTTAAAGATGAAATCACAGTGAACAGCTTTTGAAACTTTAGCTGTATTATGTGGTATGTGTTATTTAGGCTATTCCTATTTACCTTCCAGCACCTGTAGCAGGAACTCTGGAAGTCAAACAATGTTTATAAAGTATCCCTCAAAAGCATGCAGTTATTAATTTTGGGTGTGTTGGGTGCAGCCACTTAAAGCCAGGTGAGGTAGGTGTGACAGTTCAGTGTGGCCAGGGCCTCGGGCAAAAAAGTATTTTGAGCGCGCATGTTCATTTTCTGATTCTGTGAAATAAATGTCACTACCTGTGTATAAACAAAATCGTCATTAAACAACCATGAACAGTATTTGTCTGTGCTGACAATTACCTAATAACTGTAGGTAATATACTACCTTTCACCAAGTATCTTATAGACATCTCTGTAACTTGAGAAAATGGTACACGTCTTTAAAAGCAGAGATTATGTTTACACAGAGTTGTGGTTTTTAATACCAATTGCAAGTCTGGTTTGAACCACTGTGCATTATTTTGTAAAATCAAACTAAAATTTAAGATTTACAGTCAAACAGTTTGTACGGAAATTAAATCAAAACAGGAACAATACAGTCATTCGATTCAAAATCCGACAAAAATAAGACTTGGGTGTAGATTCTGCATAAGGCACCAAAGTTAAAATGAGAACAAAATGAAGGCCTCCAGTTGAAATCAAATAAAATTCCTGGGTTGCTGAGTAGGTCATTTTGAAATTCAAAAGAATGAGTGGAAAGAGGTCAGACAGAGCATTTGGACTCTTCTGTGTTGTGTCCAGTGCTGAATTACCACTGGATACTGACATTTGAATTTCTCTGTAGCTTTGTTTGATAAGAGAGCCTTTTATCACAATACTTTTCAATTACTATGACCTTCTTTGGTTGCACAAACAATACCTCTCAGTCCTTTAGGGGGAAAAAAAAGAGTCCTAGTGAGCCACACAGCTTTCAGTTCAAATGTAAAAAACAGTCATATAAATAAAAGATAGAGAAAACAGAGAGAATTAAAAGGGCAATTTGTGATATTTCTATTCATTTTTTCTAATTCTTTTCAAAGTATTATGGGAAGGTAAATTAGTATCACAGTTCAGTGTCATGAAATGCATCAGATAGCAACCAGTAATTTGTTATTATTAGCTAAATTACTGCAGTTATTTGTCAATTTCTAAGTTTACAAATTGCCCTTTTAATCTATGAAAGATGCAGATAAAATAACTGAAGATATGGTGCTTTCAAAAGTCCAGTCATTACATTTTCTCCATTAACTCTTGTGTTGCTCTGTCTCTGGTCTGTGGGGGTTGCCGTTGGTTACTACATCAGTCTTTGAGGTCTCTGTTTCAGGTCGGACGTCCGCTACATGCCGTTTCTTGATGCTCTCCTCGTCCGAGCTGCCGTTCACCTTCCTGTCCCTCTTCCTCTTACAGACCAGCCCAGAGTCTTCCTCGCCAATACGACCCTCGGGGATCCCCAGCACTCGCAGGCAGACGATGGCGGCGGCTTGTTCAGCGAATTTCTTTGACTTCTCCCTGAAAAAATGTATTCTGTCTTAATTTTTGAGTTTTGGTCTAGCTATGAGTAGCAACTCTTTGTCAAAATGAAATCTAATGTAAACTTAGGGATAGTCCATTATCCTCATTTATACAACCTCCTACGGTTCCCTTGCGTTCACCAGCTGCATTTTTACAAGTACATATTTTAGTTTATGAGGGGTGGTACCTGTCAGCTTCCCAAAACTGAGAGTCTGAAACCACATTTACAAAATATCTAACTATAATTAACATTTACAAACGTGGAAAACAACATTTCCAGGTTTTCCATGAACCCTTATTAAGGCTACTAAAGATGAGGGCTGTGTTTACTGACCACAGTGAGGATCTGTATTTCTTCTCTGCTACAGTCACTGTCGACTGAAAGGCTCGGTCCTGAGTTCGCTGCACCTGAAATTGACACAGGAACCACATTTGAATAAGAGAGAAATGTTCATGGTATTAATTCAAGTCTCATCATCAACAACTCATTAAAGATTGACAGAATTGTGCCTTAAATGCATTTTTATACTTGATTATTGATTGATTTTTTCTGTTTGCACTTCATGGGATTGCACTAATAATGCCTTTTTGGATGAAGCTCTGGTGGAATATCATTGTCTTATATAACACTGACAAGAAAGAACTGAACTGAATGATTGCAAATTTTTTGAGTTTACCGTCTCATACGAAGGTTGCTCCAATTTCTCTTTCCGGCTCCACTCCAACAGGAACATTTTTGGAGTGATCTGAGGTGGATACTCTCTCCTACAAACACAACAAGTTGATTGTTTTGACAATATAACTATCTACAGTACAAAATCTGTCCAAAAATCTGTCAAAGACACTTTTTAACTTATTTTCCTTTTGTACTAATGATCAGAGTCACTGCAGTTTTGCAAATTTGACACAAACTCACCGTTCAAACTTGACAGCCATCGTCAGAACATCTCCGTCCATTACGGGTCTGTCTGGGTGACTGTTGCTCTGCAGGGTGTCCCGTATGGCCTGCTGCTGCTCCTGGACCTGCTGATAATACTCCTGCAGCCCGTACGCATTACTGCAACACAAGACCAATGTCCGTTCACTTCATACTTCATCACTGACACCTGACATCGGCCCACCCAAATCCCAGGATCATTAAAGTGCACCTGAACTCGGCGTTGGTCTGCGCCGCCTGCACCTGCTTTCCCAGAGGAGACTCCACTTTGTCCCTGAGCATCTGACACAGACAGTACTTTGTGTTGAAGGCGTGGTTGTCGTATCTGATTGCCTGGAATAGACCACACAGCTTTGAGTCAGTATGAAGCTTCTTTTGCTTCAGAATGCTCAATGTCAATCTCCTGAAGTTGAGCTTGCTTTTTTCTTAGTATGTCCTCCTGGGTAGAGTTAGGAACAGGAACAAAACTTATGTTTCCTTTAAATGGGTTCTATTTAGCTTTACATTTGTTTCAAAGACAGACAAATGCACAGAGCTGTGTTGCTGTAACATACAACAAAATTTGTGCACCTTTATACCAGCTTCACAGACAAGAGCAACTACATCATGGCAATAGCAATTAGTTTGTTTGATTTGTTTTTAAGTGAACTCATTTTTTTCCACCATAGAGGCTCTCAGGCTGTAGAAAGGAGGGATGTAAGATGCAGAATTGCTATGTGCTAATTTCACAACTTGATCTTAATAAAACTACACACTGTACATTTAAAAATACATAATGGTTACTGTCAAAATCTCATACTGTGCCTTCTACTAACACTGTTTCAACTCAGGAAGAACTCTTGATGTCATTCTCTCTTTGTAGCGCATATGGGGCACAAAAGGGACACAAAACATGCTTAGGAGCTATAGTTAAGTTCATTTTAACACACACTAAACCCTCTTTACTGACATATTTGAGGTATTCCTCCATGACCTCCTCCACAGGAAGCGGGCCTTTGGGGCTGAACACTGAAGCGTTCCACATTGCAGCTCGGGCCAACATCACAGATGAGGCCCCCGAAGCTTTTCTGAACTCTTCAATATCTGCGTAGGTCTTCACCAGATCCAGAGAGCCTCCACTGCAGCAGAAACAGGTTTGATGATTAGTTAAACTGTTATATCAGCTGATATCTTAACTCTCGTTCTTACATTTTTACATCAGAAAATAATAGCATTCAAATACAGAAGTCTAGTACTTTTTAACTACTATTTGGACAGTGTGCAGTAGCATTAACGTCAATCCTATGAATGTTTTCTTCATGTTGACTTCAGTCCATTCTCCTGGACTAACACATGTATTGAGTGACTCCATTTCCCAAACAGAAAATTGCCTTCTGAAGTCATTTATGTTTCCTAACACAGCCACATTAATAAGGGTCCAAACGGCTAGTTAGTGTTAGAGTTAAACAAATATGTGTACGTTTTATCATTATATTTTTAAGGTTACTGTATCTTAGAAAATATTAAAACATTAATGAGTCATTAAATATGGTCTGCATACCATTTGTTGTACCTGTACTGCAGTTTATTTGATATAGGATTTTTCCCTGTTTGGAGGCTAAACAAAATGCCACAAGCTGCAAAATAACACACCACTCATAATGTGTCCTGCTTGGATAATTTTAAGTATATTTATGTTATTGTATGTTTATTACTTACTTGGCAATGACAGGGACAGAAACAGCTTCAGCGACAGCCTGAATGTAATCACAGTGGACTGGATGTCGGGGACGCTCCTCTTTAAACCTGACACAAAGTGGTAAAAATAAGACAAAATCCAACACTATGAATGTTTGAAGTATGAATAATAGTATCAGATATATGCACAAGCTTGTAGAATCTAAGTATATTGAAGTGTATTGGAAAATGCAGAGTGATTTTGGTGTATATATAAATAATCACCTGCCATGCACAGCAATAGCAGCCACACCGGTTTTCTCAATCCTTTGGACCAGATCAATGGTGTCTTCCAGCTTCAAAACAAAGAGGGTATTACAGAGTATTAGGGCAACAATATTAGGGACATAAATAACTTAAACAAAATGTAAGAACAGAAAGTAGGTGCATACCGAGGGAAGGATTCGAATTTTACACGTCACTGGTTTGGAAACTCCTGTGACCAGCTTTTTCAAGATCTACAAAAGAGAATAAATAATGTTCACGCTCCATGACTGTTCAATTATTAAGTCAAAATTTTGTTTACAAGGAATGGTTTCGTTCGATTTTCATTCGACGAGCCCTTTGCAGTTACAGCAAAGACTCCAGCTTTGGGTCAATTGGGTTTTATGCAAGATTTAGAGGCCCAGTATGTGACTTAATTACATCAGTATGTAACAAAAAGCCTGACTGAACACCCAGAGGGCTTAGAGAAGTAACATTTTTAGGTTAAAACTGATCTATTTAGCCGTGGCTTTGGGACTTTGCTGACTTTATATTAACACAACAAATATCTGACAAAGATATTTGTTTTTTGGAAAAATCCAAAATGGCTGCTGGACTGGTCTCTTACCGCCTCAATCTTATCAGGATCCGAGAGAAGAGCAGCCCCCATCCCGCCCTGAAACACAGCAACAGGTCAGAGGTCAGTCTGAGGTAAACAGCCAAAGAAGCTTGTTTTCGAAACACTTTAAACTCACCTTAGTGGAGTACTCTTTAGGACAACCCATATTTACATCAATAGCAGCCACATCCTGTTCCCTGTGAAAAGAGTTGTTTGGCACATTTGACATTTATCTATATAGTGCAAGATCAATTTGCAATTTTGTGACATTTCCCTGGTATAACATTGTGGATAAAAGAGATTTACTATTGAGCCATGAGATTATCTAGAAGAGAAATGAGAAATGTGTTGCAGTAACTCAGTGGGCAGGTCAAACCAACAAACATCTGGTTAGACTGGTTTGCGTTAAACCCAGTTTTGCAAATATTCTAGATATTTATGACCTGTAGAAATAAATAAGCAGAGCCAAACCAGAGATACAAGATAATTCAGTTATAAACTTAACTATATTACTAGCCTGACTACTAGTTAACTAAGTTAACTGTATATGGCCTGAACATCTTTGCAACCCATTTCTCCCCAAACTATTAACATAAAACTCACACAAGCTTAGCCACAGTCAGTGCTCTGTCTGGGTCAGCTGTTCCCTACAAAAAGAAAAGCCTTTAAATCTACAGCAAACAGATGGTATAAACTGAGATATTTTTTGTACTGATTGTTTTTTGTCTCACCATCTGGAAGACGACTCTGTCCTTCTCCCTCTCACACGTCCTGAACATCACTCTGTCGTCTGGAGCGAGAAAATCCACCGTCTCCAGCACTTCTGCATGAAACAATCAACAACTCTGAAGCCATTTTCAAAGAGACATGTTTGATATCACTTTATTTGACGTATGTTACTTATGTTTGTCTTACAAATGTCTTTGATGCTTATTTTACTTTAATTGCCCAGAATCAATACCCTTTCATAATTTGATGCCTCCATCCATTCTTTTTGTTCAGTACAAAATAATGTCTGTGAATTATGACCTTTTGCAACTAAATTATGGCATCATTGAGTTGGGCTGATATAATGTTTGTATAGTTACTATATTGTCTCTCCTTTGTGATACAATATTGTGATACCAATATTATTCGGTTCTCATTTTGTTTTTAGGAGACCTTGAGTGTTTTCAAAAGGTGCCAACAAATAAAATGTTTGATATTATTACAATTTGTTAAATTGTACTGCAGTCTGCTGTGAACTGAATAATGAGGTACTCTGCTAGTGCCCCTCCCTTTTACTGATCAAGATACAGCCTTAGTTTTAGAGTAACGATATAAAAACATGTTTTAGTTTAGTTCAAAATCTAATAATCAACAAAGTCTTACCATTCACCACCCTCTGGCACTGGGCCATTTTAATGTCGATCAACTCCTGAAAAGAAAGAAAGAAGTGTAAAACAACAGATAAATATTTGTCAAATTATACTATGACTGCTTCTTTTTTCACCTCACAGTAAACCACATCAGCCCCATAGTCCAGAGCCAGAAGCCTCATGGGCAGAGTCCCCACTCGGACCATCGGGGCCAGGGCCGAGATGTTACTGAAGCTCAGCCTCCCTGCCATTGTTACTGTCAGACAGTCTCCTGCTTTAAAGACATGAGATCAAGTAATAATCACAACAAAACATAAAAGTGGCACTATAGAGAGATCTATCAGCTCATACTGTGAGAAAAACAGCCCAGTCTTCCCTGAGAAATCACGAGTTTCCATGCTGTGTTATGGTAAAACCATTTCATGCCTCCAATTCAAATGGCATAAGATCTCAAACAAGAAAAAAATAATCTGAAAGCATTATTCTAAATCAACAAATCCAATATCTGCTCTAATACTGCCTTCAAGTGGTCAACGTTAAGTTAAACTAGTAAACTTTAATCATCTATGTTACAAAATTAGCCTCACACAGTTTTCACCAAAGCATACTTATGGTTTTTGTGTGTGTCATTTTTAATTTTCTGTAACGTAAGGCTGGAGAAACTGAGAATCGTTGTGCATTGACTGTTTGGTAAAACATGATAAAAACATGGGTCGCTTTAAGCTAACACTGATAGCTTCTCTTTGAACCTCTTCCGTATTTTAAAACTCAAATGGAATCACTAAAACTATGCTGGCATTAATATTAGAATGTGTTGTCTTTATGATGTCTAACTTTAAACGAAGAAACTCACCGGCATTTAACTGTTGTCGGTGTGAGCAGCTGAAACGTGTATCATGTGGAGAGATGCACGCATGCGCAGATTAAACTTCCTGTTTGGACAATGACGTCACCAGCGGAGGGCTTCACCAATTTTCTTTAAAAGGTAAAAAAAATCTAAACTTTCTTTTGAAGTTTTAGTCATTGGAATATACTACAAACCGAAAGTGCTTTTCGGCAATAAATGTACATGAAAAGTGTAGCTTAATTTAATTTATTTTTAACGCCTGTATTCATTATTTGCGGTATACTTTATTAATAAGTGTCTAGCGTGTAGAATACAGCCATTTTAAAGTTTTATGTATAATAAAAAAATAAAATGCCATAACTTTAAAACGGGAAATTAGTCTTAGCTTTTGACCCACTCATATTTATTTTTTATGATAATTCACAAATAAAATGCATTTGAACCAGTTCCTTCTTTCTTTATTGTGCTGCTATAGTTACTGTATTTATTCTTTTTTATTTTTTATTTTTTACAAAAAAGTGCTCTAAACAGTATCAGTGTAAACCCTGGATGTTTTACAATTTACATTGGATAAAGTGCCTTCTAACTTAAATGAGACGCATGAAGGCACCAGACTGTCCAAATCCTTCCATCAATAGGATTTCACATCTTGATCTACACCTTGTATCAATAATTATAATATAGTAGAACACAAAAAGGCTGCATCATATAATTTCAACAAGGACAGATCTGACATTTAAGGAAACAGAATAATACTGTGTTTAAATGCATCTGGAATACAAATACCACTGAAAATTCATGTTTTGTTTGGCAATAAGACCCAGAACCAGAGTGATTTATAAAAAGCCAAACGTCCACTGACTGTTGTAATGACCTTTGCATTTAGAGGGATATTTATACATACTTATAATCTTTAACCAAAACTCAAACACTGAAAATGTAAATAAATCTATCCAATCAAAATGATTTGAGGTGAGGATGGCAGCAGCTGAAGTAAATACTGTCTTTACAGTAGATGAATAGAGTTGGGTTTCTCAGGATGTGATGGTGCTTTGTGCAAATTAAATCTGGCTTCAGAATAGAAAAGACAAAGATAAAAGTGCAAATAAATCAAAAACATGTCACAAGGCACAAATATATTAAAATCTAAATGTTAAATGTTTTATATTACAGTTTCCCATTAAAGGCCTACATTGTAAAATGGTGCATTTTGAAAAGCCATAAAGGAAATGGCATTCTCTATACAAACTGTTCAGCACAAGAGTAATACTAGGCAGTATTTAGATGCTATACCTCAATTTTTAATTACAGCATGCTAAGTCATTCTAAACAATATATTTCTTTAAATTTACACAATTTACATTCTTTATGTCCAACACTGGTGTGGGACAAAGACGTAGACCTGTCTCAGAACTGATATGAAAATGCCCAAAGGCACAGTAAACCAACATTCAGATGAATTACCACGGTAGTGTCCATAAGGGTCAACAAAACAAAACAAAAAGTCTTTTTCACACATAAAACTGTTGATAAACAGTTCAAGTAGCCTGCACTGAAAACAGGCACTTCCTCTCAACTGTGGAGAAAGTCTGAAAAGGTTAAAGACCAGACAGGAGGCTCCCAAACAGAAACAAGTGTCTGGGCTTAAAGGGAACAGAAACAGAAGATGTGTGAAGTGTTTTTATGAATGGAAGGAGAAGCTGATCCTGCTTGAAGATCTTCTGGTCTTTTGCGGAGGAGTGGGTGGGGTCTCGATGGGGTCGATGTAAGGAAAGACCACGAAACACAACCTCTGGCCCAAGTAAGTAGCTGTCTCTGCAAAAAACATACAAACAGATAACATTATTGATGTAGTGATTTGTTTTATCGTCTTTGTTCACACAGCTGGGCTTTAACCTTGAACTGGTCTCCCATTGAACAGAGCTTATACATAAGCTGCATTTTTGTTTCACCCTTGCACATGAAAACTTGTCTGTGAGAGCCAGGACCATACTGAAATGACCCCTCTCTGTGAAAAACAGATAAACATGGTGAATATTGTGGCTCCAACAAAAAACATGCAACATAAACCAAGAGGAGCAACATTCAAAACTCAAAGCTGTCTTATAATCTGGTCGTCCACATCTGTGCAAATCAGCACAAAATGACATACACACAAAACCAAGAATTGCATGGCCATTACATTATAGTTGGCTCCAACAGCAACTCACCAATGAAATCATAGATGCATTTTGGTTTTTCTTTCCAGTGAACTCCTAAAAAGTAGACGGGTACGCCTGTCAGCATGATGACGAGACCGACGCCACACACCACCGGCTCAGAGTAAAGACTGAAGCCCAGAAGTACAGCCCAGAACAGGAGGTAACACACAGGGACCATCAGATTCACCTGGAACACATACACATGAGCTCAGTGTTGGGTTATTGAATGAAAATATTGGGAATACAATTTTTGAAATACCTTAATGGGTCGGTAGAGGTGGGGTTTCTTCCAGCGATAGTACAGCAGGCCTGCGATAGTAACGCCGTACGACAGGTAGTTGATGAAGGACACGTAGTTGATCAGGTTGTGTGTTTCACCAATGCAGAGAATTACAATAGTGGCAGCACACTGAAAAACAGGACAAGCAGTACTGTAATATAAATATAATATACAGTGATATATGTATTGTAACATAACTGGAAAACTTTGGACCAAGAGAATTTGGCAGAAGGCACTTATAGAGTAAAATGTTAAGAGCCCGCAAAATGTAAAAATAACACAATTATAAAACACAAAGGAACCTAGAAACATTAGAGCTGCATGGGTAAGTCAAAATAAATGTCAATACACTTGGTAGCTTGTTGTTTTAGTAGATTTTACCAGAATATATAGAGAAATCAATGGGTAAATTGGTTATATACTGTATAAGGGTAAATAGGATGGAAATAGTACATACACAGACAAGCAGGGCAGGGATAGGTGTGCAGTATTTGTAGTGGATCATTGCTAGCAAACTTGGCAGGTGACCCTCTCTGGCTCCAGAAAAACATAATCTACAAGAAAAAAAATTAGAGAGGTTATATAATAATATTGTAATAAACTGAAAGAAGTGATTCAGTGATTGCTGACCTGGACGATGTAAACAGGTAACCATTTATTCCTCCGAACGTGGACAGAGCCACGGAGATCGGCATGATGACGGAAAACATCCCCAGCAACTTCTCACCAAATGTCTGAATTTAAAAACAGAAACACACTTAATAAATTCACTTTCAGCCAGTGCATATATAAAACAAAACAAGCAAACAAAAAAATCTACATGTAGTTCTGTTAAGGTTCATGTTATAACAATACGCCACTAGAGGGCACTACTTCGTATAAAAAGTGTGCCAAATTTCAATTGAGAAGTTTATATACCAGTTGTGGACAGAGCTCTGTTTACTCCTTTTTATTATATAAATATTAGTGCAGTTTTAATTTAACCCAACTCTTCTTTGTTCTATTAAAAGTCTAATTTCTCCTGATACGTAACATGACATCTCATGCAGTAAAGATCATTGTCCAGGACTAATGTTTTGTTCAACTGGTCCATACATAGATGTAAGTGACTTGACTGACTTAAATGGGGAGTATGGGTATTTTATTCTTATTTTAACAAGAATCATTTGAGAAAAAACAAAACCTTCATCTGAGGTTTATTTAATTTAATACTGCTCTCTTCTGGAAAAAGGAGTGCTGTCATTGGTCGACACAGACCTTCAATAAGGAAGAACTGGCTAATATGGCTGGCCGATAAAATTGAGAAAGTGTATATTCAGCACTGTATATGTGTTTTAAAACAGTGAAATAGCGCAAAAAAGGAAAAAAATATAAACAAAGAAAAGGGAAACAACGTGAAACAAGGATAAATATAGGCAATTCCATCAGACAATGTTTAATAAGGTGGAGATAATTGTTTTTCTGACACTGATGCTGAAGATAAAAGGCATTTTTGCAGGCATAAGAGTACAAATACAACATTAATCCAAATATATGAGTTGATTTTGGCGTGATATACTTATTACAATGCTTTTATCCCAAGCATACATATATTATATCAGTTTGTTTCTCTTCATTATTTTACTCACTACAGCCACAGCATTGGACGAGAGCAGCTCTTCTGGAGACATGGAGGAGAAGTAGGCGATATTGGTGAGCGTGTACACAAAGGTCACCAATGGGATGGAGATATAGATGGCACGAGGCAGGTTCCTGATCAAGGCCACACACCATGCACAGATGACGCAACAAAAAACAATGAGGCATGCATGAAAGATGGCAGAAACACAAGATATAAAACCACAGACTGTAGAAAAAGAAATATTAAAATCTAATGTCATTTATCTTCCAGGCTTTTGTCCTAAGTAACTGAGCATTTAACGGCATGAAATGGTAGCAAGAACTGAATAGAAACATGCTAAATATTCACCGTCGGGGCTCAACCACTTCTTCTGTGACGTAGTTGAGGAAGTTCCAGCCGCTGAAGGCGAAGGAGGCCTGCAGAAAGGCCAGGGCCATCTGTCCCACTGACGGGTACTTGTCAAAGGAAAAAGCCACTTGAGGAGTCAGCGCCTCGTAATTTCCTGAAAGATTCATGTGTCTCTTGTTTAGTACTTGAAACTTTAGATTTTTTTTCCAGTTGTAGCATTATTAATCCAGAGCGAACATAACATAACAGAAATTTGGGGGAAGCACAAATAACATACTGACCGTGAAAGATCTGGACAAGGCCGACCACGATGATGAGGCCCAGTGCCATCAGTTTGCCCACAGTGAAGATGTCCTGGATCCTGGTGGCCATTCGGACGCTTGAGCAGTTCACCCACGTCAGCAGCACTAAGACACAAAACAAAAAACATGGGCTGTATATTACTGAGCAGAATAATTTGTAATAGTTTAATAGTGATAATAATAGTTTGCCAGGCAGTGCAAAACTTTCTTGTTAACTTGTTAATGACAATGCAAATGTGTCCTACCGCCTTTCAATGTTCAAGCAGCACATAATTAAATCCACAATTTAAAAGCATGGCAATGGCTAAAAGAGGAAGCTGCTACAAAACTACCAGAGCTTATCAACTTAGCCTTTGCAAAATAAATCATGCATTTTGATTGGTAGTTAATAATTTGAGAAAGATCCAGATCTATTGCAGGGCCACCAATGAAGCACCAGTGTCAATGTGGAGTGCACAGTTTGACTGACAGCTCCAGCTCTGAGCAGGTCGACCTGTCAGAGACTCTGCTGCCGACAACAGCTCTGCCCCCAAGTGAAGCCACGAGCAAAATACGACTAAAAATGAGATGCTGGGTGGACAGGGAGGTAAAAAAAAAATACTACTAATGGATGAAGCAAGTCAAATGAGACTCTCAGTCATTTATTGTGAGCTATGCCAGAGGAAATTCTCCATTGCTGCTGTCTATGGGAGATTTGTCTTTCAATCAACACAGGGTCAGTAATTGGCCCAATTAATCTCGCATTTAAACAGTATTGTTGTCCCCAATAAGGTTTGTTCCAATTTGGTCACTGCATGTCCTCAAGATCCTTAAGGGTAATCTGTTTTTCAGACTTAAATTTCATGCAATAACCAAAGTAAAGAAGTAATTGAGTATTTTATTGTCAGTCATCATACAGGGCACCAGGATGGCAGCAGCCCAAAGCCAAACTGTAAAACACAAGAATGTGGGAAACCATGAACAAAGGAGGGTGTAAATGTTTTAGGTCGTCCATCACTGTCACCAGCTTTGCCATGTTCTCTCTCATGGTGGCCTCACTCTCCATCTCAAAGGCGATCTGTCAGCCCCGCAGAACAAACCACTTCCGCTGCAAAAGGCCCGAACAAAACGTGACAAGGAACTCCATCTGTTTTAAAGGAAGCCAGGAACAACTCAACTTAACAATTTAAGTCCTATTTCCCAAAAAAAAAAAAAAAAAAAATAGTGAATGATGCCACACTCAAGTCCCAGAATTTCCCCACAGAGATGTTAAATCTTCAGACTCATTGAGGTTGAGTGGATTAATGGGAGCGAGTGCAGGTACTCTCAGGCAGGACAACAAAGCAATTAGGCAGTGGCTGAACACCAAGAGCCTCACTGAATAGAGTCTGCTTAGTCTGTCGCAGTAAGTCACTCAGTGGTGCTAATGCTGCACTTTTATATGGCATACATATTTAATGCCAATATCTAAATTTTTGAGAAGTGAAGAGACTCTGCTGCTTTGTGATGCCATCTTAGCCCTGGTTTGTGTTGTGTAAGTGCCATCTAAACTTAAAATAAAGGAAACTTTTTCCCTTAGATGGACTAAATAGAAATGTATTAGTTATTCGTGGGCCAAACACAAAGATTTTTTGCATGTAATTAAAAGAAGTACTTTTCCCTTCAATTAAAAGCCTGTGAACTAAGGGTTAGGGGCTTAGAGTGACCTGAACTTACACTGTTTGACCCAGACCTTGCAAAAATCCACCAAAATAGGACTAGTTGTAGACTTATACAGTGTGCAAATGAGTGAGGGCAGTAGGCTGTTTCAGGGGTGTATATTACCCTTAGCTCCTCTTAAATGGAATAAGCCTTTACGTTGACAAAGTATGCTCGACCATCACTGCAGATTTAATCAGTAGTCAGTTTGCAAATCCAGTCACAAAACATGACAACCCCGGCGGGCTAAATCAAACCTTTGGTGAGACAACTTTGGCCCCCAGGCCCCACCTTGGGCCCCCTGCTCCAAGAACTTACCACACTGTTTTTTTCAGTATTTTTTTTTCTTCTGTGAACAATAATTGGTTGAGAGCAACACTCAAAAAATGGTGAAATACAGGCATCCACAGATTTCGGGAGAACCACAGATGACAAATTAATTAATTTTAAATGCATATGCATATGTTTTTTCAACTAAACTCCTTTAATCGTCTCTTTTAACAAACAAATCAGTGGAGCCCGAGGCAGTTGTGGCAGCTTTTGTTCTTTCACAGAAACCTTCCTCTTTAACCATCCCTTAGCCCTGCTTTCCTCCGTTCTTCAGGGATGCCATGAATTTTTTACTACGGCTACACAAAAGGTTTTAAAGAGCCTTCAGCCTGGAGTTACGTAACAGAAATTCAGCATGTGACCACTTCCTCCTGGACACACATGCCACAGGAAAAAGCTAATGGTTGTGATCAGCCATATTAAACACATGGTTAATGGGAACATATCATCCCTAAGAGTTGATGCAATATTTTAGCTCAGTCAGCAATGCAGGAAGAGTGACATATGTGAGAGATCCTTCAATGAGAACAGCTTGCGTTTCATCATAGTCACAAGTTAAATATTACTGCTATGGTTAATTATAAAATGCAAGGCCAACAGCAAAGACTTCTCTACTACTACTTTTATGCTTTGGTTAAATAAAAAATAATCAATGTGAAGTGATGCAAGTGGTTCTTAGACAGAGTGGTTCTTACAGAGGCATGTGGCAGACAGCATCCGAGTAGCCATGTACGGAGGAACACAGTTTGGGAAAACCGGCTGCAGGACGTAGCTGGAGAATGTGAGGGCGATGACGGCCAGAGTGGTCGGGTACATGATGAGCACAGCGCTCCACAGCAGGAGAAAACTGGAGGACAGAAGGTGTAATAGATGTAATGGCAGCAGTAAGATTATTAATGGTGAAAATGACAGAAAAACACTGATAATGATATTGCTGCAGCCATGTATTTGAAGTGTTTATGGAACTCTCCCTTGTCTGCAGTGGTCATAGTATCACAATATATAATGTTCATATTGGAATGAAAATGTCCCAGTTTAAGCTTTAGATTTACACTTCTCTCACACGTTTTAGTTATTATACTCCTTGCTGTCTATGGCCTATGATATCATATAAAAAACTAGGTGGTACTTGGAAAAACAAATATATCAGATAATTATTGAATATTATTTTATTGTTAGTTATCTTTTGAACTAACAAGGCTGTAAACATTGACAAAATATCACATTATCCATATCTTGAAACCTTACAGAAGCGTGTCTTGTGTTTTTCACATTAGCGTTGGATATAATGCTGCTGTAAGTGACATTAAAAAAACATGATATATCTTTATAAAGAGAGACAGTATGGAGTCTTCTCTCACCCCATCAGACCCCCGAAGATCTCTGTGACGTAGGAATAGTCTCCTCCAGATTTGGGGATGGTGACGCCCAGCTCAGCGTAACAGAGGGAGCCCAGGGCAGCGATGCATCCTCCCAGTAACCACACCACCAACGCCAGTCCCACAGAGCCCGAGTGCTCCAGGACGCCTTTAGGAGAGATGAAGATCCCAGAGCCAATGATGTTGCCTGCAGAGAGGAGAAAGTAGGAATAAAACAACATATAACACAAACCTAAACTGAATGTTTACACTTTTATTTTTTAATTCTGTGCATTTGCAACATTTAATAGCAAATGTACATAATCAAATAAATTGATATGAATACACAGCATATAAGTGGTAATGTAGCCTATGCTTTTATACTCACTAACTCAGATGGATATTAAAAAGGGATTTTAAAATATAACTGCTAATTGTTCAATTTGCTGCTCTGTCAATATCTCCAGATAATTATTCTCCTAAATATGCCCTGGAAAGATAAACAGATAAGCACAAGTGAAGCATCTCCTATTTTATGAAATCATAACTTTAAGAAATACTAAGTCAGTCAATTCAGGACAGCAACAAAAGCATTTGATGATCAGCTGCACTATAAGCCCACAGTAAACTAAAAGACAGAATGCTTACAATGCCTTTTATCTTAACATTTAGTGTTGTAGTTAAGACCAAACTAAAAGAAACCAGAGTGGATTGAAATGGAAGACAAGACCAAGACAGTGGCAGAGTCCAGACCAAGTCTATATTACTGTACATTGGAAAAGATGGACTACATGTCCAGTCTTAGACAAAGTCCAAACTCATGGAGGGGTTTGGTGAAGGTGTTCGAAGAATAAAACCTTTGATCCATTCCAAAGATTTATGTAAACTATTAAACCGCTTTATTTTTTACTTTAAATCTTGAAATGAATGTTTCAGACAGAGACAGAGCTGAGAAAAAAATTGTGCAGGAAATAAGTCCAAAACGAGACTAAGACCTACTACAAAACTACTTTGCACTTGTCGTTGAGAGGAGTCAGACAAATTATTGTCTGGAAAAGACTGCAAACTATTAGTGATGCTTAGGTTCGAATGCTATGGTCATTTGACACTGAGAAGCAGCAGGATGTACTACTCAAACTGTCCTCTACATACTGCCGTGTTTCTGAGGATTGACACAGAAATATATATGTAAAAAATAAAAACGTACATAAACTGTTTAATAGATTATTTGAGATTTTGTCACTTTTGGTGAATTTTTAATGAACTGCCCAGCTCTTCTTTGGAAATAACAGTTTTTTAAATAAAATCTTTACATATGAGACCAGTACAAGCCGACACATGCTTTTTACATGTGACTTATTTGTGCTTCTCACATCATTTGCATCACCCAGAGCATCTTTTAACACTTGTGCCCTCTTTTTAAAACTCTGGTGACACACTGGGGCCCTTGAGCCCCCACAGTCCCTACCCCCCTGGGTTTATACAGGGGGCATTATTAAACAAAGGGCTCTATTACAAGAGTGAGCTAAAGTAGGAGGTAAAGGCCATCACTCAGCCCAGAGCCTCAGTGTGTGTGTAAAGTACCAGTCGATCTGATGCATTCAGACAACAGCGCTACCAGTAACGCAGCAGAAGGCAGCCAAGTGGCACAGACAGCCGTTACATAACACGACATGAATTATCCACTCTCGGCTGCGGAGGTGGGAAGTGACCGACTCACCTTTTTGCATGAAGGACCCAAAAACAAGCTGAAGAGGCTCCAGAGGAGTCCACAAAAAGCACTGCACAGTTTAATCTCGTGACTTCTGAAGCTGAGCCAGAGAGCGGAGAACAGCCAGTAATGTGTCTGAATGCAAAAGGTGCTTCAGCATTCACCACACAGGACATTTCTCCTGCTCTTAACGAGGAATTCCCCAAAATAACCCCACTGAGGAAATGCATACGCACTTTCTACAATGCATTTTCAGATTACTGTCTTGAAAGTTTATGTCTGACTTTAAAAGTTCAAAAATGAGCTCTATTTAATTAACATCAAGTTTGCGCACAGAGACGAAGGGTCACTCAGTGCATTAACTCTAAACATTGAGTTCATTATTGATGATTTTGCTTCGAACACAAACACTTTATACAAAAAACATGTTTTCCAATATATAGATGGTGGAGTGGACATCATTTGCTGTAGACAGTTTGAACCCGTTTAAATTGATTCAGATGGAAAAAGCCAAAGATGACAAATTTAGTTATGCATATAGTTCCTGCAGTTTCAGCAAATAAACACACACAAAGCTGGTACTAACTGGAGTTAGCCTTGCTGGCCCTATGTTAGGGAAAACACTGCTCAGTACACAGGTCAAAATGAGCATCCATGCTGCATCCAGTTTAGGGACGCCTCTGTAAGAAGCGGATTCACTTGTAGCAAGAAAACAGAGCAAGCATCAATGACAATCAGTCTGACATTGATTAGAGGCAATGGAGTAATGGAGAGGAGGACTTGCAAAAAAGAGTTGACTTGACTGACAAAGTAACAAACTTAACACTAATAGTGACTTGTGAGAAATATCATGTTGATCAATTAGAAAAAAAGAAATAAGACTTAATAAATCAACTGACTTCCTGATATAACAATTAAAAAATGGCACAATACTCATAATGATGAACCTGTTTGCTTCTTGATTCTAAGGAAAAGTGTGTTCAATTTCATGTCATTAAGAGGAGCCAAATCAATACACACTTTAAATAGCATTTAGCTCTATTGGTGGACCTCTTATAAAACACTTAACGGAAAAACAGAAAAAACAACTTTAGTTCTATTGCTGTGAACTCGATCTATTCATGTCTCAGAGTAGGAACACGGTGCAGTCTGACTCCCAGCAGGCCTCCCTCTATTCAGCCTGGACACTTGCTCATTTTTACGGTGCTTAGGTGCATTTAAAAGTCCCCTCTGTTTGCTCTGCTCTTGCACACAATCTCCTTCTGCTTGACCACCACATTATCTTCTACATGTGATATGTTTCAGCCACGTAGGCCATGGCACAAGTGAATAACAGGTTAAACTCATGCAAAACAAACACAAAGTACCCTCAATTCTCAAGTTTAAAGGACATATGGTGTAATGAATCTTGAGGAAAAATTGTCAGGGTAAAAAAAAAACTAAAACTAAAACACAAGGCTGCAGAAAAGTAAGTTTAAAACTAAAATAAAATAAATAAATAAATAAAAAATAAATTTAATGTTTCTTTCAGTGCCCAAGTTAATGTGCATTGCCTTTAAGTGAACCCATAACCCATACTATTCTGTTTTAGAAAGCTGGTCCCAAGTGGCCGCTCTCTTGTTCTGCCTCACCTATGATGATAGTGCAGGCGCTCAGCAGCCCAATCTCCTTCTTCAAAGTCACTTTATCTGGGATTTTCTTGTCCTTTTTCTTGTCCTCAGTCGTGGCTCGGTGTGGCCGGGAGCCGATGCTGTTGATGCCGTTGTGTCCATCCATGTCCGCCTTCCCGGGTCCGGTTCGGTCCATCCAGTCTGCTGTGTCCACCCAGTCCCAGTGCTCCCAGTAGTCCCAGTGCTCCTGTCCTCTCCTCACTCCGTATTCATGCACAGTGAAAGGGCTGCGCTTGCGCAACAACCTGCCGCTGTCCAGGGCAGAATGTTAAATACCCAGGACCCACCGTGAGGCGTTCATGGACAACAAGAGGAACCAGGCTGAGCAGATACTTTGGGTCACAGAAAGGAGTGGACATAAAGAAATAGGACATATGCAAAGCAATTTAAAACAAATACATAAAGAGGTAAAGCAGGTAAGACGAAAATGAAGAGGAGGCTTAGCTCTATGGCGCTATTGTAGTCTGTCTTAGTTACATTAGTTGAAAATTAGCGCGGTGAAGTTAGTTAGCCTGTCACTTAGTTTAGTAAATTGTGCTTTATTCTTTAACACTATACTTTGTAGTTATTTGTGAACGCTGTTATAGTTTTGTGAATTAGGGTTTAGACATGAAAAAAAAAGCTAATTCAATTTGTATCTTCTAAGACTACGGTCTTTTGTAACGTGGGCGGTTATGGTAAATGTATGTAATGACAGTTTAAAGTGTAACTGCAGGTGTTCTCCTGTCCGACAGGGGGCGGTGTAGGAACAACTACAGCTCTGAATGGAAGAGGAAGACTGGTTTCTTCGGAGGCAAAAACAAAAAACAAGAAATTGAATCGCTTAACATTCAGACATCGTGCATTTGAGTTAAATGCATGTTGTTTAAACCTAACTATCTGGTGAAAAAACGTTGTGTTTATCTTCATGGAAAGCAAAACATCTGTTTTAGTAAATGCTGTTCCTCCATATGGACATGTTATTGCCTGTGAGAAATGGAGAAACTCGTCACTTGTTCAAAACCTAAAAGGTGAATAACTTTTAAAACTTTGACGCCTTATTCAGCACTTTGATTTATTTTGTAAAAGCCATAGGATCAGTAAACTCACTATAAAGTTTGTAGGTTTGCTTATCTGAATTAGCAGGAGGCTTTTAGTAGTTGTTCTTGTGTCAACTATTTATCTTAGTGAATGCAAATAACGCTAATAATATGTCATACAATCAAATTAGTTAATTCGGGATTTGTGAATAACTTTCCGTGCAATTGCAATGCAGTGTCATCATAGCTGGATTTTGTCTTATGCTATATGTTTTGTTTTGTTTTCTTTCAGGTGCAGGAGTGAAAATCATCTTTGAAAATGAACTCGGAGTGGCAGATTTTCACCTCCCTAACAAAAGCTGCATCCTTTATGTTTCAGAGAGCGACATTATAGCTGGAAACAGCTATAAAAGAAAACTGGTTCGCTATCGAAATGTGAGTGTGAAAGAGATAGCCATTAAACACGTTTTTCTTAAGTTTTCTTTGTCTGAAATGTCTCTTTTTTATCATAGGCTGGCAGCACTTTCCAGGGGCTGGTGGTAGTGGAGAACACAAGACTCAGTGAGCAGTACTTCTCCGCTGTGCAGAAATTTGTGGTGTTTGATCTTGGCTTGACAGTTCTGCCAGTCGGTGGACAGATAGAGGCTTCCCAGCTCATCGCTCAAATAGTAAGTTTAGGAAAAGATGATTGAAATGTCTGTGTAAGTCAAAAGTGAATGTGACTTCTGCCACCTTTGTATGAATATAATATATAAAATGCACTAGGCTAAAAAGCAACTCCTAATTAGAGTAAGGAATGATGATGATGTAGTCCCCTTACATCCAGGAAAGATGGGGTTGTCTTAATCTCAAAAAGCCTGTGTAAGAATAAGCTGTAGAAAAAAATATATTACATTTTAAGGGGTGTATTTTTGGCCACCTCACTTTGTAGAAACTGGAGCAACCTGGGTTTAAGTTTATTTGCTTTATGATATTTATCTGGTCTTTTGCCCCTTATTTCCAGCTCTGTTGCTCCCTTTTCTGACAGACAGAAAAGGGAGCACGAGGCCCATAATATCTAAAAAAAAAAAAAAAAAAAAAGCATGTTTTAATTCTACTTATGCAAGGGGTAGAGGTAGTGTTTATTTTTTACTGTGCTTGACTCCAGGTCCATGGTGAAAGCAAAGAAAACCCATTCAGGAAGAGGAGTTCATCGCGGCTCTTAGACCCTCAGGTTCTGGCCTTCGTGCAGCAGGTCCCTGGAGTGGGCAGGGTCAAAGCTCTGGCTCTGCTACAGCACTTCACCAGTATCCATCAGCTCTGCAACGCTGCTCCCACCGAACTGGAGCCTGTTGTGGGTCGGGCTGCTGCTCAGCAAATTCATAACTTTTTCCACAAACCAACGGCAAGTGGAAACTGAAGATGGACAATATAACACATCAGTGACACTTCTTATGCTACTGACATGGGATCTTTTATATTAAGGAGGACAACACCTTATCTTAAGCTAACATTTTGTCAAATGGGAACAAAAAAATGGAAACGGATTATAAATATTTAATTGCTTCAGTAATGTTTTATTTATACTGTATTTAAAAGGGAAACTTTCAAATATGTAAAATGCTATAAAGGCAATATTGAAATAGTAGTTGTATTAAAATAGCTTAGCAATGAATTAAACCAAGGATTTCCATTACATTCCATTAAGTGTCTCAGAGAAATTCAGTTTTTTCTTCCTTTTGAGAATTTCACAGAACCTCATAATTGTTTACAATACATGTCAATGACTATATTCACTTCAATTGATGTAAAAAGCTTTTAATTTAAATAAAAGCTTTGTGCAAATCCTCCTATAAATGCAAATTGTCACAGTTTTTAATGTCACAATTCCCATCTTTGTGTACGATACGATTTTTGTTGTCAAATGACAATAAAGATAGATAAATATATACTCAAAAATATAATGTCTAAATTCCACCCAGGCTACATCAGATTGTGTAGCGACTGTGACCCCTAGCGACGGGTGTGCGCATGTGCGGAACCATCTGCTCTCTTGGGAACTCGCTAACACACCAGTTACATGGCGCTTATGAGGTTTGTTGTTTTCGCATGTAGTCGAAAATATGTAGAGCATTATAATTACAAAAAGCCTAACTATCATTACAAATACACGGCGACACAAAGTTTGCAGGTTTAGAAAGCTAACCGAGCTTTAATGTAACGTTTTTAGCCGTTGAGCTAATAGTTAGCAAGCGGTACTTAGCATTAACGTTAACAAACGGTGAAGGTCAAATGACCGAAAATGGCGGCTTTATTTTTATTTTTTTCCCCTTGTCCTTGTTTTTTTGATTAATTTAATTCAGAGGTTAATTTTGAGGGTACTCTTTATTTTTCAGCCCCATGAAGAAAACCATAAGATGCTGAAAATATCGATCTTGAAGGTGGGTGGCTTGAATTGAAGGCATCTTGTCAGGCGACCATACTGTCAAACCATGACTTTTTCTATTAATATGTTGTATTCATTAAACAACTATAAGTATTTATTATATAGGTAGTCAGTAGCTTTCTTGAAATTACAACTGCCTATTAAATGTATGATGTTTGTCTAATTTTGGATGAATGAGTTGAAGTTTGCTGCAGTGGGGACATAAAAGGCATAGGTGTAAATCCCAAGGGGGGCTGAGGGGACTTGAGTAGTGTCTCCATAATATCTTAATGTCCTGTGCCAAGTTGTAACCTAAGTAATCATGAATGCTATAATATTATAAACTAAAGCATTATATTCGTTTGGTCAGGTTTTGGTGTTAGACAATGTAATTAAATGTGGTTAATGTTTGTGATGTTGGTTTTGTGTCTCATTTTGGTGATTAGAAAATAAGGTCACTGCAATGTTTTAATAATATAAAATGGATAAAAAATGTTCTGAAATTGCTCTTGGTACTGTATTATTAGGTGGAGAACCCTGCTTGCCTCTGGGGCAGGGTTGAGGGAGGCTCCGGCAGCGAGGCACAGACCACACAACAGTACAACAGTTTGACGGCACAAATGAACCTTTTTTACCACGATGTCACACAGGACCAACACAAGCTGAAACACACATCTGTCAAGAAAGGACAGGTGATACAGGGCGCTCACTATAGACGCCTTATTGAACAAGGATAGTTCACTAAAATGTGACTTTGTATGTTTTCTCAGGTCTGTGTGGTGTACTGGACTATAATAAAGTCTTGGTGTAGAGCAAGGATAGAGGCAGTCATCACAGACTCAGTGTCCTGCCAGGCTCGATGTTTCCTGCTCGACTTTGGAGAGCAGGTTGTCATCCCCTCAGACCAGTAAGACTATATCTCTGGTGTGTTTCTGTAAAGCGGTTGTGTTTTGGCTTATGTCTTTTGTTGTCTCTCTTTTTGTTTGTTTTGAGGATTCGAGTAGCCATGCCAGACTTCCTGCTGCTGCCATTTTGGGTCAGGAGATTCCACCTTTCAGGAATCAAACCAACAAGACTTCAAGTATCTGTGAATGAAGAGAAGGCAAAAATGATGTAAGGCTTACTGCTGAACAAATGATAGAAGTATAAGTTGTATTTCTACTACATGGTTAGAATTCACTTTGTTTCTCTTCTTAATTGTGTATTTTATCATAGTTTCTTAAAGCGTTTTCTTGTTTTGCAGTCCATCTTGTCATTGGGACAGCTCTGCTACACTGTATTTACATAATCTGCTTCAAGGTAAGAAAAACAAATACCATTATTTAGCTTCTATTGACTTTGAATATTTGAAAAAATTTTAATGCAACAATTTGCACAAGATGTTTCACCAAAGACACCTCAACTGTTCATTAAACTTATGAAGTACATTTTGGCAGTTTTAAGCTTTAATTTTGGTGTTTTAACTTGTGCGTTAACATAAATTTCCTTTTTTACTTATAAAAGCCTCAACGCGGACAGAAGCTGTGTTGCATGAATCTGAGGCAGATTCAACCTCGATTCAGCTCTACCTCATGTTTGGAAATATCAAGGTGAAATTTAATCACATTGCACTTTAAAATACTAGGGCTGCAAAATATAGCAAAAAGTAATTGCAACAACATGATTTACGTTGCGAAGACTGCTTTAACTACAATAATTTGAGGGAATATAAAATGCCAGGAATCATAAAGCGCTGTTCTCTTTGCCACAGTTATGCTATCCTCTCACTCTCAGATCATACATAGATCTACTTGGGTTTCTTTTTAAGACTCATAAAACTGACTATTGCCTTTTTTTAACCCCCAGTTCTGTGTTAATGACGAACTGGTGGCCAAAAAGTTTGCCTATTATAGAAGAGACCCAGACAGTGTAGACAGCGGGCTAGACGAGTTGGACAGAAAACCTGTAATGTTGTCTTCCAGCATCTTGACGCAGACTGTGAACTACAATAAGCCAAAAACACAAACTCCAACACCTCCAGGTAAATGTAAATGACCTTTTGGATTCGAAATTTTTAAGGCTATTGGTGACTGTAAACATGTTTTTTCTTTAGTGACGTCTCATAATCAGGCTGCAGCTGAAGCATGCGATTGGCTGACAACTAATTGTACACAAAAGGTGACGAGCATTACATGCCATATTTCCACTGTTATGGTACAATATAGAGTGCGGCATGGATTTATTTTGAAAGTATATCAACACATCTGACCTGTTGGTTGATCTAATGCAGCAAGATAAAATAAACATCTCTGAGGAAGACAGCTGTCCAAAGGTCACTGAGAGACAGCAACTTTCCGACAACCAATCCAATAAAAGTCCAGGTGCCTGTGCTGCTGAAAGGTGAATTTCTGTTGACCTAAACTGAAAATGATGTCTGTTATGTTTTTTAAATACCTTGCCTCCATTTTTCAGTGACTCCTCAGAAGATACCGACTCTTCTCTGGCTGCAGCTTTGACTAAAAACATAAATCTTTTCAAGTGAGTGCTTTTATTGCACAACTCCCTTTCTTTACCTGATTATTGTTACTCACTAATCACTTTAATTCCTCAGGTTCCTAAAGTTTCTGAATCCTCAAAGCATCTACAAACAGACAGATCCTTGTGTAAGTGAAATGAAAGCCATATATTATGAGTTATTTTAATGATTTACCACCTCCTACTCATGTACGTTATAGACACAGGATGAGAAGCCAGACGGTCTTGAAGACACCACTGGAGCCGTTGAGACCTGCACCCCACCAGTGTAGGCAAAGAGCTTGTTCGATTTCTTTTTGAAATTGCACAATGTTTTGATTAGACGAGCAGTTGTGATTGCAAATAAACATTTTCTATATTTAATTTTACAGTGAACCCATAACAGCAGATGAGGTAATGCCACACAACATGAGGTGAGGATGACTGTTTCTTTGTTGCCTCTTATTTTAAAAGCATGCAATGTTATTTCAAAGTCAGAATTGTCTTTATATATTTTTTGGTTAAGTTAATATGAATGCACTATAGTGTCTTCTTGGTTAAACATGAATTTTCTAAGCTGATATAAAGTGTAATAAAAATATCTATGCAGCAGTGACACTGGCAGCCCACAAGAGTCTGAACCAGCAGAGAAGGAGATGTCATGGAGAAGTGAGGAGCACTGGGCCTGTTCTCGGTGAGTTACAGTTCAGAAAATAATGATTTACATACTGTTCATATTTATACCTTTTATTGACAATATATGTAGAGATCAGGTCAAGCAAGACATTTCTTTCAAGAATAATGTTTGCTTTCGTAGATCATTGAAAATGCTATTTTGGTAAATATGCTCAACAGAATGTACATCTATATCTATTATATTGGTGAAGATGTTGACTTACTTTGTCCCTTACCTGCTTGACTATTGTTTTTGATAACAGGCTTTTGGAGTGGTTAAACCCGGAGGCCCTGAACACCAACACTGATTCAGAGGATGTTAAGGTACGTTGCCCTGCGTAAGTCCCTATTTACTGTATTTTGTGTAACAGAAATGACTATATTAACCCCACAATAGTCTAGTCAAGGTTTATTTCTAGATCACACTCAAAGCAACCCCTCTTGACCTTAGTATTAGGCAAGCACCGGCATGAAAAAAATAGGTCCCAAGCTTTGAGTTGCTTTGCTAATTTGACTGATGAAATATTCTGGTTTGAATCATCATTAATGCCTATAATTATTTATTAACCATCTTCAGGTTTCTCCTACCACCGATCCTGAAAAGGATTTGCTTCTGGTGCACTCTGCCTTCCCACTGCAGCCTTTTAACAACCTGGATGTCGCTCCCCTCACTGATAATCTCCGCAGGGTAAACAACAACCAGCTCTAAATCTGTTTTTCTATTTTAATTATTTTTTTTTATAAAAGAATTTAGAAGATTTAATTATAATATGCTCCTGACATTTCCAGGTCTCAGGTCACATGTTAATAGTCTGAATAGGTTAGTTTTAGTTATTTTTCATGTTAATTTCATGTTTTTTTCTGGGAAGTTAAAGCCACCCTGCCTAACTCTACCATCTAATGAGCAGAGGACGCAGATCTCTCTCTATACTGTCAATGGTGCAACTGCTCTGGCACCGGTTGCAACCACCAGTATATATATGATACATATTTATATTTATGGGCTATATATATTTTTGTTCTAAAAGTTATGCAGGGTGGCTTTAACAATAGTTTGAATCCTACTGGAGAGGTTTACATGTAACACAGTAGCTATCCCTTTTCTGTAAGTAGTTCAAGAAAAATGTGTATGAAGGTAAGTTATGGACAGCTGTCATTGTTAGTACTACTTTTATGAATACCTATTATTCAATAAAGCCAGAAGCTGGTGTCATATTGTGTGCATTTATTTTATCAGACAGTCCACGAACTTCAACAAGCAGTTGACAAATGTTCATTTTCACCCACATTAATATTATGTTTTACAACCATAGTAGTAACACAAGTAATGGCGCCTTTCTTTGTTTTTCAATATATATTTTTTTTATCAAAACAAAAAAATATATACATTAATCATTTCTATTTTGTCTTACTGGTAATAGGGAGAGATTGTTTTCTGGTCAATTTCACATCAAAATCTGTTTCTAAGAACATGGGTCAGGGACAGAGGTATTTAACTTAATATGCTTAAATAATACTTAAGGCAAGGCAACAGGTAAACTCCATAATTTATTGCTGCAGTGACAGCTTTTCAACATTTCAAAAATAAATTCCTATTAGAACTACCTTTTAATGCCCTTTTCTCCGCCTGTGAATCCATCTGTCTTCAGTTGTTGCAAAGGAAGAAGCTGTACTCGCTCTGTCCTGCCGACCGATACAGCTGGCCTGCAGTGGCTCGAGGATGTCACAGTCTAATTGTGTCGCCCAACGCTCACCTGCCAATCAGCTATCTCCCTCCGCTGCTCACCCACGTCCTGCTCAACTCGATCTTCACGTCCCCCGCCTCCAGCACAGGGGTAAGTGAGAAAATGAACAGCTAGATTATGTCAGATAATGAAATAAGTATTATGTTTCAGTTTAAAAAAATAGATCTTACTCTTCAGGTCTCTCTTTGATTGTTTACAGCCCATAGCGGTGGTGGTGTGTCCTGGTTGGGAGAAAGCCCAAGCCGTGTATGACCATCTGGGGGACTGCAATGTCAACCAAATCCTTCACCCCATGACTGTACTCGTGGGAGTTGGAAAAGACGAGGCCAAATTTATCAAGATACCCCAAAACTGTCAGTCTTATCAGAAAACAAGAATTGCTTTTACATTTTATATCATTTTTCAATCTTTTCTCTTTGCCATAATGTAAACAGGCCTACTAATAGTGACCACTCCATTTAGTCTGGTCCGTGTGCTGTCCCATCACTGCTTCCTCTTCCTGCGTATGTACCACCTGGTCTTGGATGAGGTTGACCAGCTCTTCAGTCTGGCTCCTGAGCAGGTGATGGTTAATATTTTAGGCCTTTGACAATTCACTGCTAACCAGCTGCCGCTGTTGTTAAAGATACTGTAGATGTGGTGATCTCTTAGTGAAAGGGCACAGTACCATTCTATTTGAACACTAATCTCACCAGACAAACTCTAAGCTTTCTACATATCTTATGTATGAGATGATTATTGTGACACCATCAGCCCCATGTGTCTGCTACAGTGTAGTTGCCTTGTACTAAGAGATGCTTTGAGTTCTGAAAAGTTGTGTAGTGTTGCTTAAAAATAGACCATAGGAGTTCTTTGTACTTTGTATTTTCGATTTAACGATATTGTTTCTCTTCAGATGACGACCATCCTGCAGCATTTCCAAAAAGTGACGTCCAGTGAGGATAAGACGTCCTGTCCTCAGCAGATCATAGCTGTGGCAAAACAGTGGACCAGTCCCATGGAGGGTTTATTAACCAGTTACATGCCTCATTCATCGATTATTATCTCTGTTCCTGAGGAGGCTGCTCTCTATGCCAACATTCAGCAGGTCAGACTAGTCAGAAAGCAATAGACGTAATACATATGCATTTGTTTTTATTTGTAATGTCTATTGCTTTTTTATAATTAAATCTGAATATTGACTGTATAAATATATATATATATATATATATAGCCTCATATGTATCTACAAATAAAAGTGTAATGTATTCATGAACACATTTCTCTTCTCTTTAGGTCATCCTTATGAGTCTGGAGAGCAATAAAATGAGTGTACTCTTGGGTACTCTGGATTTCAACCCAGATGTTGGCCAAAAAACTTTAATTATAGCCTCCTCTCCTCAAAAAGCTGATGACGTCTTTGAGGTAAAAGAGAGAGTTGCTCATTTTATTTTTCATTTTTTCTATCATGGAAGTAATTGTAAGGAACATTTTGAATTTATGGATGTGTTTGGCCTTTGTTTCATCTGCAGGCGGTGAGCAATAAGTCAGCGTTCTGTCTGAAGTGCCATGAAGGGTTAATGCACCAGTTTGACTCTGTCGTGGAGCAGTGGAGGAAAGGCATCGGCCGTGGCACTCATGTTATTCTGGGTAACATGGTTCTCTAAAGCACCTGCACAGTTAACCTCAGGACTGCTGTCTTATTGTTTTATTTTAACTGTAGTGACGACCAATGACTGTCTGAGATGTTTGGGGATCAGAGATGCAACTTGTGTCATCCATTATGGCTTCCCTAATTCTCCTAGAATGTTTGGAAGTCGCCTTTTCTGCATGGCCAAAAACTTCAGAAACCTCACTGAGCCTGTAAATACAAAAACAGACAACATCAATAACACAATAAATCAAATATTGCTCCAAAGACTGACTCAATGAGTCGATTTTTGTGATATTGTCTTTCTTTAGGGGTGTCAGGATAAAGTAGAGACTGTCTGCCGTCCCACCAGATCCGTGCTGATCATCTCCGAGAGAAACGCCCGTCATGTTTTTGGAGTCCTGCGTTATCTGGGACGGACCAGTGCCCCTCTTCCTCATGAGCTGCTGTCCTTTGCGCAGGGTGTCCACATGGCCCGAGAGGACCAGAAGACCAACAGGCCTCTCTGCAACTACCTCAAGAGCTTTGGAGCCTGCAGGTCTGTTTCAAACCGTGATGTCACATCAAGCTTTACTGTGGGAATTATTTAAAACACTACAGTATTGCAAAATAATGTACCCATATTAAGCTGTGTTGTTTATAGACTATGTATGTTCCTTCAGGGACAGCAGTGTCTGTCCCGATCGTCACAGGTGGAATTCACGACTGGATAAGTCTGAGCTTCCTGCGTCTGGAGTCATAGAAGTGAGAATATTTTATTTATATTTTTTAATTGTTTAACTATAAGATCCTCCTTGTTTTTTTTTAATATTATATGATGAATACCTGATGATAAAATCTTTCATGTTCAAGGGGAATATAGAGTAACAAGTGCACTTAGTCTAGGTGCTTGTCTATATTATATATATATATATTGTCAAATAATATTTTAAAATGGTTCATACATAATATTGCTGATTGCAATTGGGAACTGATAACTTTATTTCTTGTAGATATTGCTCAAGCGCATCAAAGCAAGCCTACCTTTGTGAACTATTTATATTGAAATATATTAATCTGGGCTAAGTGTGGTTTTTTATTGTAATTAGTTCTGATGGGATGCATCAGTTGTGACTTTATACTTATTTAGAGCTTGTGTAGGGCCCCATATTAGTCTCTCTACCAGTTACACTTCTCAGGTTGATTGGTGTGTTTTTGTCACAGATTGTGCCTCTCTTCATAAAGACAGCATCAGTCTTTTATGGTCGTATCGTGACAAAAGAGGAAAGGCATTTTGAAAGTATGGCAACAGACATGGCTTCTTTTTACGCTGACAAGAAACCAGGAGCCACTGAGGTCCTGGAAGGAAGGTTATACGCTGTTCAGGAGAACGAGGTCTTTCACAGGTTTGACATAAACTCAATCACTGAGGCATGAACTCATAAATCCACAAACAACCACTCAGACAACTGACACTAAGTGAGGTTCAGATTTTGTAAGGAGACCTTTCTGTTTAATTTTAGGGTGAAGATCCTCTCTGTCCCAGACCAAGATGACAGACTGTTTTTCTGCGTTTTTGTTGAGTTTATTGATGTTGGGAAGAGGGATGAAGTAAAAGCCCATCAGCTCCTGCAGCTGCCGGAGAAGTTTCAGTCTGTGCCTGGTCAGGCTGTGGAGATCGTTGTCTGTCGTGTCAAACCAGCCGACGCCGAGACTGACTGGCATCCAAAGGTTCCTTGCCCCACACTGCTTTACAGAGTCTGTTACTTTAATAGAGGTTTGAGGTTCTCAGATTGTACAGCTTATAGTGTGGGGCTGAAAGTCATTTATTATTAAAGTATATAACTTATGTCTCCAGTCTCCAGCATCAGCATCTCAAACAGTTGTCCTTGAGTTGCGTTATACTTCTATATTTATTAAAACTTTACTTCACACTTTACAATTTTTACCATTCAAACTTATTATTGACCTAATTTGAAATGATCTTTTAATTATTTGCATTAGCTTGAAAGACATATTTTGTTTTTCTTGTTATTGCTTCCCAGGTTACCCGAGCAATTAGTCAGAAGATCAGAGGACTTCAGCACAGAGCCAAAGTAGTTCTGAGTCTGGGAAATACAATTTTTGTCGATCCTATGGTAAGATTGAATGCTCAAGTTTATTCATCATCTCATTAAAAGTTTCCAGAGGGCCGGTAACTCTGCTTGTCTTCGTTCGTGGTATTAGGTAGTTTTGTAAAATAGGATAACAGACTGCAGTTTTATATAGTTTGTGGAGCCCCAACTTGTAAGCTTTGTTAAAGTCAAGAAGCACAGAAACTGACTCATTCAAACAAAGTCACTGCTAAAACATCTAAAAATTCAACATAATGGTAAATTTTGAGTATGGTTCTTAATATTAGGTTGTTGTACTTGTATTTACTATCAGAGAGTGATCCATTACAGAGCTTGATATTCACTGGGTGCTACTTTGGGTACTATAAAGCTGAGTACTAAATTGGTAAATGAATGGTGAATTGGTGAACTATATACCATGTGATTAAAGGCTACTATAATCTTTAAATCTGTGCATCTTTTCCTTTAGGTGAGGGTCACCCAAGTGCCAGGAATGAAAACTGTGATCAATGAGTACAACGTTCAGTCTGAGATCCTGAACAGTGGGATGGGAGTGAGCAACCCAGAGCACATCAACCTGCTCAAGGCACTGTGTGAGACAGACACAGCTACTAGAGGAACCCAGCTCTCTGTGTAATAAAACGTGGATAATATTACAGTATAATTTTTGTTCCTTAGGTAAAAATGAATGTAAGTTGGCTACATAGGCTGTAGTATGGTGTGGAAAAGCAAAATGACCCTCCCCGGAGGTTATGTCTATGTGCAGAAATTGTAAAATGGAAACATCTCTGTGCTTCTCTTTATATAGATCTGCAGTGCTCCATGTAATCAATCTTCTTCAGAGTTTAATGCTAAGATGTGATTGTTCTCTGTAGGTCAGCTAATGGTGTGACCTCTTTGGAAAACCGCATCAAACCTGAGGAGGAAGTTCTCGCCGAAGCCTTTAGAGCGGCCGAAGTCAGGAAGCATGCTGCTGCAGACTCTCCGCACTTAGAGACACCCAGTACAGTTTCTGTGGTAAATAAACCGGTGGTCCCACCCTCACCATTACCTCTGCCACTGTCTGTCTCGCTGCACAATCTGGAGCTTGTGAATAGTTCTCCTGTGGTCGAACAGAAAAACACAGCTACATCTCAGCTTAAGACTACAGAGGCTATTACAAGGTTGGTGTCTTTAAGATATCACTAGCCCTATTCATCTGCTAACGCTAGTACTTTTAATGCGGACATTTGATTAAATTTATAATATTCTTCATTGTTTCATTGTATAATCCATTTCTGTGCTTTACTTTCAAAGTATTGAGGACAATGTTGATATCTGGCCACAAAACAACAAAGTGGCTCAAAATGGTAAAAAAATGTCTAGATCACACATACATATCAGTCAATACAAACATAAAAACATGAAACACTGGCTAAATACGTACATTTTTAGGCATGACAGAAGATAACCAGCAAATTAACATTCTTCAAACCATCGGCCAAAACGAAGCGGAAGACTCAACAAAAAGGTAAAGGATATATTTTCTGAACAAACTGTATACGCCCTACCTGCATTAATTAAAGTACACTTTTGCTTGTCAACACTATATATAGCCCAGACAATGTATGTAGTTTTAAGTTGTGTAATGGTAAGTTAAAGAAGCATTATATTCTCCTCCTGTTTTTGCAGCCTGCACCCTCTGATCCGCTGGTACCAGACGTCCGACTCCATCACAGTCACAGTAAAGCTGTTGAACCCGGAGACTCAGAGCTGTAATTTCTACCCCCATAGAGTCCTTTACAGGTCTGTCAGGAACAGGCTGCCTATGTTCGCTCACTTTCTGCACATCACACAGTGGAGCCTGTTTACCAGAGTATTTTACACTGGTGGGAGTGGGTATATGTTCAGCACAGCCTGTCTTTACGTCACTTCATAAATGCACATTCAAGAGGATGGGTGGTTGGCACAATAAATCAGTTATTTTCTTTGGTATTGATAACTCATCTTTTGGGCTGTCTTTTGGGTATTATCAAATAATACAAATAAATCCAGTTTATGTTGAGTTTTGTCCAATCCACTGCTGTCAGTTTTTGAAAACTTGCTGCTGTGGTTTTACTGCAGTGACGGTCATGCTTTTGAAAGGGCTGTTCAGGCCTTGAAGCCTCCAAAAGTGTCCTGTTAAAATTATTATTATAATTATTTTTTATGGCT
Source organism: Rhyacichthys aspro (assembly GCA_036850595.1). Lineage (NCBI taxonomy): Eukaryota > Metazoa > Chordata > Actinopteri > Gobiiformes > Rhyacichthyidae > Rhyacichthys > Rhyacichthys aspro. The sequence goes on from CM072153.1 coordinate 18,822,136, forward strand.
GAAGGTGTACTGAGATTTGAAGCCCAGCCACATGGAGACACTAGTCTGGCCGCCCAGACCCATTCACTTTTCAAAGTGAAATGGTTATAAGGTGTGCTTTATTTGATGGTTGAATGTTTTCCAAAATTGCATTATTCTGCGAAGGGTGACACTGTCCTGTTCTCTGATTGGGTGTATGTCTTGCCAGTTGCGTTCAGAGGCAGTTTATACTGCATCCACTGGTACTGAGATCCAACTCAAATCCACAGAGAGCAGACTAATTGTATGAACAAAGTTGCAAAAAAGTAAAAAAGCTCTGAACAGCCTGTAATATTAACTGCGAATTTGTGGACAGCTTATTCTGCATTTATGGCATTGACCTCTCAAGTTACTTTAGTTTCAAATAAATTCTTTTAAAATAACTCTTTAGTGTCATTTGATCATTTTGAGATTTATGTAGAGATCTGCAACAGAAGACTGCTACATTTTAGAGAGAACAGTTAGATGATACTGATACTGACAGTATACCACACACACAAGAGTAGATTTTCAGCTCTTGTCACTAGAGCAAAACATATTTGCTATGTCAGTTAAGGTTATAATAATTTGGTAGGCCGTCAATACAGTATCAATGATATTTAATAACATTTACAAAATGTTCAATTTTATTTAAGTGTGAGGGCCAATATTGGAAGCAAATGTTTCTGTAATAGCTAAGTGAGAAGGGGCTGATTAATTAGATAATTTAGTCTCTTTTGTTTTTTGTCTTTTGTTTTGACTAAGGACTTCAGGTGAGGACAGTAGTTGTGGAAAAGGGTGACGTGTGGTTGTTTTAAACAATAGTTAATGAAACAGTCAAAGTTAAGTGTCCAATCATCTTTGCAGGGGCAGACTGGACGGCCGGTTGTACAAAGCCGACTTGGAGCTTCAGGGAAACATTGATACTGAACGCAGCTCCTGGAAAATCAAGTCTAACGAGCCAGTCCTCAAACTCATCAAACAGAAGCAGGTTAAATGGGACAGACTCTTGAAAGAGAAGGTACATGCTTAGGAGAGACTAGATTTCGTAAATAAAACACTATGTTCATGGCTGAAACCACTAAAGACTAAGTTTAGGCCAATTATGAAACAAATTGATTTTGTTTAAAAAAAAAAAGTGACATCAAATTACTATCAAACCTAGACATAATGGCTTGGTTCATAGACAACAGCATGTCCTTTCAGGGCTACCATACCTGTTCTTGTTCTCTAAAAAGGAGCGTAATAAGTTGATTTTCCCCCACAGAATATATTTGTGAGTTACGACTTGGAGCATTTTGATGAAGATGAGGACAAAGCATTCAATGGTAAGTAGTTGAATGCTTTGTTGGAAATGTAATGTGGTTGCAATCCGTTCAATCCCAGCTGTATAGTTACATTGATAGTATTTTTTAGGATTTTGTTTTGTGGAGGACACTGGAGAGGACAACTGGTACGTCAATTCAGAAACCGACAGTGACAGTGACTGAAGGAGGCGGATGTGAAAGTATTTTTCAGGACTTTTACCATCTGCGAGGAGCTTGAAATTTAGCTGCTCACAGGGTTCAAATGGCCATAAGAAAACTTATTAACCTGATATTAGTAAATTCAAAATCTTAACATAACAATCTAGAGGCAATAGTCTTTGTGGTCCTCCAAAGGATATTTACAACTCATTGAAATTCATTTGTCAAACATGTATGAACCCTGTATCAACTGTAATTCAAAAGAAGCAATAAGTCACATATTTTTCATTTTAGTTGGAGCAGTTCTTCTGTTTATTAAGTTCGTTCAGCTTTTCCCTTATCATTTGATCTGTGTTGGAGCACTTGTTGGGTATTCTTGTTAAAGAGTCTTAAGGTGACTTGTTGTGAATTGGCGCTCTATAAATCTAGTTAACTTTTGTTCAGGTTAATTTGCACATAGAAAATCTGTTATTTAAGTATGTTTAAAAGGAGAAGTAAGTGTTTTGTTTTCTGTATGTGTTTGCTCTTGTTTTTGTATCCTTAAGAAAAGCAAGTCGTAGTCCAGTAAAATTTCCTTCACACATCAGTCAACTGTTTCAACGTCAGTAATATCACTGAACCGCTGTCCTCACAGCAGCTGTCCTTTAAAACACACTTTATTTTGACTTCTGTCTCTCCCTCTCAATAAGACTAAGACTGTACAATCTATCAGTCTATGGCAGATAAAGTCTGATTCAGCTAGTTTATTATTTAATGTTTTCTGAAGAGTTCGAACAACTGAATTTTCCCTCGGGATTAATAAAGTTTATTTGAATTGAATTGAATAATTAATACATCCCTTAGCTGCGTATCTACACATTAATGAAAGTATTTTAAAACCATCTAATTAGAAAGTTGAATAAATGCAAATGTATTTTAAATTGTTGGAGTAAAAGGCCATCTGCGCTTCCTTACACTGCATATCAATTAGTAAAACCAAAATAAAGGAAGTAAATCTTGAGTTTAGTGACCACTGAGTGTGGGTCAAAGTAGTGGCCAATATATTTTTAGTTCAGTTTGAGTTCTATAGTTCAGTATCACAACAACAGTTTGCCCGCCTCAAAGGGCTTTACAGACAACGCTATGTTCTTAGACCCTCCATCAGAGTGAGGGAAAAAAAAAAGTGGGTGGAATATGTTTTTGTGTAGCTCTCAGTCAGTCACAGGTTACATCAAAACTATGACATGTGACTAGTTCACTTTCACTCACTGATGAGTAGTAAGAGAGAAAGAATTGGGTCAAATTTGTTTTGCAGCATTTGTCTGACCAAAGGTTTACCTTTTTTTATTTAAAAAGATTATTGTTTACTTCTGCTTTAACCCATCACTGGCCCTTTTGGCCAAGTTAGTTTTAGTTAAATCCTCAAATCTTTCTGTTGTAAACATTGTCTACATTTGTGGAAAAGTTACTACCCCTCTCGGTAGTCTCTATTTTCTGTATCATTATAAGTCTTTAGGTAAGCCTAGTTTCATTTGCACTAATTAAGTGCAGAATTGCTTGATGTTACAGTATTTTATTTCTGATTTAGCTTGTTTGAGGCAACAGTTCATCTCTTGTGAATGTTAGAAGTCATAATGTTTGTGACCTTTGTATTTGTATAAATAAAAAGAGAAAAAATAGCATGAATAAATGTTTGTAAATGTTTGGTTAAAAATGTAACAAAGAGGATGTTAATTAGAGGTTTTGCTGCAGATTTACTTGTGTAAATGTCATAAACAGACGCCCCGGTGGAAGGCTCTAGATCAGGGGTCACCAACACTTTTGAAACTGAGAGCTACTTCAAGGGTACTGAATAATACGAAGGGCTATCATTTTGATTTTGATTTTGTTGATTAAATGTTTTTCTTGGATCTGGCTCGTTAAATCCTTTGTTCTTCATTAACATTTGGAAAGTAGAAAAAAGAATAATATTCTGTCTTTAGTTCCATGTTTAATGGGTTGCACTTATTAATGATGATAAAACCTGATGAAGCAAATAATTGGAACCTTTTTTTTGTCAGACTATATTATAGATCACAGTAATATGTCAGTACCATGAGCACTCTATCGCAACTGTGATAGGTTGCTGTATGTATGGAGGGGTTCAATGTTTGCAGTACGTTTTCTTTTATGAAGAAAAAAAAAAGAAAACATTAAAAAATTCCCGTAAACGGCCAAGCAGCCTTTATCCCATTCAAAACCTTTTCAATTGTGGTTTGTTACATCAAAATAACTCACTTTGTATTTGTCTATCTTGGAAAAATGGACAAATAAAGAAGCAAAAAAGAAGCCGACTTATTTCTTTTATGAACTTTCTACCATTCTCCAGAGAGCACAAATGGAATTGTTGAGGCAGAAGTAAATTTACTTGTGACCATTTAATATCCCCACTGGGTTTATTCATAAATAACATGTCTTTACGGGTTGCTATAGCTGTTTACATGCTCGAAAAGGAGTGTTGTGTGTAAAACTGCAATCTTCATTGACAGGCCCAAACCTACAGATCTCACCTTTAATTGTATTTTTAACTCATTCACTGTTTAAAAATGTACCTAGAAAAGATACTGTTTTGAAGGCAATGGATGGCCACACAATTTGATTTAGATTTTGTTTCTTGTTCACTTAATTATATTTTAAAGCCTTTTGCACAAACAAACTTTTGCACAGTGTTTTACTAACTTATTTAACCAACACTATGTAACTTTTTCCTCAAAATATGGAGCCTGGAAACCAAAATTAAATAAATTCTAATGGTTTCTTGACATAAACTGGGAATAGCCCTATCACAACTCTATTCATAAAGTACTCCTGGTTTAACAGACTGCTACCATATTAAAGGACACACATTTTGCATCAGCACAATTTTACATTACAACTCATTTATATGGTCTCATTTAGTCCGTAACTGGGTATATAAATCCTAAAAAGTTACACCTACCTCTCTGTATCTGTCATGCAAGTGCAACTGTTGTCCTCTAGGTGGCGCTGTGAGTCTGGGTCAAGACTGAGGTTAACCAGTGACTAACCCCGATCGCATCACTGTCAGCAGGTCGTTCACACAGCAGTCCTCATTATTATCACCTCTACAGATAAGATAAACTAGGGCAGAGACTTTATGACCCTCCTGTGACACCGTTCACGTAGAATTACTCAGATAATAGCTCAGATCTGGCAACCCGGAGCAGAGGCTACGCTCCTCCAGCTGATCCCCGTAAACAGCTGATGACAGACGGCTGAGGTGTTTGTGAGTGCCATGCCAAAGCCTGGGTGAGCAGAGAGACGAGCTGAAAGCAGGTAAACATCTATTTTTATCCCCGGTGGCTTATAATACCTTCATTTCTTCACACTTCGCTGTAATGTGTAGCAGCTAGCTAAAGCTGTACACATGAATAGCTCTGATAGCAACGTAATGCTAACTGCTAACGCTGCTAGTGTTTATCATATAAATGGCTCATGTAAATGTTGTTCGTGGCTTGTTTGCTATTTTTAAGCTTAATTTCTTCAGTTTAAAGCAGCATTAACAAAAGGCATGAAACACTGACCTCATAAAATGCTATTGCTAAATCTAAGATAGGAGCTAAATTGGCAAACAAAGCGTAGTAATGACATAAAACGCAAATTAAGCAGCTAATCATCAAAGGGATAACATATAACATATATAATGTAGTACTTCTACATATTACGTGATTAAATACACCAATTGGGCTATAAAAGGAAGACAAAGATATTGCAATCATAGTCTAAAGGAGTTATTATTATTAAGTTATGGGGAGGATGACCCTTCTGTTTGTAGACAAAGCTGTATGTGTTTTGAGGAAGGGGCTATTACTCGGCAAACAATGCAGTTTCTTATAGAGACTGTGAGCAGTTGCTTTGGGATAGATTACATCTCATTTGTCAACCTGTTTATGGAAGATATAGTAAATGCTGGTTAGTTTGAAATGTAGTATATTTACCAGAGACAAGGTTTAAGGCTGTATTTATGATCCAGTAGATTGGAGCAAATGATTGAAAAGGAAACAAAACACAAAAGATAGAGGGAAATTATCTTTACAAATAAGCAAGAAATCAATATAGTCAAGAGGACGACTTCCCCCACCCTCAGGAGCTAGGGGTCATGAATAGGTAAAGTCAGTGTAGGCAGTTTAATGTGGAAACAGTGTAAAAGTGGACATTTGTTCTCAATTTAGATTATGTGAGTGATGTATTATCTATATTTATCTACAGTATACCTTTATAGTTCACTGACAAGGTTGTATTAAGGCTGGGGTTGATGTTGCCATCTTTGTCATTGTATAATAATTTAATAAAATGGGTCAGAGGCAGATGAACAAAACAGGTTCTTCAAGATTTATTGACAACAAGCCAATGTCAGTATCTAAATACAAACTGTGAGACCAAAGTGCCTTAACAAGTTATTGAAGTGATAGTCATTGGTCCAGACAGTGGTTTATGATTATTTTTGATTTTATCTTTTATATATTTAGACAGCGCTTCAAACATTGTCTTTGTTGTAACTGGCCAACACACACAAACTTTCCTCTATGAGTTGAATTTGTGTCGTTCATTCGTTTGTAAATGGCACGTGACTCTTTTATCTTCACCGTCCCCTGGGAGATCGAGTAAGAGAAAGTGTAAATGCCTTGTCGGGGCTGTGTCATGTGGGCAGGCCTCAGGATAAAAGTTGCTGATGTGATAGTCACGTTCAACTCAAGCAGGGAATCCTCTTAGCTGCGGTTTTTACATTCACTTTCTGAAAGATTTGTATTGATCCAGTAAAAAGCAGGAGTCAGGAGCGGTGTCGTCTTTCACAGCGAAATGTCATTGTATCTGGGCCCAGAAAATGACTCTATCGCAGACTTTTTTGTATCAATTTGTGGTCTGTGGTTTGGTTTAGTTCAATACTTTCAATATGTTTGGTTCCAGAGCTGTGTGAACTGCTTTAGTTAATATACAGTGTGACAGCAATGCCTCGGGATAAAGAGTTGTCCACTTAATTGTTATTGTTAGGATTGGTTTTCCATTTAAAATCAAGGCCTCCCATCTCTATTACTACTGGCTTGTGTTGGTACCTTTTTTTAATCTGAGATTTTTAGATTTAAGAAAAGGGTCGGGGGATAAGGTCAGGCCAAATCTGTGATTATGCAAAATAATCCACAATCCATAACTTAAAAACTGTTTGTATCAGAGACATTGAAATTTCAGACATTGGTGTAAACTGGGTGAAGTCTGTTACCTGTCAAACATGTCGCCCTTAATTGAATGGTTTTAAGTTACTGCCTGACTTATACCTTCCATATCTTTACAGTAAAGATTTATTGGGCACAGACTCAGGTTTCTAAGTTTGTTGGTAGTTTGATAAAAAATTCCTCATTAAGCTGCTGAAGATGGGCCAAACCCAAAAGGAGGCCTAAAAGAAAGTAAGTAAGTGCATTTTTATTTATCCCCATCTGGTGGTCACCACAGCAGAAAAGTTTGCAATGTTTTTACGTAGCTTTTTAAAAGAATCAACAGAGTCGGCCAGACGTTGTAAGTCTGCCTTAAAAACAAGCCCCTCTGCGTTTTAAAACAGGTTTTTGGGACCATAAGAAGGTTTTCATCTGAACATAATGGATGTAGGAGTAAGGTTGAAAATGCTGTGATGTAGGCCTCTGTTTCTGAATTCAGTCCTACTTGTTGGAGTATCAGCTGAATGAGTCTCAGTGTAATGTAATGCGACGTGTGATCGGCCCAGGGGGTGGACATTCCTCTGTTTTTGTGGTTTGTGTGGGTCACGAGGGCCGCAGAGGGTCACATGACTGTTTCCCCTCAGCTGAGTGGGCTGACGTCCGTGAAGGGAGTCTGTGCTTCGCTGCTTCAGTTTGTCCCGAGGTTTGAGCCGGCGGAAGGCAGGAAAGATGAAGCTCAGTGAAGAGGTGAGTGAGAACACTGTTAGGATCACTTTAGATTTGGATTTTAAGATAATGTCATCCTTTTGTTGTTCTGTAGTGGTGGATTGAGTGTCATAGCATCAGTGGGCAATGGTAGGAAAGAGATACAGATAAGAGCAGAGTGAGCAAAATGTAAATCTAAAACCAGAAAACAAAGCACTAAGTTTGCAGTGTGGGTATTTTGATAGTTGATAAAAAATGCAATATATTGTGCTGCTCTAAAGTTTTGTCCTGACAGAGCGTCTTTCCCATGTTAGCACTTAGTTTTTGTGTGTTTGATGAAACCAGTACAATATAATGTCACACAAGCAACTACTGTTTGATTTGCCTAAAACTCATGGTCATGTTCTTAACTGTGCATGCATGTATCATCATACAGCAATATCCAGACCCCAGTGATACTAAGTGATGGATTTGTATATGTTTTGTTGATTATTTATGGACTGTAATGCTATAATGTTTATTGTTTGTTATAGCAAAAATCACTCTCTCAGTCGGTCATTTGAATGTGAAAGAATTGCTTTGATTAGGACTGTGCCAGTAGCAGTAGTAGTATCAGTTCTTTTTCTCTTTCTTAAATCCTCTTAAAAATGCTAGAAGTCTTCTTAATGAATTTCAATTGGTACTTGTGTCACAAAATTTATTCATTCATTTAAGGAGCACAAACTCACTTTTTGTGATAAATATATTTCTGTGAGTGCAGTTAATTTGTGCTCATACCAGTATTTGGACTTAGTCAATACGTAGTACTCCAACTACTTTTGTATTTTGTATTGGTTTGTAAATTGGCATTGGGATATTCATAAGTAGTCTATGCTTGTGAAGGCATACATGTATAGGTATGAAGTGACTTGTTGACTCTAAATTGTCCCTAGTGGATGATAACGAGAGTGAATACACTTACTTTTAGGTTTACTTGTTATGATTTTATATCTGTTGCATTTCTGTTACGACTAAAATGATAAATTTAAGGCTCGTCACATGTTTTGGACAAATTTAATCCAATCAGACTCCCACGATTTCCTGTTGTTGACCCAGAGCAGGGTCATTTAAAAAAGAACGGAGACAAACATCTTTAATAATCAACTTAACAGATCATTTTTCATCTCTGAATAAAGGGTGAGGTGAAACTAATGGGGTAATATTTCTGTACAGATAAAGATTTGATAATGAGAAATGTGGGAATGTGATTCAATTGGGACAGTTTCATAACAAAGTAAATCACCAAAAAGAGGAAAAAGAGCTATAACTCATGAAGTGAAACGGCTTTTTAAATAAACTCTGACAAAGTGCTGGTCAAAAATATAGCAGTCCTCCCACTGTGGTTTAACCCTTACTGTCTTCTCATATCCTCTATATTTCTTGATTTAACAAAACATAAGATACAAGTCATTCAAAAAAGCAAAATATCCACAAACTCTTCCTGAAAGTCTCAGCCTTGAGTGTCTGTCATCACACAAGTTATGTCATCAATTTAGGTGTTTTCTTTTTGCGACATTTCAAGATTTTGCTGATGGAAATGTGACTCAGAATGTCTTAACTTTAACTTGTGCATTCACAGTGTTGTCAAATTATGGCTGCACGAAAACATGCCATATCCAGTAACTACGCTGAATACTGCAATAACGAAATGACCTGTGATATTCAGTGCTTCCCTTGGTATATCACATTCAAAAATCACTTGTAATTACTTTTTTATACGGAACTTGTTGCCACTTATTTTGATATGAAGTGTAAATATCTGTCACATAAAAGACTAGAATATTATTACGATACAAGCAGGTCTTAATATATTTGTATGTAATGATAAATTTATGATTTATGTGAGGCCTGTCTGCTCTACATTTTTGTCACTTGGGTCTCCAAAACAAACAGAATTCATAATATTTGGTGACAATATGGTTTGGTATTGTGCCTTTCTCAAAACAATATATGGACACTTTACCTTTCAACTGGAACATACACCTCTCTATGTGCATTGTGGTTCGCTTACAGTCATAGATAATGATCAAATATGCAGTATAGCTGTGATAATAACCTTTGCAACCGGGAGTCACACAAGTGGCAAGTGATTTATTCCCTACAAGTCTTAAATTTCAATGACTCTTGTTGAAACCAGCCGCAGAATGAGAGCTGGGATGTCCTCAGATGTCCACCACACTCTGAGTATGACCTTAGAGTAACATTTATCTCAGTTAATAATGCATGATTTCATTGACCTATTTGGCCAAAGGAAAAACACATTTATCATGTTGTTGGAGTCATAGTTATATAAAAGTATAATGTATCATCACACATGAAACATATTGCTGCATAGACTGGATCATTCTTTAATTATCCGTCTTAAAAACATAATGGAGTTAAGAGACACTGGCGGCACTAAGTAAATTAACTATCTGATGTTAAAATTTTTATACAAAACATTTCTCGAGTCTTGAAGGGTCTTTTTGTTTGTGAAGATCATCCGACGCTGCTCATTCAAACCAATCATAAACGGATTAAGATCATTTCCCGCTTCATTAAACATTTAATACTGAATCATGAGATCTTTGCTTTGGAAATGTGTTTTTTATCCTTCAACAAGCAACAGTGAGCTGCTGCTTGAATGAAACCTGTGTGTACTCTGTAAATGTTATTCAGTCTATTATTCAGTAATCTGTGCATTTGGCCACATTCTTTACTGTCTAATGCAGACCAGGGCATTTTAAGGCCCAGGGGGCACATCAGGCTCACGCTTGAATAACACTGTTCATAAACTGAGGGACAGCAGTGTAAATTTGTATTATGTGCCAGGTAAATGTAAAAGGGTAAATTCAGATTGTTTAGAAGCTGCAGCACAGAGGAAATGTGTGTTTATACTGTTATTATTAGTGTTTCCGCTGGGTTTTTGGTCTAACGGGTAGTGTGACTAGAATGAACTTGTGTGTTTATGAGACTGAAGTGTTCTCAGGTGTTAATGCTGGTGTTAATGTTGAGCCAGGCCTGGTTTTAGAACAAAATGGACAGAGTGGATCTGAAACTAAGGAGGGTGCAGCTGTGACTGCGGTGTGTTAATCTTGTCTATGTGGAATATACAGTATATATTGCACATATTTGAACTGTAGGCTAAACAATGTGTCTTTATTGAGCATAAGTGAGCTTACCGTATGAACATCAGCATGCAGCCTTTACCAGGTCCACATGCTTATTTCTTAGAGTTATTTCATTGTTATTTGCTTATTTGTCATGCAAGGAGCTGAATAGATGTGCCTAGACATTTCAGTGTACATATAAGTGCATTAGTATTAATATTTTTTCCCCTGTCGTCCTGTTTGTCCCAGGATCCAGACATCCAGCTCCTTATGGCTGTTTATGATGAGAACATCCTGAAGAACCCTTTCTACTTGGCCTTAGAGAAGCAGAGACGGGACCTCTGCAGCCGAGTCGCTGAGCTCCATGGCATCGTGAGTCCCCACTAAAGTCTTCTCCTTACAACACTTTATTTATTTATTAAGTGTAGAGAAAGGATGTGATGCCTTTAGACAATTTTTTGGTTGTTTTTGTTCGACCCTAAACAGAACACGGCTTGTTTTAAAGGAAAAGGTGACACAACTATGATGATTTTGGTTAAGGCTTACTGTGTAAATATCCATAATAACGTGCTCTATTGCTGTCATTCCCACCATTTTGCAAAATGTATGAGTTGATTCATATTTAAATACAGCAGTGACCTGGGTTTGTTGATACATTTCCTTCTGTATTTACCCAATAACCCAGAGTCCACTTTCTTAAATGTCTTATCAGTCCGTGCTGTCTGCAGTCGGGGAAATTGTGGTTTTTGCAACTCTCTCTGACTCTTCCTCCTGTCTTTATACACTTGTCACACACATAGTACAGCTTTCTTTTTAAACATAACTATGCAACAGCAGAAATTCGTCTTGGTATTGCACGAGTACTGCCTAAATTAGATCAGGTTGTCATAGATGTTCCCCATAGACGATAAAGTGACGCTAAGTCCAAAAAAAATGCAATTAACAGAACAAAATAAATGCTACAAAAAATCACTATGAGCATTGTGAAATGAGAATCAGATGAAAACTCAGATGATTCGAACATCAAACCCTCCACAGAGCAGAGGAAAGTGCATCTAACTGGATTACAGCACATTTCACAGCAGACCGCTGACCGGCAAAATAAGTTACACAAGTCGTCCTTATGCACTAAACCAGTATACCACACCATATCAAACTATGTCAGTAATTACAGTATTAAGCAGTGAAAGAGAAATGCTGTTTATGTTCACTGTGTCTGGATCTTTCAGGTTTTGGTGCCTTGTTGTGGAAGTCTGAGCGTCAGCAGCTTCTCAGACTCTCAGTTTGAGAGCTACGTGCTTCAGCCGACAGAAGATGGATACCACACCGTCGACGGAAAGGTTTGTCAGCAGCACTTTCTGTGAAGCTTGCGTCTATAATCCATCATGATCGAGCTTCTAATGCAATTTAATACGTGCTCAATGTCTCATGCGTTGGAGTATTATAACCATTCATAATACGCTGGATTGCATTGTGACTTTCCAAGATCACATTTTTATCACAGCCTTTGATCTCACAACTGGGATTATAAAGTTGTATAATGGATTATGTATCTGTTATGCATAATCAAACATGTTTGCTTTTGTTTTTACCTCTAGAAAAAAACACAAAAGCATATTTACTGTGCCTTTAGGGACTGGGCAGTTAGATAAAATATAATTAATTTAACAGTATTCACCAAAGATTTACACAGAATATGGACTCTTGTTACAAATTGTTTCCAAGCTTGATTAGTTGAGCATATTTCCATAAAAGCACAGTCAGTACCGTCAACATGAGACGCTGGGGTTGTGAGACAAAAGAGCATGAGTACAGCGGAAAGAGAAAACCACCTGACAACTCGTCACGCTGAAAAGTTTTTCAAGGTGTCTGAAAAAAAGTCCTGTCAGGCCAAAAGAGTCAAGAACAAGAGCTCAAGAAATCACAAGATGTATCAGCGAAAATACAGCTAAAGACTTGGGCTGTTTTCTGTTTTGGACAAGGATTCAGAAGGTTAGGTCTTGAATATGTATTAGTCAAACTCTATTACCTGCTCTCTACAATGAAACAAAAGCTAATGTAAGTCTCTAATCCAAGCAATCAGAGCAGGTTATGATGAGTAAATGGAAAATAAAAAGCTTTGTCCTACACAGACTGTCACCAATGTGTTGAAGTCCACCATTTCAAATTGCTTTGTTTATTGTACCTGGGTTGTTTATTTATTATATAACCAGGATACAATTGTTATCTCTTCCTGGATGAATCAGTGTTTGTTTCTGTTCCTCGCTTGACTTCAATCTTTGCTCTGTAAGGCTTTATTCTTTGCAAATTTAGATTTTTCAGATATTTTATTATCGACTACACCAGTTTCTTCAGTTTTTCTTGACTTGAACAGATCAGTTTTTGGGATTTGCTCTATTTTTACCCACTTCATTCACAGTATGTCTAAAGAGCAAAAATGGGTATTGACTGTGGGTCAAACAAGTACAAGTCCTGGTTATAGTATCTAGACTGCACTAATTTAAGGCCTGTCCTATTTTGTTTACATTTGGTCTTTAAAGTATTTTGCAGCATTAAAGTAAATTAAACTGAATTATTTTTAAGCAGCCCATTACAATACATGATTCATTAGATTGGCTCAGAGTCAAATGTGATTAAAATCCATTAAAACGTTTTAATTTAAAAGTCTAAAACGCATATCCTTTAGTCTAGACGCCACCAGAAACTTGATTATTTGAAAAAGACCAGTTTTCGTAGTTGGGAGCCATGTCATAGTAATTCAGAGGGAGCAACAAAGCTGATTTAAAGCTTTTGAAAATATAAAAAATTTGATTAAATTCTATATTTAATTAGCAGAAGAGTAAATCTCATTAAACCATGTTTGTACCAAGATGAAGGGGATTGGATAACACAAAGTGACAGATGATGCTTTTTTTTTTAATCTAATAGAGGAAAACCATAAACATGTACATAGAAGTGGGGCTCACCATCACATGATGAAGTTAGCTTAGCACAGGTTAGGAAGGGTCTATCAGTTTGGTTCATTTTAGTCACAATATAATATACACATAAAGCTGATGTGAAAATGTATTGTTAGTGCAGTATTAACATTTGCACTATGCTTGAACTGTAATAATATTAAGTCAGTCTAGATATTTACTCTTTTCATCTATATATGTGACTTATCAGGAGGAGGTTGGATCGATCCCTGCTCCTCCCGTTATATTAATGGAGCCATTTACAGTATCTAACTGACCTATACAGTGTCTGGGGTCTGTATTAACAGTAAACACAAAGTAATCAGAAATAAGTGCCATAAAATAATGCTCAAAATTGCTTAAAATTTTAGTATCCTGAAGTTTAAATATTGGAAGTTATATTGAAACTGCATGTTGTTTGCTTTCTGTTTATAATGAAGCCCTAATACAGACATCAGACTTAAACAAACATAGACTGGCCCTGAACTGGACCCATACTCTTCATATTCTCACTTAACACACACAAAACTGTTGTAATTGTACACAGTTTAATCTATTGCACATTTGATCCAGACATTATACCAGCCAATATTACACGTTAATGTATATTTCTACTTCTATTTATATTATTTGCTTCCAGTCCTCTGTTTTCATCTTTTTTATCCGCTTTTATACTTCCTTTGTAGGAGCTCCGGATCCAGGACAGGCAGGTCCTGCTGGGGTCTGGTTTCCCCGCTCCAGCCTCCATCCCCATCCTTTTCGAGGAGACCTTTTACAACGACCAGGAGCAGAGCTACAGCATCCTGTGCATCTCTCGTCCCGTGGAGGTCGAGCCGAGCCCCGCCGAGCTCAGCCCACCTCCGCCTTACTGTTTAAAGAGCGTAGACGACGTCCGGGAGTTTCTGGGACGCCACGCGCAGAAACTGGACAAGTTTATCACCGGTTTCTGTCAGACTTTTAAAGAACAGGAGAGGAAGGGACTCCGCCATCACATAGTACGACTACTACTAATACTTCTAGATTGTCCTTTATGCTTGCTGTTACAATCTCCTTTGTATTTAGCACAAAACGCCCTTTAACACTGAAAAAAAAACATCTGACACAATCTGATCTGGGCCACTGTTGACCCCAGCTCAGTTTATTCCTGACCTCTCTCAAATCTCTCTCTTAACTCAGGACTCGGTGAATGGTCTCTACACTAAATGTCTTCAGTGTCTGTTGAGGGACTCTCGTCTGGTGAGTTAACCTTCTCACTTTTCACAATTATTGCCCATTTTTTCCATGTCATACCCTCTTTTCTCCCATGTTTCCTTTCTATTCACAGTTATATTGACTTTTCCTGTTCTTCACATTGTCCATACTTCCTTTTCTAGACATTTTCCTTCGTCTTTTATCTCCATTTACTTCCCTGCTGCTGCTGTTTGTCTAACCCTTTTGCCCTAAATACCATCTATCACATTTAAAATCCCCAGGAGTCACATAGTTTGGGTTATGACACAGCAGTGTAAGCACAAACCTCCCTCTTTTCTTCTTTTTTCTGGTCAATTTTCCACTTATTAACAGTAAACCTAGTCTAGCAGTAGTTGCGTCACATCCTGAGTGAGTAACTAATGCATTTCTTTTGGTCTGATCTTGTTATTTAACAGAAACTTCTGGCCAAGCAGGATGTTCAGATGACTCTTCTGAAGCAGGCAGTGGAGGTAAATCTACTCACACCTGATCCACATCTCCCTTTTCTCCACTGGGGCGCAATAAGACGGACAAAATCTCATTGAAGTGCACTATTCACCCAATTCCTTCTCATTTATTACTAGACAAGACCAGACAAGAGGTTTTATACTAAAAACGTTTGACTGAAGTGCGTGAAAGCTATTGTAGATGCTCATACTGATGCCTATTGAAACTTTATTTTGCCCTTTCATTAATGAGAGGACAAAACAACAAAGCAACAACATGGTGCCATTTCAAAGTCTTATCAGTCTTAAATGTATAAGCAAATCAAATAAAGCCTTTGTCAGTTATAATGGTAATAAAAAAAGATCCATGTATTTATTATCTGTACTGCTTTATTATAATGCATGAAATAAACATCAACTATCATTTAAACAAAGGGATGTCCCAATATCAGAATGAATACTTCAGATCTACAGTATTTAAAGTACTTAAAATTGAGTACTCACCAATAATCAGTAGAAGATAGACTGAAGTACTAAATGTTATTAAACATACACCTGTGACTTAATAAACCGTGACGTATTTTGAAGACTGTTTTTGAGACTAACAGAGCATTATTTACAGTATGCTTTACTTTTATCATCTTTACTCTACACTAAAAAGTACTCATAGGGCAGTATTGGTTGGAGTCAAATGAGTATGAGAGACTTTGAGTATTGAGTACTGGTGTAGGTCTGTAGACAACCCTGTTCAAAACTCTTACCAAAGAGCTATGACCAATAAGTAATACTACACATGTTGCTCTTGTTTACTCATCTGAATTGCTTTTTAAAACTCATTTTCTCTTTCAGATGTATGTCCATCATGGTATCCATGATCTTATCTTTAACTTTGTGGGAACGCTCGAGGCCAGCCAGGTGAGACTCCCTGCTCTTGTTTGATGTGTGGTCGTCTGTGGCTGAACCTTTGTGCTGCACAGTTAATCTATTTATGCTCCACTGACCTACTTGGCCCAGACTGTTTCAAGTACATTACCCATGAAGGAGAAAATATGGCTTTATTGTTCAAGACTAGTTTCTCAAAGTTGGACAGTCCTATAAGAGAATATGCTAGTGTGACTATATTATTATATTTCATTCTGGCTTCCTGTCACTAAATGCATTGTACTAAAGTAGTGAAGTGTAGTAAGTCTAATTTATTGTACATCTCTCGTCTCGAAACAGGACGCTGCTTTCAACAAAATCACCCGGAGTCTGGGGGAGCTGCAGCAGAAAGACCTGGGGGTTAAACCAGACTTCAGGTCAGTTCATTAGACTTTTTATTTTTTTAAACACGTGCTTTGTTTATAGAACAGTCTCTAACTCAACCTGCTTTGGCTTAACACTTGACTTGTACCTTTGAACTATAAAAAACATGATATTATTCATATAAAAAGGCTACGTATCTCAACCTTTGAATCACATAAACAATGAAAACTTCAACAGAGCATTACCTTCTAGGGTACTACTGTCTTTATGCCGTTTGATGCATGTAGAGATCTTCTGTCATTCAGCTCTAAATGCTTTGCTGTGTTATTTGAGCTCATTTAGCATACTTCAAATCAATATTATGTTCTTTGATTGTGGCTATTTGCAGTATAAACCTGTCCCGGGCCAAGAGAGAGCTGAGTCAGCTCAACCAGCAGACCTCGCCCCTCCTCAAACTGCTGTGTCTGCGGAGAGTCGCTCTGACTGCCACACAGACCACTAAACGCACCGGTGAGCACTCTAACATCATCTCAATCTCAGTGCTACATACATTTTGCAAGCTAATTATCATATGGGATTTGGAGTTTTGGGTTTTGTCAATTAACTTCAAAGCCTTTTATTGTAGCCCATGAATATTTTTACAATCTGGAAATTAGTTTCTGACAAACAAAAGATATTACTGATCCAATAAATAAAGGAAATGGGAAAATAGTTCATCATGTCAACATCAAAGTTTAGTCCTAAAAAATCCAATTAACTAAACACTAACTACTAAATACTAATATTTGGGCAAACTGCGCAGAAGAAATGTCATCTCTAATGAATAGATTAGGGTTTTACATCAAGAATAATCTAATTTAAGCCATAGTTATTCTTTGTTGTTTGTCCATTGTATTGTTTTCCATTGGGACAATATATTGGCTCTTAATAAATGTGGCCCAGACACAGGTTGTCCTAAAAAAGGACGTAGAGCAGTTTCATAGGCTTGAGCATGACTGGGAAACTAATTTAAAGGTCTAAAAAGGTTTAAAAAGTCTGTTTTAGTTTGTGTTTTCACCCTTAAATACGGCTGTAGTTTGGGTTATGACCCTTTAAGACTTCTGTACTTTAAGTTTTTAACCTCTAAGACTGCTGTATTTCGTGTTTTCACCCTCTAAAACTGCTGTAGTTTAAGTTTCGACGCTTTAAGTCTGGTGTAGTTTGGGTTTTGACCCTCTAAGACTGCTGTAATTGGAGTTTTTCCCTCTGAGATTGCTGTGCTTCAAACGAGAGAGACAAATAGTCAGACTAATTCATTGTGACGTCTACACATAAACCCTGCATATTTAAAAATGTAGTGTTTTGTGAATTATAATGAGAAAACGCTGCTACAAATTGGAGTTGGAGAAATGTGTTTGACCCTAGTAGAAAAGATGCAGTAATCCTCCCACATTTGGTTAACATGATTTCCTTGATTTTACTGAAAAAGGAGCAGTATTTAGTCCTCCTCAGACTAAAGTGAACTCTGCGTGATCTTGAAGCAGCCTCTCACTGTCTGTAATCAGATCTCACTCTGGACAATACCTGCTCTGTCAGCGCCTAATGTGTTTGTCCAGTTTGCTTTTGGAAATCTGAGCTTATTGGTGCACAACGGTCCGCTGTCAGTCCTCCGAGTGGTACGATCCGCTTCTAATTAATGTTTGTAAAACGGCCAATTTAGTCGTTTGGGTTAAACAGAAGCAGAGTGTCCCGCAGCCTCAGGGGAACACCGAGGAGTCAAAATGGTCTAATGTGTTGTTTTTGGCATTTTGTCCCGTTGTGTTTGACTTAAAGCAGAGTCTGTTTTCTGTGCAGTCAGCATCGAGGCTATGTGTGCGGACGACCTCCTGTCTGTCATCCTCTATCTACTCGTCAAGACAGAAATCCCAAACTGGTGAGACACACTTCGTCGTGACAGTCATGCTACAATAACAAAAATATCTCCCCGATCAGACAAATACCGATAAGCTGAATTCTGACATTTTTGCAAAGGGTAAAATCTTATCTATAATCTATAACAAAGGAACATGGATTAAAATAATATAAAACAAAATAAGTAATTTGTTAAGTTCAATAAACTAAATGACATTTTTTCCCCCGTAATTTCACTTTTTAGTTATTTTATTGTAAAATTGATCTTATATATATCTTATTAGAGCACTTCTCATGGCTCATCTCTTGCTGTTGGAAGGCACTGTGTACATAATTAAATAAAACATAATTACATTAAAAAGCTGGACTCACAACCAAATCAAAAGCAAAACTGAGGAGAAGTTATATGTCAGAATAAAAAATTTAAGCAACTTTTTACAGCTTTACATTAACAGTGACCAAAGTGTTTACGAGAAGTTAATTGTTGTTCTGGGGATGTACTGGCCAGTGATTGTGTCCTTAATTAACAAATCTTGTTCTTTCTCGTCAGGATGGCAAACCTGAGCTACATCAGGAACTTCTGCTTCAGCCGCTCGACTAAAGACGAGCTGAGCTACTGCCTGAGCACCTTCGAAGCCGCTGTGGAGTACATCAACCTGGGGAAGCTGCAGGACGCTCGCTCGGTACGTCCCACTCTCAACAACAACAGGACCCCCGTCGTCTACAGGTGGTTGTCTTCTCTAAAAAGCACCGTGTTTTCTGTTTCCTCAGGGCTGCGAGCTGAACGACAAGGCTCTGTTCAGGGAGAGGATGAGTCTGCTGGCCCAGACTGCTGCTGCGCCCATACACTGCCTGTTTGAGGTGGGTTTTTACTCTAATACAACAAAATGGTCATATAGTCCATTGTTAGTCCACATACGAATGGGAATTCCTGTTAGTACATGGCTTTGGACACTATTATACTTGCTCTGTGTATCCACCAAATGCCAAAGCAATTTCTCACTATACCTGATAATAAACAGACAAAAACCTACATTAATGTAAATTTTATGCTGCCATTTTAGACATAGTCATTAGTTAAAGGCTTATTAGATAAACACACATACATAAGAATTTTCCTAAGCAAATTGAGGCTATAGTTTCATTCTTGCTCCATCTGCAAATAATAAACAACACAGCAGCCAACATACTTGAGTAGAAATACAATAAGTTAAATATACAATACGTTAAATAACGCAAAACGAATGAACAATACAATATATATATAGTGCATTATATTCCAGGACAGCTTTATTAAATATTGAAATACTTTTGGATACTTTACATTGTATCTGATATGTGGTTTCCGGCTTAATTTACAATCAATAGTTATTCCTAAAAGTCACTTTTTCAATTGCAATACTGTCTATACTTCATATTTTTGAGTTTTCTTTATAATTACCAAACATCATTACTTTAGTTTTATTTAAATTCAGAGATAGTTTTATTAATATCCATCCATGTTTTTAGGTTTATTAATTTTTATGTTGATTTTTTTTGTTTTTTTTGGCAGCACATAGCGAACGGTAACGAGGCTGAGATCGAGCGTCTGCTGAGTGAAGGAGAGTCGGACGAGGATATTCGGATGTGTCACCCGCTCTGCTCCTGTGACCTCTGTGACCTGCAGCTCTCCGGGTCAGCTCTAAAATATTCACATACATGTATAATTTCAGACATTTTAGTCGGCACTTCAGTTATTTACTAATACCTTTCAACTGGTAAATAAACAAAAACTGTACTCATCAGTGTTTGCAGTGCGTTTTAAAGTAAGACTAATACTGTTTACACTCACATTGATTCCCTATGGGCAACTAGAGTCCATTATATGGTTGTTGGATCCAAATGACCTCTAAAAGATGCATGAATTCTGCTTTTTCAAATGATTTTCATAAAAGAATTCAGGATAAAGAAACAAACATTTTTGAGGAAGTGCCTATTATTATTCATTTATGTTTTATGTCACTTGTGCTGTTTTAATTTAACAAATCTGTTTCACTTTGCCTCGTCAAACCCATTTCCTTTTTCTCTTTTCTTTCTTTTGCATCAGAGAAATGAATAGGGAACAAAAAGCTGTTTTCTTTTTGACTCCTTTTTCACTTCCTGATTAAAGTGAAGTGCATAGACATATATTTAGCATGTAGTGCAAGTATTCATTTCAAAACAGTGTAAACTTCAAATGTCGCCACAGTGGCTGGTATCTGTCACAGCTCAAATGTACAAATCTTTCTGACAAGGGCTGAGTTGTTCTTGTGTATCCCCTGTCTATATACTCATAATTGAATGAAAGAAGGACTTGTACATTTGTGTTGTTGTCGTCAAGGCCAAGACCAGTGGACAACACATGGAAAAAGAGGTCTAACCCCTAACAGTCTCTCTCCAATCTTAGACCTGGAGGATTAGCCTCGGTAAAAAAATAAAAAAAAAAAGATTCAGAAATCTCTTTCTCCGAGACCAGAGCCCTTTGAAAAACAGTTCCTACCATCTACTGTTGCCAAGTGCAACTAAAGGAGCGTTTGCCATTTAAGATTACTTTTATGTTATAAACAACATTCTTCTTCTTCTTCTTCTTCTTCTTCTTCTTCTTCTTCTTCTTCTTCTTCTTCTTCTTCTTCTTCTTCTTCTTCTTCTTCTTCTTCTTCTTCTCCTCCTCCTCCTCCTCCTCCTCCTCCTCCTCCTCCTCCTCCTCCTCCTCCTCCTCCTCCCTCCTCTTCACTCCAACTACCACGTTTATAGCAATGAAATTATTAAGTCAATAGTCCTACATTCTGTTTTATGGTTTTGTCATCATAAAATTTCTCATAGATTCCTAAGTACGAGCCAGAGTACCACCATTTAAGAAATAAAGTACAACATTTAACATTCTTTAATCTTGGAGTATCACTGTTAATCACAAGAACAAGACAAGCTTAATTTGAGAAAAGATATAGAAAATATATCCTTTAACTAATATACAGTGTTACAACATAAAGTTAATAAGTATAAATAAATACTAACGCGCTTGTGGTTGTTGCAGGAAGTTGAACGACCCGTCCATCATCACACCTTTCTCCAGAGACGATCGAGGCTACACTCCGCTGCACGTCGCTGCCATTTGTGGTGAGCAGCACTTTCATTACGTCAAATAACACCAAGCAGCTGCTAACAAAGAGAGGAATTAAGCTTAAGATTTTGCTATGCACCCTTGCAACTCTTTTTGTTTAGGTCAGGCGCAGCTGATCGACCTGTTGGTGCATAAAGGAGCTCCGGTGAACGCCACAGACTACCACGCCCTCACGCCGCTGCACTTGGCCTGTCAGAGAGGATATCAGGGAGTCACTGTAAGAGCGCACACACACAACCAAATATTTACATCTATTTGACTGAAATCCAACCTCTACCAAAGTAAAAGTGTCTTGTATTGTGAATTTAATCTTCTCTAAGATCAAATAAAGTAAATAATTAAGCAAACAGCCGGAATAGTTTTGGAAGATCAGTGAAGGAGGATAAGAACAAAAAACTATGGTCATAATGTAAGCAGATTCAGAGTATAAAAGCATGAATAAGTAGCATATAATGTAATTTAGGTCTTACTTTATAATAAACTGAGGCCTCAGTTTGGATTTCTGCTGATTTAACCTCACTTACGTTAATAATTTACTAGAAAATCCCCTGAATTCACTTCTGTATTTCTACAATGGTTACATTACCATTGTAAGTTGTGGGTTTTTACTCTCTTTTTGTCATAAAATGATCAATACGAATATGAAGGACTTGTATTATTTTTAAGGTATTTTGAAGATGATGTATTAATGTGGCCTAATGTAACCAACAATACCATCGATAACACTTTATTCGATTGTTCTTCAAGCTGCTCCTGCTGCACTACAAAGCCAACACAGACGCTCAGGACAACAACGGGAACACACCACTGCACCTCGCCTGCATGTACGGACACGAAGATGTACGTTTTTTCTTTTCTTATCTCTGTTCAGACAAAACACATCTTATTTATTTTAAAACCAAACAAATGTATGGTTTTATTACTTTCATTTTTAGATATTATTTGACAGTGATCCTCATTTACTCCTTATTTGCTTCCAATTTACTCAGCACCCTTTCTTTCTTTAATTTATTTAATCTCTCTGATACTGGGTGATTCAGGGTGTTCTTCAGTTTATGGTGACAAACTCGTGTTGCCATCTAGTGGACAATACTGCAATTACACATCACAAATTCATCTCATGTAGTGAAATAGTTTGGGCCCCCTCTCTTATTTTTTAAACAGATCACATGAAGGTAAATACAACTCCAGATGGACAACAACATACAATTCATTTGTTTTTACACATGACAAATACATACAATGAGAGTGACCAGATCATTACAAACCAAAACACCTTTCTGAGCTGTGTTATTCGACATGTTCTCATTATTAGACAAATACACGCTGACATAGCTCACAAAAATACAACTGAGAACCTCCTTGGACTGACGTTATGCATGTTAATTTAATTTGCTCAGTTACTTTAGTATTATTAAATGATACTAAAGTTTTTTTGTGGTTGGTTCCTTGCACATTGTGAAGCCATTTGAACTCTCTGTTGGACTGTCTTTTTGTGATATTGAGTTAAAGCGACTTCTCCATCCTGTGTCCTCAGTGCGTGAAGGCTCTGGTTTACTACGACAGCCACACGTGTCGACTGGACGTGCAGAACGATAAAGGCGACACGGCGCTGCACATGGCGGCGCGCTGGGGCTACGAGGGGATCATCCAGGTCCTGTTGGAGAACGGAGCGAGTACGGACATCCTCAACAAGAACAAGGACTCGCCGCTGCAGTGTGCCCTCAACTCAAAGGTCAGAAAAACACAAAGAGGTGACTTTAAGACAAGATATTTATTTTTGTATAGCCCAATATCACAACAACATGCTTCAAAGGACTTTACAGACCCTGTCCTTAGACCCTCCATCTGGAAAACACTTCATTACAACCATTAAACAAAAGACAACATAAAAGGGAACTTTCATTTGTGTGCATAACAACAATGAGCATATACTGCATATTTTCA
This sequence comes from Rhyacichthys aspro, assembly GCA_036850595.1. Lineage (NCBI taxonomy): Eukaryota > Metazoa > Chordata > Actinopteri > Gobiiformes > Rhyacichthyidae > Rhyacichthys > Rhyacichthys aspro. The sequence continues at coordinate 18,845,472 of CM072153.1, forward strand.
GGTACAAAATCCGTAAATAAAGTTCTTTAAATTAAAAAAGACATGCTCTGATTGATGGAGAAATTCTGGCCTCTTAGTTAGTGCTTAGGTCATACACAGTAGTTTAGTCCTCGTCTTACAATAGTGGTTCGTTGTGGAGTCATGCATAGAGCTGCTTTTGATGAGGAAGAATAGTAAGAGAAAGATGAAAAAAAAAAGGTAGAAAACATGCTTTTGACTGAAATGTGGGCCCTAAAACTAAAAGGCAGGCAATAAATCTATTAGAAAAGAGACTATTCCTCTTTTAGGTTCGGTTATGAGTCTCACTGCTGTTATTACTTTTATATTATTGTCCAAAGTTAGATTAACTGCATTAAACAATTTCCTCTCTGCTGCTAATCATTGAATAACTGAGCCATAACTACTGCTCACAGCTCATTGAATAAAATCAAAGTAGTGTCTACGCTGACGTTGTGTTCATGTTACTAATCGGATCAGCTGCTAGTTTCCGGGAGGCCCAGTCGTGGGAACAGAGTTGATTGATCCTCTTAGTCTAAAACCAACACTTAATTTGGTCTGAATCTGAAATTGGATCAGTTAAAATAATTACAAAAATGACAAGAATGTATGAAAATGTGTGTGGTTTTTCTTCAAGGTTGCTTTTATATGTCTGTGTGTTTTCAGATTCTGATGCTGTTGCAGTCGACTCAGAACGGACGTCATCGCAGCAGCAGCGGAGTGGATGTGAGTCTTTCTCATGTGATTAAAAACTGGAAAAAACAAGGACTGGAATGTATCATGTGGTGATCGCTGTTAAAAACCATTTATAATTGAAATTCTCAGATGAAAAAGCTATCTCTTTTATCTTTTCATTGCTAAACAGGAAACTAGATTGACCACTAAAAACAGAAATGTCACAAGTGCAAAACCTGTGCAGACTTGTTGTTTTTGCTCTATAGTTTATCAGCTGTCAATAAATAAACTGCTAAAATAGGATTTGAAATTTCTATCAACACAATTAGGTTAAACAAGCCTGAATTGTTTCTCTCTCCTCATCCCAGTCTCCCAGTCACTCTCCTCTGGCGTCGGACTGCAGCAGCCGGCGCTCCTCTGTGTCCAGCACATCGTCCGTGGGGTCAGAGGTCAAACCAGAGACAGAGCGGGTCCGACACAGAGAGGTAACAAAGTGGATTTTGGTAGCAATATTTAAACTCTGCTTTGCATTGCACCTAAAAGACACATTAAAGACTGAAATAAACAATTACTGGCCATTTTCTTATTGTCAGGTGGAGAAGCTGCTGCGCGCCGTGGCAGATGGAGACGTAGAGATGGTAAGAACAAAGAACAGTGATTCAACTGAAGCATTTCTGTACAATTAGTAAACTAGTCTCATTAATGTGCCCTTTCTCTGTCTGTGTCCAGGTGCGTTACCTGCTGGAGTGGATGGACGAAGCAGACGAAGAGGAAGGAGACCTCCGCTCTGAGGCGCTGCTCTGTCATCCTCTGTGTCAGTGTCCCAACTGCGCTCCCACTCAAAAGGTCTGACACAAAATAAATCCTCATTCATTTTTATTTTATTTTAGTGAGGACACTTTGCTCCTTTATTTAGTTTAAGTTCAGTTCAAACAATGTGAAAAAATACATCACACTGGCATCTTGTCATAAGCTAGATTTGTCCAAACTTAAAAAGAGGGACAAGTTTTATAGCCAATCATTCTTTCTTTCTTTTGTTTCTTCAAAACCAATAAAGATGCACTGTTCAATAACACTTCTATATAATTGCCTTTTTAAACTATTTTTAAAAAACAAAAACAGCCCTTTCTGCCCAAACACTTTACCTATTGTGTTTTATGTCTCTCTGATACCTTCAGCTCACTATCTACTGCCTTTGGTCAAACTAAATTATCAAGTTATTATTAGCTTATTTGCAGTTTTCATCCATCTATTGAGCCTCATCCCTTAGTATCAACTTATTGCCACAATGATGTGAAAATTGGAATTGCATTTTGAAGCTTTATTTATGATTTTATAAGTACTTTTGCTAGTGCTGGAGGACCGAGATAAGGCTAATACAGAAATAAAACCTTATTATAGCAGTTAATTCGTATTGGAGAGACTTTAAAATTAATAAGGACATTATGCTATGCTGGATGTCCACATTGTCTGCCTATGCCATATATTTGTCTCTGATTCTGTGTCCTCTGTGTGTCCTGCAGCTGTCCGTCGTTCAGGCCGGCTCTCTCAGCGTCAACAGCAGCAATATCGACGGTTTCACGCCGCTCCACGTCGCAGCGCTACACGGCCGCTCCGCTCTGGTCTCTCTGCTCATCAGACACGGCGCTAACGTCAACGCCCGCACGAACCAGAGCGCCACACCTCTGCACCTGGCCAGTCAGAACAGCCACATACAGGTACCAGCTGGGACACGATGCTGCAAGGCTTTTTATTTATGTTATTAGAAGTATATTTATGTTTTAAATGACTTGCAGGTGGTGAAGTTTCTGCTCGAGTGCAATGCCAAACTCAACAAAAAGGATCATTACGGAAACACGCCTCTGATTCAGGCCTGTCTCCGTGGAAACCTGGAAACAGCCACCACGCTTTTAGAGGTAAAAACACGTAAACATACTCTCTTTAGATGTTGTAACTGTATTAAAACGTGTTGTGTGTGTTCAGAGTAACGCGCTGGTGAATGTAGCCAATAACCAGGGGAACACGGCGCTGCACGAGGCGGTACGAGGAGGACACCAGCCGCTGGTGGAGCTGCTGCTGAGGAGCGGAGCCTCACCGGGACTGAGGAACAAGAGGCAGAGGACACCGCTCGACTGCGCATACGAACTCGGCGGAAAGGTACAACAGACATTTGATGAGTCTGCTTTATTTTGGTATCATTATCAGATTTAATAATAAATAATCTTGGGCTACTGCACCACACAAAAGGACAATACCTTACATTCATCATTATAAACCAACCAAAGTCAGTCCAAAGTTTGTCTGTACGGCCTAAACCATTGTTGACTGGATGTATCATGTTTATAGTTGTTCAGTCAAATGAGAACAAGACCAAAAGCCATGACTAAAGAAGAAGGCATATGTGAAAGCACCTTATTGTTTATCTAATAACCAAGATAATATGCTTCTCTTTACTTTTGCAGAACACTGAGATCCTGAGAGCTCTGCAGAAAGCCTCTGGACTCTCTCCTGATGCTGAACCAATCAAGCTCCTCTCTGTGCCCAAAGGAGCTCTGGGTAATAGAACAAACCATCCTTTAAACATTCACAAACATATTTCGATAGGAACTCCCTTTCTTTTGATCGTAGATTGTAATTATGTGGCTTTAATCGAACATGTTAATTCATAAATGCGTTTCTGGCAGTCAACGGCAATCTCATTGTTAATGTATCTTGTTACTTTGCTCTGTTACTTCTTGTTGTGGCTGTAGCGCACTCGTTTGTGCAGCGCCTGAGGCTCCAGGACAACGCTAACGGCAGGAGACAGAAACTAGCTCAGTCCATCAGCAGGTCTGTGTTTACAGCCTTTATTTATTCAGGCAGAATAATTTGTCTCTTTGGTTATGTGTTATGTGTAAATTCAAACTTATTCGCTTTCTTTTCAGGATTCAGCAAATGAAGAGAAGTTCCTCTGGTCATTCACCTGTCCGATCACCAAACCTCAACCAGGTTCAGTACACTGTTGTTTCATGTACTGTTTTACATATACCATACATTCAAAGAGCTGTGTTATATCATGATCTGTTGATATGATAATGATAATCTAGTGATTGTCTTACCTGGCTGTAACATGAGCTTTCTTATTTTTAAAATGATGTGTTATTACCCTAAAGCAATGTTCATTTATACAAAAAAGAGTTGACCTTTGAATTTTTGGCTTTTTGAGTTGGGCTTTTATTTTGTATACAAACTACTATTTTTCTGGCTCATGTTAAAGTACGGAAGATCTACAATCTAAATGATGTTTCCAGTTTTAATTATACTCCAGTAAAAATAGTTAATGCACCTGTAAATAATAAGCCTTTTGAATGAATGAAGACATATCTACTTTTTGACTAATATAGCACAGCAAAACCGTGATTGAGAACTTTAAATGGCACCTGAAAAGATAACGATAAAGAAAGAATGATTTATTTTTGTTGCTGTTTGTCATATTTTTCTTATTTTTCATTGCAGGTGAATTCAGATCGGAGGAGGCTGCGTCGAGGGGAGACAGTGGAGGTCAGCAGCCCGGCAGAAAACCTCAATGCTGGGCCACGGCTGAGAGAGCGACCCCTGTGTCGCTGGCACACGCTGGACTCTGGAGAAAACACAGCATCAGAGCCAGAGGAGACCAAACACTCCCCGAAAATCACCCGAAAACTGAGTCAAGACTCTCCTTCAGTATTTGTCAAAGAGGATTTAGACAAAACGCAGTCTGACTCAAGCCAAGCACAACCCCTCGAAATGACCAGTACTGTTAGCACTCCCTCACAAGCCACGGAAAGCCCCCCTTCGAACGAACTCAGCCCTTCACAGGAGCTCAACGGGACGTCCGACACCAGCAGCATACACCTGCAGCCTCTGAACGGAGAGGTCGAGGAGTCCACAGACAGTCAGCCTGCCCAGGACGATACTGGGGAGTCCGCTCCGCCCCGTCCCACTGAACTCAACATCCCGAACCTCTCTGATGAGGAGAAAGAGATAGAAACGCCACCAGACACATGTTCAGAGACAAATCCGGGAGGCTCTGATTGAAAAGGAACAAGGAAAGGGATCGAGAGGTTAAGTCACAATCCTACAATGGAGCTCATGGGATCTTACTTTGGGAAAAAGTGGTCAATAGGACAAGGCAAATGATTCAGGATCTAAATTTTCCAGTCTTACATCAGGCATTTAGTCCGTTTAAAGAGAGATTTCAGGCTTTTTGAGAGGTTCGTATGTGTTACTTGTAGATACTTTTTATTTAAATTCTCCTGTGGGACTGTTTTATAAAAAGTGATTGCTGAGATAGACAGTAGTTTCCAAAATAACTGTTGTCTACGTCGAGATATTATTTTGTAAAACTGTCGAATTCAGTGTACAAGTGGGCACATAGTCATTTGTTTTGGCTGGCCTTTGTCTGGTGTCTGTAATACATTTTACACATGGCCCCAGGTTATTAAACTATGCAGCCTAAAGCTCCAGAATTGGGTTTCCACACCTTTTTGTGATCGCCTGTGTGTGTTTGATGAAGAATAGCTACTACAGAAACTGGTCAGGAGCAAGAAACACCCATTTAAAGGGTACAATAGACTCCACAAAAGCACAAAATGACCAAGAAGTCGGAGTTTAAATAGGGATTCATTTGTCGTTTTGAAATTTGGGTCACCAGAAACAATGTTCTATAAAGACTATGCACGAGTAACTCATACAACCCCACTTTAAATATGTTTTCTGTGTCAAGAAAGACCCATCTTAAATTTAGCCTGTATATTTGGGCAAATAAATTTAGCTTTACTGCCTTAGAGTGTTTTTTTCATGTCTCTATATAGGCCTTATTTCATTTTCAAAGGTTTAGTGAAAGCAGGAAACCATTGTTCACATATATATATTTGAATAATGATATAGTTGACAAAATTAGATGGTATTTTACAGTTTTTGTCAGAAGGTGTTGGTATAATTGGCATTTCAATGAAACTAAACATGCAGTTCAGCCGTTCCCATTGACCACAATTATATTTTTCCCATTGTCTTGAGTTCCCATTGGTGGTTGTGACTATCCTCTCTGTTATATGTGCTTTTGATGTCATAAACTGTTCTTTAGTCTGGTCTATTGATGACCAAAAAGCAGCCGAAATGGGAAGTAGACCATTATTAGTATTAGCAGCACATGTTTACAGTAGGAGCATGAACAGATGCATCTCAGTAGGAAATGATAATAACTGTGGTGTGTTTTTATGATTGATCTTCACCTCAGGCACGAATAATCAATAAGGACAACGACTGTTTACTTCACATTAAGCATTTTTTTTGTCTTGAGAAGAGAAAAAAATCAACAGTTTATGTACAGATTTAGACCAAGACAAAAAAAAACCAAACTTGTAAATGTCAGAAAATGCCAGAAGAAACTAAATGTAAGCACACAATCCTAACTACACATGTCAATACTATACAACAAGCTCAATATCAAGCATTTTACGTCAAACAAGGCACATTTGTATTTAGATATGATTAAACCAGCCTATTACTTTGTATTTTGTGTGGCCTTGTTTGCATAATCCCAACTACAGAAGGAATTTTAGATGATTGGCCAAAATGGATTTAATAAGCTGCCAAAATCACAACATAACCACCATTTGATACTTGATTACTTACTTGATTGTTAATTAATTCATTTGTATTATTATATATGCTTTTGTTTGTGAATGGCAGCCAAATCACTAAGTGTTAGCTTTAGAGTGATAGTAATGTTGTATTTAAGTGCCACAAAATAATTAATAATATTGATAACTTTAGATCAATTATAAAATAAAGGCCCGTGTCTAATTATTAGAGGTGTGACAAGATCTAAATGAAAAGCAGAAGGAGTGTGAGGGTGACATTAGTATTCAAGATGCCCCAGCACTTTTAAATCGTCTGTGTGGCAACATTTTGGTTTTCTGGGGGAAATAAGAAAACAATGGCATACACTGAGGCTAACACCAGCACTATGCAAAGACACAAAAAAATGCTCGTCTGAAAATAGTGTCAGAATCTCATCTGGTGTCTCGTCTCGTCACAGCCCTAATAATTACACTCGCTCATTTACAAAGTGTGACAAGCAACAATTTCCTTCTACAATTTCCCAGCTGATTTCACTCTGTTCCCTCCAATGTTTTGAATCAAAAATGTTGTCGACAGATTGCTTTGATCAGTCGGCATCTTTTTTCAGCAGAGCACTTTTTCTTCATTCAAAATCAGAAAGGGACTTTTTGATTTTCTTTATGATTGTAGTTTAGTCGTATTTTAAGCCACTAGATTGAAGCTGGTTTGAATGACAGACTTTATTAAAAAGCATTTCATTTTACTTGAATGAAAGACATATTAGTGTTAAATGGACTTACACTTTGTTTTGACTTTTGTGATTTAATCTTATTCAACTCCATTAGTTTTAAGTGTTTTATTTGCATTGATGTGCGTCAGAGAGGTTCGCCTTCTCCTGAGCACACAGAGATAGAGAGGGTTAAAAGACCAAATAGGTAGTTTTGCACATTTTTAGCTTTAACATTTTCTTTTACAATAATCCTAAGTAAAATATATTATGTCTAATTCAGACTTTGAAAATTGCAGCTCTATTAGACATCATTGTTTGTATTGTCATCTCTTACTATTCACAACAATAATAATGTATTGACTTAGCAAGGTTAAAAGTTAAAAGATAGTCCAGTATTTAGTAAAAGAGGGTTTATGGGAGGCGTAGGGCTAATAGGTCATTGCAAACAGTTATGACAGGCTTTTTATGTTGCTTCTAACACATTTTTTTCTAACAACAACTTTTCATTACTGCTTTTTATTGTTTTTCATTTATACAACTCCAGAACATGGGGCATATATAAATATTCCCTATAATCCACACTTTAAATGATAGTGCAGTTGTTTAAAATTAAATTTCAATGACCCAGTTCATTACATGGTTTAGTGTGCTGTCAGCTAGTGTCATGCTGCAATTTTATTCCTGTGTACTGTCTTACTAACAGTGACTAATTTACACATAAAGCACAAGGCCTTATTATATTTTGTGAGTAGTGGAGTCTGAAAACTAATGGTATGATGTGATAAAGTCTTAATAATCAGGTATAAAAGGTGGGTTTGGGCTACAAGTAATGAAGCTACCAGTTTGGTCTTTTAACATTGAAAACTATTACTGTAATGTAAAAAGTACTGTATCTGTCTCCATCTGTGTTAATGTCTACAGACAATATACAACACACAGAAGTCTATAGTCCAGTGTCACGGTTAAATGTTGTTTTCACCGTCCCTGCACATTCTCGTCCGTCACTTAAAACAAATCATCGAGTCTTAACAGATGTCAAATCAGATCAAAAAGTCGGTTTTAAGTATTTTTGTACCACTTTTATTTTATGGTTTGGATGTTTTCAAAAATGATGTGAATGTGCCTTATTTAATTCATGCTCCAAATTAACCAAGAATAAACATTGATTTCAACTATTTATTATCTTTTCTGTGAGATTTTTCCCTCGGTCCGACAAAAAAAAACAAAAAAACAGAGAAGAGTGGCCTATTAACTTATGTAAAAGCGCTTTGTTTACAAGAAAAATATTTATTAAGTTTCATTGTGTATATTTTGTTTTGTTTGCAAATCATAATACCACACTGCATTTACATTTACATGAACATAAAGTCATCAAGTCATTGCAAAGCACAATAGGTGACTTAACATTCAAAATTAAAAAATTGTGTGTCATTTTCAGTGTATTTTAAAACATAACAGGTCCTAATTAGTCAAAAGAGGAATCACACTGCATATTAAATGTCAAAAATAACTAATGTTGAAGAAAATACATATTTTAGCTTCATCGTATCTGGATTACGGTGCAGTGGGTTGTTTTTAGGGCCCTCTTTTCTACAACTTGTGAACACCTACAGCGGCTAGAGCCAAGGTGGAATAGGTCAGACGATGAGTTCAATGTCCTGAGGGCTTTTGTAGGACGCTGCCTCAAACAGTGCTCAGTTTGTCCTCTATGGGAAGTAGTGGAAAAGTATATTTTACGTGAACTTTACATTATGCCTCACTGTCCATTTTCACAATTTTTGTTTCAATCTGTTAAAATCCAAGTACGTATTTACATATCGGGTCATATGGTAGTATTTGGGAGCATGAACCACTCACTCTCTGTCCGTTAGAGTGGCTCCATCTGTCAAAGCCGCCCAGTTTTCCCACTGACTCTCCCATCTCCACCTGTTAATCATTCCTGATCTCCACCGCACGGACACATACCACCTTTCATTTTAAGAAGAAATACCTCGTCTTACAGCCATGTTGTTGTGTGGGACTCAGTGTTTAGTTCTTATTCCTGTTTTTTGGAGCCTGGTGAGCGGCGGGCCTCTGACGGACCCTCACCCGAACATCACGGACCAGGAGCTGTTCTGGGGCGCCGACCAATACGACTTCTCTGTGGTGCTCTCTGCAGGGGGTTTGGAGTGTTTCTGGCACTTTGCTCATTCGGGAGAGACGTTTTATCTCAACTTTATGGTAAGACCTCAGGAATGAGAAGTCTGGTATGTGCATTTTAACCTGCCATCAAAGGGGATACAAATAGGTTCGAATTCTGCAGAAAATGCACTGCAGAGGGACCTAAGTGCTCCTACTTTAAAATAAAAGTGACCTGACAGTGCAGTGTGTAATATTGTGTAGTCCACAGTTGAATGAAGTGGAGCATTTCCACTAGAGTACAATCAAATCAACAGTCTTTCCATTTGTGTATGAGAAAAACTGAAATTTAAAGATTATAGCTGTGATGTCAAACTCAAAGTAGAGAGGGTCCGCGATAGTTAATAAAAAACCTTTCAGGGGCCGAAGATGGTGACACCTGGGGAGCTTTTTTTACATTTTGAAAGGAAGGTTTCATCTTGATTTGAGTGTTACAAAAGTTATCTTTAACATTATTTTTCTTCGTTTTAGTATTTGTCGTGAATTTGAGCAGGTTTTAGATGTAGGTTTTAGTAGGATTTGAAAAGGTTTTAGTTGAATTTGAAAAGGTTTTAGTTGCATTTGAAAAGAATTTAGTTGGATTTGAAAAGGTTTTAGTTGGATTTGAAAAGTTTTTAGTTGGATTTGAAAAGTTTTTAGTTGGATTTGAAAAGTTTTTAGTTGGATTTGAACAGGTTTTTTTGGTTTTGAACAGGTTTTTGTTGGATTTTAACAGGTTTTTGTTGGATTTTAACAGGTTTTTGTTGGATTTTAACAGGTATTAGTTGGATTTGACAAGGTTTTAGTTGGATTTGAAAAGAATTTAGTTGAATTTGAAAAGGTTTTAGTTGGATTTGAAAAGTTTTTAGTTGGATTTGAACAGGTTTTTTTGGTTTTGAACAGGTTTTTGTTGGATTTGAACAGGTTTTTGTTGGATTTTAACAGGTATTAGTTGGATTTGACAAGGTTTTAGTTGGATTTGAAAAGAATTTAGTTGAATTTGAAAAGGTTTTAGTTGGATTTGAAAAGTTTTTAGTTGGATTTGAACAGGTTTTTTTGGTTTTGAACAGGTTTTATTGGATTTGAACAGGTTTTATTGGATTTTAACAGATTTTTGTTGGATTTTAACAGGAATGAGTTGAATTTTAACAGGTTTTAGTTAGATTTTAACTAGGTATTAGCATGATCTATCTTTGCAACAAAAACTGTCTTATCCTATAAAACCTAGAGACAAAAATATCACCTACTAAATTTATTAGAGGGCCACATAAACATTGCAAAGGGCTGCATTTGGCCCCTGGGCCTTGAGTTTGACTTGTGTGATCTGTAGGATGTTTAAAGGAGACAGTTCTGTTTCTACAACAGCTCAGGCCGGACAAACCAAGCTCTGATGGAAAAGCTCATCATAAATACTGCAGATTTTACTGGAAATCTTGCATATTATCCATTCACTAGAAGACAAAACAGACTACACTAAATCTTTAACTGTAAATGCAAGTACTGTGTTACTTTTGGTTTGATGAGAACAAAATTGAAGTGTAGTTGACTTTCTAAATGTAACCTGTTGTGTTTCCAGGTCCAGTGGGTGACAGGAGTGGGCCATGACAGACACCTCTCGGTCACAGTGAACGCTCCCGGGGGACTGGTGGTGTCCTCAGTCGACGACGCAAAAGGACAGATCAGCTTTAAGGCCAAAGAGACAGGTCCGTCCCAATGTCCAGTTTAAAAGCTTTAGCTCTCATGAAAAGTAAATAAGTAGTCTACTGTGTGTTATTAATTCACAGATGCTGTAATGAACATAGAATGATCTGGTTGTTTTAATAAATATGTTTTTTAGCAGTTTTAGTGCGTTTTGTGTGATGTGTTGAAAGGAAAACTGGAAATAATGAAAATCTAATGTTTACCAGAAATGACAACATCCACTATAAGAGTATAGAAGTCAATTTAAAACAATATAAAGCCTGATTAACCTCGCACAAAACCACTCCATAACACCATAAGCCAATCACACAGCTTCTAAATAGACTCAATCTTAATTTTGGAGCAGTTTTACTCATACACAGTGTCTGACTTGTGTTTTTCAAAGTAAGGTTGTGTACTATGTTATATGCCTTTTTAATAATCCATTTCATAATTCTCCTAATGACATCCTCCTTATACCTGGGTCCAGGTTTCTACCAGATGTGCTTCAGTAACTTCCACAACCGCTTCGGGATGATGCAGGTCTTCCTCAGTTTTGGCGTTCACTACGATGGCTCTCAGGACTCGGCCACAAAAAAAGAGGAGGAGAAGAGGAAGAAGGAGGAGGCCAGTAAAGACCTGAACAACACACTAGGCGTCATAGAGGTAAACACAGGACGACTGGACATGAGGGGAATATATGAACAAGAGTTAGAAGAAATGCTTTAAAATCTTTTAATCTTTATATAAACATTGATAAAACTGATTCATTTTGACCATTCACTAGACAGATATTGGTACAGAATATGGTATTAAAGGTGAAATGCGTCAATTAAAAGTATGTTTACAATTTACTTTTTACATTTTTTCCTCATCATTTGACTTATTTCCACTTGTTTTGTTGCCACCAAATGCCGCCAATCAAATCAAATCAAATCAGGCTTTATTGTCACGTTGCTGTACAATCAACTTCAGTGCAGACAAAATGAGACAAAAACTGCACACAGCACCTTTAAATATCTGCATTACCCTAGCAATCACTCTGCTGTGTGGTGAAAGAGAACTCAGAGTGAGTCGTGGTCATTTATTATCTTTCTGTTGTCTTTTTGTGCTTTCACCTTGAGGTATTTATTAATTGCGTGTTTATGTTGTTTTTGTTTTTTGTTTTATATCCTCTACAGTTTTATTACATTGTGTTTGTATTGTACTGTGTTTTGTGTTTTACTGCTTTTATTTATTTTATTGCTTGTGTACAGCACAGTTTTAAAGGTGCTTTATAAATAAAGTTGGTATGGTATTTTCTCACACATTTCTGGTCACTTTGATGATGCATTTGCAAACGCTGGAGCGAACTAGTTTGGGACGACACACAGTTTTCTTTTTTAGGCTCCAAATTGCATCACAGAAGTTACTGATTCCTGCTTTTCCACGAATCCTTCATTCAACAGTGTCTTATTGTCACACCATGTCCTACAGATATTATTTATTAAGTGTTTTGTCTTTGCAGGAGGCGACCTACAAAGTGGAGTCCTACGTTTTCCACATGTTTCGATACTACACCTACGGCCGGATGAGGAAGAGCGCGGACTACTACCTGCTGGTGTCCAACTCTCAGTACGTCACCTGGATGTCGGCCGCCCTCAGTCTGCTCATCATGACCTCGGGATACCTCCAGCTCCTCTTCCTCAAGAGACTCTTCATCACCAAGACCCCCGACGAGGAGGAGAAGCCCCGCTGCTGAAGAATGTAGTAATGGTTTCATTAGTGAGGGTTTTGTAACACATTCTTAATAAACATAGATTGAAAAGCTTTTGGTAAAGTATAGTGTCCTTTTAATTTGTTCATTTCAAGGATAGTAGTAGTTGTTGGTTGATTGTTTTGTTACTTTTTCTTTTTCACTGTGGCCTTTAAAAGGTTTTTTTTTCTTTTGTTAGATTATATAGGTCAATTTTTGGGTTAGGACATTGCTTAACAGACAGACATAAACAGGAGTACAGGAGACATTGTACTTGAGAAAATAGGAAAATACAACAAATGTGGACAGACAGAAACCTAAAAGCCTAAAAGCCTAAAATAAAGCAATAATGCTGTCTCTGGACCCAAAGTTTGTTTTCACTCTTGGCTAGAGTCACTGGCAATGTACTGTTTGTTAACGCTGAACAGAAAAGACCCAAACAAGACACTTAGAGCATGTTCAGTTCTGAATGGGAGCTTTGGCCAATCAAAGCTTGTTTCTGGAAAAAGAACGAATCAAGAAGGAAGTAATGGCTGACAAGGATACAGTTCTGAACAAATATAAAATAAAAGATTTAAAATCAGACAAAAAAGTCTCATATAGTATAATTTCACAAATATAATACTAATTATAAAGTTTCCAATTGCTGCAGCAGGTTTAGCTCTAAAATAATATTATTATAAATTGTGAAAATTCATTTGAATTGAAATTTAAATATTTAAATATTACATCTGAGATTGTGTTGCTTACTCAAAATGCTCGCTGTAGCTGTAGCTGTATAAATGAGGTGTTTTGTGAATTGTGAAAAAAAGGAGGACGCACCACTCTTTGTACAAAACAAATCAACCTTGGACACAAGATGCCAGAAATACCACGTGAACAGGACAGGGATGGCTCAAAAGCAGCTGACTATAAATGCACTGTATGTTTCACTTTTCTTTTAGCAACACATCAAATACCAACAAGAAAACACATTCAGATAAACCATCTCTGGGAATTTAACATGACGTACAATAATGTTGACTTGACTTGAAGGCTGACACAAATACAGGTAATGTTACTGCTCCTTTTTTGTTTGTTTGTTTACAACTAATTAAAAAATGTTACGAGTGTTATGGTTGTCTGGATTTAGTTTATTGGAATAAATATCAAAATGATTAGGGTTAAAATGTCAACTATTGTGAGAAGATGTAATATTGTTGTGGATGTTTTTGGAGAGGCAATAGTTTAAGACTTGAAAAGGAAAAGATGTCAAAAACTCTGCTTAAAAATGGTCTTTCTAAATCTAAAGCTTATCTTGCAGTAATCAAGTCCGTTGGTTGTTCTCAAACTAAAACCAGTTTGTCTTCTGCAGGAATGTGTCCCTATCATTTTTTGGAAAGTCATGTGTGCTTCAAATAAACATCCCTTTTCAGTAAATTGATTAAAGGTACAAATAAATGACAAGAAAGTGTTTTAGGAGAAATTCTCAACACTTTTAAAGTGGAAAAAAATGCAAATAACAAGGATGAAAGTGCTCCAGCTTTGGGACATTTTAGACATTTATAATGGTAACATACTAAAGCAAACAGATAAAGTGAAAAGCCTTAACAAATCTGAAGGCTGAGTTAATGCAAATGAGTTAGTATGTGTTATGAAATGTCTTGTCTTTTCAGCGCATCATGGAGTACATATCTCTGATCCTGTCCCGGTGCAGAAGCATCAGTTGGAAAGTCACTGAGGCCAAATCCTTGAGGAAGCGCTGTCGTCAGCTCGGGGAACGGGTCAGCGCTGTCGAGGAGCTGGTGCAGACGTTCCAGCGGAGGTGGTCCGGCTCCGTGTCTCCGCAGGTCAGAAGGAACGTGCCACAAAAGGCTCATCCTATGTTTGGGACAGATAAGTGTGGTGCAGATATGGTGACACTGACATCTAGATACGTACTAATGCAAGCTTTACCAGTGATGTCAAACTCAAAGTGGTGAGGGGCCACGATAGTTAATAAGAATCCTTTCAGGGGCCGAAGATGGTTTTATCTTCTTCATTTGAGTCATACAAAAGTTATCCTTAACATTGATTTCCTTTGTGGAAACAGGTTTTAGTTGGATCTGCTAGTTTTAGATGGATTTCAACAGGTTTCAGATGGATTTCGACAGGTTGTAGTTGAATTCAAACAGGTTTTAGTCAGATTTGAACAGGTTTTAGTTGGATCTGCTAGTTTTAGATGGATTTCAACAGGTTTCAGATGGATTTCAACAGGTTGTAGTTGAATTCAAACAGGTTTTAGTCAGATTTGAACAGGTTTTAGTTGGATTTCATCAGGTTTTAATTGGATTTCAACAGGTTTTGGGTAAATTTGATCAGATTACATTGACATATCTTCTTAGCAAAAATAAAATCCATCTAAAACATGTTCAAATCCAATTAAAACCTGGTACTAGAAATATCACCTAGTAAATGTATTAAAGGGCCACATAAAACATTGCACATTGAGTTTGATATGTGTGGTCTATACGGTAAGAAGTAAGAATTCTCCTGTGGTCATTGTCAATATGCAACTCAGTGTGTCATCAAGGCACTATCTGAATAAAGTTGTACCACAGAAACAAATGGTAGTACACTGACTCTCGCTAGTTACAAGGAAGTGTCAAAGAATTTATCAAATCTAAAGATAAAAACACTGTTTCTTCTTACTTCTCAGAGGTACAATACTGCAAACTCATATAGGGCTGTTAGTGTCCAAATATGTATCTGGTATATATCAAAGGTGTGGAAAATAGTCACTCGAACCCCTTTCATGCTTACTTTTTGTTGTGGGATGTGCCATGTGACATGATGTATGAAGTGGTCCAGAGGTATGACAAATATGCAACAGATCAACATGGTTTGAGCCTAAATAGTACTGCTGAGGGTTAAATTAATGACGTATGAGGTGTGAACAAAACACAATTCATACGAAAACAAGAATACCCTGTTTAAATGGAGGAGGAAGTACTCGATTCCTCTACTTAAGTAAAAGCACAGATAAATTCTAAATGAAGAAAGGATTAAAAACTAGCTCATGACATAAACGTGAGTGAAAGTATTGTTCCTTAATCAGTCTGATCCATGTCCAAGAACTTGTTCAAAAGCCAAACACACACAGTTTTCATCAGATCCTGTCGCAGTGTTTAATAATGCTAATAGTGCTAATGTTAAATCCTTATGCTACTAATTAAGGTGAAGTTTGCCTTTATGTTAATAGTTTATCATATCAGAGAGAGATGCTGTGTTCAAGTGTGCTTTGTAAAACAAGAATGAAAATGCTCCAGCTTTCGGACCTTTTAGACATTTATAATGGTAGCATACAGTGGAGTAAAAGAATGAAGTACCCTCTTTTGAATCTACTTAAGTGAAGTACAGATACCTGAAAATTGCACTTAAATACAGTAATCGGGTATTTTTACTTCCTTATATTCCAACACTGGTTAAAAGTGATGAGGAATGCAGCCATTTAACATAATTCCAGGGCGCAGCATAAAGGGGACATCTGCTTAAGCCTGTTTTAACGAACACTATGCCATGTCTTATCAGGTTAAAATGTTCCTTTAAACGCATAACTACAAATAATAACCTCTGAGGTGGTTCGGCTCTGTCTCTGCAGGTGAGCCGAGCCCTTCAGAGACTCTACAACAGTCTGATGAGCGCTGAAGACCTGGTCCAGAAGTGCACCATGAAACGAGTGGTGAACACCGTCAAATACAAGAGCGAGTTCAACGCCGTGGACCAACAAATCCGCGACAACCTGAGGGTCCTGGCCAGCGCCCCGCACGCAAACGAGGCTCCGGCGGTGAACCGTGGGCTAGAATACACAGTGGAGGAGTATGATGACGACTCGGATGATGATTTTGGGGCGTTGATGCCACTGGGTTTGGGTGGCGCCGTGGCTCCTGCGGCTCGAATGCGTTTTGTAAGCCCTCAGCCCGGAGTGGTCCTTGAGGCCGTGCTGGTGGTGGAGAATGGGAATCTGATTTATGCAGAACGTGCTTCTTCTTCTTCTTCTTCTTCTTTGCAAAATTTGAGGGGAAATTTTTTAATTTAGAGTTTCTTTTAATGTCTCACATGACGCAATACATATTTAACAAACACAGTGCAACATTTGCCTCCAGATATCGCAAATTTTCCATAAACAAGATGGTTTTGGAAATGGCTACTGGCTGAGCATCAGTGAGAGTGTCTTTACTCAGCTGCTTTCTTATGAGCATTAGGCTGCAAGCTATAAGTCACTTGATGTTTATATGTGTCATGTCTGGGTGAAATAGCGCTACAGACTGCTAGTTTTAGGACCTGTGCTTCTTCATCAAAGACAATAAAACAAATGAAACTTATATACACACACTGGTAAAACCTCACAACCTACAATAAGGTATAATATGTTTCAACTCTATAGACATACGTTCACATTTGGTTAATATATGTCTCGAAGTCTATGCAAAAATACATGAAGGCGATTGATTTTTTTGCATTCTCACTCCTGAATGAATCGGAAACACAGACACTTTTGTTGCCAAGGTGGGCGTCTCTTTTTGACCAAAACAATATGGCAGCCTTTGGAAAATAATCTTGTCGCCTCTTTATACAGTCTGTCCTCAGAAAGAGCTCTTACGTTGCCTTGACAAAATGTTATATGACCCTCTTGCAGAATAGTCATGGTCATTGTGCTCTGTGAATGAGCACATGGAGCACATACAGTAAAGACCAAATGCTGTAGACTGTTGTGTTGGATTCATTCATTTAAAGAAAAGTTGTATTTAATGAGCCATATTTGTTCAGGATTTAGTTAAAAAAAAAAAAAAAGTCTAAGAATCAGACTTTGGGTCATGAAGGTGAGTGGTCTCATTTTGGGATTTTTTAATTGATTTTCATTTAGCTGTGACCCACTGGAAACAAAACTTTACAGTAAATGATCAAGAATAAACAATTTCAGCATTTTTAAACCAACAAAAAACTGTGCTTAAAATATAAAATGTATTTAAAAAAAAAAAAACAACAATATTTTTTCAGATTTTTTTTTTTTTCAACCACAGACTCCGTGACCCACATTTGGGCCCCGACCCACCTTTTGACAATGCCTGATGTAGGGTCTGCTGTAGTTTTCCTGTTTAGATAGCACACTACTGAGAATGAGTGGATGGATAATGCTCATTAAAAACAACACTTTTGAATCGTTTGACTTTAATCCTACAAATTTTATGTATGAATTTGCATGGTGCCTATCCTGGAGAAATGTAGAAAACAATCTAAATTGTATTTTTTCTGTGGCTTTTGAAAACATGAAAGTCAGATTAATGTATAAATGACCCACTGTCTGTAACCCTAATTGAATGGAGCCTTGCCTGGTCAGTGAAGAAACCGGTGTGCCTTACATACTTTGTTTCACCAGATTAAATCCCTGGAAGGTGTGAGTCACTCTAAAATTTTATGAGACTTCCTATCCCCGGTCACACAAAATGAAATATTGTTTATTAGGAGTGCGACAAGATCTAGCGCCACAAGATCAAAACGTGACATGATTTCTTGTCTAGGTGAAAATCTTTCTTGTGATTTCAGCCTGATGGAGTATTCAAGATGGCCTCGCCACTTTTAAATGTGTGGCAACATTTGGGTTTTCAGGTGGAAATAAGAAACAGACAAAGTGTTATAGACAAGACTGCTTCAGCATTGCCTTCCATTAATGCAACCCACAAAGGCCCCTGCTTCTCCTTTTTGACCCAATATAATCGATTAACAATAACTGAAAGTGAAACTATCAGCATCAAAGAGACAGAAGTGGTTTGGTCACATTTTTCATCGGCAGCGTAGCTTTGAAATGAGTCACGTTCTTTACAGTAAAAGGGATTCACTTCCTTTGCCATTCCTTTAATTATAGACATAGATTACACACAGTTCAGGAGTGAATTCTCTGTCTAATTAGTTTGTACTGGAGATAAAGCAAGTACAAAACTATGATCAGCCACAATATTAGGAACAACCATGATAGTGTGGGTCCTCTTTAGCCTCATTGCAAACACTACTCTCAGTCGCCCAGTGTCACATTTTATGAAAACAGGGCTCATACTTTCATTAACTCAGAATGTAGAAAATACACAATATAACTGTAAAAAAGGTATTATTAAATTCACAGGTAATCATTATAATATTATTGGTACTGTAATTACTCAATAACACTGAAGTGATTAGCAAAATTGTGATATAGTATGTTGTTTTTATTTATTTTTTTAGGATTGTGCTGTAAAAAAAAACGTTATTTGCTAACAATTCTGTATAGACATTTTTTTTTAAATTTATTTATTTATTTTTTGTTATTTTATTTTTTTTATAATGTCCCTCAGCTGCCAGTCTTATACCGTAAATACATTTACTTGATACTTTACATTTTGCAGTGTACATTGGATGCTCTTGGTGTCTCTGGCTTAAATGCTTCTAAACAATCATATACTGTACAAAATAAAAAATGTTTATACAATAATCAATGTAGATGGATGGCCTTAAGTCTCTGCTGGTTTACACAGGTTTGGAGATGCCCAACCACAATTTGTTTTTATTATTATTATTATTATTTTTTTTTTGCTTCTATGAAATCATCCTAAAAGTACATCACATCCACACTTTACATTTCTTGATCCAGGTTTATAATTGGCACTAAATAAATACTAATAAACAAAACACAGACGAGTGGAGTGCCTACAAAGTAAAAAATCCGGTTTATCCAGGAATGCATTATGTGCTCATCGCATGCAACGCAGACAAT
Source organism: Rhyacichthys aspro (assembly GCA_036850595.1). Lineage (NCBI taxonomy): Eukaryota > Metazoa > Chordata > Actinopteri > Gobiiformes > Rhyacichthyidae > Rhyacichthys > Rhyacichthys aspro. Next base: position 18,864,795 of record CM072153.1, read on the forward strand.
ACCTGGTGAGAAATGAAACGGGACAGATGTTTTTCCTGCAACTTGAGAAGCAGCAGCAACATTGTCTTCCTTCTGAACAACAATAAAAATCGACATACAGGTAATTTATGGATAATTTATTTTAGTTTAATATGTGTGAGTTGGTGAGAATGTTAGACATATTTGTTACGGCTATGACATGACTATGTTACAATTTAAAAAGTCATTGAGACATATTGTAAAGGGTGAAAAGTAAATGCAAGATGCTAGTGTGGTAGTACTCGAGACCAGTTTATTTTGTAAAGGTCTTGCTTTTGTCATGGTCTCGATCCTTAAAAGACTTCTTCTTCGTCTTGGTCTCATTTTTACTCGGTCCAGGACGTCAAAACCAACTAAGACCACAAGTGGCATATTTGTCTGTTCTTGGGATTTAATGAAAACCTCAAACATGTAATATTTAATTAAAGACTAAGACTGGAGTGACTCAGTTCTTGATGCAGTGGTGGACTATTAAAGCAGTCAGTACCGTTTATCAAATGCTGTTAGCTCACTCAAATTATTAAGATAAAGACGACAAAACTATTCTTTGGTCCTTGATCATTTTAGCATCATTTTTTACTGTTACTGACCTAAAACTGGCCTGTGAGATTTCTTAAACAAATGCATAAATATAATCATTGAAAGGAGAAACACAGCTTATTGCCTTTCTCAAATTAAAACTACAAGTGTTCCCAAAGCCCTGACAAAACCAAAACCTTTGTATAGTATGGTCTGAAGCTGTAGTAGTAATCATTTGGCAGCAGGTTATGTAAATGATTTACTGTAAAGACATGGCCTTATACTAGTAACATTTATAGTTTTGTATTGCTGATTTATACCATGATAAGCTGTATTTGTACACTTGTGATCTGGAGCAGCTGGTCTTCCTCAGACACAGACGGGGTTGAATCACAAGAGTGTGTTCACAAATGGGTCGTGGGTCCATTCCTTCTCAGTCTGAGGGTCATTTGCCAGTGGAAAAGGGTCTGATGGTCATTTCACTTTAAACTTTTGGAAACGAAATGCATTTAATTCGTAAAGCACTTCATTCTTATAAAGAAAATGGGTGTGCTTCTCCTCCAGCAGTGCTCAGTTTGTCCTCTTTGGCATGAACAGGTCCAGGAAGTAACTCCTTTTACTTGGTTCTATGGAGCTTTAAATGTCTATTTTTCTAAGAGACAAATGCAAAAGACAAAAGATTTTTAATATGAGGTATTTATACAGTCTTGAAAATATAGTTTGGAATAATGTGTTCTATTTTTTTTTTACCTGTAAAAAGTTGTAAATAAACTTTAAACAGTGAGTCTTTCTGTGAATAAAAAGGTGTTGCTGTTGTTTGAGGTGATTTTCTTTCTTTAAAATGACTGAAATTCTTCACAGTGTAGTGTCAGTTTCTTCTAAAGCTTACTATTCTTCAATCTCTGCAGATCGGTTCACAATGGGAAGCATCCCCTTCGACCTAATCATAAGCATGACCAGGACGGTCATCCAAATGGGCATGAACGCCAGAGACAACAAAGACCGCTGCCAGAGAGTCGCCAAACGGGTCAGATCTCTGCAGGAGCTCGTCTTCAAACTCAAAGAAAGGGACCCTGCTCAAATCTCTGAACTGGTCAGAAACGCTTTGAACGAACTCTCCGCTACTTTGATCTCTGCCCAGAATATGATGAGGAAATACAACCGAAGCAGCGCCGTCAAGAGCTTCATAAAAAACAGCGCCAACGAAGACAAGTTCAACAAGATCAACGACCGACTCGACGATACTTTCCAGGTTTTGTCCGGGGCTATGCAAATCGAACAAGGAGACATTCTGCACAAAGTGTTGGATGCTGTTACAGGAAAAAGTGAAATGGACAGTGGAAAAACTGTTCCACCTGCAATAGGGTTCTGTACAATGCCCAGCCCCGCAACTCCTCTGCCTGCTCCCAGTGCCCTGCCTCCGAACCCTGTAACAAGCCCTACAATGCCCATGCCTACTCCATCCACCCTACCGACCATTCCTGTCACAAGTCCTACAACTCCTCTGCCTTACCCAACCGCCCCACCGACCAGTCCTGTCACAAGTCCTACAGCTCCTCTGCCTTACCCAACCGCCCCACCGACCATTACTGTAACACCTTCTCCAACCCCCCTGCCGGCTCCTGCCCCCACAAACTATACTTTAACACTTCCTGCAGCTCCAGCGCCTACTCCATGTTTCATGCCGCCCAGAGCTCCTGTCCTCTCTGTGCGTCCCGTCATGACCGTGCAGAACCAAGTACCCTTCTACAGTCCTCTCGCTACAGCTGTGGTTAAAACAGTGCCCACTTATGTCATCAGGCAGCCTATTCCCCCAAGACCTGTAATTGCCACAGTAGTAGTTCCCCCTGTAGCCCCCGCTCCCACAGTGACTGTGGTGCAGAATTATTATGTGAATAAACCTTTTTAATATAGTTTAGTCATTCGTTTTCTGAGGGGGAGCATTTTTTTCACGGCAGACTATGAACCTTGCTGTGAACCAAACTTTTTCAAACTTATCTTTCACTTTTGATTGAAAAAGTTTGGTTGACAAAGGATTGGTTGATTCAGTTAAAGTTGTATATAATAACACGGTCAGCAACAGGGTGTTTTTTGTTTTTTGTTGTTGTTCTTACTATATATATATTTTTGGACAATTCTGTAAAAAGACATTTCAACAAAATAAAATTCTGATTAAAAAAGAGGACCATGGACATATACACAAGAAAAATGTAAAAAGATGCACAGCTTTAATCATGTCAATTGAGACCAGAAAAGCAATGTCTATTTAAATAAAACAAACTGAAGAGGTAAAAGGCTTTGTTTTCACTGGAGTGGAACAGCATGGGCCAGTTTGGTTCAGGTAAACACATCAACAGTGACCTAAAAGTGCAACAAAAGTTATGTTTCTACATCAGATATGAATTGTCTTTTAACATTTTTGATGCATTGCCACTAATTAATATAAAGAGAGAGTAAGTCCTGGTGTGTAGCTGCAAGAAAGACTGCAGAAAATGGAAATATCAGTATCATATAAGTGCTGTGGCCATCATTGTTCTGGTTCTGTCACAAAGTCATGCACTCAACACTGACAGCGCCATCTACTTTGTCTCTATAGAAGGCTCTGTCTGTTTATTGTTAGGTCTGCTGTTGAAAATACCATTGTAGAGGTCAAACCAGATGGATCGCTTTGTGTTTTGGTCCAAATTACAAAAAAAAAAACCCCAAAACATTTAAATTGCAGTGGGCAATCAGAGGACACTGGGGCTAAGGGGGTGGGGCCTTGAAGGGACACTTTAAAGGTGACTTTAATTATGAAGTGAAAACTACTAAACATGATGGGATTAAGTCACTGCAGAAATTTAAAGTGGCGCTAGACACGAACAATAAAAAACTATGTCTTTGTTTACATTATTGTATAGATCTGACTGTATGTTTGTTACTTTATTCATATTTCAGTCATAATATGTATCACTGCAAGTATCTGTCATTAAAAAACTATTGCTTTACCATGAATCTTCACTGTACTCCTCAACATTGTCATCCAAATAATCAAACAAAAAGGTAATTAACATCGACCAATGACAACAAAGCTAAAGCTACTAAACATGGACATAGCTGCTGTAGCGTCTAATACAACTCACCTGCTGTTATTTTTAGCATCTTCACTTTTGTTTGAATCCTTCGGAGACAGTACACACAGGTTTTTTAAGGCTTCTTAAGTTGAACAAAAGGGGATAAAGCACAAGAATATTGATTCTTCAATATTTGTTCCAGCACTCTGTAACAGTGAGGCCTGTTTGAAAATAGAGCTATTTATCCCACTGTTTTTATGCACTTCCTTGTTATCAGCAGTAATCATCTGCATATTATTCAACAAAAGCTCTTCAAGTCAGTGACACATGCTTATCAATGTACTTAAACTGGTCAAGCTGGTTCAAATCAAGAAGAACAGTGAGAAATATGTAAAAAAATAAATAATGCCGTGCCCATGTTGCACCACAGAGGGAGGAGCTCATATGCTCAAAATAAAAAGCCACTTGCTACTTTAAATCACAGCATTAACATCAAGATCCAACAACAGGTAAATTCAGTTCCATTAGTAATAAATACACAGTATTTGTTATTATTATTAATTAGTTGTTTTCTTGGGATCTTCTAGAGCAGTGGAGCAGAAAAGTATCCGAACAAGGTCAATGATCTCTGCCAAAGTTACACCTAATTTCATAGTAACTTCAGTCTAAGTACTTTTAACTAGTTTTTCCTCTAAGTGCATGTGTCTTTCTACAGCAGCAAGATGTCGACTGCGAAGTATGCCATGTCCGCCATAGACAAAATCTTGGCGTTATGCAGAGTCATCTTTCGGCTGGCCCAGAAAGTTCACACCAACAAAGAGCAGTGCCAACGAGTCGCCAAAAGGGCCAAAGCGTTCGAAGAGCTCTTTCTGTCAATCTGTCAGCGAGGTGTGGGCATGTTCTCTGACACAGTGATGAAGGCTTTACAAGAGCTTCTGGAGACTTTGTCCACGGCTGAGAACCTACTGAAAAAGTACAACAGTGATAATGGATTAGAGCGCTTTTTCAAGGCCAGCAATTATGAAGGCAAGTTCAGTCAGATTAATGAAAGACTGAATGATTCGTATCAGGTTCTTTCTATGGCTCTACAAATTGAACAACTGGACATGGCCTGCAACACAGGTTATGGGGCAAGCCCCTACTTTAGCCCAGTATGTCCAGTTCCAGTGCTTGTTCCCAATATGTTACCTCCTGTACCTGTAGCCAGACCTATTGCTACAGGGATTATGCCTTTTTATAATCCCATGCCAGCACCATTTATGCCTGGTAATTTCATACCGCCACCCTTCTTTTGGTAGCCCTAAGCAGTGGTGCGGCTACCCTCTAACCCAAATTTAACCTGCTCTGGAAAGGGTTAGCCATACAGAGTAAGTTTCTCTTTCTTCGGATATTTTATTTTGTCTTATGCATATAATGTATAAATAAGTCTTATGTAGTTTTTGTAACATCACCTTCTTTGTTTACATGTGCAGGGATGTTTTTAGATCTGCAGCAATCACAGACTAATTCACAAAGTGGTTAAAATGGTTAAGAAACATTTAAAGCAAGTAAAAAGCAGACATTTGGTATCACTCACTGGAGTTAATTAAAGGAAAACATATTATAAATGGGTTTCGTAAAAATATTAACCTGGAATCCCTAGTTATTGTACCTTCTTATGTTTAAGGTGATTACTTAAGGAATAAAAGACACATTAAGACTATGAATAGAAAGTGTAATCTAATAATGTGTCCAAATATTGGCGTATTAAAGCATCAATTTGCACTGTTTTTTGGATTATATGCCTTATGCGCACTTTCTGCCTGGGGCCACTGGGGCTTTTAGGAATGTCTTTGCATGACCCGTGAGTCATGTGTTACTCAATGAATTGTATTAATTTCTGGGGAAACTGGTCACACCTAGAACAATTATTCTTGGATGATCTGCCAACACCACAGCTGCTGTCAAATAGGCTCAGCAGCGTATGCACTTTCTGAGACTGCAAAAAGAGACACCTACAGATCCACCATAGAGAGCATCCTGGTGTACTGTGTTCAGTCTGGTCTGCTCCATAGAAAAAAAAAAGCTCTACAGAGAAATTAAAAATGAATTGGATGCTCTCTTTCTCTCTCTGGAGGACATTTCTTATAACAAATACTATTCCATCTGGAGCCACAAACGTGTCTGACACTACTGACATTATTTTATTTATGTATTAATGTGTTTTGTGAAACAACCTTTGCCAGTCTTCTTCTATGCTGTGAAATGCAGGTGCTAATTAGCATTACAGGGCATTATTACCACCTACTGTTGAGGAGTGTGAATATACTGCACTTTATTGAATAAAAATCCACTTCATATAAAAGCATGGATTTTATTTATTTTCTCTTTTCTTGCTTTCTTTTTTGTGTGTGGCAAAGGCCCGCAACCCACTGAAAACGATTGAGAACCACTGTTCAAATTCAAAACACTTTATTTGTCCCCAAGAGAGCAACATGGCAAAACACACAGACATAAAAACAGATCATGTGCAAAGTGCAAGACATTTAAAGTACTATCCCAGCGACCGCTTGTGACAAAGGGCTCAGTAACAAAGGGCTCAGTTGGTTTCAGGGAGAGAACTGTCTGTTAGGGACTGAGCATCAATGCAAAGCTGGAGCAGGGATGGGTCAGAGATTAATAGTTGGACTGCTGCTGGGACAAAGTTGGCTCTCCTCCTCTGTCTGTTCCTAAGCACTTAATAAGAGCAGCATCCATTTTATTTAATTTTACTATTATTATTATTTTTGCATGACAATAAAGGTGCTCCTTTCTAGAAAGCTGCAAAACAATTGTTGGAGCAACGAGGGAGGATGATAAATGGAAGTGACAAAAGTACAAAAGTTAGAGCTGCATATATGCTCTGATTGGATACAAACTAAAAAAGGTTCAACACAAGTGATTTCTTATTTGTTCTCAGCTCTGTGATAAAGAAACAAAGAATACATTTCCTGATATCCTGAGAGAGAGTTGTCTTTTTGTAAGGTTTATGAAACAGTGAGACTTTGAGGTTGCAAATATCACCATTCTAATGTGATATATAAACACACAGATCACTGATGTCTATGAGTAAATAATAGTCAAATCTTTATCTTAATTGACTCAAAAGCTCAGGTCTAATTGCTCTGTATGATTCCACTTTCTCTAACTCCCTGTTTCTGTCGGTCTACACTGATGCTGTCCATTCAGAGCTGAAGGGCCTCTGCCGCAATGTGTTCCATTAGGGTTGAAAAGACAATGTGCTGTCTTTACAGGTTTAATGAATGATGGAGCAGGTAAAAATAGCATCAGATATCAGAATTGACAGCAGCCACATGAATGGTTAGCTGCGTTTTTTCATCACTACATTTGTTATTAACGAAATGTAGTAGTCACAATCACTTCTCCTTTAACAAAGAAACCAAAACTAAAACACCGTGCCTTGTATTATGATAAACATCTCTTGCTCTCTGGGATTCCCATGTGGTTTATACATGTCTCAGTGTAACCCAGCGGCCTGTCAGATAATCTATAGACAAACAGCAGGTGGGGGTGGGATGGTGATGTATGGTTCTCCTTTAAGATGAGTATCCTCGGTGTGTCAGGGCCAAGAGGAACAGGAAATTGCGAGTTGCTGAGGGAGGGGCTAGGAAAGAGGCACTGTTTCATTTTCTCTCATTCAAACCTCTTGGTGAAAGCAGGCAGGGTTTCTGTGGTGTCTTCTTGCAGGTAAGGAGTGTTTTTGTATCATTTTAGCCCAGATACAGGTCAGGTTGTTTTGTTGCTATGAAGGGTGTGTCAGCTGCAGTGAAGTGGGAGGTCAATAAAACATCTCAAATCTTCACAGCAGTAGAGCTTTATTATGTTAACTCAGAATGGTAAAAAGCTGTTTTTCTTCATAGTCATTATCTTAAATACAGCTCTATGTTGTGATAGAGAGCTGTGGTTTTAAATGGTTCACTTCTGCATAAAGGTGTCTTCGTAAAGGTTGTGTAAAAACTGAAAAACTGAAATTGCAAACAATCTCGTGATTTGCTCATGAGACAAGAAATGGCATAGTCTGTATAGAAACACTTTTTTTAAAACAGTGAACAGGGAGACATTGTGGTGCGAGTTAATGACATTTGAAGGTTTAACATTTTTAGAGAAGAGGCAAAACAAGCCTCAACATGTTAAAGTAGGCTGTGTTGTGGTTTGTGAGAGCTGCTGTGGGTCACACAGAAAAGTACCTCTCACAGTCGGGGTATTTTCATTTTCAGATGGTTTCAAGTGTGGCATAATAATAATGAGACAGATGTAGATGCGTAGTAAAGGCTCAGATCCAATCCCAACACAAAATCAGATTTTATATGACCCAGATGGATTTATGCTGCCAACAGTCAAACCTAATCTTTCCCCTAAGGGCTATTATTGATGCAGTTACTAGTGTTGCCTAATTCAAAAAATGAAATACTCTTCATTTAAGACCAGCATCTTCTAATTCTGCTCGTCCTACTTTTACCAAGACTGAGGATTGAATACAGGACCTTCTGGGTGTGAGGCGACTCTGTTACATACATTTTACACACTTTACACACTTATGTTCCTTTAGTAAGACTTGCACTTAAAGTAATGCACTTCACTTGAGTAAATCTGCCTCTTTACTTCAGGCTATGTTTAAGTAAAAGACCATATTTTGTAAATAGCTGACACACAACTAAAAACACAAGTGAAACTCTCTTTGTCTGTACCGCAGTTTTAGTTTTCATAGTTTCATTTCCTGTTATGGACTGATTTCTTGAGACACAGGAGCCACATGGGTGTGTTATACCATCAACATGAATTCTTAATGGACCGTCTCCTCGAACACCTGAAACCTAAGGGCAAGATTCAGTTACACTCCTACCTTTTATGATATATATCTCTCAAACACAGTCAGCGTTAGATGTTTACATCTAACACAGTCTGGTTACAATAGCAGCTGTCAGTGGGTGGGATGTTCATACTTAGATTACACGCCAAGGAAACATTTATGTTTTGAAGTCAGTGGTCAAGTGTTGATATTTGAGTGACTGGACAAGAGCTATTGGGCAATGAATGTTTGGATATTGGTGGGGGGAGGAACAATAGGTAAACCATTGACAGGGCATCTGCGCTGGACAAACAAGTCGGAGCCATGAGCTTAACGCTCATCTGCCTAACATCTAAGAGATACAACAATGGTAATGTTTAAAGGCGCAGTTTCACAAAGGTTTATCCAGTCTTTATTATTATATATTTAAGTGGCTCCACAAAACTTATGCATACATAACGTATGTGGACTCAGTTACTGTAATGTTACTGTTTATAATCTGACTCAATTATTGGAGATTTTGTGGCGAGTCGACACAAATAAAATCTATACCAACCCACCTTTAGGTTCCACATGATGGCTCATAATTTGCATGGACATATGTGTTTTATTAAGAAATCAGAATTTTTCAAACTTATAACTTTATATTTCTTGGATATGTAATATTATTGACATGGTTTTAAATATTTTTTTAGCCAAGAAACGGTGCAAGAGAAGGTAGCAACATTAAACAAAGGTACTCGAGTCAGAATTGTTCCAGGTTCCTGGAGCATGTGGCGAGTGAACCACAGTAAACATGCTTTTTAAGGTAATTTGTTCTTAAACAACGCCATTTTGTTAATGATAAAGCATTTTTGTGTATAATCATAAACATGCTCATCAAGTGTTTAATGAAGCTCCCATGTACCTTCTTCTTGGAGCTTCTTCAGTCTCTAGAAACGCCTCTGTGAGCCTTAATGTCTACAGCCATATTTAAAATTATACTGCAGAGCGAGAAGTACTCATATGGAGGTGTTGAATACAAGTCGGATCAATACCACTGAGTAGAAGAGTAATTGTCTATTGAGAGATCATGGTCATAATGTTGTGACAGTTTGATTTACAGCTAACAGTGGCTTACACTGTTCTCTGTTTGTAGCTATGGACTTCATTGACCCAATCCTGTCTATTGCGTCTGAGATCTACACTCTGGTGGAAAATGTCAAGGCCAATAAGAAACGCTGTCGTCGGGTCGTGGAGAGAGTCAAAGCTTTGGAGGAGCTGGTGCGGTCCGTCCGAAAGAGAGACAAAGTCCTTACTTCTACAGAAGTGGACAAAGCCCTGAGGGAGCTGTCCATCACTCTGTCGTCTGCGAAGGACCTGATTGAGAAGTACACTCTGTCCAGTTGGGTGCAGCGTGTCCTGAAGTCGGGCAGCCACATGGACGAGTTCAACACCGTCAACGACCGTCTTAACGATGCCTTTCAGGTCCTGTCTGGGGCCCTGCAGGTGGAGCAAAGCAACATGCTGCACAAAGTGTTTGAGATGAGCTCCAGACAGAGACAGGACGAGGTGGACGGACGAGAGGACGACGCAGAGCTCAAGAAAGGTACGCTGTCTATCCTTGAATAAGCTTTGTACAAGAGTTTACCACATTCATTCATTAATAACAATTAATCGCAGTACTTTGAGCAGTGAAAATCTGGTACCAGCCCCTAACGGGTAAACAGAGGTGTTGCAATGGTGCGGGCAAACAGGATCTAGCTTTATGTTGTGAATTTGGCAGGTTTTTCTTTGCAGTTTTGTGTCAAACCTTTGTGAATGATAATGTAGCTCTGTATCATGAGTAACATTGAAGTTTCCTCTCCAAATGCAACAAGTAACAGGCCAGGACCAGTTCATGAATGAATCTTGTGTCTCAGTGGTGTATTGTATTGTTATATTTTGTTTCTTTTCTTCAGTGCTGCTGGACTACGTACAAATGCAGCAGGTTAAGATGGACGCCATGTTGAAAGAGTTCGAAGAGGTCAAAACTAATGTTACCAATATGGTGGACATGAGTGAGTATAAGAGAAGAGGAAGACAAAGCCTAGCACTGCAGTGATATGTGGTTTGTTTGTGGTTATGATGTTAAAGCAGAAGTCTCTTTCCTGTTTAATGTCCTGTTGTTACCGCAGTGAATAAACCCAGTGCCACAGATGAAGTCATCCGAATGATAAAACCAGAGGAGCTGAAGTACGATTTCCCTCAGAAGCCCTTCATGACGACCTCCACCTCAGAGGTTTACAAAGGAGAGTATCGTGGTTTCACTGTGGCCATAAAAAGATTCATCGATCCAGTCGACACCTGCCTCAGGTCGGGACCAAACTTCACCACCACAGCCACTGAAACAAAAACCAAGACATGTTTACATATTATTTCATCAAAAGCTTTTATGGCCGATACATTTATTAAATCACAGTAGTCCACTAACCAACACTTCAACATATAATGGATTGTTTCAAGTAACAACACACAATTCAATAACGTTTATTTACATAATACACTGAGATTAAAAAGTTATATTGATTAACTCTTTTTGATTTGGTCCAGGTCACAGTGTTTATTAGTTGAATGTTCATCACAGAAATTGTTTATCTTCTCTGGGTGTCAAGCTCATTTTAGTTCAGGGGCCACATACTGCCCAATTGAAGTGGGCTGGATCAGTCAAATAGTGGCATAATAACCTATTAATAACATTTGTTTTAGTGCAAAATTGTCGATTACATTATAATGTCAGTGCTGTCAAAAGCCTATAGCATGTATGTTTTCACAAATTCACCCTCACAATATGGCTAATGCTATTTACCTAGCAATGAAGTAGCTTTTGGGCAATGAGAGTGTTATTTTGACAGCAAAAGAGTTATTTCCTTGCTGCCATGTGCTGTTTAGTTCTGAATCTCTGTGTTATGTTATGTCCGGTCCTCTCACTAAAACAATGTGACCCTCAGTGGAAGGAAGTGGAAGTTAGGAATAGCATTTACTTTAATGTAAAAATTGCATTTAATGTCTTTTGCACTTTCCGAATTCACCCCTCAGGTCGGATTGTACCCATGTTTGACACGCCTGCTCTATATGCATGAATTATTTTAGATTTTCTCTTTTTGTTTTCACATTTAGTGAGATCCGGTCAGTATTTGAAAAGGAAGTTGAAACCATGAGGCGTTTTGAGTCGCCCAACATCCTGCGAATGTTCGGCATCTGTGTCAGGAATGAAGAAGGTAAATAGCCACATGAACTAATTATGAACAACAACACAGAAAGGCAGGGGGATGTTTGGGGCTTAGCGTTGTAATTAGATCAAGTATGGGTCATTGTTGCTGGGTTGAGTCTAAAAACTGCATTGTTAACTTTTGACTTTCTGAACTGTGAGTCAATTAATTTGGAAACTAAAAGAAATAAACTTAATCTTTATAATAATGTGCCATGTCTTTGTCACTGCCTTTAGGCCCCAACCCAGAGTTTCTGATCATCATGGAGTACTGTGAAAAGGGCAGTCTGCGCGAGGTTTTGGACTCTGACTCTAAACTGTCATGGACCAGAAAGGCTCGAATGTGTTTGGACGCAGCTCAAGGTCTTTACCGGTGAGTACATAACAAATCATCTCATTCTCAAACTTAGAACAAAAAAAAGAGGCAAATGCTTGGGTTTATATATGAATGTATCCAAAATCTGTGCTTTATCTTAGGCTGCATCAGACTGAAGTGAAATCAAAAGTCCATGGATGCATCAACAGCAGCAAGTTTCTTGTTGCTGAAGGCTACAGAGTCAAGGTACAGCAGCTGATGCATGCTGGGATTTCTTAATCATTTTTGTAATAGTGTCCATTTTTTAAATAAAGATTGTCAAGAAGATGAAATTGCTTACAGTTCAACAGGCTTCTTTGAACCATAAAATTTAGAAATGATCTATATGTAAGAAAATAGTAGTGACAGTGACAATGTTTAGTATGTATTCTCCAAAAATGCAGTTAGTAATGAATCAATAAATTAGGAAATCAAATCACTCCAAAAAATCCAAGGAAGACAAAACTAAGAGGCTCCCATGTTTACAATAAAGTATGACAGGACAATATGGACCCAAAAGGATATCTTAATATATTTAGCTGAAGTCGCTGGGGCAAATGTTTAGAATGCCTCCTGGACAACTTCCTGGTGAAGTGTTCTAGGAATGTCCCATGAGAGGAGGTCCCTTATGTTACCAAGGCATTTTTACAGACACTTGCTAAATACCAATATGTACTTGAAGCAATGGCACCTAAACAACACAAGAAACTGGACACATTGCTAAAAAAAAAAAAGGTTCCTGAATAAAATAAACACAGTTGCACAATCAGTGATCTTAAATCTCGGAAAGTACATCAACCGCTCTTGCAATTTTGTATTTCGATTTTAAAGGTTTATGTGCTTTAAGTAAAATCAGAACTCATATAAGCAGGAAGAAGGAAAGTACAGGAAAGAACTGATTGCTCTACACGTATAATTATTATAGTCTCATTACATATCTTGTTGCAAATCTCCGAATATATGTTGGAAACTTTATATATCTCATCCTAACAATACAATTATGCCTTTCTGTTGCATAAGACATACAGGATGTGTCTTAAATGAACAACAGCCCTATGAGCTTTACTTTCACTCCAGGTTTGAATGTTGAACAAAATATAACTAAAAAAGATTAAATATTTTAAGTTAAATTGCATTTGAGATATAGTGGTTTAATATTGGATGTATTGTGCCTGACTCATTGGTTTGCTGTAGATGACGTGACTCCTGATGTTTTTTTTGGGTTTTTTTTTTGGTCAGTTAGGAGGCTTTGAACTGGCCAAAACCGAGACGTCACTGAAGAGGAGCAACAAGGACAGAGTGATCCGGTCACTGTGCTACTCGTCTCCTCAGATGCTCGGCAACATCAACCACATCTACAGCAAAGAGTGTGAAGTGTACAGGTCAGACACCACATGATATAACTGTTCTTTTCTGTACATTTTTATCAGTTATGTGCAAAGATACAATCGACTAATTGACGTATTAATCACATATTACCAGTTGATTGAGTAAACTAATCAGATATTTACTCTCTGACAGCTTTGGCATTGTCTTGTGGGAAATTGCAACTCGTCTTAATCCTTTTGAAGGTGTGTATCTTTGACAGTGTTTTAACATCACATTGATTTCTTGGAGAAAAAAAATGCTACTTGCTGTCTGTCTTTGTGTGTGTTTTTGTAGGTTGTTCAAATAAAGAAATCCTACAAAAAGTGTGCAAAGAGAAATATATGGAGCCACTTCCTGATGACTGTCCTGAAGCCCTGGGAAATCTGATCAATGCGTGTCGGGCCTACGAGGGCTTCCACAGACCATCAGCTGGAGGTACACGAGGTCTACTTTTACATATTTTGTCTCAAGTTATTGTGGGATAAAAAAGGCAACCAGTATTGTGCAAACCAATTCATATTTCATATTTTATGTTTGACCAGGCTCAAACACCTTAACTCCCAGCCTCTTCTAACTAAAATTCTAACTGAAGAAAATCGTTCACTCAGTTCAACGGTAGCTGAGAAAGTAGCTATCCCAAAGCAAATTAAAATGGATTTATGTTATTGTTGGCAAATGTGTATGGTATAACTAAGCAAGCGACTTGATTTGGATGTGTCCGTAATACAGGTTTAGACAATTTTCACTCAATAAAGGTTTTTTGCCTCTGAGCTGTGCAACTAAAAACCCGTTAAACACACCTACTACTAAATCAATATCTGGTTTGCAGAAAATAATTATCGTCTTTGCTCAAGATATGTATGTATTTATTTATTTTTTATAATACCTTCAGAAAAAGGGTAAAAACACATGGCATTATTGGAAGAGGTCAAATGCATTACAATATGAATACTGGTATCAAATTCTGGACAATCCTAATTATGAGACTTGTTATTGGCCCCATCTACCATTCAGAACAAATGATGTACTTTTCCCACTGCTACTTTTGTATGTTATATCAATCAAAGATAGAAAATTGCATTAAAACGTCATGTTACCTCCAGTCACTTGGTCAAATTTTTCATCAGCTTTATATTATTGATATATAGAGTTCATACAGAGTCTATAAATAATATGCAGGCTATGATTTTTATTGGAAACTGACAAATAAATTGGCTAATGTTGTTATCGTTTGTCTTTTGCAGTGCTGGTGGATAAACTACGCAGTGTGGTGGCACAGCTTGAAGCAGTTTAAAGTCTACCTCTGAATCAGTAAAATTCACTTAAAGAAGCATTTCAAAAAGTTGTGTTTACCTGATGAAACGTATAGGAATGTATGTTAACTTTACTACATATCAACAGCTACATGAAGAGCCAACATTGTGCAATGAAATGAGACTGTGTTTGTTTATAGCAACAATATTTGTATAACTCTGTCTAAACTGAAACTAATTGTATCACAGACTGTTATAAATGGAAATAGCTCTACCATGTGGCACAGCTGCAAATACTGCAAACTTGCACTTATTTGTAGGATGCCAAAGAGTTTGTTGCAATAAATTATAGGCTCAGTTTGATTATAACACAGCAATTTATAAAAAGTCTAAGGATATGTTGCTGTAGCCATTTGTGGCAAATCTGTTTGTATTGTTAAACTATGCAGATAAATTATTCAGATGTGCAGCACTAAATATGCCTTGTGTTTTTGTGCCATATCTTGCATAACTCTGCACAATTGTTTGAGTGTGTTTCTCTGTTAAATGTGAGTGCAGCTGTTTGAACACAAGTTTTTTGCATGTCACGCGGATGTTTGATGGAAATATCCAATAAATATGCCAGCAAATAGAACTGGCTTTGTTGTGTCAATGTTAAATGTCAATACAAGATAAAAGTGTTTTCAACAAATGGTTTCTGTCTGTGAATCTCATTTGACATAAGGTTATTGTTTGTTTAGTTTTTAGTAGTTTTAGTAGTTAAAACACATCTGTTTTTTAGTATGTAAAAAACAACAAAGGCTCCAGCCACCCGCGACCACAAACCGGACTAAGCAGTAGAAAATGAATAAATGAATGAAAACAAAAAACAACAAAAAACATGTTGCTCCAATAAACCCTAGTGTTGTGTAGTGTTTTGATGAGAGACACAAACCACCTTTGGCTCTAGTCTTTGTGATCAGTGTGAGGAGAGAGAAACACTGGAGCATGTCCTGTCATCATCATGCAGTAAAACAGTGAACAAAGAAGGATGTTGGTTGCAGGACTTTAGACACGAAAAGAAGAAAAGAATGAACCTAGAGTTAAAGACAATGTCGAGTGTGGAGAGACAGAGGAGGGGAGAAAACTGATAGTAAAGTTCCTGAGAGACACTGGCCTAATTAATAGAACATAGAATAGAAGAAAGGTAAGCTATGGAGTAACAAGTCCAGAAGGTGGCAGTAATGTAACGCTGCGGATGCCAGCTGCCATAAAACCCCAAAGAAGAAGAAGAAAAAACCGTGACGTCAGTGCAGGATGGGGCGGGGCGAGTGGATGGGCACCGGGAGATTCGAGCTCGAACTAAAATAACCTACAAAAAGACCAGATATTACCCAAAGACATTATGCTGATATTCATTATTTTGATTTAGCAGCTACGGGGCCATGTTGTTAAAGCGTTTGCACTTCCACAGCCACATCTGCAACGGTTAACTAGACCTTAATTTCCTCCAAGGTAAGCGCCCCTCTCGGACCCGCGAAGTTAGCACGTCGCTTAGCTACCTCTGCTAGTGGTGCTAACAAGAATTGTCACCACCCAATTTGCACTAGGCGCGCTGTGTTAGGTAATTACTTTTTAAATGATTCAATAACTTACTTATATATTTCCGCACATTGTCTTGTAAGCTGTACGCAAGCAAAACAAATGCAACAACGTCCCTTAATCTTGTGCGTGAAAATCATCACACGAGGCAGATATGTCTTTCATTTTTATCTAAATGTTTAATTGTTTAATGAGCACAGTTGTGTTAGCGAATAAACTTAATTTCTCATTTAATAAAACCGAGGAATTGTTCTGAGCATAAAGAAGCCCGATAGGCGCAAACTAAAATCTAACTTGTTTGTCTGCGTGAGGATGCCATACTAAAGATGTTAGCCTTGTACACGCATGCGCTATGCATGTTTTGAAGCAAATCGGGTAGCAAGTACGTCCAAAGTAGCGATGCAAATCGGGTAGCGACAAAAACCTTATCTGCTCTTTAAACCATTTATCACAGCAACCACATAACAACAGATATAGGCTAAGGCTCTTTTGATGTATTTCTTTTACAGACCATAAATTAAACATTGGCCATACTTAATCCACACGAATACAAGTTAGCTAAACAAAACACCCCGATCAATATACTATACTCTTAAACCATATGTTCTTGTAGTTGTTGTTTTTATCGGAGGTGACCGTTTCTGATTAGCTTCATAAAAAGGTAATTAAGTGTTGAGCTCTGTATAGACCGTTGTTGTTTTGCTCGTAGGCCTCATAGACCTCGGGCTGGAGTTCTGTTATTCCTCAGGGTCCTCTGCTGTTGCCCCTAAGAATATACTCCGTTACTTTGGAGCAACTTTCAGAAATAAATTGTTATTTACACTTTTAAAAGGGACTTAAACTTTATAATACTCTTAACGAATTAATCACGAATTGGTGTTACTATTTGTTTGTTTGTGTATGTATTCCTTCATTTATTTGTAGATACCTTGCTACTGATGTATGTACATCTTATTAATTTACTTCTTGCTTGTGAAACATAACAGATCTGTTTTATTATTATTGGTCTCAATAAAAATATATAATATGTTAAGTATTATTTTTGGGTTCACATGTCAGGGCACGGTATCAAAGACAGGACTCTTTTGCAATTTCCCCACTGTGGGACTAATAAAGGTTTTTTTTAGTTTTTAGCAACTATAGCGCCAGATCAATAGCAGCAGTCGTACAGTCAAAGGTCTTGTACAAAGCTGTTTGTAGGTGAGAGATGGTTATAGAGCAAGCTGTTATCCAGGCTCAAGGGGAGGTTGTGGAAAACAGAAATGAGCAGTGGCTTGGTTTAGCTTGGGTTTATGTATGTATGTATGCATGTATGAATGGCACAATCAATGCTGGGGTTGTGCTGCTGGTTTATTTATTCATACATTTTGCTTAAAATGCTTGAAACATTATACTTGTTACTTAACGAGCACTACTCTGTGCCTCTCTAAAGTCTAAACCCTGGCTACAACCCTGTTAGAACGTTACAGACAAGTACCTCAAATATGTGAAGCCATACTTATATTGTGCTCTTGCAGATGGAGGCTATGGAGGTGGACTTCCCTGTCGAGGTCCAGGCAGGAAGCAGCGGACGACTAGAGGCCCCCGCTGGAGCAGCTGAGGGTCGAGCAGCAGACACAGATGAAGTGGACGCCGTGTCCAACTCAGGCAGCAGCACAGAGGTGGATGAAGATGAGGATGAGGAGGGAAGGGGACAGGCTGCTCCTCCTCGGCTTCCTGCGACTTGGGCGTTTAGTCAGAGAGCAGTGGGTGGATCTACTACTACTACACCTATTCGCAGGAGACTGAGGTGGGATTAATACAAATAAAACAGACATATTTTTGCTGAAAATGACATTTAGCCAGGACACTTTCCCGTTATACTACTTCTTTTGCTGCTGATCCTTTCCTAGACCAGCTCTGAATGGGTCCTCATGTGGGATTACAGGACACATTTTTTAAGAACATTTTAATGCCAGGTTTGAACAGGGCTTTCCGTGTACTATATAAACAACTATTAAATTCTGTACATTGTGCTCCAACAGCACACTTTATAATATACCCTTTTAACATTAGGGATGACAACAGAAGCCATTTTTTAAATATTAATTTGTATGTATGCTCCAGGCAGGGGCTCAGGGTGCACTATCCCAGTCAGACGGCTGCTTCCTCAAGAGGTTTCCCAGACTTCCTTCTCCGAGCACCAGCTGCAAGTGCGGCCGACCCTGAGTCCAGCAGCACCACAGACATCAGTGAGTCTGAAGAAGAGGACGCCAATAACAGAGGAGCCTCAGCTGCTGTGGAGACGGCCCCACCTGTCCCACCCGTCCCACCTGCAAGCCCTCGTATCAGCACCACTGTCCCACCAACAGAAGCACAAGAAGCAAGTGAGTTGTCAGGCTCCTATGTGTCTTGGCAAACCGGTAAATTAGGCTTTACTTTAGCCAAAGAAATGACCTGGCAATTGAAAATATTGTCCTTCAGTGATGGTGTAAAATGTTGTTGCAACAAGCGTGAAGTAAAAAGCATAAGCTGTTTGCTGTATATTGTGTGTTGTAGTTTTTTTTTTCTCTTTTCAAAGGCACCAGTTCAGCTTTAGGCACCGAGAGGACAGAAGCTCAAAGTCAGGCTGTCCAGGTAACTGAGACCTTCTCTCTGATTCATTGCCAGTGATCCTCAGGCTGTAAATTTTGGATCATTAGTTCTATATTTTCCTTCGTTTTTATTGTAGCCAACCCAGGCAGATCCAGCCTCTGTCTTGTTGACACACAGTGAGGAAGGAGAAGGCGATATGTGCACCATATGCTTCGAGCCGTGGACGACAGCCGGTGACCACAGACCGTCCGCCTTGCGCTGTGGACATCTCTTTGGCTTCACGTGTATACAGCGGTGGCTCAAAGCAGCTGGAGCGTCTGCCAAATGTCCACAGGTCTGCAGCTGCACATGCGTCCCACAGGAAGTCACATCAGGGCTGGTTTTAGTCACATACTCATTGATTCTGTTTTCTCCACAGTGCAACAAGAAAGCAAAGCGGTCAGACATTGTCAAGCTCTATGTCACAAAACTGAGAGCACTTGACAACTCTGAGCAAGAGAGTTTAAAGAGGTGATTGATAATAGATTAAATGATACTGTAGAATCAATACAATACAAAGGCTGCATCCTAGTAAGGCTTAAATCCATCTTCTCTATAGACTTCATGCAAAAAATAGAAATGTGGTTACTGTATAGGTTTTTTTGGAGTTGAAATACGTATGTCGTGTCTTTGCAGAGCGTTGGAGCAAGAGCAGTCTTTGCGGAGAAAAGCAGAACTGGAGTTAGCACAGGACAAACTTAGACTGGAGGTGGTGACCAACAAGTGCCGCCAAATGCAAAAGGAAGTACAGGTATCAACAAATAATTACGGCTTTTTTACTATTAGGTCTTAGTGTCATGAGTAGGGCCAATGAAAGTGACAGCAGTGGCAAAATAATTTCTAATAAATTCTTCTTCTTACATGAGTAAACATATAAAGAGATTAGTACAAATGAACTCTTGGAAACGCAGACAAACTGATTCACCTTTTTACTCAGTACACTTGTTTCTTCTCACTTCTGAAATTTTGTCGATCTTTTTGCAGGAGTTGCGAGTTCTGATGTCTCAAACGGTTAGAAAGTTAGTTCCCTGTAGCTCGGCCTCTTCCTCCTCAGGATCGAGTCCGCTGCTCCCTGGTACATCACAGAGACCCGACGGCTCCAGATCGGCTCAGTACAGTTTCTCTAAAGCTGTGCTGATGTCCCAGGCCGGGGGCTGCAGAGTTTTAGCCTACTGTGAACCTCTGAGCTGCCTTCTGGCCTCTCAGCCCTCCCCTCACTCAACACTGGTCCCAGGTCAGTCTTTGAATGTTGTCATGATTTTTTTGTACATGTCTAGCACACAACAAAAAACAAGTCTGTACAGAAAGCTTTGTTGAAAACCAGTAAATATACTCATGCTTATTTTGGGTTTGTCCTTTGTCAGGTTGTGGGATCAAGAAGATGAGTGTTGTGAACATGAAGGCGAGTCAGTACGTTCCGATCCACAGCAAACAGATCAGAGGCCTGTCTTTCAACAAACAGAACGACAGTCTGCTGCTGTCTGCTGCTCTGGACAACACCATCAAACTCACCAGGTATAACTGAATTTAACTTTACTGTACAAGCTGAAGGTGATTTGTAGTAACATACTGATTTCATTTGGGCCACAGCCTGCTGACCAACACTGTGGTTCAGACCTATAACGCCGGTAAACCTGTGTGGAGCTGCTGTTGGTGCCTGGACAACAGCAACTACGTCTACGCCGGTCTGATCAACGGCTCGGTGCTCGTTTACGACACGAGAGACACCAGCACGCACATCCAGGAGCTGCAGCCGCTGCGATCCAGGTACAATTAAAGCACAGGGTCACATTTTACTTTAACAGATTTAAAGTTACTGTTGAAAAAAAAGTACTTCATTAGTTATGGCTGGACTAGTAATATTTAAATAATTGATAAACGTAAAGAACCTTAAATAGCTGGGCTCAATTTGAGGACTAAACCTTTCAACTATCAAGGTAAAAAATATTCATCTTAATGACAGTAATTCAATTATGAGTTATATACAGATTTCAGAGGCATGTTGATGCTTTACCAAGTGACTGGCCATAAAAGAGACATGTTAAAACCTATTTACACCTCATTTACTGTGTGATTTACTTTTATCATGTTGATTACTGTAAAACATGTCAATACAGTGGTGTGTAGGAAAAAAACGCTATGCATTTTGGTATAGCAGTATCAGAGGAGGTCATAGTACAAATTCAAAAGGCTGGTGTGCTGGTATTGGTATCTCAACAGTCTTACTCCTGGCCAAACCAAATGCTTCATATCCCAGAAAAAAGAAGAAAAAGGAAGTCTTAGATTTTACCGAACACACTGATGAACATTGATGCCTACCTTTCATCTGTTTGTGTTTGTTTTCAGGTGTCCTGTAGCGTCTCTGTGCTACGTTCCTCGTGCGGCCTCCAGCTCCTTCCCATGTGGGGGGCTAATCGCTGGATCTCTGGAGGGGGCCTGTTTCTGGGAGCAGGTGAACGAAACCACCTATAGACCCCACGCCCTGCCGCTGGAGACATCCGGGTGCACTGACATCCAGGTGGAGTCTGAGAGTAGGCACTGTATGGTCACGTACAGGCCAGGTGAGCACTGACATCACTAATGTCACAATACTCACTCAGCTGCTCAGGTCTATATGAATGACCACTCTAGTTGTTATTTAGTTTTTGCTTTGTCCATGAAATTATAATCATTACAGGTTGTTTTACTGGAACCTGCCAGGGTTTGAGTCTCTGTTTGGGCCATGTCCTAACTCCCTCTTATAGGTGCATTGTACTTATTTACTGAATTTTTGATATGGTTTTTGGTAGTGACATACATTTACACAGTACATTTAAACCTCCATAGAGCCGATTACTTTATTCATAGCAAACAGTATCTTCAAATTTGCAGCAGATGTCGCCAAAGTCTATGCACTCCTTTTATCTTACTTTCTGGGAGTGATTTTCATCTCTATCATTTTGTTGAAACAAAAAACACTGACACTGTTTATGAATTCGTACATTTAAATAGAACGACCTTCAGACATTTTCTCTGCGTGACATTCTAAAATCCACTCTTTTCTCTGTTGTCAGGCCGCTCTAACCCGTCTCTCCGCTGCGTCCTGATGGCTCTGAACCGGACGCCGCAGCAGGACTCCGGTGAGCTGCCCGTCTGCTCCTGTACTCCTGTTCAGACCTTTAACGCCGGCTCGTCCTGCAAACTGCTCACCAGAAACGCAGTCTTCAAGAGTCCAGACGGAGGAGGGACACTGGTCTGTGCTGGAGACGAGGCCTCCAACTCCACTATGGTCAGTGTACATCCCAATAGTATCTGCTTTGTTGGGTTTTATGCTGCTTCATGGCTTATTATCTGTATTATTTTTATTCAGAATTCATTTTATTTAGTCCGTATCATTCAAAAACACTTTCCTATTTACTTGGCATGACAAATTACAGACAGACATTATACCATATAAATATCCACCATGTTGCTCAAGTTAGGATTTTTTTCCTAGCAGTGTGTTGTCTATATCTGGATTCCTTTCCCAGCCCTTGTTGGTCCAACATTCATCCAGAAAATGTTCATTTCTTGCCAATGTACTAAATGTGAAATCAAGCATATATGAGATTATTTGTGTGATGTCTAAGGAGACGAATGCTATGTGATGGGAATCTGCATCCTCTTTTTTACAATACACCTCTAAAAGGAGAAGCAAAAGGAGACAATATGAGAGATTGCTCTGAAACTGTTAGCTGCCTTTGATTTCAGAGAGGACTGAGAGAAATAGACAGTTTAGTGACATTTACAGGTTTGCCACATTTTCTGATAAACCTTGATATTTAGAGTTGCCATGGAAATGACCCAGAATTTAAACAAATGTGTGAAGAATAGTCAGGATTAACTACACCCTTATACGATTATTATTGTTTCATAATGCTGTCATAATTTGTTGAGTAAAAGTAATGGAAACATCCTGCAAAATGATTTTATTAAGAGTGGGAATCCTGAATTATTTAGTGAGCTGACTGTTACAGTTATTTAAGTTTTTAATCTACAGAAACAGATTTTTTATTTTTTTTTTTAAAGTAAAAGCTTTTTTACTATCTAAACTGTCGAAACTTGAGTGTATCCCTGGCAGGTAGCACAGATAACATCTCCTCTTACTGCTGCCTGATAAGAGTCTTGTGCAGGGACTCTCTATTGGTCTTTGTCTGCCTGCCTTTATTCACTGACACTTCCATTCATCCTCTGTTCTCATCATGTTTCTAACCCTTCCTCCTCCTCTTCCTCAGGTGTGGGACGCCGGCAGCGGTGTTTTGCTTCAGAAGCTCCCGGCCGACCTCCCCGTTCTGGACATTAGCCCTTTCTCAGTGAACGGAGAACACTTTCTGGCGTCGCTCACAGAGAAGATGCTGAAGCTGTACAAGTGGGAGTGAACTGGACACATTCCCAGACTCTGCGTCGAACTGTGTGGCGGAAAAACAAATGCTGCTAAGCTTTCAACTCGGAGTTTACACATTTCCAAGTCTTCAACCGGGAGTAGAGTGTAAAAAAAACATTCACATTATTTTGTTTTTAGCTTGATCACTCGAAAACTCCAACATCTTGTCTTGGGATTAAGTTTCTGTTTATGATTGGATCTGGAGTAGCCAGCTCCGGTCGTTCTGTTCTCATCCTGTCCTGTGTCTGACTTACTTCTCAGACATCTGTTTGACTATTTTTTTGCCATACATTATCATGGAATGAAAATAGGTTGACTTCACTATTGCCCTTTCCACATATACATAGGTATTTTTTGAAAACATTGCCTTTTCTGTGTATTTTGGTCATGTCATAGGTCACAGATTTACAGAAACTCTTTACCTTATTTATGTGCAGACAAAAGAGACAGATTTTTTTCCGAAACATGACATCTTTTTAAAAATACCTGTGTATGTGTGGACTTGGCCTCTGTCACAGCCCTTGACACACTGGCATTGGGTGTTTAACTGCAAAGAAAAGCCAGTTTCCACCAAACAGTACAGTAAAGTTCAGAGCAATTTCATCTTAGAGGGTACTTTCTGGCCTTTGTTTACGCTTTATGCTGTGTAGTTGGATAAAAATAGTGACGTGAACTACCTAAATAGTGACCTATTGCTAGCATGGCACAAGTTTCTATGTGATATATAAAGTGTATTGCAACGGAACTGTTAAGATGGAGATGTGTTGCCATTAATTAGAGATAAGAAGTGTCTAAATTATCTTGAGAGGCTGGAGGTACAGTATATTATGTTGAATTTACTGCCAGAACGAGAAGGTTGGTTCTCTTCTTTTTTAGCTTCAAACATAAAAATGAACAGAGCTGTGCCATAATCAACATTTTAGGTAACTGACCTTCATAGTGTTTTGTGGTAAAAAAAAATAAAAAAATTCATGTAACACTGCACTGTGTTTAGGCCAGTCTCACAGCACCAGGTCCTAAATGTTAAAACTCCAAAAAAAGAAAGTGGGGCAGTACAATAATGACTCATTTTGTCTTGACAAACACAAAAAGGCTCTGTAGCAAACTGAATCATACTGTACTGTTTTGGAACCGAGGCTTTTAGAACCCGTATATTCACTTCGAAATGAGTTTTTTCAATTGTATGAGCAGTACTTTTGCTGGAAAAGGACCCAGTCTGTTTTTTCACTATTGCTTCAATTCAATCACAAATGACCCAGTTGGGGTGTTTGGATCTGGGGCCAGGTTGTGTGCCTTAAGACCTGGCTGTGACGCTGACCACGTGTAATTTGATCATTCAGGATGTAATTTAATGCCAGCTCTGAACTTGACCCGAGAAGTGACGCATTCGGGGAATCGGTCAGTGTTTGGATCAGCTGCTCAGCCCCAAAACCGTGTACGTTTGTGATGTTTTGAGCGTGACATTTTACTTACTACTTACTATTTAATTTTCAGGCGTCTGTTTTAACATTTTAAATTATTTTATATCTTTTGGCTTTAACATCAGGACATCATAGATTTCTCTTTCTCTAGATGCAAATCTCAGACTGTTCAGATTCAGTCACAGAAATTTAATTGACTTTTACGGCACATAAAGATGTGGGTGGAAAAGGCACAAGGCAACACTACAATGAGCAGTACAATTTTTCTTTTTAATTTGGCTGACAATGCACAAAACCACAATGATTGATAAATTAGTCATCAACCAAGGACTTCTGTTTTCAGTTTATCAATTGTTTTGTTGCAGGTAATCATATTGTAATAGCCTCTTAATGAGATTATCTGACAGTAAAATGTGAGTAATGTGTGGTTTATTTTCCACATCAAAAGGCCCATTACGACAGCTCATTTCATCAGTTGTCCAAAATTAAAGAGTGTATTTGTAATGAGCAAAGCTGGTAGCCGCAACGAAAACAGTGCTCAACATATTTGTATTTTAAGCTTTAATTTTTGGTTTTAAACTCTGCTCCCGGTTGAACATCAAGTGCCAAACAACCGCTGCAGTTGTATAGACTTGTTTTTGAGGGAGCTGTGTGTACATATGTGTGTATTTTATACCAACTGTTTGTGTACAACTTTAATGTTAATAAAGAGTTATTTTGATCAAGAATGATTTCCAATGTTTTTTTGTGTTCTTGTCAAACCACAGCTATTCATGTGCACAGGGATTATTTTAAAGGCTACCAGTTATTATGGTGCCTGCCCACAGACAAAAGGCAAATTTCTTCTAATACTATTATAAGCAGTATCACAGAGAGCTGCCAAAAATGTGATGGCATATAGACTTTGGTAAAGGAAGTTTGTTGCAGCTCAGTTGCAAATAAACACTAATGAAAACCAACAAAATAAATATGAATAATACAGTAACATAAAGCAATATATGTGAATATGGAATATATATGATATACATAAAAAGTTTATGAATTATGCATTCAATTAATCTTGCATTCAACAAGAAATGGAAGGGAAATATCTTGCATGAAGGTGAGTTACTGTAAAGCTGAATATAGTTACAACAAAAAACAGAATTTAACACATTTGAATAGTCTCAATAATACCCTAATTGGGGGAAAAAAAATACAAATTTTAACTGTGGAAATGACCTGGAAAATTATCAAAATGTCCTAAAAATACTACATATTGTCCTGGAAAATGATAGCTTTCTGTTCTTTTTAGATTGTGTATGTACAGTTTTGTGTGTTTGAAACTCACCTTGATTTAGATGCTTAGATTAAAGTTTGAGTTTTGGCCCTCTGAGTGTTTGTTGTTTGGTTTTTTTTTTAAAAAAAAAAAAAGGGAGGAAAAAATTTTTTTTTGGGGGTTACTAAAAAAAAAAAAAAAAAAAAAAAGGAAAGAAAAAAGGGAGCCCGTAAAAAAAAAAGTAATTGGGGAGAAAAGGAAGGGGGGAGAAAAAGGAGGGATTGGGAGGTAGGGGGAGGGTAAAAGGGGGAAAAAAAAATAAAACAAGAGTGACAGAAAAGAGGAAGGTTCACTTTGACAATTGGATTAAAATAATAATCATTTAACTCCAATTGCTAATAAAGAGTGAACTCTAGTCTTCCTCATAGTGTTTATGACCTCTGTCAACCAACTATATTTGTACTTTATTTATCATTTGCTTCACATTTGTGCTGACTAGATAAATAGACCAGTCACAGCCTCCATTTTTATATACGTTAAGGTTTGAACACATAGTTAAGTTTTATCTAGCTTTAATTGTTAACATATAGCTGTGTAATCTGCTCCAGAGCGTATCTAGTTTGTTTACTCAGTGTGATAATCTCTTTAAATTAACTGTGGCTTCTTAGAAAAACCAAACGTGGCACTGTGCTCAATACACTCCAGTATAGGGCCATGGTTTTTGTGATATGTATCTGTGAGGTCAGATTCTTCATTGTACTGTGCTACACTAACTCTACTGCACTGTTGTTAGGTAAATGACAAAAGAGTGAGTAATGCTGCAGGGCAGGTCTTTTAGTTTAGGAGGAAAAAGGTCTATGCACAGATCAGATGAATGTAGATAACAGTCGACAGTAGCCTCCGGCGTGTGTTTTTAACATGAGCAATAATTGCTTCAAGTTTAAAATACATTTTCTTTATTTCATTTATATTCAAGAATTTGTCTGTTGCCCACTTCTTGCAGCATTTGTAACAATGATAATAGGAAAAGTGTGGTTGTTTATTCAGGGAGGAAGGCATGCTTCACTCTGCACTGATCTGTTGTTTTAAATGGCTGAAATCTGTTTTTTTGGGGGAGTTCAGCTGTTAAAATATGACTGAAGGACACTTTTAACGCTTTGTGATATGTTGTGTTTGTTTTATTCTCTTGTTAATGACTAATAGAGCTCCAAACAAATTAATTTTACAGTATTGTCACATTTAGATATATTAATAAGTGTACTTTTTGTCCAAATCAGCGTCAGGTTGTATATTTTTATGCAGGAAATCTATTGTCTTGCTTTTTTGCCAGGGATGTCCCAGTACACATTTGTGAACCATACAGATGTTTCAGAGCCAGATTAAAGGAAAAAATGTTGCAATTCTCCTTAAACCTTTTCAGCAAATAATAAATTACACACAAATTCATATATAAACAGTATGGGCCTATTATTAAATATACTGGACGTTTGGATAGTAATTTACAAGCCAATAATGGATTTTCCCAAAACACATAACAAAAGAAGCTCTGTCCAGACAATTTGAAAAAAAGGTCCTATGGTTATCTTTATTTTTACAAACTGGAAAAAATACTAAAATCCTGAATCAAATAACTTAAATGCCACGCATGAGTAGTCTAGCTCTAAAATGAGGAAAAGGGATAAAAGACCGCGTTTTTTTTAGTTGCTTCTGTGCCTGATAAACCGGTTCCTAAACGCACCGCCGCCTCATGAATAATTCATGAGCCGCCCGCTGCCATCTCCAAAGGGAATTCCGTTCCTGATTCTCATTTTCCCGACAGCTCCTGAATGCAGCGGCAGGCTGACTGGCTCTGTGAAGATGGCGGACTGTATACGTGTTCCTCTGCTCCTGCTTTTGATGTGCATCTTGTCGTTTGTGCATCCGAATCGGGGGGAAAACAACAAACTTAACGCTAATGCCGATACCATCCCGAATCCGCCGGGAGGCCCTGGCCCGGCTGCTGTTATCCCGGGAGCCGTGGAGAGGAGCCTGGGCGCCGGGGCCTCGCTGCCTCGGAGGCGCTCTACCGGCTGGAAGTTGTCTGAGGAGGCGGTGTGCAGGGACGATCTGACCCGGCTTTGCCCCAAAAATTCCTGGAACAATAATCTGTCGGTGCTGGAGTGTCTGCAGGATAAGAAAGAGGTAAATAGTTGAAAATGAGTTGTGTTGGTTTTGGAGAAATACGCAGGGTGTGCCTCAACAGAAGCGCAGTTCTCCGTTAGCTCCGCGTTAGCCTTTGCGCTGAGAGGACGTCACGCCAAATATCCCTCGACAATTAAATAATTTGGGATTTATCGCACTTTTCTTTCATGTAACACTTGCATTATATCACAAAGAAACTCATAAATTTATCAAATCCAGCGCAGTGTTACTTTCGGCTTAAAACCAGACATCAGTGTGCAAAATCTTTACCATCTTTTCAGACAGGATTCCTCTGTTACTTAAGCTTTCAGCATAAGTAGCCTGGTTCATAATATGAGAATTGGGCCAATGAAATGTCTTTTGTAACCACATTTTGTAAGGTTTTTATTCCGGTAAAAATCTTATTTCCCCCCCTCACAAATGTCACCAGTGCTTGATCAAATAGATCTCTAATGGTTTAGGTCGAGATGACTCTAGGTAAACTTGCTTTATACAAATAGTTGCCCTGAATTTCTAGAGAAATGGGTAAATTTATTGATGCAATGATTATTTACTTACGGGAATGTTCACCAAAAAACAAATATACCTTGGCAGCTTTTAGCTTTTGGCATTTCCACAGCAGGACAAAGCAGTCTTACACTATCCTGTAATTCATTGAATATCTCCATAGTTTATTGATTTCTCTAGCTTTAATGTATTTCCATAAACATATTAGGTTCTGCACTTACCAAATATACATCAAAACTGTCTTCTCTCATCTTAAATTACATTGCATTTTGATAGTTTGCCCATTATCTACAGCTACTTTCCAGATGTTAAAGTTTCTATGGAGTTTGTCAATGCTGGAATTAGGTTTTTAAAATAACTTATCCCCATTTTTAATTGTTAAAATCTTCTATTATAACCTTTTAGAGCTAAGATTATTCAAACCATTTCACCCTTATAGCTTTTTATGTTTAACGTCATCTTGAATTAAATCGAATTGTGTTTTTTGCTCATGTTGTAAAGATGAAAATACCGATAGGAAGATTAACAAAGCTTTAAGTGTTGCTATGGATTTTGTGTCAAAGCCGAATTAGTCCTAAAACTTTACAGAAAGGGCTTTAAAATGAACATGTCCCCTTTTTCTTGGACATGGGAACTGGGAAGATTTCAGTCAAGCGTGTATTGTGTTGTGACTGCACAGTGTACCCTTCGTGCAGACGCCATAAAGTGCACCACTGCAGCTTTGACATACTAGTGTTACATTTCACCACAATGAGCTTGACATAGCTGTGTAGCCTTTGTTCAGAAGAAAGTGGGGTTATATTAAGGTTGCTAACAGC
This sequence comes from Rhyacichthys aspro, assembly GCA_036850595.1. Taxonomy (NCBI): domain Eukaryota; kingdom Metazoa; phylum Chordata; class Actinopteri; order Gobiiformes; family Rhyacichthyidae; genus Rhyacichthys; species Rhyacichthys aspro. The sequence goes on from CM072153.1 coordinate 18,894,199, forward strand.
TGGCGGACGGCTGTGGTTTACCCTGCTAACACCCTCGCCTCGATGTTAGCCAGATATCACGCCTTTCCCTGGCTGCTTCTTGCCTCTGCGTCCTCTTGTAATTACACCGTATCTGCTCGTTTTGAACCCTAACATTACACGCAGTTAGCCCCAGTGAATTGTTGCTGACATCATAACCAGCCCTAAGCCACTTTAAACTGGTCGTTTTACTCTGAGCTCAAGGCAAACATGTTGAACTCAAGGCCGTGGTGTGTCCATGTCGATCCAGTTTGGAGATAGATTGTTTCAGGCTGAAAAGTTGCAAAAAACAAAAGCCAGAAGAGTAGTTTATTTTTAAAGGTCATGTCGGTAGAAATTCATGCAGTTGAACCGAAAACAATGGACAGTGAAGATGGCAGGAATATTGTCACGTCCTTGAATATATTGCTTTTTTGTTTCTTTGGTAAAACATGTTTAGGGTTGTCTAAATACTAACACCGGCACTTTTTCCAATATTAGAGCCTCTTGTAATATTTGATGCTGCTAGTACTTTCCTTACTTCAGTGTGAGTTTCTTTTCTCTACTCAGCATGGTTTGGACATATTTTACTGTAAATAAAGATGATAAAATCAGTGCATTCTCCAAAAGGTGATGTGTCGAAGAGTCAGTAAGCTCACAAACTGTCTCGCTAAAAAAAACCCCCACTGATAAAACATTTGGAAATCAACATGGCTCAGTTTGTCTAAGTGGAATTAGAACATCACGATATTTGATCCCTATATTTTGGAGACTCTGTGGGAAAGCTGTGTGTAATTAGGAGTCCCACATTTTTCTAAATTTTTTTAAAATCTTACACTCATATATCTCTTTTCTAGTCTCCTTTGAACTACTTTTGTAAAGGGTTAAATATGCTGTAGGCTTTTTATGTCCCCAAAATTGCACACTCCTACTATAATTAACAGCTCCCTTTCCAGTTTGCTTGTAAAATGTAATGAGCCCTATCTATATAACCTATTATTTAACATCATGTTCATCACTAAAAGCTAAGTTACCGTTTAATGTGATGAGGCTCTGTGCAAACAATTTTTTCAAGCATTAAATCTTTTTGGTTTTGGTTAAAGCTCGTCAATAACGAGGCCCTTAATCGGATTCACTTTTACTATTGTGACTCTCACTGAAAATGAGTTTGACACCACTGGCATAATGCTAGTGGCAATTTAGGACAGACAGCGCAGTGTGAATCCATTTATCTCCAAAACGACCTCCTTTTCCCCGGGGAAAGACTGTTAGTGACCCTCCCCTTCAGCCCGAAGCACCAGGATTAGTAGTCTCTCTGGTTTAGAGGAGTTTTGTCCTGACATGTTTGGACAACACCGTGTGGGACTAATAGAGACGGATCAGTGCAAACAAATGAGCATTTAGTTTGGGACAGGATTAGTAAACTGTATTCATTTAAATTAGGGCAATGCCTCAATCTTGATGATGTGTGAGATCCCTTACTTTTTTAAGGTATAACGTCCCAAAAATACTACTGCAAAAAAGAAATGAGAAAGTATCGCGTTAATGCAAAAACATAGTTAAATATTGCAAAAATGCTCCAAATTGTAGCCAAAAATCTAACAATATGTCTCCTGAGAGCTTTTTTCCAATTTTGCTGAACATTTTCAGGTTAACCAAAGATAAACACAGCATTAAGTTACACCTGAAGAATGCTGAAGGGAAGTTGTATCAAGTTGCAAAACAAATAAAAGTCACACTTGACAACACAAGAATCTAGGAAATTATTTGTATGGAGTTGAATGTATGGTTATAAAAGAGCGTTGACGGGTGAAATCAAAATGCCATTCATTTAACAGTTGTACAAATCATTGTAATAATTATGTTTGACATTAAATTGTAAAAAGCAGATAGTTACAGCTGTCATGCGTGGCTTTATTAAAAGTAATGCAGTTCAAGTCTAGGCCAAAAGGAAGCGTCTCGATGATTGGCCTCGAGCACAGTTCAGTTCAGTGGAGTGAAGCTGCCAAACACAACTAAACGCAGTGTATTATGGGAGATCGCAACAGAAAACAAAATCAGACCAATCTACTTTAATATTTCCTACATTTTTAAGAGATTGAAAATAGAATTTACTCTTAAACAGGCTGGAACAATGCACCCAAATGATTTAAGAGCATAATAGGTCCCCACTTTTACCTGATTAACTAAGTGACAGGGCACTAGGGGTCCACAGGTGAGGGCTGCTTCAGAAGACGTTAAGTGTGTGTGAGTAAACCAGACAAGGACGTCAAGAATAGGGCTAAGGGTAATAGAATCACCATGGCGACAGGTAATTAAGGCTCTCTGTTACGAAGAAAGACTGCACACTTAAACTTTGACGTCACCTAAATAAACGCGGCATGAGTCAGAAGAGCTTTAGAGGTCAGTTCATGGTGTTTATTAAAGGTCAGAAGTTTTGACCTCATCTGGAAGGAGGTCGAGGCTTGAGAAAACGCAAAGCATGATGGTCACAAAGTCTTGGATCTTAATTTATTCAATAGGAAAGAAAATACAATGGCGAGCCTTAAATTCTGCCTTTGTCTGTCCCACACATTCAGTTTCTGTTTTAATATCTTTTCTGAGATACTGAGAAACTTTTAGATCAAAACCTTCCTTCATTAATTTTAATGTGGTGTCATAATTATTCTAATGCTTAAGTGAATGTTTTATATTATACTTTGCATACTAAAACTGGTGTGTATAGTAATCTCTGTGTCTATGTTTACACTGAGTCGGATATTGTCACCATTTTCTGCTTCACATTTTTGCTTTTGCTGAGACAAAATAAGGTTGGGGGTTTAGTTTTCAGTGATGGCCACCAGTTGTGGTTCAGTTTGTGATTCAGATGGACACTCGTTCCATTCATAATGGAGGTGACTGTCAATATGAACGCTCTAGTCCTTTTAAAATAGCTTTGAAAGTACAATTTAGAAGTCGTCAATACATAGGGCAACCACTCACGTAAGCGCTAATGAGACCTTGCAGCTCCAAGTCTTGTCTGAAGAGGCAATAATCTACAGATGGACATCAGCCAAAGTGAGTGGTAAAATACTGGGAGACCTGAATTTTAACTGTGAAAGCGCAATCAATATTTAGTGGCACTTTTATTTGAATCAAACTTCTTGGAGCTAGCCCTCACATTTCCATGAGCTCAGTTTCTAACCACAGCCCAGTAAACTTTCAAAATCTTACCTTACGACTCACGCGTGCCCATTTACAGCATTCAACCCTTATAAAAGATCAGTTGTATGAGAATTAAATGACCTTCAATGCTGTTTTTTCATCACAACATTTCTTGATGTACCTCTTGTTCAAGCCCATCAATACAGGCCAGGTCTGCCTTTCTCAGTGGCTGTATATGATTAAATCCATACAGTATTTAACATATAAAGCTGTATTTATGACCTTTTTTGTAAAATAAACACCCCACATGATGAAACTAAGCATTACAATGACAGGTAGTTATGCCTGATATACCACAGCAACTATAATCAGTAGAAATATTGGGTGAAGCAGTCAACAAGCTGTAACTTTAATCTAGTGCATGTATGACTTATTTAGTTCAGCGCAGGCCATTTCTTTGAGCATCTACTTTTAATTTTCCCAATCTATAATTAATGGCTAAAAGCTATTTGTCTCTAATCTAACATGACACAAACTAAACGAAACAAACAACATAATGAGTTGGTTGAAAGTGGCATCCCATTAAAAGTGCAAATGGTAATGTACTTTTTTAAATGAAGAACAGATTGAAACATGCTTATTTTAGCCCCAACACTGGTTTACTAATATTCACACAATATCTTTCAGTGCGACTCCACACCTCATCTTGATAAAGTGCCTCTGGAGATTTTATTAGGTCTTTAAATTATGTGACAATTTCAGAAAAGTTGTTGAGTGTTAAATGTGCGAATCTAGCCTCATGTCACGTTCTTGATTAATCGTGTTGGCACTTCTTAACATTAAAGTTAGACATAAGAAAGAAACTTCAAACATAAACCATGAAACTGTGAGGCTCTGAAAGGTAAATGAAAGTGTCACATCTGTCAGTAAATTAAGTTTCTTTGGGAAATACCTTTAGGAGATTGACAGACACTGTAATCTCAAGTCTTAAGTGTGTTTTTTTTCATCTGAACCGTGATGTTGTATAAATATTGAGCAGCCAGTGACCCGTGGCTCCTGTTTCAGACCAAAGATCTTCAGAACCAAGATTGGGTTTACTTACAAAATGAAAACTAATTTGAGCATGATTTTCATTTTCGCTTGAACAAAAACGCAAACAAATATGGCTGTTGGGTGGATTCAGAGTTCATCTTCAAGCGACCCAAAAAATGACAAACACAAGTCATGTCCATTAACAGATTTAGCTTAATTTGATGTTTGGATTTCAAATTATGTAAGTAAAATATGGCAGACAATCAATTCATCAAATGTACCAGTGCTTTGATTTTATTGAAGCCAAAACACAAGTTCTATACAGAGTGAAGGGAGGAGGTTGTGCCAAATCAAAGAAAGAAATATAACAAAATAGGGCCCAGCTCAGAGACTAGACTGAGAACTAAAAGATAAAAAACAAAAAAATGACTTTGAAAATATATTGGGTACCCACTCACCTAATCAACCTCTCAGCCACAGATATTTTTTACAATAAACTCCTTGCATCACACAATAAACGGCACCTGGAGGAGAGGAGTAGGAGATGCAGGCACACAGCACTGATCTGAATGTAACATTATGGAAACTGTAAAAGTCACCTGAATGTGTTTCTTTTGTCCGAGCAGTAAATCATCTAGTGGTCCGCATATTTTGCTTGGCGTAGATTTTTACATCAGATGCCTCTCCTGATGCAACCCTCTCTGTTTATCTGGGCTTGTGACCCTCTTGTGGCTGGAGTTATGGCTCCCTATTGGAGAATCGAACCCCGGTCTCCCACTTGACTTGCACTAACGAGGAGGTCAAACCTTGTGTTATTTTAGTTGCACATTTGTTTTTTTTGTAGTTAATGAAAATACACCTATTTCACATTCATTTTCATCTTAAAATTTAGTGGCTTGACTGAATATACAAAATTATATTTCAATCGATTATCCATAAATTGGTTATTTTGCATGCCCATGTGCAAATGTTGATAGGTTTCCCCAGAATTATCCTATGTGAAGAAAAAGGTTCACTAAATGCTACCGTCATTACTCCCCTTTGGTTTAAATTTGCTGTTTTGTTTTATCGTTCTCTTTTAATTCACCCGTCAGTTTTGTGAAGACTCCTCGTTGCTTCGGTTTCATCAGTGTAAATGAGTCTGAGAGAAGCCTTCCAGCCACAACCTGTCTCTAAAGCTGTCTCTTTTCCTGCTGAACAAAAGGCCGTTTTTCCCTGCAGCTGCTGAATCCCTGCTTTTACCTCGAGACGGTCCAAAGGTTGTGCTTGGTGCATTACTCATCACCGTCTCTCACTGCTGAGTCTGAGCCGCCGGTAACTGAACTTGTGATTTTGGTGTCACTAGGTCTCCGCTGCGACCTTTAGGCCCATTCATCCGCAGAGATCGTCCCAGGTCTTTGGCAGCTGGTTGGGCGGCAGCTGATTGCTCACTCGCTTCTTTAAGCTCATTAGCTGCTTGTCAGTGACTGGGAGCTCGCTGTGTGCCACAACACAAGCTCAAAGCAGCACAGACAAGCAGCGGTTTGTATTCATTATCGGCTAAGTCGCAGTCACAAGATCGTCCACCGTCTTGGGGTAAAATTGATGAAATACTCTCTAATATTTCCTGTTAAAAAGTGAATCACTGGATGTTTGAGAAATGCAGACCGTGACTGTACCTACTGTTGTTCCATTTGAGACCGGTTTTGGTGTGAAGATTGGTCTTTACATGACATTTTAAAGGTCTCGGTCTTGTCTCGGACTCTTTTTTTTTTTTAATTTGGTCTCAGAGAAAGGGATTTCAGGAAAAAACAGTCAAGATCAGAGCTTTTATTTGTAAACATGATTCTTGTGATTTGATGAAAATGTCAATTATTTGATTTGATCTACATTAAAAAGACTATCCCTTTAACTGAGGCCTGCTTATCCTTGTTTCCACCGCGGGGCAGTACGGGGCGGTTTGGTACTGGTAACCCCTGAAGAGGCACGCGTTTCTGTTGAAGTAGGACTTTCATCACAAAAACAAGGTGTAATTAGCTTGAAAAATACTTCCTTTGAATGTTTTTCCTTTCACTTCTATTTTTCGCTAAATTAAGAATTACAGATCGTCCAATCAGCTGAGTGCAGTTTTTTAGCCCCACTCTTCCAAAGTGTGCCACAAAGCCTTACCCGCTTGGTACCCATAGCAGAGGTATCCCCAAAGTGACGGTACGCTTTCATGGGAAACTTCAGAACCCTTTTGGAAATGGAAATGAGCCAGAGCTGAACCGACCTGCTCCATTAGTTTTGGTCTTTGTCTTGGACTAGACTTCCTCAGAAATAGAAATCCTCAAACCCCAAAAAATAAATCAAACCAAACTTGTACAAACACTACACGCAACAAGAATAGATGAGTCTTTCTGTTTTTATTTGGTGACAGGTTGTTCTGATGTAATCTACCCATCAGTGACACTTTTGCTCGTCTCCTGAGTTTGTAGATGATTTTATCTGAGTATTTTAATGCCACAGAGTCTGGGCTAAAGGCCCAAATCATAATCAGACAGTTAATGTTTTATCTTCAGGAGGAAGGGGTCATGTGGGACTTGCTTTGGATCTTTTCATATCAATTGTTAACTTTTTATGGAGGGGAGTCATCTTTTGCCTCTGTTTGAGTTTTTTATTGGAGTTTTTATGGCCCAGTAAAGTTAATATTTATAAGGATATGTTTGACATCTAAATAGATAAGGGGTTTTGAAAGTGCAGTGTAAAACGCTGTATAATGCTGTTAGACATATGTTGGAAACAAAAGTGGCTTGTTATGTTTTCACCTTTTTAACCGATTGCTAAAAGCTTTTTAACGTACAAAAATTCACCTGTTAACCTGCTGTTATGTTATTTTCTTAGTACAGCCCAGTATCACCGATATATTTACATACATGCTGTGAAACCTTGTTGTTTTAGTTTTATGTTTCAAGAAATCATCTCCAAACAGATGTCATGCTCTGTCACTAGTTGAGCATAAATGGGACTTGAAACAGGATATTTGTGAAAAATGGTAAGAAGCATAAAAGGGGCAAGCGTTTAAATTCCATAAAGTGTTGCTCAATCCTTATTTTAGCCGGTCATGTTCACGGCCCCAGTTGCCACCAATCTAAAGCTTTATAACGAATACCACGATATCTATATTTGTGCAATTGTAATGCGTCACAAATGTGAAGGCCATGTTTTAGAAGACTCTCTTCCGTGTCCAGTGTGAACCTCGGTGTGGCTCAGCTGGCTCTGTGCTGTCGGTCTCTGGTCGAAGGGTAATGTTAAAGTGCTGCTTTTAGACTCGCTGCATTTTTGTGTGTCTGTGTCCTGCTGGTGACTGTGGTTTTGTGTACGTGGTGCAGAGACAGTCCGGAGGGAGGAGGCTGAAGACGTCGCTCGGGCCCGGCTCGGCCTGTCAGCGGTCTTCATTGTCTGTTTTTAGCAGCACTCTCTGTTTGTTAAGAGAAGAATGAAGCAGTCAGGCGTTAACTACACAAACCGAAATGAATGCATAGGCTCGTAGCGTCATGTGATTGGCAACATGTGACTGATTTAACCTGCTCAATGGGAGTAGCCTCTATTCAGCCTTTTTGACAGCACTGGGGTCCCAACTGGGCTCTGGCATATGACCTGAAATCACTGTTACAGTTACACTTACTATTGGCCTAATTAATGGTTGTTTTGTTTTTAGCTGACACGTTTTGTGCTGTAAAAATCTACAGCTATTAATGCAAACACTTATTTTATAGATTAAGATTATGTTTGTATTATTGCATTTTGCAGCCAGAATCCAGGTTTATATTAAATGCACAGGACATTTTTGTTGCCAAGTAAATGAAATACTCAGTTGTATAGCAGGCTGGTAACTTGTACATGCCATTTCCTAGTTTTCTTCATTGTATTTTTAGGCAGTATTTTGCATAAAAATGAGGAAGGAAGTAGTTTACAAAAGTGTTAAATTTTGAGCTTATTTATAGCAGAACAAAGTATTAGTTTTATAGCACCTTGTACGACTGTGAGTCCAGAGAAAACTGCACAGATAGAGGCGCGGCTGTAATTTGAATTCTTTCATTGTTATAAATGGTGGTTACGGTAATTAGACTCAGCAGAGAGGCAACAAAAGGTCGCTTTTTGTCTAAGAGCCACATTTGACCTTTGACACTTACTAAAGGGCCCATAATGAGTTATTTACGAGCACATTACATTTGACCCATTGTCTGTTTACAGTTAATTATGACGGATCTCAGTTATCTCATGAAATAATCAGATTTCTGGGTCAAAGCTGGAAAAATAGTGGAAAAAAGATCTGTCATGGTCTTACCTGGAGCTCTGACGTCGCTAAACTAAAGCAATAATGGGACACCACTGAGGATCTCTCTGTGACGGGACAATGACAGCAGCTTGTGCCTCATTTGGATGAATATATTTTTGTCCCCTGCCAAGAAGGAAAAACAGTTTTCCCCAGTTGCTAGGCACCACTATTTTGTGTCCTCGTAGCAGGCATTGTTTTTCCATCAGGCGTGTTGTTGACATGGATCTGGAGGAGTCAGTGTCCTTCCAGCTGCAGCCATGTCCTGTTCAGTTCATAGTGACACTGAAATGTGAAGTAGGCTGCCTCTAGATCACTTCAGCCGGTACACAAACAAAAATAAAGCACTTCAGTGATTATTCACAGTGGTTAATTGTGCATTGTGTAATAGAAATTTAGCATTCAATAGAGATAGTCAGAAATACTGGGCAATAAATTGTGAAAATTGCATAACAGCATTGAAATCTTCTAGTCTTGGCCACAGTTTAAGGATCACCGGAAGCTAAAAGGTCTCATAGCTGAAGTACATTTTTCAAAATATTCAATATGTGTGTTTCTGCTTCATTTATTTGAAATTCATTGAAATATTGAATCCCAGTGTCGTCTCTTCTCCATTGAGCTCCAGTCGGTCGATAGCAGATGATGTAACCAAAGAGAGCGGACGTCTACTTTAATGATCGGTCTGATGAGACGTAATTAAAGACTAATTTCACCGAACTGGTTTCTTCAGCCTCAGTCTGATGTCTGCAGACGGCTGGTGACTAATGGGCGCTATCAGGCCATCTTGGTTTTTCCTTTTGGTAAACTGTGTTCAAGACAAGTTAAATGGTTTGTAAAATAACTAAAGACTGACAAAGTCCTGTTGTGACTGAGATGTGTTTGTTATAGCTTTAATATAGCTTCATATTCAAGGGCAAACATGAAGCCTCGGTAACAGACCCCTGCCACACGTTTGTTTTTGATTGGCTGAGTAAAAATACAACATGTTTACTTGCTTGTTGAGCTGCACAATATAGTATTACAATGTCTGTAACAACACACCTAATAACCACATCACAAAAGGCCTTGCAAAAATGGCAATGAATATGACTTTAAATGGTATTATATCTCAGTATATTAACCTGAATTGTAATTAACAATATATCTGTATAATTCTTTAAAGTAATATGACAAGAGCTGTCTATTGTCACACAGGCTTTTGATAATAAACAGCAGCTCTGTTGCAGCTGGAGCATGAAAAATGGTTAAAACACAATAAACTGTGAGCAGACCTAATAAAATGGTCTCAAATACAAAATGAAAACCAGACACTCAGCTCTGTTGCAAAGTAATTTCACTGATGTTGTGTATTTAAGTAAAAGCACCAATAATCAAGCAGAGGAGGGAAACAAGCAGCTTTACAATTACTGCAACTTAATATATATCTTTATTTAAATAATATAGTCACATAACAATATCTCATATATGCACATATCTCATTATATTTGAAATCTTAATTTGCTGGTCCTGTCACTGAGCGCTACTGCTATTGTGTTTTTCAGCATTACCACCTATTAGCACTAGAAGCTTTCTACATACATGCTGTAGAAAGACTCACTACGTAATCAACAGCTAATCAAAAACATATTATGTGTGACAAATGTGTGAGTGAAAATGCAACGTTTTTAACAGGAAATGTTTGTTTGCTTGTGTCACAGATGTTTGAGACTGATAATCTTTGCGGTTTATTCATTTGAGACGGTTTCCTCCTCGAGCTTCATGTTGCACACAGGAAGCTCATCAATTGTTTTAACATAATCTGACCATTTTGTGATTTTAATAATGAAAACAAAGTATAAAATAAGGCATTATTCATTATATCCACATGGCACAACGATAAGTGCCCTCACAGACACCTCTGATATAGCTCAGTGTCAGAATGCACCACTACATATTTATTTCATCATTTATACAGATTAAAAATGAGATTAGTTTTTAACACTTAGCACTTCCTGATTTGCTCACTCACTCCAAAAGCAGCCTAGGGCCCTTTCCTACCTTTCTTTTATTAAAAAACCTAAACCAGACCAATTTATTCTCCACGAAATACTAATATATTTCACCAAGTTACACTGTTTTGTTTTGTTTAAAACACAGATTCTGAACTGAATATACTCTGTTTTTATCGTCAGCCGTTACTTCCTTATTGACAAACAGCGTAGACCAATGAGAACACTCCTTTTTCTGACGGCAAGGTGTGATTGGCCAAAGCTTCTGTTCTGTTAATGATTTCACAGATGATTCCTGTTCCGATATAATTTTCCCTTTCTCACATGTATATTTTGTAACAGGAATCGCTGAGCTGAGCTGAGGTGTCACTGTCTTTAGGAAGGGGCCAAAACTTACAGAATAAGCAACAGTAAAAATTAAAATAGGAAGAACTGCAATGGCTTGAGTCTTACTTTAGACACAGTGACGATGTGGCTGGGGTTGTACTGAGATTTAATTTCATTTTAAGAGACTCTTAAGTAGAAGGTGCTGGCTCTCTTCTCTTTCGTCGTGTGTTGCTGTTGCTTCTCATGTCATTCGTCTGTGCATCTTTTCTCACCCACACCCAATTATAGCTCTACCACGCGCTGTTTTCCCAGAGACAAAGCCAGGAGAGAGTTGATAACGTTCGAATTAGCTGTAGTCATTACTCCAAACAGGGCTTTTGACAAGTTTTTATTCAGTGAGTGGAGGTAAATAAAGAGCAGTCATTTTTAATTTCAGAAAATGTGAAGTGTTATGTCACTGTGGATATACCTGTTCCTCAAAGAGGTAGTGAGGTAGATTTTAGCAATGGACCATTGAAGCTAAAATCATGATTAACTGGGGCCTAAGCACCAACTAATTACCCCCAGCCACAGATAAAGTACCTAGTTTCTGGTTTCCTTCATTTAAACTATTCCTCTGGAGACAAAGGTAGCCATTAGCTGCTTTTCCGTTAAAACAAACAAACAAATTTTAGGCAAATGTTTTTAATGTTGCAAATTGGATGCCTTTCCATTAACCACAAATTCAAATTACTATTTTCCTTGTGATAGACTGAAATGTAATGAATGCTATGTGTGTATAATGTTTTTGTGGCTCTTTAATGATAATATATAGTATAAATAATGTTGATTTGTTCCATCCCTATTACATTTAGAAACAGATTGACCTTGTACTTCTTGAGGTATTTTTCTGTTGCTGTACAAAACAATTACAGCTTTCAGTTCTGGTTATTAGTCATTTTTTGCAGATCAGTGCCATTGCCATGATCCGTTTGTTGGCCTGCTCTAAGACACAAGCTTTGTCTGAGCTGGATTGCCGCCTACGTGAGTCATTGTGTGCTCCACAGTTTGTGATGGCCTGTTGGACTCAGGAGGAGGACTGAGACGGTGCAGAGGTGGGGTTTTCCCTCTGGGCTCATCCAGAAACACACAAGATAAAACAAATGTCCAGTGTTTGATTCAGAATCAGACAGAGAGGCGCCTCCCTGCGTTAGTATCTGTTATATTCAGCACAAAAGTAGAGAAACGTACAGTAGTTCAAGCCCACGGTTCATACTTTATAAAGCTCTCCTTCAAAACTAGATGAGATTTCAACAAAAATATCATACTTTATAGCTTCTCGACTTTATTCTGCATCACCGATTGGATTACTCTTAATAACTTTGATTCATATGCTAGCGCTGGCCAATAGTGGGTTGGTAATAGGGACCACTACCTTGTAAAAAGAAACAGCAGAAAAACCTTCAGCTTTTCTTTTTGTGAATGACTGTATCCTCCCGAAGGCTTAGACAAGTTGCTCTGTAGAGATCTGTATTTCTGTCTTTTTCCAAGGCTCGCCCACAGTCTACATTTCTACCAACATCACAGGTTAATTTCACAAGAACCCTGTTTTGGCAAGACATGGCATGATTTTTTATTTTATAATTACATCCAGTCCAAAGTAACACAAACTAAAACAACTGCAGCCGACTGAAAGCAGAAATGATACCTCTGCTTTTCCTTTGCTGCGTGGGTGGTGTGGTCCGGGCCACATTTTTTTTTTAAAGCCTGTTTTATTTATTTCTTTTCGCCCCAGTTGTCCACTAAGTCAGCTCTGTGCTGTTTAAAACATCTGCCTCGCTCTTCTCACTGTGCCAGCCTCTTCCTCGGTACGACCAGGCGGGGACTCCCCTTTAGACGGACCTCACTGTCAGTCGCAGAACAATAGTGACACCAGTGTGTTAGATGCACTGTAAATAGACGGCACACGAGGACTATTCCTGGCCCGTGCTGTGGCTGCCATGTGGTACTCAGGCAGGAGCTCCTCGACCATCTGCGCAGTCCTGGCTCTACTGGGAATACTACAGTGATTCAGGCTTTTCTGTGTTTAAAACGAGGGCCAGGCTGTGGACTGAGGGGGTTTGGCTGCTGGTTGCGGCAGGACGTTAAACAGGTCACTTTAGGTCAACAGGACACAGCAGGGAAATCACTGAGGGCCACAAAAGCTGTGTCCAAACGCAGGGGCCTCCTCACTGGAAACAGGCCACCTACATTAACCGGGTTAGACTAAATCCAAAACGTGTGTCTCTCCAGTGCGCCGGCGCTGACGTCTTATTACTGGTGACAAAAGGAAAAATGACTTGCCTTTTGTCTTTTTGCCCAGTTCTTTAACCATACCCAAGACTGTAACTAATCAGCAGCATCTAAACATGTTGAAAGAGTATCCTAAATGTTATTTTTACCAGCCTTTTTGAGACAGTAAAGACCCTGTTTACTTTGTATATGTGTCTGCCTTATGTGACTAGTCAAATAATTATTAAATAGTTACATATTAATGATTATTTTTGTTTTTCAGGAAACCGAGATTTCTGCAGAGTGCAACCATGTAAGTACCTCCTCATTACACCACATGCATATTATTACACAACAAATATTGATTATATATTTTATCTTTATACAGCTAAATAGGAAATTTGAACTTGTACTTGCTTAGATTCTGTCATAAAGGTGACAACACACAACTTTATTGAACATAAACAAACCACAAGTCAATTTGCCGTCTGTTGATCCCCGTTTTTACAGGATCTCTTTGTCTACTTGAATTGAATACAAATGACACATAAGCAATAACTAAATGTTCAGTCGTCTGATTTGTATGTTTTGTGTGCTTTCTCCTGCAGCTGCTGTGGAACTACAAGCTGAACCTGACGACCGACCCAAAGTTTGAGTCTGTAGCGGTTGAAGTGTGCAAGAGCACGATTGCAGAGGTCAGTTACAGATACACTATATCTCCACTGCTGCAGGCAAACATAACCAGCGCTAAAAATGTAAACAATAGCAGGAGATGCAATTTATCCAGTAGTTTAACTTTTACCCAACAGATAAGTCCTTATTAGGGTAAATACTGAAATATTATATAATAGATAGATGTAAATTGGGATTTAGTTGGTGTTTTAGTTGGTTAACACTTTGAGGACTCCTAAAATCCTCGTGAAACTGGTGCAATTGTGGCCAAAATATTCAAGACTTGCTAGTTCATACATAGTAGGAGTACCTGAATTTCCCTCGGGATCAACCAAGAATCTATCTAATCTAATCTAATCTTCAAAATATAGAGGCTTAGACTGTCTTTTGAAGTTGTGCACATCTTACTCTTCAGGCCAAACATGTCTGAATTTGCCTGTAGTATTTTGTTGCCCAGTATTCGGACTGTAATGACTTTTCTTGGCTCAGATTAAAGAGTGTGCGGCCGAGGAGCTGGGGAAAGGCTACCTGGTGTCCTGTTTGGTGGATCACCGCAGCAACATCAGCGACTACCAGTGTAACCAGTACATCCACAAAATGACCAGCATCATCTTCAGCGACTACCGTTTGATCTGCGGCTTCATGGACAAGTGTCGCGAGGATATCAACTCTCTGCGCTGTGGCAGCATCAGCACGGGAGAGAAGGTCCGCCACTAAACGCTAACTCAACCTTAGATTACAATGTATACTCAGTGTTGTTGGTAGCTTTGAATACACTTTCCATCCATGCTTTTGTTAGCTGAGTGATAGAAAATAGACTTGGAGCCAAGAACTGTGCCGTGAATAAAAATAAACCAGGACAAAAGACCAGATTTAGGTCATTTGAAGTGAGGTTAAATGAGATTGTTAAGGTAGTTATTGATGTTTTATCGTCACTAGAAGGTTGTTAGCTGTGGGAAAAGATGGATTTGAAATACATCACAAAAAAAACAAAGAGTCAGTTGATTAGATTAGGTCTTGCTTTTACTTTTGTCTTCACAATATCCATGTATCTCTCTGTAATAAACTTCGCTGGAGCTATACCATTAATGGGTTGCTCATTGCTAAGAAAATATGTGGAATTTAATCAGTCATGCCATTTCCAGATGCATGAGCTGTTTGCCAACATCTGTTAAAATGTGGGCAATCATTGACTATAATCACGATGCAGTCACGTTATGTTTAGACAATGAAAGTCACACTGTTGTAGATGACTTTGACTTGTTTTTTTTCCCCTATAGGATCCTAGCTAGAAATGATTTTTGGGTTACATTTTCTGAAGTCGCTGTGGGTTTTTGAAGTGTTAAAAGACACCAAAATGTGTTCAAAGTGACTCAGCTGGAATAAGAAAAGACGAGTTTGACAGCGGTCTGTCAGCGAGCGGAGCAAATCGATCTGCTCTGAACGTGTTTTCTCTTCTGCTGAGCCAAGCTGAACCTCATAAGCCCATTAGACATGCAGTTATTATAAGATATCGCATTGGTACAATTAGACCTCCGAGCAAATTATTTATTTGTGAGCAGAGGAGAAGTTGGTTTCATTATCAGGAATTTGTCATGGCGATGCATTTCGTGTTTCTGGAGCCGCTGAAGTGGAGATTAGACTGACCATGTTAATGCTATATTTAACTCAGACCGAGCTGCGCAGTGTCGGACCTCACCACACACAAAATACTCCCTCAGAATGAGAGAAGTGCAAATGTTCTGTGTAGGCTTGCACACATGATAAGATGGCACATTATTTCATTATGTCCCCAAAGCTTATGGAGAGACAAAGTAAAAAGTATGACGGAAAATTGTCTTTTTGAAGATAAAGAGTTATAAATTAGTAAATTAAGTTATCGCATCACAGGGAAATTAACAAATTAAAACATCATAATAAAAATGCAGTCAATGCAGAAATAAGCCGATATGGCAACAATAAGTACATGGAGATAAGAAGGACAAACAAATAATTGTACTGTTCATATAATAAACTGTAAGACTGTATTGTCACTAGCTGTAGACTCTTATAACAATAATGAAATCATCACTTATTTTGTTCACTGCAGCAGTTATTTACATTAGTTATGTATTTTTAGCTTCCCTGGCTCATCCTTTCCACTGAAGAAACACCTCCCCTTCCCCTTAATTACAGTACCCTGTCTTCTCCTTTTTATATCTTCTTTTTAAATATTGGGTTCTTTGCTGAAGGCTAACAGATTATCTCTCGTGGACAGTCCACAGTGAGCCCATGATCCAAACCGGCACCTGTTTATTATGGATTGCTCTGAGCTCAAACTGATTGATTGAAAGCATAATGTTTTAGCAGGGCAAATACAACTATGACAAGCACAAAAAATAATATCCAATAAATTGGCACCATGGTAACAGGAGTATAGTGTATCAGTCTATTCATATAATTTCTTATTTTGACTAGAGGATAGTTAAAAAGAACTTCTGCAGTTGATGTGTGTAAAATACTTTGAAGACTGCAGAAACACTTTAAACACTGGTCGTTTAAGTTCACCTGCTGGAGTCCAGATGTCTTCTACTTTACTATAGTCTTATTCAACAAACAATGAGGCCTCAAGTTTCCTTATGATGAAAGAGTAACCCTTAACTCTTCCACATTCGCAGAGGTGTCATAAATACCTTTCTCTCTGCTGCAGGACGTGCACTCTCAGGGAGAGGTGATCGCCTGTTTGGAGAAGGGTTTGGTGCGTGAAGCAGAGGAGCAGCCCGGGGCACACGTCATAAAAGACGAATGTAAGAAGTCCATCATGAGAGTGGCTGAACTCTCCTCCGACGACTTTCACCTCGATCGGTACCTTTACTTCGCCTGCCGTGACGACCGGGAACGCTTCTGTGAAAACGTAAGTGATTGAGAAAGACTTGGGAAATCATCACTCATTGGACTTTTAACTTTGTTACATATTTATTTTTACCATATTTGCATCTTTATTTTCTCACAGACCCTGGCTGGAGAAGGACGAGTTTACAAATGTCTGTTTAACCACAAGTTTGAAGAGGCCATGTCTGAACGAGTAAGTCCTTTCATCCATGCTAAACCATCCACAAAATCTTGAATCTTACAGCTGCTTCACAATCCTAAACAAAGCTCCGTTTTAAACCTTAATATAAAAACTGCAGTGGAATGGCTTTCACATAGCGATTTAACTTCTACTAAATTAACTCACCATCTTTGTCTCCTCAGTGTCGGGAGGCGCTGACCACCAGGCAGAAGCTGATTGCCCAGGATTACAAAGTGAGCTACTCGCTGGCTAAAGCCTGTAAGTCAGACCTGAGGAAGTACCGCTGCAGTGTGGACACCAACATGCCCCGAGCGCGAGAAGCCCGTCTGTCCTACCTACTGCTCTGCTTAGAGACCGCGGTGCACAGAGGTGAGCGGCCGCCACAGGGTGAACTATCTGTCAGTCGGTGATTGATTGTGAGTTTATCTGACAACCAGCCACTCTGTTAGCTCACTCATCTGTCTCCCTCTTGACTCTGTGATTTATTGAATTCCCACACAATAAACTGTCCAAGATCAGGCTAATTTGCTCCATGTTGTCATTCACTTTCCTGTAATTTCCATCAGTAAAGAGTACTGTTGTGTTTAAGGTAAAACGGTGAAAAAAAATATAAAGACAACAGAAGTTTATTCAGTGTTAATCGCTGTAGATGGTGTTTGTGTGTCTATAATGTCTGAGTGTGCTAATGTGGCTCTTATCTGTCTTCTCTTGTATTCTGGGTTCCAATGTTTTCTGAAAAATGTGAGCTTAGTTGTCCAGGCAAAAGTAAAATGACCTGGAAATGTATTAAAATGTGAATGTGTCTGTCAGTTTATATCTTTAAGTGTTGACCCAACAATTAACTTAAAATTGTCCTGTGTCTTCCTGTTTTTACCACTTAATGATAAGCAGTAGAAAATGAATAAATGGCAGAATTAATAATGAACATTGCCTTGGATTTTTTAAAAAGTCTAAACACATTTTGTTAGTTTATGTAGTGAAGCATTAGCCAAAGCAGAGAGGACTGCACATGAACTCCAAGAAATATAAAATATGAAAATGCTGTCCTCAATTGTCCAAAACCCTGAAAATGATTCATTAAAAAAAATCTTTCGACCCTCTGTGCATCAACAACAAAGTGTAAACATCAAAACTCGACACCAACTTTTCCTCCTCCACATTTGAGTTTGTTTTATTGATTTTTGTGTCCCCTGTGTTTGTTCCTCAGGTCGTGTGGTGAGCGGCGAGTGTCAGGGCGAGATGATGGACTACAGGCGGATGCTGATGGAGGATTTCTCCCTGAGTCCTGAGATCGTCCTGCACTGCCGCAGCGAGATCGAGGGTCACTGCTCCGGGCTGCACCGCAAAGGCCGCACTTTGCACTGTCTGATGAGGGTCGGCCGAGGAGACATGGGAGCCATTGACCCCAACTGTCAGAGAGCGGTGAGTCAGCTTTTGTCACGCCTTTAACCTTAGCTGTCAGGTGGAGCCGAGGTGCAATCAATACTGAGAAAAACTAAGATTTAAGTTCTGAAGAAGGGACGCTCAGGTGAAGGCTTCACTGACAGCAAAACAAACGGAAAGTCTTTAAGTTTATATATTTATATATATTGACATTTGCCTTACATACCTTTTATAGTAATGCTTATCTTTTAAACATCAAACACTTTTTATGGTAAGCATTAGTCTGATGTATTTGATCTATCAGCAGATTGACAGGACATGATTAAGGGTGAGATGGACGATAAAAATTAATGGACCGAGGGCTCAGGGCTGAAGGAGAAGCTGGTGGTGAAGTGGGGTTAGACATGGCGACTAACTGTCATGCTTTGTGCTTTATCAAATCTGACCTTTTATCTGACATTAGAATTTCTTCCCCCATACACTCCAGTCACTTATTTCAAGTTCATTGCAATAACATGCATATTAGTAAACATTTAGCCAAAACGTATTTTTACTTACATGTGTAATGTAATGGAAAACAATCAATGGAAAACAATGGAGGTCAATCATCAATCTCATCTTGTCAGCTCTGACTAGTTTCTGGTTTAATATGAGACAATGACAGAAATATTTGCAGGAGAAAAGCACTTGTTTGATTTCTAGATATATCTTTATGGTGTCAAATTCAAAGTGATGAGGGGCCCGTGAAAGTAAATAAGCATCCTTTCAGGGGCCGAAGATGGTGACATTTGGAAGCTTTTATTAAATTTTGAATGTGACATTTCATCTTTGTTTGAGTCTTGCAAACAATAATTTCCTCCTTTTATGGAAACTGGAAACTGTTTTAGTTGATTTGAACAGGTTTTAGTCGGATTTGAACAGGTTTTAGTCGGATTTGAACAGGTTTTAGATAAATTTGGACAGGTTTTAGATAAATTTGGAAAGGTTTTAATTGAATTTGAACTGGCTTTAGATGGATTTGGACAGGTTGTAGTTGGATTTGATTTTTTGCAAAAATTAAATCTGTCTAAAACATTTTGAAATCCAATTAAAACCTAGTGCACAAAATATCACCTACTAAACAGGCCACATAAAACCGCATTTGGCCCCCGGGCCTTGAGTTTGACACATGTGGTGTAAAGTAAACAACAGAGATACTGTTTAGAAAACTGTGTAACGATATGAAGGAGCTAGCCACCGTCTGCCTTTTTGTGGGAAGAGGTTCAAAAGCAGCTTTGTGAGATCCCTCCAGCTGCAGTCTGTCATTGCTGATGGTTCATTTCCCGTCTTTAGCTCCAGACGCTGATTCAAGAGGCCGACCCTGGAGCTGACTACCGCATCGACCGGGCTTTAAACGAGGCCTGCGAGTCCGTCATCCAGACCGCCTGTAAACACATCCGCAATGGAGACCCCATGTGAGTCATAGCCACTGTTTATTGCTTTACCGTCGTAATGCACTTTAAATTGCTACGTAGACTTTTCGTCATTATTATGCGAATGATCATGTTTCTGTTGACAGGATCTTGTCGTGTCTCATGGAGCACCTCTACACGGAGAAGATGGTGGAGGAGTGTGAGCACAGGCTTCTCGAGCTGCAGTACTTCATTGCAAGAGACTGGAAGTGAGTTTTGTTCATATTTGATTCTCTTACTCCCTCCCCTTGAACAATTTGATTTTCATGTTTTGCTTTACGTGCTGTTTTCCAGGTTGGATCCTATCCTGTACAAGAAATGTCAGGGCGACGCGTCCCGGCTCTGTCACACTCACGGCTGGAACGAGACCAGCGAGATGATGCCACCAGGCGCCATTTTCTCCTGTTTGTATCGACACGCCTACCGCTCTGTGGAGCAGGGACGCAGGGTGAGGACATAATGGTTTATAGTGCAGTACCAATGTCCACTGTCAGCTTTTTTCATTTTATTTATCATGTGAGTATAGTTAAATCTTACAATGGTTCAATTAAAGCCAGTTCAATGACAGTGGAAAGGCAGAAACAGACTTTTACTTTTCTTTATCAAATAAATGCTCATTTTCACCATTTTCATCCCTGAAAGCCTTAGAGCTGGGCTGATTCTAATTATCCTCCTCGCTAAGCCTCCAATGTTTTTGATCTGGAAATATATTAAAATTTCAATTGAGTTACTATTTAAGGCCACTTTTCTCATTATCTTAAAATGTAAACAAAAATATGTGTTTGACCAGACTATTCAAAAGTTCAAAGCAGGATTAACTAGCTTTTTAAGTGCTTTTTAAGCTTCAAGCTCCTTCATCTCCAACACAAATGCTCTCCCTCTTGAGTGCAGTGGTCTCCAATTAAGCACTTACACTTTTCATAAAAACAGCCAATAATTAAACAGCTCAGATGTTATACCTCTGTTGAATGAATTATACTTTTTTATTGCCTCAAACACAGCAAGATTTTGAGAAAATACTGGTGACTAAGGCCTTATGTCTTTAATTCAGCTGGTAGTTGCTGTGACTGCCAATATAGGAACTGCCAATTCTCACATTAGTATAATTACTGAATTGGAAGAAGACAGTCTTCAGTCCCTGCATTTTATTTTAAGGTTATGTTAATGATTTGATGCAGGAAAACAACATCTAAAATCAACAAAGACACATGATCTTCAATTTACAACAATCTAATAATTCTTTATATTAAAACATCAGTTGAAAGCTACAGATAGAGATGGCTTGAATCAAAAAGCAGCAGATATAACCTCCTCACTGACCTGACACTGTTCTTGTAGCAGCCCAGTGGGGAGTCTGAGGCAGAAACCCAGCGCTCGACAGTGAGTACACGCTACCGCTGAGCTCATGATGATGATGGAGATGATAATTGCAGAAATGGGACACGATGACACGCTGCTTTCCCGAAAGTCATTGTGATTGGTCGTTTTCATCTGGTGTTGGAGCTGATTTTCAGAGTAATTTACTGGAAAGAAGAAGTCATAGATATGAAAAATCACACATCATGGGTTAATCAACAGCACTGAATGAGCTTTTTGTGTAAACTTTAATTCTGGACTTGGAAGCCTACCATAGAAAAAGATGCTCCACCTAAAGAGTGTAGCTTGGTTGGTCATTTATTACAGTAAATTTAATTATTGATAACATCCTTTCATTTTTCAAAGATAAAAAAGGGCTCATTTTAGGTGGAGTATCTTATTTAGAAACTATATAGAACAATGAATGCCTGTGGTGTGGTTATGGGTTTTACAAATGACTTAACAATGCATTTCCTTGGGTCTTCTTTTTTGTTTTTTTTTTAACTGAACCTTGTTGCCCCCACAGCTGTCCAGAGACTGTAAGGTGGAGGTGCAGAGGATCCTCCACCAGAGAGCGCTGGACGTGAAGCTGGACCCCGAGCTGCAGAGGCGATGTATGACCGACCTGGGCAAATGGTGCAGCGAGAAACTGGAGGCGGGTCAGGAGCTGGAGTGTCTACAGGACCACCTCGAGGACCTGGTGGCGGACTGCAGAGACGTGGTGGGAAACCTGACGGAGCTGGAGTCAGAGGTAAACGACTCACCTGCCTCTGCTGCTGCTGCCCATGATGCAGTATGGATTTAACAGCTACAGGAAATAATCACATTTTATTTGTGTTTATTCAAAATTTAGTATAGAAAAAGTTAATGAAAGTGACTGTTAAATAAATTTATTTTTTGGCGCCAGATATTTAGTCTTTCTCTTGAAAATAAAAATAATCAACATAGTGCTCTTTTCTTGCCAATTAGTTAATTATCTGCTTCTTCACTCAATAGTTTAAGCATTTGAGCTTTTTGTATGCAGTTGCTATGGTTACGAGTAGGCCCAACAAAGTCATATTGAAAAAAATAATCAGCCAGTCCAAAGTTTTCAGACTAAAAAAAACATGAAATGACTTCATTGTTTAATAATAATATCACGAGCACATACGGGTAAAGAGAATTACATCATAACGTTTTGTTGTTGCTATGGCACCTTCAGTGGGCTGAAGTAAACATTTTGTCCTTGAAACAGTGAATAACATGAATAAACATAAAGATCTGAGTGATTTTGACAAAGGCCACACTGAAATGCCTGCATGACTGGCGTTTAACAACTGTAGTTCTTGTGGACTCTGGACCAAAGTGGTGCAAGGAACAAAAAGCTTTGATTGAAACAAACAAATCTGATGAATGGGAGCCACATCCCACATTTTCTAGCATCTTAAGAACACAGATGGGCGAGGTGAATTACATTGTTATAGCATTTTGTTGTTACCACAACCTGTGTCAGTTGGAAAACATTTTGTCTTTGAAAGAGGGATAATAACAGTCATGAAGCTCTGAGTGACATTGACGTGCCACATTGTGATGTCTGTGTGAAAGGGGAAAAGGAAAAGCTTTGACAGGGCATATTCAGGATAAACAAAGCCAATTCATGTGTCAGTTTTATTAAAACATCCTGACATTTATGGGTTAGGGGTGTTTTAGGACATATTTGTAAAGGATCATAATGTTATGGTTGATCATTTTTAAAATGAACTAATTTGGCTCCTGCATATTGGATTATTAACTGTGTTGTCCTGTGTCTCCAGGATATTCAGATTGAGGCGCTGCTGATGCGAGCTTGTGAACCTGTCATCCAGGCCCACTGCCATGTAAGTCTACTTCTACTTTTGATTTTTGTTGCTACATCTCCTCCTCTGATGGAGCAGAAGCCAGTTACACAAGACTGTTTATCATTAGTTATCGACACAATCAGATTGTATTCTTTAAGGACTTGACTTGAACTGGACGGTCAGGTCAGTGTGGCAGGCTTTTCAAAGTATTTCCATTGTCAAAAAGGGTTCCAAAATGTGCACTATACCATACAATTTTTGACCATGTTTGATAACTCCTTGACTGAATCAAACAGTGTGGTACGGTTACTAAAAAGTGAAGTTTGCTTTTATGGTCTGTTGTTTAGACAATATAAAATCCTTATTTTTACTCAAACTAAAAACAATATCAATTTAATTGTATCCTTACAACTAGGACTGGTAGCTTTTTGGTTTTTTTTACAGCAGCAAAACCATGTGAAACCAAATCATACCAACTGTATGCATTTGGGCAGTTTTCATTACTTGCACTTCTGTCCTTTTGCATTTATAATCATTACTGCTTTTATTCATTAATATAGTACATAGTTTTTTTATTATTAGCTAGATGAACATGACACTTGAATTGCTTGGGGCCAAGTCTAATTTTGCTTTCAAGTGACACGTACAAATGACCAATAAAGACTCTTGACCTGTGTAAGAAGTGCTGAAAGGCAGTTTTAGATTGAGATCAAATCAACATTTCACTCTTGCTGCCTTCCCTCAGGAGGTTGCTGATAATCAGATCGACACCGGAGACCTGATGGAGTGCTTGGTTCAAAACAAACACGAGAAGGAGATGAATGAGAAGTGTCTGGTGGGAGTGACTCACTTCCAGCTGGTGAGCAGACTGTTCTAAATATGATATGAGCTTGATATCATCATATTGGTATGTAAACCAAATGGTACAAGCCTCTGTTGTCATCACCATTGACTCTGCTGTGTTGCTTCAGTGCATTATCGTTTGTCAGCAGCTGATTATAATCTCTGCCTATGTGCCTTTTTTTTCCCACCCCTTTTAGATTCAGATAAAAGATTTCCGTTTCTCATACAAGTTCAAAACCGCCTGCAAAGAAGATGTCCTTAAACTGTGCCCTAACATCAAGAAAAAGTAAGGCCAATACTGTTAAACTACTGCTTGCTTGTTGATCTGATAGAAAGGGCAATGTCCCATCGTCTGTGCTTTTAAACAGCATTGTACTTTGAAATGAGACGCCTGGATGTTTTTAGTTGTATGAGCCTTAGAGTTTATTTTTAGAAGTTTTCATTCACAGTCGGCAGATAAAATTGGGTTTTTGATCTATTATGCAAACATTTAACAGTGTAGAGTACCCAAACTATGATTATTTATTCTCCATGTCTTCGAGGCATTTACTTTTTCAATACCTGTGAAAATTAAAAAAATTATAGCATAACAGCTGTTGAACCTTGCCTTTCGTCTTGTTCAGAGTGGACGTCGTAATCTGCCTCAGCACCACAGTGAGGAACGACACGCTGCAGGACGTCAAGGAGCAGCGAGTTTCGGTCAAGTGTCGTAAACAGCTGCGAGTCGAGGAAGTGGAAATGGTACGTCCCGTGTTGAGCTCTCTGGTTATTAAGACCATTTGCATTTAATTTGTAAAACCTCAAATTACACTTTCATAGAAGTATACTCCATCTTACTCTTAACTAGTTTTAGATGATACTCAATGTAAATTTAAAAACAGAAAGTTCATGTCGTTTGGTTTGAGCCTTTTGGGACAACGGCTTATATTTGTCTTGTTTTGTCACTTGTTCTGAAACACTGAGGGAAATGACCACGATATCCAAAGCACCTGTGAGTCCAGTTATTTTAAAAAGGCCACCGTCTCATAAATTGGCTTTGAAAGGCTATTGTGGTCAAATAACACCACTTTTTGACGTATTTATATATTAATGTAAGACCTAAATCACATCTGACTTGCTTTGTGGTTGTGTATGAGGAAAAAATCCTTATGTCAACATATCCAAGCCTAAACAAATGTATAGTACTCTGATTTAGTGCAATGGTGTCTCATTTTACAGCTGTCTGATTTATTAAAGGGTTTCTAAAATCTAAAGAGGTCATTTGGGGTCAGAAAGTGTTCAGACTTATATTCAAAGCACTCTGGCTGTTTTCCTCTCAGCATGACTCGACTGTGATATTAATAAACCCGTCTGAGCCAGTTCGCATTCAAGGTTCCACCCTTTCTCTTTGAGTCTGTGTTGTGTTTTGTTTTGGTGTTTTGTGTGTGAGTGAATCTATTAAAACCTCCCTTGAATCTCTGCTGCAGTCTGAGGACATCCGCCTGGATCCTGAGCTGTATGACTCCTGTCGACAGGACATCGGCCGACTCTGTCAAAATGTGAACTACGGGAACGCACAGGTCCGCACCAACACACACTAGAATAAGATTTCTCTTGAATGAGGATAGACATCTGCTTCAGTTCACACTCATCCTGGAAAACTGGAAAATCCTGGAAAATTTGTCTATATTTTCCAGCAAAATGTATTTTCCAATCCCCTTATATGTTTTGAATGCTCTGTAAACATCTGTGTGTATTTTATTTGAAGCTCAAAGGACTGTTAGATAAATATCAAGTGTAGGCTTTTATGAAATGCATGAGACATTTTAAGTTTGAATTTTGACCCTCTGAGGCTGTTGTAGATTGAGGAAGTGGAGTGGTAACCCTTGAAATAACTAGAATGAATTGAGTTGATGAGATTTGAGAGGGATAAATGGTATCTGTTGTAAATTATATGATGTTAATGAGTAAATGAGTTGCGTGCATGTCCTGGAAATAAATAAATAAATAAATAAAAGAAAAACAATAGACTGAATAGACTGACTTGAATAAGTAGTTGTAGATGCTTAACTTGATGCTCTTGTGCAGGTTATTGAGTGTCTGAAGGAGAACAAGCGGCAGCTCACACAGCGTTGCCATCAGCGGATCTTCAAGCTGCAGGAAGTGGAGATGGTCGACCCTGAACTGGACTTCCAGCTCATGAGGGTCTGCAAGCACATGATCAGGGTAGGCTTCTACAGCTTCACAAACTGAGCCAAAAGCCTGAATGATTCTAATCCTGTTTGGGGATAATAAAAAAAAATGTGATGGTTCTTGTTGTGTGTTTTAGCGGTTTTGTACAGAGTCGGAAGGCAAAAATGTACTTCAGTGTCTGAAACAGAATAAGAACAGTGAGCTGATGGATCCCAAATGTAAACAGATGATCACCAAACGACAGATAACACAGAACACAGGTAAGGACTATTCTACATTCAGATTCATGCAGATTTTAGTTCCAAATCTAAATATTCAACACTTAAGATTCATATTACCGTAGGCTGAACGTCATGTTACAGTTGATGCAAAGTATTCTTCCGGATGTCTGTTCAAATACATCACTGTTTCTCTTTGTGCACAGACTACAGGCTAAACCCAGTCCTGAGGAAAGCCTGCAAAGCTGACATCCCGAAGTTCTGTCAGTCCATCCTGAACAAAGCGACAGCTGACACTGAGCTCGAGGGACAGGTCATCTCCTGCCTCAAACTCAAATACGCAGACCAGGTTCGTTACACTTACCTTCATAAAACACCCTCAGAAGTGACTCTTATTGTTCCTTCTTCCGTCCGTTATGCTGTGGTCTTGTTTACTGCTGTAGCATATTTTAAAATTGGAAACCAAATCTCGCCTTGTATTTGTCTTGAGAATGACTGTAGCGGAGGATATGTCCAGGCCTGAAGCAAAACACTCAAAACTCGCACGTATTCACCATCTGTCTGTCTGTCTGTTTGTGCTTTGTCAGCGCTTGTCTCCAGACTGTGAGGATCAGATCCGGGTTATCCTCCAGGAGTCTGCCCTGGACTACAGACTGGATCCTCAGCTTCAAATCCACTGCACACAAGAGGTACACCGCTCTCTACCTTCACACACAACTGAACACATACTCGTTCTGGTTACCAACAAGATACGAGACGGTAAAAAATGTAGCTGGGGATTTCAAGTCGAGTTTATTTCTAAAAAACACCAAAGCAATGTACAAGATAGTCAATAGTGGTTGTATACAAAGTCAATTCCTGTGTAAATTTAACAATGGAACATAAACAACATTTCAGGTGTTGAAACTGAGACATTTCATGACAAGTAGTAGCTCTTTTTTAATTTGATGTCAGCAACAAATCTTTAAAAAATTGGGACAGGGCCGTGTTTATTATTGTGTGGCCCTCTTCTTTTAACAATAGTCTGGGAAGTTAAAAGAGCAGTTGCTGGAGAGAGTTGTCCTATTCTTGTCTGATGAACAAAAAGTAGCAATAAATAAAATAAAGTAAATAAAAAATCATCAAAAATAAAATGGAAATGCTATGAGAAAGTCAATTAGGCTGTAAAAATGCACAATAATTGCCAGAAAATACTGCAAATTATCTTTTTTTACTTTAAGATATAGCTCAGATCCTGCTTTGACTGTCTATCTCGAAATTCAATTATTGCTTATAAACAGTCCATTTCCTTTTTATTAATCCCCCTGCTGGTTTATGACCCTAGATAGTCACACTGAGTGCAGTCTCCTTTTCATAAGCTGTATAACATATCTAAAAACATGACTCGTAAATTTGTACACGTTAGAGAGTTGTTAAACTTTCACATCCGTAACCTTTAGCCTTAGTATTTTAATAAAATGATTTCTGTTTGGTTCACACTCCTGCCACTTCCTGTAACAATCATTAAAGCCAGAGCATGAGCACATCAAAGAATTTATTCCATATAAATCTAAATATGTCGGTGTCCATGGCCGTGCTGTCGGTTCAGCTCTGTCATATAAACCTGAGGCCTCTTTGAGACATCAAAAAAGGTCCCGAAATAATTCCCACGGATACTGATGGTATTTGACAAGTGGAAATTTGTGCAGCTGATGCCACTAAACTGCAATTTATCTCAAGATGTCATCGGGTTCTCGGAAATGGGATTCAGATGGCTCAGAAAATTAACTATGATGCACTGGATTATATATAGCCAAGCTCGGCACGTTGCTCTGAAAATTGCTTTAAAATCCTAAGTCGCAAGATCTGCCAATAACTGTATTGTTCCATACTGTAACACACCTCATCATCTTTAAAAGTATAGAGGAACTATCTCTTGAGCAGCTTTACCTCGTCAACTAAATATATCTTCTTTCCTGTATTGATTTTAGTGAGAAATGTAAGTGTATTAGCACTGTTTGAATGTTAGAGCTTTTTTGGAGTTAACCCTATCCACATCTGTTTTTAACCTTTTAAAGAAATAAAACTTGACTGTTTTTTTTTTAAATCTGTTCATATTTTTGTTCAGATCTCTCGGCTGTGTCCTGAGGAGGCGGCAGCTCAGGAGCAGACGGGGCAGGTGGAGGAGTGTCTAAAAGTTAATTTACTGAAGATCAAACAGGAAGGATGTAAGAAGGTAAATAAGTTCACAGCAGGTCTCGGGTATCAAACACAGTCTGTGCAGGGAACTAAATCTGTCGTGTTTGATTTCTTGACCAGACCAATTAAACCCAGTTTTCACTCAAAATATTTACCTGTAACTTCAATTTTTCAGCCCTTAGAATTTTCTGGATTCCCTTATGTCAAACTTTAAGCCATATCCTACCTGCTTACAAATGATTTAACCCAAAATACATATTATTGACAGTTAAAATTGTAAAAACACCATGAATCAAACATTACTTTACTAATGTTCTTTGTTATGTGACGTATCTGCCTCTCGAGCTCTTGTCTTCCTTCCTGTTGTGTCGTTTCTCACCTGCCCACGTCTCATCCTGCAGGAGGTGCTGAACATGTTGAAGGAGAGCAAAGCAGACATCTTTGTTGACCCTGTCCTGCACACAGCCTGCGCCCTGGACATCAAACACCACTGTGCAGCTATTCCACCCGGCAGGGGGCGCCGTGAGTCAACAAACCAGCACACACACCACATTTACATACACCATTTAGAATACAAAAATATGAAGTTCTGTGTCTTTTAAAAACAGCCCAAGTTTCCAGGGGATATTTCCACCTGACAGGATGAACTACAAAACCAGATCTTATAATTTAATAGTTTAAATGCCGTACTTTCGTATCTCTGTATTAATTGTTCCTCGTGGGTGAGGAGTTCAGCACGTAGCCTTTACTTTTAGAATTAGATGCCTGTTTACAACGCCTGTTTAGATTATAACATTACTTTCAACAAACTCAAATGCTATGTTTGACACTTCAAATTCACTCAGTAGTTTTATTGTTGGCTGTAACTTCTTGTAGTTGGTCTTGGTTTAATGTAGTTTGACAAAGACCCCTTTTTTTTAATCAAATACAGATTCTCTTTTGTCCAAAAAGTCAGAAACTCTCCTGATTTTTCATCAATTACTATTTAATTACTCTGCTGTTCTTATTATACAAGTTTTCTTCTTTTGCTCTATTAGAGAATTACATTGAGCATTTCAGACGTGGAATAATAAGCCTACATAAATAAAAAGCCAGTGTATTTTCTCCATTTGTCTTTTCTCAGAGATGTCCTGCCTGATGGAGGCGCTACAGGACAAACGAGTGCGGCTGCAGCCTGAGTGCAAGAAGAGACTTCAGGACCGCATCGACATGTGGAGCTACGCTGCAAAGGTACATGAACCACAACCTTAACCTCTGTCATCAACACACTCCAAAAGGACAGAGGTGACAGAGCAGAGATACCAACATCAAGAAAAAAGAAAATTAAGACTATGTAAATGTATTTCTTTAGTGGATGGACTTTTTTCTTAAATCAATTTCAAGTGAGTCGGCCACTTCTGGATTAAAACGACTGATGCAAATGTAGGTCTATCGTTTTTTTGTTTCTGTTTTTTTTTATTTACTTACATGGGCCCAAAATAACTTTTTTAATGAAATCTCTCGCTCACCCATTTTCTGCTCACTGTTTGTCTTCATGTTACACTGTTGTTGATTATCCTCTCAAACACTACGACAGCAAACGATGCAACATTTCTCTCAGAAATTTGATAGTATGTGATTACTTTAAAGTCCAGTTTGTCCACATTGCCCTTGACACGGGATTAAAAAAAAAAGAAGTTTTCTTTCCCCAATTTTTCCCCCAATATTTGTTCCCCAATATAGTTTTCAATCATAATAAATTCCTTTGTTCAGGAAACAATAAGAACTGTGGAGACATTTTACATGACTTCCTTGACATAATTGAATTATGTTTAAATATTGTATGTGTGTCTGACAGTCAGAGCATTAAAAGAGCTCTCTCCATTGATTACGTTATTTTTGGCAGT
This sequence comes from Rhyacichthys aspro, assembly GCA_036850595.1. Classification (NCBI taxonomy): domain Eukaryota; kingdom Metazoa; phylum Chordata; class Actinopteri; order Gobiiformes; family Rhyacichthyidae; genus Rhyacichthys; species Rhyacichthys aspro. Next base: position 18,924,262 of record CM072153.1, read on the forward strand.
GGAGTCCTGTGGAAAGCTCAATTTTCTGACCCGACCTTACTTTTACTTTGAAAGGTCTGCATGATAAACCCCTTTCTTCCTGTCTGTCGTCAGGTGGCTCCTGCCGAGGGTTTCTCAGACCTGGCCATGCAGGTGATTACGTCGCCGTCCAAAAACTACATCCTGACTGTGATCGGAGCCGCGGTGGCGCTGCTGTTCCTCATGGGGCTGCTCTGCGGCCGATTCACCAAACGCGTCACCCAGGAGCTGAAGGACAGGTAGACCCCGCTCCCCCCGGGGTCAGGACACACCCACAGGAGAAACGACCACCTTTCGTTTAACACTCGACGTCCCCTCTGCTCCCCCCACCCCCGCCTCATTCAACGCCTCAATTAAAAATACTCCCGCTTGTGTTTTCTCCTTTAACATCGCTGTGGGGCGTCTGTGCTGAATGACATTACCCACAACCCCCCAAAAGTGGATAAGTGACTCACCCCTGCCTCATCATGAGCCACTCATTCGGATGCCGCGCCCACCTCCGCCCCGTGACCTGTTATTTTGGGTTTTCTTATCCCTCCTGCAGTTTTGGCCGCCCGATGTAGATGCAGTATTAAGTTTTTTCCTCTCTCCGCTGCTGGGGGGGTGGGGAGTCAGGGGAAGGGGTCCGGAGTTGTAAAAATATAAAGTCAAAGCTTAAAATACGGGGTTAAGGAATGAGGGAGTTGAGTGACATTGTTCAGTGTAAATGTGTAGAAATGGGATGGGGAAATGCTCAGCTGTAGAGCGGTTTAATGACTCCAGTATTTTAATGAGTGTGTGAATGTGTGAGATTGCTTCGGTGCGAATGTCTGTGTGTGAACCAAACTGTCTTTCTACCATTTTTTTTCTTCGACTTTGTTCTTGCTTCGAAGGTTTTTGGGGATCGTTTGGCTCTGGATAGCTTCTTACTTTGTTTTCAGCTGATCTGATGTGTGTACGTTTGATTTTATCGCCATGGGACTGCCAGGTGGGCGGTGCCAACCAGCCAGCCCTCCTCCGAGCCACAGACATAAAGAAAATAGAAAGAGAGATTAGGGGATTTCATCATTTTATTTCCTCCCAGTCCAAATGTGTGCCATAAACACACCACCTATTGTTCCCAGGTTCACCGCTCTCCCAGCTCTGGGAACTTGTTGGCAAACTGGGATTTCTCTGTCTTTTTAAACCAAGTGATAAACTGGCTGAGTGGCTGTCTGTGTCTCTCTGGTCGGTAACAAAAAGCTCAGAGCAATGCAGAAAAAAAAACATGTAAAGAAATAAAAACTTATCGTAGATTATTGTAGAGATGTGAACATTTCTGTGTAAAGATGATACTGGAATCATTGCACATTTTTCGTTCTTTTTTTTATATCTATAAATATATATATATTGTTTTGTCATAGCCTTATTTATTTGTTTACTAATGATCAAAGTCTTTGTTTTCTATGATTTGAATGTTCTCTGGTTGCCTTTTCTCCAGCGAGTGGGACGGAGGGAGGGAGAGGGAGGGCAGCGAAGGGTCGGCGGTCTCCAGGCGCCGCTCTGCTCCACCTACTGGCGGGTTTAGGTCAGTGTATGGTTGGTTTGAAACATAGGCTGTATACAAAGAGGTTACTGATCATGCTTTTTGCCACTGTGGAATAGTGAAGGCACAATGTTACAGTTACAGGAGCTGTCATTTTGTTTTTGTGAGAACAAACATTGGACCAAGGGATCAGGGCTGTGAGCACGTGGAAGTGTGCAGTGGTTAGCTTTGAAGATGTGCTTCAGAAGCGTTTTTTTAAGCATAATGATGATAATGTCAGTTTAATTGTGCTTGTGCAATATCTGTCTTGATTATGTCTTTATAGTTTTTCCTTAAAATTAGGCTTCTCACTTCAGCAGCTTCGCACGTCCACATCTCAGTCCCTTGGTCCACTGTTTCTCATGTTTGTGAGAACAGCACTAGAGCTGGCCTTTTGTGGGACATGACGCATTATTGACACAGTCACTTCTTTTTAAAACTAGGTAAACAAACATCACTAAACAAACAATAATATACTGAACACCACAAAGGTTTTGATAGTCCCATGTAACCCACTATAGCATATTTTGGACTTCACTCACAGGTTTCCTCTAGATCCAACTTTTTATACAGTTTGCTACTACAAAGGTCAAGGGTTGCTAGTTATGTGTTAGGAATCGGTCAATGTGTGGGTGTTTGTTTTTTTTAATGTGATGATAGTTTGGGAATGACCACTGTTGCTTTAATAGGATGTTTGGTCTCTTGAGGTGGGCACACTAATGTAGGTTTTAACTGGTATGTTGCATTTACTGGCTGGATGGGAGGACAAGCAGTGGTCTCAAATAATTGTATCGGACAGTTCAAGTGTGATGAATCAGCCATTGAATTTGTCTTTTGACAGACTTTGACTTGACTTGAATGCCATTGCAGTTTAATATTACATAGATGACATGATGTTGCGTATTTTAAATAACGTGCTGCTGGTGTTTAACAAGCTTTATGTCAAGCCTCAAGCCAAACGAGAACAACAGTGACATCTTGTTTTCACGTTTTAGCGGACAAAGTAGTGCGGATTATTTCTATCAAGTTATCCGTTTTGCAGAAGCTTTTGTCTATACTTTGCAGTTCGTCCAGTGTGTTTCTGCTCTAACTGTACGGCACATGTTAACCAAATATCAGATGCACAAATTCAAGGAGATTTCTGGCTGATAAATATGCACAGAAATATTGCACGCCAAGTCTGATACGATATGCATTTGAATATTTTTTTTGCCTTTTCATGTTCCAAAAACCCTCCAGACAAGTTTTCCAGCAGATCCTATCAACATCCTTGGACCAGTGTGTTGGATTTTGGCTAATTTCTTACGTATAATCACTTGTATTTAAAGAGTTTTGCTTTCCTTTCTATCTACAGAGGTATACCCTGTTTCTACGGTAGCCTGAAGGGGACAAACCAAACACTAGCCCTAAAAAAGTGTGGTCTTTTTTTAACTGTATGCTGCTGTAGGCTCTTATACTCATGGAAAGGAAGGGATATTTACTTCTTTAATGGGCTGTTTCACCACTAAATGCCACTAAATCCTACACATTGGTCTGTACTAACAAGCTACGTCCACAAAAATGTTTTAAAATGCATAAGACGTGGCGTATTTTTACATAGCATCCACAATAACCTGACGTTTTAGGATCTAAAGCTGCAACGGAGACTTTTCTAAACACTACTGACAATGAACAATATTGTCTTGGCTTAAGCGGACTGTAGAAACGGCTAAGCTTCGTCCACACAAATGTTTTATTTTGAAGCGTATCACTGCTGTATTTTTACATGAAGCAGCAAAGGTAATCCTGCATTACACTATGATGCTAAATTTGAAAAAGCTTGCTGCAGATATTCTTTATACACTCGTGCTCATCTCGTGCACACATTTTAAATCTTGGCGCTTTGATTTAAGTATAAACAACTTTACTGCAAACATGCTTTTATTTTGAAATTCATTACTTTGGCTGCATTTTTTTCACAGCCTCCACTCCACTCTGACGTATTAGGATCTAAGTCTAAGAGTTTTCAAAATACTGCTGCATTTTTATTACACTGTTTAAGGATCTAAAGCTAAAGCAGACTATAACGTGGCACAGAAATGTCAAATCTGTTACGTTTCTCGTTAATCTTATGCACATACTTTTGGACTTTGAAGCTTTGGTCTCAGTTTGAACAGTCTTGGTTTGCAGTACGCCGAGTTTAGAGACACTCGCCCTCCTCTCCCGGCCCGGTCCCGTGTACATGTGTACTATACTGAGTGCATCTCACTGTAAACTCTGTGCAGTTATAGCCTGTATTGTTTATTTTTTGTTTAGTTTTTTAAATCGTTGAAGCTTGGTGTGATGAGTGCTGCCCTCCCTGCTTGTAAATGAGACTTTCTAAATCTGCCTTTTTCCATCGGACGTTTTTATTTTAATTTTTTTCTCAAAGCGTGCCTACTCACTGCTGGATCCCGCTGTAAAATAAAAAAAATAAAAAAAATAAATCCCACAATTCCTTGCAGCGCTAAGGCAGACGAGGCTGTGGGCTTCAGTGACTGTGTGTGAGTGCGTTTGTGTGATTGTTGGGCCCACAGTTTTCGAAAGCTGTGCGATCGCCAGTTGATTCCTCGCTGTTCCCGTGTCCAGAGCAATGATGACTTTGATTTTTAGGTTGTGACGATGAAAAATCTTTTTGTAAACAATGTTTTGTGTCCCTCATGATGCTCCCGGTCATTGCATTAATTTCTCTGTCCACTTTTTGTTGTGTTTTTTTGTTCTGTACAGATGAAAAATGGACAGTTTGTTAATAATAATAAAATCTGCAAGGTTTCTAAGCTCTTGTCTGCTGTTTCGTGGTCTCACTGGCTGTATTCAAACTGCCTGCTCAGTATAGTATAGATAACATGTATATAAAGTTACTAGATATAGAGTATGATGAATGGTAAAATAGGTTAATTAATGTAGATATTGTCAAAAGGTGGCAGGTAGCACGGTTGGCTGACGGCAAGAAGAGCCCATGTTTTAGTTTTAGTAGCAGCAGCAGTAGCAAAAGTAGTATTTTTATTAGGTGTGGAATGAGTTTCTGAGAGTTTGATAAACTTGAAAAAACTCAAGGCTGTAGTGCTATCATGGTATTGTGGTTACAGCTTTAAGTCCTTTTGATTTTGAGGTAAATGGGCCATACGGAAAAATGGGTATTGTGATATTTGGAAAACACAAAGAATTATTCCAAATAAATGAAGGCAGGCATGTAACTTTTAGCCCAAAAATATATATACTCCTTCTGATTTTGATGGTTCTTTGGCATGAGTCTACTGATATCATGTCTATCTCACTGACACAGTAACCTCAGCTGGACAGACACCTCTAATATAACTTTCTAATGCCCTGCTGTAGTAACAATACAGTCTATAAAGGGAGAAGCGCCCTCTACTGGTTAAAAGTTAGTTTCCCTTTAAGGCAGGGCTTTAAACTAACTTTTCACAGGATGCATTGTTACTGGTCTATTCATAGAGCTACATGAACATTTTATTTTAGATGAAGGACTTTTTAAGAGACACTTTAAATCTACAGGACAGTGGTACTTCAACACCATTTTTGTGTTGCCGTTTTTGAATAGTCCCACTTATCCTTTCATCCAAAGTTATTACAAAACCCACTGTGCAATTGGATTTAATGTTGTTATAGTACAAATGGTTGAGAAGCTATACCAGGCAGAGAAGTGAATAGTACTTTCTAGTCTTGTCTAATATTAAAAGAATAGTATCACCAGTATTTTCCTGTGATTAAACTGTGACACTTCAAAACCGTAAAACTAGTCATCTCCTCACGTTGTTGCTCTTTCTCAAATAATATTTTAGGTATGTGCACTTCATGCTACTTAAATATCATCTTGAAGTAACTATATTTTAAATGATTATAGATTTTGAGTGCTTTTTTTCTGAATTACCCTGACATACATAGTCATTTGGCTTTAAAACATGCTCATCATTACAGTAATGCTGCTGTGGCTTTGCTCTTGTCTCTAAATGGATCGACCACACTTACACGCCACAGTACTTTCTTCTGAATAAATGAAGGGATGAGTCAAGCTAAATGCTACTCAGACTCACAATGAGCTGTACATCATGTGCCTCCGTTTGTTCACCAGAGCTAAGAGTGGAGTCACTGTGGAATGACAATAATGTGCGAACACAGTCACATACATGTCAGTTTCTTCTATGACACAATGCCAACAGTGACTTGAGGCACTTCAAAAATGTGCCAGGATAAAAACAGACAAAGAGTGTCTAAATCGTGTTTATCTGCTGTTGCCTCCAGGAATTGCCCAAGTGCAGTATTTCCATATTTTATTTGGGTTGAGATGTCTCTGTCACAACACGAGGGCATTCTCTTCATAAATCTGACTTGGCTTTTGAACAATGTATATTATTTATGACATTTTTATATTCTAAGAGCTGTTTTGAACACTTTGCCTTTCCGAAAGATGGCATGAGACAAAGAGAATGGGGATGGCATGGAGCAAACACGCCTGAGTCAGGATTCAATCACTTCACATTCTGCATTACTCCACCAGGTAACCCACTGAGGTGTCACAGTGTGCATGGTTTTGAAGGACATCTGAAAGGAAAGTGTATTCTCTGCACTGTGAAGGTGAAAAAGCAAAAGTTTTGGATGGCTTTACACAAATTCAATAACGTATCGCTTGATTATGTATTATCTAGAAGAAATATCATAACATACTTGGTGGGAACATACAGTAGGTATTGCACTCTTTAACAAAGGCCTTGTCTGATTGATACCAGATCTGAGGTTTTAATCAGTAATTGAGGGTTAAAACACACTCTCTAAAAGAAATAAACTCCGCTCTCACCAGTTTACTCTAGAATTGAAGTCCAAAGAACAAGCAACAAAACTTCTGCTTTCAAAACTATGTCCAGATGTCTTTTCTAAACCCTTTATTGGATTATTCCACTGATTGAAAAACAAATTTTTGAAAACCTTACAAACAGAACAATAACTATTTTAAATGTTGTAGGTCATTTTAGTAAAACGTCAGTCTTTTTTGGGCTACATGAGATTATTGTGCTAAAAATGTCAATGGTAAAACATCATGGTAAAGACGTTACATTTATTTCTTAGAGTGGAAGACTTCCCTGAGAGGATATCTATCCCAGAGGATTGGACTTCTAATTTAATTGTATTTTAGGTTCATCGGGTTCATCATCAGTGTCCAGACAAAGATGTATGCACACAAACTAATAGAGCAATAATACATACATTATTCAGAAGTAATCTATGTAAGAAGGATGTAAACGTGTTTATTTCATTCATACAACCACCTGGGATTTTTCATTTCTGGCGCACGTCTCTGGGAAAAGCTTTGTGTATATCTTCACACTATAGCTCCAGACGTTGCTGCTTAATTTAAACATAGAAAAAGGATGCTCTAGAAGCTAAAAGTAGAAAGTCTCAAGTCCAAAACAGTGTGTAATGTCATGTTCTGGATGTCTGCCCGAGTGGTCCGCTCTATGTTATGTGTCATGTGAGTTTCGTGTCTTGTCCGCCGCGTGGGAACCGTCTGAGTCTACATACATGACCCTCGCTCGGCGTTCGTGTGTGCTCTGTCTGCTCTGTGGGGGCTGGAGGCCGTCTCACAGACCCGTGATAGATTCTTCAGTCCGACAGAGACTAAAACACGAGCACCTCGCGGCTCTCATCACTAACACTGAACAAAACGCTCCACTCTGAACGGCAGACGTCTCAGCGGCTTAACACAAGTTCACATCAGGATTTATAGAGTTTCACAGAAAACAGAGGAGACAGTAAAGCTGCACATGGACTGGTCATTGTGTTTATTTAATGTCAGCGGAGACATTTAGCTGTAAAATTAGACAAAACAAAGAAGAAATTACATGAAATATCCAAAAATATTGTAAAAACTGCTTAAAAGCCCAAGATACATACATAGAATAAAAAGCGAATTAAAATGAAAACAAATTCAAGTCAATAATATTCAATTTTGAATAAACTGTTGTGATAATTTTCCTAAAACCAGTTCAAATATGTGGCACAATCAAATAATAAATTAAAAATTGCACTTATGTGTGGACACCTGTGTGCACTGATGATAATATGCCCTGTCATTTCAAAATTGACTTTTACTTCATTATTTTTATTACTATTAGACTAGATTGTACCAATTCCTCACTATTTAATACATACACAGATTTTAAATAATACAGATATTTGAAAACAGACATTATACAACCATGTGACTTTAAAAAAAAAGTGTCTATAAGCAAATGTTAGAGCTACACACATTATACACACAACACAAATGTCCTATATATATATATCCCTATACTGGATATAGTATATGAATAAACTGCATATAACATTGCTAAAGATTATAAAAATGAAGAAGCACACTTACAATAAAATATATTCTTATAGTTTCATAAAAAAGCGATACAGTAAATGACCAATAAAAGGCACAAACAGTGGTTCGACACACCTCCCCTTTACACTTAATAGACCCTTAAGACAATGGGTGATTAAATTGAATAGCATTTTATATAAATATGTTTTATTTATGATTTACTGCAGCATCATTTTAAAAGCTATGGCCCCAAATTCCAAACATTAACATGAACCACCGTTATCATTTCTCCCTAAAGGCACAGAAATCATTCAGTTCCACTTGCTCAACAACATCCTCAGGCCTTTTCCTGCAACGAGCCCCAAAGCCAAACTCCTACAGGACGATAACTTAACCCTAGAGGCCAAAAAGTGAGAATAAACCCAACGTTAGACATAAATACTACTCCTCTTCTCACAGGGCACTGGTATGTACCGCTCAGCACAGTGTCTTTATTCTATACTACAAAAAACAATTATATTCAAAATTATTCACTATTCATTACATATTATTAATGGACATTTATTATGCACCTGGATCTCATATGTTGTAGTATAGCACCTGTGCCTTTAAGCCCCTCCCTCTGAGCCCATTCTGCTGTGATTGGGGTCATTAATTATTGTCTAACTGAAACAAATCCATGCTTTTTGGAGCATACGCTACACTGCCCACTAACCCCTTCCTCTTCTTGAACAACACTAACCTACACCGACAGTTTTTTTGACAGATCAAGTGTCCATACTCCTGACTTTGAGCACTGAGCAGAACAATATCAAACACTGTAGACATTGTCCTGTCAGCAGTTTTACACATGATCTGAAATGCATTTTGGGGCAGATGCCATTTTTGGTTGCAGTACCGTGGATGGCCACTGGGGTCAAAGTCTCCGTAGTCTCACACATTCACTGTAGAGGTTTTCTTTAACTGGTAAATAATAAAACTAATAAACTTATGCCACTGTGGTCATTAGGGAACTTTAGAGAATAGGCATAGGCTTGTATATTGTGACTTGATTACATCACTTTGTAACAGGCTTAAATTAAGTATTATGTGGATAAATGTCACGTATGGCTCAGACTTTGCAACTTTGCCGATCATTTCCATAAATAAAAGCTATGTGAAGACAAAGCAGGAAAAATAAACTGAAGCAAAGTCAGTATATCAGCTTTTTTCAAAGAAATGCCGCTGAAATCTCTTAAACCCTGATCACCCTCTGACTCTCCCGGTCCTGCCTCTAAAACTCGTACGGAGAGACGAACAGCGTGACTTTGGTGAGGTACCGTCCCAGCAGGGTGTTACGCTCCAGTTCGCTCATCTCCACCTCGGCCTCCAGAGCGGCGGGGCCTTTGATGGGCGTCACCAGGAGGAGCGTGCCCGTCTGCCGTCCCGAACGCTGCACGCTGAAGTGGCCCCTCCCTCGGCCCCCGCCCAGACCGAAACGCAGCGTGTCCCCCAGCACTCGGGCCGCGGAAACTCTGAAGAGCACACGAGGGGCCGACAGGTTGGACACCACCGACAGGAAGTGGAAGGAGATGGAGCTCGGGGCCTGAGAGCACGCCTTGTCTCCGAACATACAGGGGTTCCTCTCACAGCGCCTGCCAAGACAAAAATACATAACATAGGTCTCACATTATACATAACATTAAAATTCTTTCTTGTCATGAGCAAACCTGGCCAGCCATCCCATTAGATTTCCAGCGGACTCATAATAAACTGTCTTTGGACGCAATTGGATCAGAGAAAGTGTTGTATGAAGCCCATCTTATTTTACATACATGTCCACGCTGGTCCCACAGAATTTGTATAAAGAGATAATGGCTGGGAACGGATTCCAGAGATAAGAAAACCTTTGTAATGGGTATGGCTGGCCAGGCTTGTGATCTGGTGACGCATAGGCCTCAGTAGGCAGGAGATTGGGTTCAGAAGAAGACAATTGTCAGTCATAATAGCTATAATTTTCCCATTAACTGATCATTTTGCTTTTCTATAAATGTTTTCTGTCACTCTGTGAAATACAAAAACAAAACAGCTGTAGGAATAAATCAATCTACCACTTAGGTCTCTGTGTAATCATAATTTTTGAAAGTTTCACGCCTCTGAATCCGCCGACAGGAGCCTGACGGTCCCAGATGAACGTCGAGAGCCAACCCTCAGTCTGCCGTCCAGCCCTGTTTTCGGCTCAGGACGGTCCCGTAATGATGGGTGCAGAGGGAAGTGGAGGTAGAGCTCATTGTTTTCACCTCTCCTCCTCTCTGCCACTGTCATTCACACGTTATCTTGGTGTCGTTTGGGGTTTGTCTATTGTTTTATTTTGCAAACGTTCATTCTTTTGCCTCCTGCTTCGTCTGCAGTTTCATTGTGCGTCTAAAATGGGACATCATTGTTTGACACAAAGAAGCTCAAGTGACATCCTGCACTGTTTGCTGCCAAGCTTTGTAACGAGGCAAGTCTGAAATCTTGTAACCATTCCATATTTCAGTGTGACTTACATTTAATATTAAGCTTTCCCAAGTGTTTTGCACATTTGTGTCTTCATTTGTGTTCCTATCGACTAAAGGTTCATTTCTACAGCGTAATGACTGGATAAATGGTCCTTGTCCCATGTGTTCAAACTTACATGGGCGACGTCTTGATGTAGGTGGCGTTTTTCATGTTGGGACACTCCACCTTGACACACTGAAACCCTCCGTAGGTGTTCACACAGATCTGATCCGAGGAGCAGTTGTGCATCCGGTTTTCACACTCATCAATGTCTGAACGAGGAGACAGCAGAGAGAAAGTCACAACTCGAAGTCTAGACATCTTAGAAGTCTACGTAAGTGACCCTTGAACTGTGACCTGAGCAGCTGCGTCCGTCTCCGGAGAGGTCGTATCCGGAGGGACAGTAGCAGTGGAAGCTGCCGGGAGTGTTGACGCACTGATGGACACAGAGGCGTCCGGGCTGCCCCAGAGGGAACAGGAGGCACTCGTCGATGTCTGCAACAAACAGCTCTGTCACTCATCGACACTCAGAAAACATGAGGGGAAAAATAGGTAGAGTCGAAACACATACATATAGCCATTAATTTAAAAAATGAAATTGAGCGAATTTAGCCTCAAATAAAACTAATTATAATTAGTTTTATTTTTATTTTTATTACTTACCAGCTTTTCCCACAGGCTATCAAAGTTTTTTGTTTCAAGAAAAACAAACAATAAAAGTTTTGTAAGAAGAGAAATCTTATACAATCATAAGAAAAAAATAAAAAATTATATATGTATTTATTAATTTAACTATAAATTTTTGTTTAAAAGTGGGGCCCCTGTTGATGAACTGTGCTCTAGTATTTACTTTTGAATATAGACACTGAATGAAGATAATAACTTTAAAGTCTAATATCCACTCAATCGTTGACAACTCTGTGTATATAGTTAAAAAGGTAAAACTAGAGCTACTATATTTTTTTTCTCAAATGTGATTTATCTCTTTTAGCGTAACTCTTACTACTTCCACTATGCCAGTCTCTTTGAGGAGGTTTTATTTTTCTTTTATTCAAGTCAATTAACAGCTGTATTAACCAACTCTCCAATATTTTTCTTCTGGCTTTTAGTTTACATCAGAGTAAAGGTTAAATTGATGCTCTAGGTCTCTGTATTTAAGCTAAATATAGATGTTTCAAAGTGTGACATTGTGCAAGTCTTCAATTTTATAGACTTTTTTTTGATTCAATGCTTCATTATTGTCTTTGGAGGGAATGCTTTCTGATCCATACATTGTTTGTTGCAGTATCATTTCATCGTATCATCATCATCACCTTGGGGGACAAGGGCTGTTTCCATTTTTGGACTGAGGTTAAATAAGTTATGGGTCACTGAACATTACCTGTGCAGATGTTGTTGTCCCGGCCCGAGATGGTGAACCCCACGTCACAGGTGCAGCGTGTGGATCCCAGGAAGTGAGTGCAGTGAGACGGACGGACCGAGGAGAGGGGGGCCGAGGTCGTAGGGGACGATGAAAGAGGAGAGGGTGATGCTACGGATGAAGAGGAGGAGGAGGATGAAGACGCAGACAGAGCAGCGGACAAAGGGAAGGAGGAGACGGATGAAGCTCCTGAAGTAAAGAACGGCAGGGAGTTTGTGCTGGTGTTGAAACCTAAAGGAGAAATGACAGTTATGCTCCTTGTCAATTACTGAATGACAAGGAGCACTGTTTACTTGTTATTACATGAATATGAGCCTGACCTAGTACAAAATACAGCTTAATTCGATTTGTACAAGACTCTTTTACTCTCTGTGGCCTAAAATAAACAACCAAAGCTTCCCACACAAAAGACAGACAGGTACAATTAGTTCACAAAAATAGGATACAGGATAAGAGCACTGGACTCACGCTGACACATGGGCTGCTGTCCGCTCCACTTCAGAGACTCCAGACAAACCCGAGTGCGAGGGCCAATCAGCTCGTAGCCTGGTTTACACAGGAAGTGGACCTCGTGACCGACACCAAACACACGGCCCAGTCTGCGTCCGTGGGCAGGGGGCTCCAGTTTGGGACAGGTCACTGTTAAAACAGAGATAATTCAGTTTTGAGCTTTTATCAACTTGTACTTTATCAATTTAAAAGTATAATAATCTTTTTTATAGGCTTGACACTGATTTCATGGGATGTAAGGTACTACTGAACAATATTGGGATGTTTATCATCACTATACTATACCTAACAACTATATGACAACTATGCTCAACAAAATTCTTATTATATACTCAGTCTCTTACTGTTTTTGCCTGCTCTAAAAAAGGCCATAGTGCTGTTGTGCAGAGCGCCGAGTTTCTTCTTGAGGGACCTCAGACCCTGTTGGTACGACGCCTCTTGGACCGCCAGCATCTTCTGCATCTGCCGCAGTGAGTTCAGCAGATCCTGAGTGGACGAACACTCCTGGGGTCGAGGACACGAGAGGTGAGCCAAGTCAAGAAAATGTTTATATCAGAGTCAAGTCTGTCCAGTTAATCACTCTGTCTCTCCCATAAAACATGGTAAGTGTGCAATGTTGGGTTTTAACACATTTTTTTTGCTTCAAAACCTTGAACAATCATCAGTCTTTAACACAAGTTTTAGAGTATGTGTCCTTAAGCCCCTCCCCTCCTACGCTTGGACCATTCTGATTGGTTAAATGGCCTGCCCTTTACAGCCTCAGAGACATTTTAGCTCTTCTTCTTCCTTTTACAATCCTCTGAAGTCTGTCCTGTGTGTATGTCCAGTGAGGTTTTCGGGGCCGACACATGGGTGACAATTGGACGAGAGCCCAGCGCTGACCTCACACCGACGCCTCAAACACGGAGCTCAACACAAAGCCACTGTCACATAATTCAACTCTGAGTTTTTACACTGGAGCCGTTTGAGGGAGGTTCATGTGGTTCGTTGTAACACTGACATCTTGATGATTTTACAGAAAGAGAAAAAGTGAGAAAAATGTGTACTTTTCTGCTGTTTCTAAACATTTAAATCAAAATCATAAAGACGAGTTAAAGAAATGTGTTAAATCTTATTGGTTGTAAGTATTGACAGCTTATATTCAACGATACTGGCTCTAATCCAGCTCCTCATAAGAATAAGCATTTGACAGTTAATGAATGTAAGGGATTGCAAAAATAACAAACACCTAAAACACAAGAAATTTACAGTTTGGAGGCTCATGGTACAGTTTCTGTTGCAGACATTAGAGACGCTCAAAATGTTTAGGATCTACAGTAATTGCAGATCCACATTTTAAAACCTAAATTAAAACCATGTCCCTACTTTTTGTACTATTTTATCTTCAGGGTTGACACATAAAACAGACCATCTAATTTGCATCCCCACTTCATTTTATAATATAGTAAAAGCACTAATATAACATGCAAATTTTGTATCTCTTCATTTGTAATATTTGAATGTTGTGGTCATGCATTTAAAACGTGATGGGAATCAGATTGAGTCCTGAACCAATAGTTGGAGACACTGTTGTAGAGAAAAATACTCACCAATTGTATTCAAACCATTTTCAGATCAAATTTGTAACTACTTTCTAATTTTACTGTTATATTTTATTGCAAATTCTTCTTTGAAATTCACTGCTCAAAGGTTTTCACAAATAAGCAGTGGCTCAACCTTGGTTCCTGAGCTAGTGTTTTGTAGAGAAAAAAGCTATTAGCACACTTTCAATCATTTTCAGTGTCACTATGTTTATTGTATTGAAGATACTATATCATATTAGTTTATCAGTATAGTACTAATGCATTTATTATCGCAAAAAAGTCTGATTTTATGAAGATTGAAACATTTTATTGCAGCAATCCACATAATGTTAACCTGTAAATTCACTGTAAATGAATTACTACATTCTTTGATGTGATTCATTTATATTAGTCTCACCTGAGCTGATGAAGAGGACACATGATGAAGGCACAGCACCACGAAAATCACACAGAAAATCTTCATTTTTTGGAGAGCCTCCATCTTCAGAAACCTGCTGCGTCCCGACTTTCTCCAGAACTAAACCATCTCCTGATCGCCTGCTTCTTTTCGAGTGCACTTGCCAAATTTCTCCCTCCTCCTCCTCCTCCTCCTTCCCCCTTCTCTCTCCCACTCTTGTCTTGTTCTTGTCTCGGTCAAAAGAGGAGAGACCAAATCCACATCTGGAAAAAGCTTTCACTTTTTTCATCCATCAGCATTTCCACAAATAGACGGGTCAAATTATAAGGAGCAGTCAGCTGGCTGCGGTGTCTTTTAATCAACTTTCACGCAACAAAGCAGCGACATTTTCGTCTGTTTGAAATCTCTGCCCCAAACTCAGGAATGTGGCTCGTGCTCCAATTACACTGCGGCTGTAAACTTCTACTTTTTTTGAAACCCTCCTCATGTTGCGGGATAATGTCGTGTGGCTCCTAAATGACAGGGCAGCCATGTTTCCTCGTCTCTCCCTGGATTACCCCCTCCGAGAGCTGGGTCGACCCTGAAAGCCTTGTTACAAGTCGAAACGTTAACTTAAATAAACCCAAAGTCATATACAAAGAATGATAATGGCAGAGTGTAAACATAATGTCCTATAGGAATGTTACAGCTGCTATATGTAAAAAGATTTCCAAGAAAAGTAAAGAGTTGGAGGATTACAGAGGGCTAAATTTGTCTTAAAGAAGTACTGAGTCAAGAGTTTCCTGTGAGATTCCCAAAAGTCTTATGGGACATGGCATAATAGTCACGTCTGCGATTCATAAAACATAAAGCATGAGACACAACTATGTATCTCCCAGTGCATTAAACATGAAAAGGACATCCTAAAAATGTGGAAATATTTCACAAAGTGCACACTAAAAACTACAGGTTGGTTTAGGAGGGAGAGTATGTCCAAAAGCCAGAAGGTTGGTGGTTCAATCCTGGTCCACACTCCTCTGTTAGCACCACCGATGAATGAAGAAGTACTTTTTTTGTTTTTTTTTTTAGAGAAAATGGGTGGACAGATGCTAAATATAAAGTGATTTGAGTGAAAGCATTTCTCGAAAAGCACTGTTTATGTTTAGCCTTTTACAGAGTTCAGCACAAATAGAATTAAAAAGGGCTTGTATCTAAAGTGTGTTTGTTCAAAGTGCACAGAACAGTTTAACTTTACTTTATTGTCATTATTGTCCACTGTTCAGATGGTGTCTATATAGCCTTTTATCAGTGTGAGAGTTACTGTCATTCTGCTGCTGCTGACAGGAACGCTCTGAATCGAGAGGTTAGATCTGCATGAACAGACATCATGAAAGATCCATCCCATCCAGAACTGTTCACACCCTTCCCTTCAGGTAGAAACCATCCTCAAACCCAAAACAACAGGGCTAAAACACAGCTTCTTCCCAGATGCTGTAAGTCTGAAGAACTCTTCTCTATTGGTCCATGAAAGCTCACAACTCCATCTAGAAAGTAGTTGAGTTAGAATTGGCACTTTCTAAATTCATCTTTGTGGAGCAAACATGAGTCATTGTGGAAGAGCACGAACTTTAGATTGGACGTTGGATAGCATTGTACTGTTGCTGCCATTCAATACTGCGTAGTCCCTTAGAGTGCAAGAAATAAAAGATTAAAATTAAAATTAGCTGTAAATTAAGAGCAAGAATGCAGAAAAAAAGCTCATGGACGTTTACCTCCTCTGGTTTGCTGTAGTTCCCTTTATCACAAAGTAAAGTTTAAGACAAACATCTGACGTCCACTAGAGGGAGCTGTTGTCTTTTCTTTTAAATGTTTGTACCTCAGAAAAACATTTTCCAAACAGGTTTCTCAAGTTCAAAGCAGAGAGATGTACTCCTCTAATCAACACAGCTTTATTTAAGTAAACTATTCTAGCGCAAGTTAGAAGTCTGAAATAATAGAAACCACGTGAAGATGGAGGGCTTAGAACATGTTTCCCTTTACAGAAAAATATTGAAGATAATTCAAGAGATGGGGCTCTGTTTGACATAATTTTACATTTATTACTTTTGTTTTGACATTTAGTGACAGAAAGTAAAGACATTTTCACATTATTCACGAGAAAAGCAGTGAAAATATCAGTGCACAATGAAAAGGAAAGACTTAAAATAAACACTGGAATTATGATTACAGGGATTATATAGCTACATTTACAGCACCATGCCATAATAAGTCTGCATGTTTTACTGACCCTGTGCCTTGGCTGCAGTGCATGCTGGGAGGCTGAGGGCTGCTGTTGACAGAGGTTAACTTCAAGATAAATAAAGGAGCCCATGAGAGGCCCCGCTCTCTTCATCACCATATCTTAATTAGATAGGACAGCTTTAATTAAAATGAAATCATTTAATGGATTTTGTAATTAGAGCAGAGAGATGTCTGACGGACGTTATGGTCGAGCCAGCGGTGCCTCTCATCTCTCTGACCGCGGTCAAATTAAAAACTGATTAGACTTGGCTTTTATCGGCCAATCTAAACAGCCTCTGAGAGAAGAAAGCCCCAGTCCACCACCAGGGCTCTAAAATAGATCACTGAGCATGAAAAGGATTTTAATAAGATGCTAATAAAGAAGCTCAAACGGCAGAAAATCGTCTAATTTCAATTAAATCGTTGGATTATTTCATTTCCTTCAAGAGGGTGTTAGTGTTTAGTTTCCTATTAGAGAGATGTCCACAGAAGTCTGGTCTCGTGTTCCTGGACAAACTGTAAACACTGCAGTCACTTGTATTTCAGAGTACTGTGAGCACGGATCCTGGCAGTCTGTATTTTGGCCTGTATTTTTCACTAAACGTATTTTCACAAAATGTGTACAGTATGAAAAAACAGACTGCCTGGAATGAAACGATTATTATGTATCACCTGTGGTTAGAGTAAAGCAAAGCAGCAAGCCTCACTTTCTGATGTAGTTCTGCAAAGAGAAGGAATTTCTAATGTTGTTTATTTTGGGTCTAGGAACCTTATCACACTTTACTTCAATATCTACATTTGTATCAAACACATCCTGGGGTTTGTTTGCCCTTAAGACCAAACTGAGTCTGAGGCTACATCCAGATTGATGCATTTTCATTATTAAATATTTGATTGATGTAACTTAGTTTTATCCAGCTCTTCTTTTGGATGACTAAAGGAAAACAACATAATTTCTTGATAACCAGCTAATTCCAATCGATACTGTGATTAAAAGACACTAATGTGTGCGGAGATCATTTTCTTCTTCTTTTTTTAAATTTTTATTTTAATGCTCTGTTATCATTAAAACACATCAGTCTGGATGCAGCTTTAGAATATAGTTTATGTTTAGGAGACAGATGGCTATAGGAGAAAGATTTGTCTGTAAAAGCTGGACACCTTCTGAAAAACTCATTTTAAAGGGGGGGCTTTTGGTCAAACTTGCCCTTGTTTTTGTGAAAAGAGATGAGATTTCTGGAGCCAGTTTGATAATGTACTGGAGGAAACAAAAAATGAAAACATTTACTAATTTCTTCTCATCTAAAGTTGTGACAGAAATGACAACCTTTCTCCTTCTAAATCATTACCAAAACCAAATAAATGACCTGCACTTTCCTCCACTTCACACACAGATGTTTTCCTCTCTCGTCTCCCTCTCAGGACACATCCCATAAACCCCTCTCTCCGGTGCAGATGGGCTCCCTCCACCCCTCTGAACGCAGTGGTACGACCCACTGCTCTCCACAGCGGTCACCTCTCCGTCTCTCTCTCATCACATTCAGTCAGACTCCACAGACGCCAGGCTTCTCTTCTCTCCTCCTCCTCCTCCTTCGCTTTTGAAACAATGACCCATTTTCGGAGCGACTGCCATCAGGACAGACGTGAGTACCGCACAGCAGCCTCAGAGGGTTTCGGGAGAGCTCACTCTGAGGGGAATGAGAGGATGTTGTAATGTGAGGATGCTGGGGATGTGTGTAAACGTGGATGTTTAATGCACATGTGCTCGGAGTGGTTCTCCAGAGATGTGTTTGTGACTGAGGATGCTTCCCTAAAGGTATTTGATGTAATTAAAAACAGCTAAACGAAGCCAGTTTGAGAAAAGTAACCTCTTTTCCATTGGACTATGACAATATCTCAGTCTAAGTTATGTTTTGGGGCATTTTAAGAGGAACAAACTGAAATAAAAAGCCAGTAATGACACATAATGTGTAGTATTATCCAAATAGACTTCTTCTTCTCCTTTTGCCTGTTGTCTTCAGGGGTCGCCACCTTGACTTGAAATAGGTTTAATCTATCTGTCTATGTGTCTGATTGAATTTGAAAACATATTAGACAGAACATGGAGTCGAGATCTAAAGACACTGTGGTAAAATTAAGATTTTCACATTTACAAATAGTTTTCATTTGACTTCAATGGCTACATCTAGACTATTGTGTTTTAATTTAAAAAAGGATTTTGCTGTTCAAAAGGGTTTAAGGAATCTGAAACATCGGGGAAAAAAAGCAAAGGACTCGTTTTACTTTGAAAACAATGCTGCTGTTTTGTAGGATCGAGAAAAAATGAAACTATGACACACTCTCCACTGTTTAGTCCCAAGACTGTGTACATTTGTCTGGTTTATTTTTGGCCAAGTAAAATTCAGACCTTTGTTACCATGGAAACAGCCTGTTAAGCTAACTATTGGTTGATTTTTTTAAATAGACTATGGCTACATCCACACTAATGCATTTTCATTGTAGAATGCATAACTTTTGCTGCATTTTGAATTAGCGTCTCACTATGTTTTAGGAAAAATGCTAAAATGGAGACTTGGTTTTGCATTGTAAAAAAAACAAAACCCGAAAACACAGACTGGTGTTAGCTGCCTCTTTGGCTTCTTTGATTGATTGTCTGAAATGATCATTTGTTAAAAAAAAGTGGACAGGGATATGTTATTACAAGATTTTGGTGTTTAATGCTGTTTTTTAAATGAATTAGTCTGGATGTAGTAAAAAAAACAAAAACAGAACACAAAGAAACAGAACCACAATTTAGTCTTTTACCTTTAGGGGTAGGCACCAGAAGACATCATCCATCCATCTTTTCTGCCACATTTTAACACTATACAGGGTAATTACAACAAGGCTGTGTCAGGTCCAGCTGCGTATAGTGAGGGCAACAGGGAAGACTTCCTCAGTCTTACTGCGTCTGGGAAGAAATTGCAGTTTTGCCTCATTATTGTCACTAACACGAGTTAAATGACTTTGAATGACAGACATCTGCAGGCTTTGTTTTTTGTTGCTGGCTGCTTATTGATTAAACTGCTATTCTGAAGTAAGGTATAGTCAGATTGGAATGAAATGTAATAAAAGCCTTTCCTTCGTATTTACCAGTGATATTCTATTGACAAAACCCTGCTCTTATTTTACGATTAGATTTACTCAATGCTTAAACATAACCTCTGTATGAGTTAAATCTAGGATGTGGACTTTAGTCTCTGGTGGTGAAGTCCTGTGATTTATGTACCATCCACCACCTTAAACTGCCTCCTGACCTTTTACAAAATGTGACAAAATGTAGAATTAGGATTCCACCAAAAGGTAATGTGAGAGCTGTTCATTTCTATATTTGAAACCAGAGCCATTTTAATCACGATAAATACCACGGTCTCGTTTTTACTTCGATCTCATTAGCCTTGAGTCAAGTTCATCATTTTGTTCGTCCGTCCATAAAATCTCAGAAATGTCAGTTCTCTCATTGGCAGCAGCCACTGGGCCATATCATTGACGTTACAGTTTAAATCTGCTCAGAAAGTGCCCACTCAAACTGGAACCATCAAAGAAGTGACCCTGAAATGCACTTCTGCTGCTGCTGTTGTGGGAGGGAAAGCTCATTTGACAAGTATTTTACAACAGAGTCCTTGTCTGAGGCGATCATTTTATCAGAAATGCAGAGTTTGGTTAGAAGATCCAAAGGCATTAGTATAGAAAGGATGATTTTACGTGAATAATGAAGGTGCCAGACATGACGGGAGATTTCTTGTGGATTAATGTGACGTAAATCAGTATTTTTTATTCTTATGTGTTATCAGGTTGGCCATTTGGATACAGATAATCTTTTTGATCTGAATTATTTAGTTTTGTGAATTAAATTTGGATGTGTTAATGACAATCAGTGCATGCTACTGGATATTTCTCCCCAGTCGATCTATGTGTAATAATGACACCTTTAAATTGACTCTCTTCAATATTTCTCCCTCTTGTCATGGTTTACAGGAGACTGGAGCCTACTTCTTTTTATAAACAGACTTTCATATGCACATTCACAAATTCCAATTTTGGGATGAATACAGAAAAAGCCTTGAAAGGGTCTGACCTATTTCCAAGATAGAATTATTCAAATAGATGTAGACAAGGTCAGAGTTTTTCAAAATCTCAAATTATCTGTGTACTTTTTTAGGTTGAAGGGAAGGTTGCTGTGATGGTCGCGTTCATGGACATAAAACTTAAAACTGAGTATTCATTTGTGAGGAGTTGTACCCTTGCTCATATTCATTCTGAATAAAAGTAGCAGTTGTATTTTCTCTAAATCTTAACCAGGTGATGTTTTTGATTGTCACCATGAAAAAGTCCTGAAATGATTACATGCTTTATTGTGCTTTGACTGGAATTTAAACAAAAAAGCGGCATAAACCAAGCAATACTGTCAACATTTGAATTTAAAAAACAAGCCTGTGATCTGAATTAACACATTTTGCACCTAAACTGAACTTGCAGGTGCAGGGGTTGATGGTTTTCAGCTGCTCAGGATGGACTCGATGTCTGTCCTATCATTAAAAGACAAGTTTATTTTTGTACAGCACAACACAGGTGCCTCAAAAGGCTTTACAGACTGTACAAGACAACACCTTCTGCCCTCCTGTACAAACCCAACTACTCACAGGGAGAGGGATCCACTCCGGGACGGACAGACTGTACAAAATGTGCTGTCAGGACCAGTTTAGTTATTTATTAATAGTTCTGTAATGAATTGGCTAAGTAAAAAAAAAAAAAAGAGTTTATAAGGTCGAACAGGTGATTGTGTGTTTCTTTTCTAAACATTGTATAACCATGTTAAACAAAATAGATTTAAAAAAGCGTGGCAAGTGGTCAAAATTATGCTTTAAAAACGAGATTTACTTCATTACTTACTTAAGTCAGACAAAGAACTCACAATACTTTGAACTATACAGACCTAGAGACAACCAATAAGGATAAACTAAGGCATGCAAATCTTCACTGATTGGATGGCGAGGAACAAACAATGCAATAAAACACAAAGAAGGGAGGACACAACACAACAACACAATGGGCAGACCAACTAATTCACGATGGTACGATACTTCCTTCACTTCCTTCACTTCCTTCACCGAGATCTGGTTGATAGACACATCATTTTCTTTGTGGCACAACTGGACACTCCTCTTTGACAGACAATTACATACACCACGTACAAGCCAACATCTCTGTAAGTGTTGTGTCCTCCTCTTTGCCAGGACACAGGCTCTGGTTTGATTTTCCTGCCAAACTTTGAAAAGGCCGTCCCTGAAATCCAATAACCGCGAGGGTGTGAAATAGTCCTGTCATCACTCCCTTCGTTCCCTTTTCTCTCATTCGACTCTTTCTCTCCTAACCTGATGTGTCATCCAAACAATTCCAGGCAATAAGCAAGCAAATAGCTGTAATCACTCAGTCGATGATGCACAATCACAGTTCGGCACACTGCGGCGACCTGGCAACTTTATCGATTTCTGTAGTGGCGGCGGTTAAAGCCTCCCCAGCAGTTAACAGATGGTGAGTGACGGCGCTCGTAAACCTCGCACTAAAAGACTAATGTCCTACAAGCTGCGAACGACTTGGCAGCTATAAACAAGCCCCGCCGCCGACTGTCAGCGCCGCGGGAGACGAGAGAGGCATGATGGGAGCTGAAGGGCCAGCTGCCGCCTCTCACAGCGAAAATACACCGACACATGGGGGGTCAGGGCTCGGATGGAGGTCACGGAGAGACGGGCTGCTCCCAGATTTCAATTACCAGATCCAAATGGTAGATGAGTGTTTCTGTCGCGCTGAAGAGTTGGAGAAAACAAGCTCAGAGTAGTTGTCTCTAACTTTGTGTTTGATCCAGGAAGTTCAGACTGTTTGATTGGTTGATTAGCTACTATTCTGTGTCTAGGTTTAAAAAAAGGTTCTAGGATCTTGGAAAATGACAAAGCTTTTCAGAAGTTTTGTGCAGGGAATATGGAAGATAGTTTTTCTTTTGGCTTTGGGGAGTTTTTGTAAATTTGACTGTTTCCGTAAATAATAAATGATGCAATATCTCAAAGTGTGAATCTGTTTATGGAAATTTGTCCGACTGATTGTTTTATTTTCCAGACGGCGCCATGAACACTGAGCTGAGAAACACTCGTACCACAGCGACCAAGAGAGGAAACAGCGCCGCCATCAGGTCAGTCTGTGCATCTGTCGGATTTTCAAACACTGCTCTTGCTCCATTTTTATATTCAGCACCAAACTAGAGCTAAAATGTATTTTCTCGTTTGCTTTTTGAAGAAGAAAGTTGTGCCCGTACACACTCGTACTGTGATGGCTGTACAGTAAGGTCAGAGCAAGAACAAAAGAGGTCTAAGCTGCTAAAGTTTTACGTGGACCATTTCCTTTTGGGAAGTTATTCAATTTCTGTGATTTTCTGCTGCTCCTCATTTCCATCCACTTTTTGATCCAAACCTCGGGGCCCAACTCTCAGCCTCCGTGACTTAAAGGATCCACTGGAGACATCTGGGGTCATACCTTCAGAGATCTGGTGCATTAAATCTTGCGAATTTTGTGAATCAAGCAAATTGAGTTTGGAACAAAACCAGTTCAGTTCAAAAATGTTCTTCATGCGTATTTTTGTCTCAAAAACAAACCTAAATGCACTTTGTCTCTCGCTGTAATGGCTTCTTCCACTGGGTTCTGTGGAGATTTAAATGTATTTTAATCAAGCACAAAGGTAGATACACTATTGTAAATATACTTTCCATTTTGTTCAAACCTTATATTACATTTTACACATTTAACGCTTTGATGACTTTGAAACTCCATCGAATAACTTACATAAAAGTGAGAAAGTTTTAACTTAAATAAATCATTCATCACATTGATCTTCTATAAACCCTAGTGCAGTGCTGCTGGAGTCTGAGCAGTCGTGATGTGCTGGTGTTCAGCTGATTATGAGCGACAGTCCAGCTGCCCCTGGTTTTAACCTCATTCTCTGTTTACATGGAAACTAAAGCCAAACTGTCCTCCAAATCCCAGCACCGCTCGCTGCTGGACGGATTAAAGCCAGAACGAACGCAACCGCATCGTCCAGAGCTGGGATTTACAGCCAGACTGCACACGGCCAGCTTCACACAGGCAGCCTCACGGGACCAGGGTCTGGAGCCAGTGGGACCCTCTCTGCTGAGGCTTTAACATAATTCATTTAGTGCCGCGCCGAGAGACACAGGATTAAATACGATTTAATTCTTAGATCAACAAAACAGAGAGAAACTAAGATCAGAGGTCACTGTCTGCGCCGAGACTTAATCCACAAGAAATTAGTCAGATTCAGTTTAATCTATTCCACCAAACACAAGCTATTTTAGTGTCATAATTAGATACACCGAACACTTTGATTCAATATTTTCTGTTGATGTCCTTTGATCTCTGAAATAATGATTGCATATATCCAGCCTTTTACTGCTTTGTCCTCTTTGTTGGCTGTAGTTTTCAGTTAAAAATCCATCTTATAAAAGTGATATTATTAGACATCGATGATAGACCGAGTTGGAAATGTTGTTTCCAGGTGTGTTTGGTTCCTCTGAGGGCTGTGGTTTTTGACTAATGTTGATGTTATTTGTGGATAAGAGAAGAAACACACTTTGAGTTGTATTAATTATGAGTAATGGGCTTCAAACACAACATTGATAGTGCAGTGATAACACAGTGTTGGCCCTTTTTTATTTTGTTTGGCAGACAACAAACTGAACTCTTGCCAAACCTGTGTCCTGTCAGCAGTTTATACAATTTGTTTTTATATTGTTGGCCTCTGACTAGTTTAAATGTAGATGAAATGTGATGAAGTAAAATGATTTGACTGTTCAGAGTGACTTCTGTGCCACTGTATTATTAAATGAGTGCAAAGTTATTCCCCGATGGACCACAGAGATGTAGAGACACAGATTTAGACGTATAAATGATGTCACGAAAATACTGGCTCAGTGAAACTCAGTGAAACAGCAGAGGTTTATGCATTATCTAGTTGTATTAATTGTAGACTGTGGTTTATCCAAAAAAACAGGGACCTGGACAGATATGTTTGTTATAACCTTTAATTTTGGAAAATAAACTCAGCAGTTTATTATTATGTGTGGAAATCGCCCATAAATCAACATACTTCTCCTTTTATGAATAAATGAAATGAAATGTAAAGTATGTAGAGTGTTGTTGTGGATGTGAGTCATGTGATCAAAAAGCAGATGTTGTTGTTGTGGGCGAAAAAGCACAAATGTGTAACACCGGATGATGAAGCACATTTATCTCTTTGTCAGACTCTGAAAGGTCACAAAGATCTGATGCTAGTCAAACTTTTTACAACATTTCTGTTCCTGCTGTTGGACCCTTTTGTCAGTGATAGATGCCGAGAGCTGGCGTCCTGTTGAATCGAGTTGTTATCAGACGCGTTCTCGTCTCGGAGCAGGTTTGGTCTCGTTCATTTTGATTAGAAGAACAGGAAGGAGGCCGGGCCCATCTGGAAAACAAGCTGGTGGGTTTTTTTTAGAAAGGAAATTACTGCAGAAATCACAAACCAATAAGGACAACCAGGATGCACAGAGGATATAAATCTAAAAGACACAAATACAGCCTCCTACCAGTTAATATCAGGCCATTACAGCAGCATTTTCTGCATCTGTGATCATTACATTTAAGAGAAAAGTGTGCACTGTTCTTTAATGGGAATAACAATACTATGAAAGACTATTTAGCTTAATCTTTTAACTCTTTCAACTTTTTATTCCTTCCAAAAGATTTTCAAACTATTTCCAGCATTTAACAACAACTTCAATATAATATTGGTTTGAAAAATGTAAACTATTGTGTATTGTGATAACAGACTACAAATTTAATTTAAATTCTAATTTACTTTACCACTTCTTGACCTGTTTTTCAGATATTGCAATTGACATGAACTATTTGGTCTGAAGAGGTACCAAGATGTAATTTTAAACATAATGGATTCACTCATTTAGAAAATAAAGATTCTTGCAAAATGTCATTTCACTCACCTGCCCTTTGACTAGATCCTGATTTTATCCACTAAACATGTCATTGTTGCTAGAAAAAGAGTAGGCAGCCAGTCTCAGCCTTCTTTAGAGTTACTGAGTTTACTGTTTTCATTTACAACTTCATAACTTTCGCTGCATATTCACAATGCATCTACGTATGCTTTAGATGTTTTAAAAGCATAAAATTGCACTGCAGACCTCATATATGTTGAGAATATGGGCAAAAATAGAGAAAAGATGGCACAGTCTGAAAAAAAACAGTGTAGTATCCTTGATTTTAATTCATTTAGCAAAAAAATATTACCTAAGTAAAGGCTAAAAGGCCAGAAAATGCCTAAAACACTCAGGAAATCAATTTGTATTCTGCACTGCCATTAAAAAAACCATTAATAAAGGCAGACAGACCAATGACACTGGGATTATATTAATGTTGATTGACACTGAGGAAGAAAAGGCCTCATTATATCTATATTTAAACTATGACCTTTCCAGAATCTTGGTCAAAGTCCAAGCTCCTGTGTCTCTGTGAGAGCCGAAGCTGTTTGTCATTTTGGTGGATGGCCCGCGTCAGAGTCCAGCTGCTGTTAGTTTAACCTGACATCTCGCTCCGATTCATAGTTGTGTAATTATCCAAACCTCTGCAGGGAGCCACTAAATCACTGCTCTGTGATTGATGAGCGCCTCCCGGGTTTGGTTTGGTTCGCTCACAGACAGACACACGAACGCATTTCTAATCAGATCCTCAACAGCACGTAAAGCCTTATCGAGCCTCATAACAAATGTACGCTCATAAATGACAGCAGTAAACGCAGCGCCCTCGAATCTTTAAGTCTTCGAGGGAATACGAGGACAGCCGTCGAGCAGATGGTGCAGTCGCAAAAGCACAACAAGAGGGACTTATCTCTGAGACCTTTGACCTTCACTTACGTAACAGCAGCCGAAAGAGGGAAACGTAGCAATGTTATTATGTTATTAATTATGCCAGTCAACACCATGAAAAACTGTCTAAGGTTTCCTGTTATGCTCATTTATGATTTAATAATAGTACATTTTGAGTCCTGGGAGCAGCCATTTGTATCCAACCTGACTTAATAAAGATGGTGAATTGTATAACAGACAAAAAAAGTCTGGCTGCAGGCTCTGAGGTTTATTTTTTCTTTGAACGTTGGCATTTGTCCAGTTTTAAGAACCATCAGTCCTTAGACCCACAGTCATCCCATCTCGACTTGAACAGTGCATGGCTCCACAGCGAAAGTTCACTGCTTTAATGATTTGTCATATTTACAGACCAGACCTTGTCATTAAAGAGGCAAAATGGCAAGTGAGGAACATGGTTTTCAGTGGGTAAAATGCACTTGACAAGATAAAAACAAAGACAAAAGGCATAACACATATAGAACATAAAGTATATCCACCTCCACAGCGACTGACTTTGGTAAAAAAGGTTTGTTTATGTCTGAAGTGTCAAAGTCAAAGTGGTGAGGGGCCGCGATAGTTCAGTCATTTCAGGGGCCATTTGAGTTTTACAGAAGTTATCTTTCACATTAATTTCCTCTTTTTATGGAAACTGGTTTTAGTTGGATTTGAACAGGGTATAGATGGATTTGAACAGGTTGCAGATGGATTTGAGCAGGGTTTTGTGGGATTGAAATAGGTTTTAGTAAGATTTGAACTGGTTTTAGATGGATGTGAACAGGTTTTAATTGAATTTGAACAGGGTTTGGATGGATTTGAACAGGTTTTAGTTGAATTTGAACAGGGTTTGGATGGATTTGAACAGATTTTAGTTGAATTTGAACAGGGTTTGGATGGATTTGAACAGGTTTTAGTTGAATTTAATTTTTTTGAACAATTTTAGTTAATTTGAACATTTTTATATTGATTTTAACAGTTTTAGTTGAATTTGAACAGGGTTTGGATGGATTTGATCTTTGTTACAAAAATCAAATCCATCTAAAACCTGTTCAAATCCAATTCAAACCTAAATATCCACAAATATCACTTATTAAATCTATTGAAGGGCCACATAAAACATTACAAAGGACCACATTTTGCCCCTGGGCCTTGAGTTTGACATGTGTGGGTTATCTTGATGAAGGTAAAACAATTACACACTTAATCACAGAATAGATTTGTCATTTAGCTCTGCAGCTGTTGTTTGGCCATCTATCAGTACAGTGTAATTTGGGCCATGTTTTTGCAAACCATTTCCACCTCTTTTCTGGCCATTTTGCAGATTCTCACCATAAATTGCCTCCTGGGCCTGAAACGCATGGCACGCTGGGATGCCTATGGGTCGTTATCCACTAAATCCACGTAAATCAGTGTTTAATTAACTGATGGTGAGGCTCCCGGCAGATTTTACATCGACCTGTTTGTGGGCTGCTACCTTCTTCACATGAAGCAAGCACAGAGACAGGCTCTGGAAAATCAAAGGAGATACAAAGGACGGCTTAAAGATAGAATAAAAGAGAAAAAAAGAGAACAGCACTGAACACTGTAATTATGTCGTCTTGTCCCTCGATCGACGGCCGAAAGCAGCATTTAGTGGAAACACACGAATCAGCGTTTCCTTAGAGCAGAGAAATAACACTTCGATAAAGAGGCCACGCTATAAAAACACAAAACCATTTAACCCCGCAGCACACAAACACAATGGAGACGAGATAAACCAAACTAAACAACCACCTTGTTGAAATTTAAATGCCGCCTCTGATGGAGCTGTGATGGCGGAGGCTGTTTTCTCTCCGAGTTCACCTCATCAACTCGGAAATGACCGAACGTGTTTACACGCCGACAAAACAGCCAATTTAAATACAATTAAGATTATAACTCAGATAAAGGTTGAACAGCGGATGCACCATACTGTTGTTTCTGATTAGAGACGCAGCAGGGACTCTTCTCTCTCAGATCTGCCTGCTCTGAACCGCTCTGTTGTGCCTAAGGAAACTTTTAGTCGTCTAAGCACTTCTGTTTAATTATGTTTTTATCCAGAAAAAAAAAAGGATGAAAAAAAGTGCCACCAATACATCAAAAATATCTATTTCCTTTTAGTCTCTGGATGCATATAAGTCATAAACCTCACCTTCTTGTTGTTGAACCACTACTTTAGCTTCATAACTGCAAGATTTTAGCTAAACTAATTCATAAGTCACTAAGTTTATTTTGTTTTCCATAATGATTTCCAAATATTTTTGATCTTCATCCAGGTTTACTAGTGTTTTATCAGGAACATCTTGTGTGTTGTAACGTAATTGACAAAACCAGCTTCAAAAAAAGATGCTCAAGTTTTTAAAGCGACATCACCAAGCTTTAAAATAGCCTCAAAGTCAGTACCAGATTGTCCACTGAGAAACTAGATGTATAAGTACAACGCGGAAACACGACTTCTTCTGAGAAATTCCTTTGTCCTCCTTTTCTTTATGTTAATTATGATATTATAGCATTTTAAACTAACCTATGGCTTGATTTGTTGTGAGTGTTCTATACCACATTCTACATATACGCAGTTTACAAAAGTGGGCTAAATTACTACTACTAGCAGACACCAGGAAGTAATAATACTGCACCTTTTCAGTCAATGTACTCTTTTTCTTCTATTTATTGTTTTGTAAAGAAAAGCACACTTCAATCCTGGTTCAAAAGTAAGGCAGCTAAGTTAAAGATGACCACTTTTTTATTGTCCCGTCAGAAATATATTTGTAACATTTGTGGTTATTGAGCAAAATGCATTTTCATGTTTTGGTTGATTTATTTGGCAACATGTTTATTAAGTACTGCATCAAATTACTGCTAAAGTTGTGTTTTAACCTAAAGATATATTGGTTTCGCTGTAGTTTCCTCACGTGACCTAATGATGACCTCAAAGCCGGCTGCAGTTTCAGGTCACAGTGATCCTCTCGGGACTCGCCCTTGAGTGCGACCACAGCGAGCCGAAGTGGCAGGAGCACGGCTGAACGGCCCATTAACCACCGTCTCCGTGTTACGCTACTCTACACCGCCGCTGATTTATGACACTGCAGCAGGCGGCGAGTGCGAGCGGTAAATCAGAACAAATGGATGTAGCAGAAAACCATAGGCTGCGGTGTCACCTGCAAAACCCAGAGGCATGAATATGGATGAACAAACACGCTGCTGCCGGTGTCGAACACTATCATTAGTGTTGGAGTGGGTTAGTGTTAAGTAGTGGCTATAAAAATGCAGATGACTTATCATTTTTGCCATTTTGCAGTCTCCCCTGACTCCACTGCAGGTTTAGGCCAAGTCTAATACAGAAAGCTTTACCCAACTTTCCAAATATTTTCTTTTCGCTCTCATCCAGGAGTCATCAAAAACATCAACCGGCTCCTCTTGATGTGGAGGAGCAGCTCTAGACCCTGCCTTTGAGGGAGCACCCAGAAACTCATTTTGGTTGATTGTATCCACATTCTTGGCCATTTGGTCATGACCCAGAGCACCCCCTGCCCTTAACCCTCCGTCAGGGTGAGGACAAACAGCAATGGGGAAAAAGAGGACCACAGAAGATGGAAGGACAGACACAAATAGATGGAAACAACAAACAAATAAACACAAGATATGTAGATGTACAATACCAATATTTTATTATATTGGCAGAGTGGGCAGACTTCAGAAAGTTTAGAGTCTGGGCAGTGAATGTGGTGTAATGTTCAGGGTCCACAGCCAGCATCAGCTCCTGCTATCACTGCTATCACTGCTATTAATGCACTGATCCATCTGTCAGTCTCTCGTTCCATCCTTCACTCACTCATGAACAAGACAAAATACTTCAACTCCTCAACTTGAGGCAGAAACTGTCAAAAGGACTAGCCACCCTTTTGATTGAGAACCACAGACTTGGACGAACAGACTTCTTCTTCTTTAGAGTAATATTCAAATGTAATCTTAGCTGAGACGTCCTTGGCCTCCTTGAAGTCTCCACAAAAAATAATGATTTGTTACTTGTGGGTTTGGAGACTTTGGTGATAATTTTGCTGTTTTAGTATTTATTTCAAACAGAGAATACATCGAGTAACAGAACGGGGACTGAAATGGAGCAAGCAGCTGGGATTTGAACCCTGGTCGTTCTGTACCATGTAAACTAGACTAATGGTCTGTACACAGCTTTTTTATTGATTTGTTTTTGTTTGAAAGCACTTTGCGAGTGGACACAGGCCCCAAACACAGACAAAATGTACATTACGAAAAAAATTTATATGTTTACTTTGGCTCTCTTCTCTTTTTTATTTTGGTACTTTTCTCTTTTAGATTCCCACAGATGAAACACAGCTTTTATGAGAAAACCCACCGCAGGCTGCTCATGTCCCTCGCAGCAAAGTGAAGAGAGATATTTGAACAGGCCATTGATTTCTCGCTCTGCCCTCTCCACTAACGCTCTCTTTGAGTGTGTCTCTGTAGTGTTTATTGACGTTGTTGGCTGCTGTGTAATTATTCCCATCAGGACAGCAGCACTGTGTTCTCTAATGACACCATTAGGGTCTACAGCAAAGCACACACAGCAAATTAACAGCCTACTTATTACTGAGATAACACCTCAAAGGGATTTTCTCATTATGTGTGCAATACTTTGACTTTACATCCAACAGCGTTTGAAGACACACACTGCAAAATTATGCACATGATATTTACAGAACAATACCAAAACAGTTATCTTTAATACAAAAATAACTAGATATGCCTCTTCCTTGTCTCTCCCAGTGTTACGCCTTGTGCCACACAAATAATATATTACAAGGAGTGTGTTTTTTTTGCGTTATCTAACCAAAAGGTGACTATTATTAGTGGGTATTATATTTAAAGGTGCAGTGTGTTGTTTTTGGTGACATTACAAATTGCAGTTACACACTTTATCCTGCTGTGATATTCTGTTGAACATAAACACTTTCATACACATCGTCATAGATCATCAATTTTCTTTTGAAATATAGTGAAACACATATATTTACAATAGATTTCCTAATCTTTCATGCAACACTGTTTGTTCAGATGAGAAAAGAGTATGTATTTCTTTTTTCTGTGACTCCTCCACTGGGTTACATGGAGCTTTAAATGTGTTATTAAGATATAAAAATACACTACAGTGTAAACATAATTTTGAGTGCACATTTAAATAATCATGGGACCTGTGTGTTTAGGCACCGCTGCTTCGTGTAATCCTCATGGACTTTTTTCTGTTCTAGGACCATGGACAGCTCAAAGTACCTCTGTCCAACGTTAGTCACTCTTTCCCTTCTTTTGAAAAAGAAAATAAAAACGATGGTATCTAGTTAATTTAAATTTTAAATCATTAACTCTTCTATAAATCATGAGGCATTTATTTCTAGTTCCTTCAACCCATGGACACTTTATTTTGATTGGAAATGTTGGTCCATAGGTTTTAAAAGTTCCAGGCTTGTAGATTTTATTTCTATGTTGTGTATCGTATATTGAACGAAAC
Organism: Rhyacichthys aspro; assembly: GCA_036850595.1. Taxonomy (NCBI): domain Eukaryota; kingdom Metazoa; phylum Chordata; class Actinopteri; order Gobiiformes; family Rhyacichthyidae; genus Rhyacichthys; species Rhyacichthys aspro. The sequence continues at coordinate 18,956,392 of CM072153.1, forward strand.
ATGCTCACAATGGCCTTTGAGTCTTAGATGTTTCACCTGCTGCTCCAGTCGGCATGTTCCCACTTTAACTAATGGACTTGAAAGTTATATACTGTGGTAATATCATAATTCATCATTTTTAGGATGTTATAAAAAGTTTTAAAAAAAAATGTGATGAAGAGAAAGCGTCTGACCACATTCTGCTGGATTTGTCTCTTGAGATTATGCAGTATCCTGTTCTATCCTGTTTCTGCAGTCAAACAACATTTATGATTGTTGATAGCTTTTGTTGTAATGTTGAAGTTTAGTTGCACAGCAGCAGGGAAGCAGTCTCTTATCAATCCCCATTTTATATCCATCGCTCACACTTACATCTGGATAAAATACAACAAAGCCATGTCACTTAAAGATGTTTCTGTTGCTTTATCCGCAGCAAACACTTAAACACCACAATGACTTTGAAATTTTCCCGCAAAGCTGTTTTTTACGATTTAAAATACAGTTCAAATCTCTATTTAGTTTTCATTTACCACAGTCTGATACAGTCGCCCCCAAAATCACATCTGTCACCTTTAATTGAATCCAAATTCTTGACCCTTCCTGTGCAGCCTCGGGGCAGCTTCAGAAAAGTATCTCACGGATCTAATTAACCCTGTGGCCCGCGGCTGGACTGACCGCCACATCTCATCCAAAACTGTCTGACTTTTGTGAGAAATACTGCTGACGGACAGACGGCAGTTTAACCCCGAGCCGCGATGATGTAACATCCCGAAAGGAACAAAAATACTCTAAAAAGGACAAAAGTGCTGATTCGCCGCGGTCTGGTCGGATGGATTTTAATATTTTAATCAGGCCTTGGTGTGTTTCTCAGAGTTAAATCCTCTTTGTGTGGCATTACTTCACTTCCTCCTGTGATTTATAATAACTGCAGAGGTCATTTTGTTTCTAATCTGCTTCTGCTCCAATCTCCAAAGTAAATATGGCTCTGCAAAATGATTTGAACAAACAACAGCCGCCTGATAATCGGATTCATCTGAAGACGGGTTCATCGGCAAGGACACTTTGTTTTCTCCTCAGAGTTGGAAAAGAGGAGGAGGAATTTATTGCTACGTTAAGTTCAGCTAATTTGAACTCCAGTTTTGATTGTTGTTGGACTGATGGTGTATTTTCACCAATGTACGCACAATAATCTTTTTGCTGCTCTTTTCTCATTTGGTCTGAAAGGCCTCTAACACTCTCCTTGAAACTTCCATCATTATATCTTCTCTGGAACAAATATTTTTTTCGATTTTTGCATTGTCATTAAAGCAGTGGGGTGTATTTTTTATAACACACATCGCTCCAGTGCTTTACTCTCTCTGTGTCTGATTTGAGAAATGGGTTTCTCTAAATCCAATAACTTTAAATTCACCCACTCAATCCACTTCAGTTAAACAACATCTCCATTGAATTCCTATAACGGGACTCTTTTTAAACGCTCACAAAGCTGAAATTAGTCAAGTGAATTTAAATCAATGGGTTTGGAAAGCGCTGACAGCTGGAGACTAAACGATGTGAATATGAGGCGTGTTCATTTTTCCAGAGGCGGTCCAGTGGAGCCGAGCCCAGACCGAGTCGTATTAAACCCAGAGTCACCTGAAGGACAGTTTTTACAGGGGTTTGAGGACTTTAGTGGCCCATAATGGTGCTGCTGTTGCTGTATCAAAGCTAATTACACCAATAAACCAGCGGTCTGAGCTGTTAAACAGTTTTAATGTGTAATCCAATCTAATTCCCGTCTGAACTGGTCTAAACCCGGCTTCTGAGGAGACTGAGGTCCTCTGTGCAGGAAGATGCACTACCACAGATCCTTCAAACCAGTTTCTTTAGACTATAACACTCATGTACAGCACTAATTCAAATAATCCTGTTCAGTATGTTCTTTCCCTTGATTACTTTGTATATACTTATAAAGATTGTTTTTGTTTTTGCATTGTTAAAATACCTCACCCTGCTCTTCACTTGCTTTGTCATTCTGTTTTTAAAAGTAATGTATATCCTGTTTTATCCTGTTATATATTTTTATTTCACGCTCACTGTATTTTCTTACAGTGAGCTGCCATAACGAATGAATTTCCCCTTTGAAGGATCAACAAAGTCACATCTTATCTTATCTTATACCATTATACCATTGCATTTCAGTCCATCTTCTTCTCTCTTCTCCTCCCGACTTTGCATTAGATCTGTCCCTACTTCAACTTCATTTGTAAAACTACACCAGCCGTTTTACTTCTACTTAGTTAAAGCTTCTGTTTTTTACACTCATTTTACATTTTCTCTTTTTAATTAAATCTTGTCAGTTGTTAAATGAGATAATATTTAAAAAAGTGTGAGTCGTGTAAGATGAAGTGGAAGTACTTTAACTTTTGGCTTTGACAGTAAGGGCAAAACTTAAAGAAAATATTTTATAAGTTGATGTTTGTCCTAATGTTTTCCTAGATATGCAATATATTATCCAGTTTTAAGAGCTGAGAGAATTACATGTGATTTGCAATGTATTGTTGACGATTGTGATGAGGATTTGAGTGGCCATCCTTTTTTGTTTGGTCAATCTACAATGTCAAGATTGCAACTGGTGGGAAAAGGGCAAAAAAAAGCACATTCAGTGTAAATATTTGAAAATCTATTAAATAAAAATTTTCTTTTTATAATAAGAATTTATTTAAACAATTTAGAAACAAAATACAGTTAGTTGGTGAAAAGTTCTGTGCAAAATGTTGTGTTCGGAAGTTTGTTTGCTTTGGGCAGTTGTACAAACAGAAACACTGGGTTCAATGGAGCTTTAAGAGTCTAATTTTATGACAAAATGTTTTCACTTTGCACTTTGCACTGTAGGCTACAACATTTTACACATTGTTCCTTTAAACGACATGTAACGGTCCATACCTGACTGTAATTAGACGTGCATTACACCGACCCTGTCCTGCCGCTCGATAATCATGTTTAAAGCTTTGCTCAAAGGGAAACGCTCGACCGATCCAGGCTCTGTGTCAGCTCTGGATCGATGCCGTCATTAAAAGCTGATTAACAGCAGTGGCATCTGATGAAGCTGTGATACGGGTGTTTACGTAGCTCTGGAGGGATGTGAACGCGTCTCAGACCTTATCTGTTATCTGTCTTCGGACGCTCGCCTCGCCGGGCCCCTGTCGTCTCTTTATTAGAGCCACACAGGCCTGTTGCTGCTGGAGGCTGGGGGTTATAGACGCTTATTGATTCTTATGCTCAGTGGATAAATAGTGCCACTGTTTGGAGCTCAGTGCAGTAATATTGATGTTTTTTTTCCCATTCTTTTCAAGTTGAATCCAATTAGAGCAGTTTTTCATAATATTTTGCTGGTTTGAGCATTGATTTTTATTCCAGTTGCAGTCATGTTGTGTTAGAGAGACAACCAAAGACCAAGGAACCAAGCAAATCTTAAACTCAAAGGCCACTGAGGCACTGAAGGCTGCTATTTTACCCAAGGAAAAGAGTCCATTGTCCCGGCAGGCTTAAAAGATTTCATGAAGGTCTAAGAAGAAACATTTAAAGAACCACTGCATCTGCTGCTTCTTTCCTTGTTAACCTTGAAACTGAAAACGTTAATCATAACAACAACAAACATAAATGCTACTAATCAGATGCTTAACAAACATATTAACGCAATAAAAGTTTACTGTATTAAATAAATACACATCTAGAAATGGCTCCAACCGGTGGTGTGTGTTTTTTAGATGAGTATAATGAATTTTATTGTCTTTTACATATAAAACAATCCCAGCCCAAACAGACAAGACAAGAGACCAAAGACCAGTAGAAGCTTCTGGAGAACTCAGATCTAAATAAATAAAAAAAAAAAAAACATTTGTGTTACTTCCAGAAGCTAAACCCAAAGGCCATATACATGCCCAGAGTAAATGGATTTTCCCACTGTAATATACTTACAATTAACAATGGGATGAAATATAGATGAAGTTAAAATCTCTGGTTCATGGCCAAGTTACAATTTATCTTTTATTTTTAAACATGTCTCTTATCAATATGTACTTGGTCAATACAGACATTTTTTCCTCAAAGTAAGAAAATCCATGTGCCTTACTTATGCTGAATGTGCAGTTTTATGCTTGTTTTGTTTTCTAATACCACCTCTTCCTCTCTTTTCTTTTCTCAGATCAGATCACGAGACGGAGTATGACAGATTTCCAGACGAGCGCTACAGCAGGTACACCAGCCTTTATTCATTGTGTTTGCTATGATCCAACAGTTATAATTGGCATTTATTGTAGTCTTCAGTCTGAATATGTGGGTCTATACTCTGGCTGAGGCTGACTGAATTTGATCAGAGCGTGAGAAAACCTGGCAGAGCTTGTTTGAAAGTTGGAGACGCACTTTGTTCTTGCTCCAAACACGAAGCACCCGCCCGCCTTGACCTCGCAAGTCATCTCAATTTTTTTTACCGTTTGAGTGACTCAGACTTCACATTTGGAGCTGAAAGCAAGGAAATGGTTCTGTTCCTTCGAATCTGAACCACCTCTAGTCTCCATTTGACTGTGACGTTCGCGGCCCCGGTCGTTTTCTGTTTGAGGCGGCGCTCCTTCTCCGCTGAGTGCTGTTTACGAGGAGGTACAGGAGCCGTGAGTGGTTCCCAGCTTGACCTTGTGTGGAGCTTTCAGTCGAAGGAGGAGGTATTTTTTGAAGATGCTGCTGGGCTTTTCTCCGCCTTCTTTCGACTCCTACATTTATTGTGCACAGCGATAAAACGCATGCAGAGAGAAGGGCGACAGAAGGGCACACTATAGACATCTAGTGACACTGTACTGTTGTATTTGGATTTTTTCAGCCTAAAAGAAAGAAGTTAATGCTGTTCTTCTTTTATCTGGATTTTCTCTGAAATGAAATGGGATTGTCCACTGCTTTCAGAATATGGAACCAAATGTCTTTAAGACCAATGACAAGGGAAAAATAAAATGAAATACGCTTTATATGCTTTCTGTAAATAAAGCAGATCTTAAATAGACGTCAAAAAAAGAAAACAGAGTGAATTGAGTCACTTTTGGAAAATGTGTTTTCTGTAAATTGTCAGAACTTGATGTTTTGACAAATTTCAAAGTAAGATCCATCTTTATAACCTTTATATCTATGTAAAGGTTTGTAAATTGAGTGTAAAAGTCAAGTATATAACATTAATGCTACAATTGGACAAGCTTGTCTTTTGCCTTTCAGTCTAAAAAGTTGCATTTGTTGATTTAAAGAAGCACCGCGTGGCTTTTAACCCAAAAATATATATTCTCACTCTTATTTTGATTGCTCTAAGTGATGAGATCAGCCTTTTCCTTTTACTTGGGTACATTTTGGAATTACTTTCACTTTTTTAAGAAACAAGAGTAACTTAAATATTGATGAGAAGCAGTAGTAATAATAGTAGTAGAAGTATTATACTAAACTTCTTTTTCCTAAGATAGTAACTCTAGAATATTAATACTAGAACTACTACTTCCACTGAATAATATTGTTTTAAAGTAACGCCCTTAACTTGAGCACAGACTTTGCCCGCTTTACTCAGAGTGAATGTATTTATAACAGTCTCTTATCTACGGCTGATACGTCCCACTTCTACAGAGCCTTTAAGATGGACTTATGGACTAAAGATTACAATAAAAGGCCTTTTAGAATGAAGTGATAAATGAAGAGACTTTGAAAACTGAGATTTAAAGAAAAACTTTTTAGAGTGTGTCCAATTAATCTAAAGCAAACTGATTTAAAGCGGCTCTGATGCAGGAAACGAAGTGGAGTGTAACTAATAAAGTCTTTTTAAGTCAATTATTTTCAATTAAAACAGCTCTGAGGCAGAAAATACAGAAAATAATTGTCTCCTTTCTCAAGTTTTCAGTCCTTAGCTCACGGATATTGGTTAAAAAGCTAAACTAGAGTCATCCACTGTTGTTTGAATTAAAGTGAGTGAAATGTAGGCTATCGTTTATTTATATTCAGTAAAAGCAGACATTGTTTTCCCAGCTAGGATCATATGTGAAGCAGCAGAGGTATAATCTAAGCTGCAGATTCGATCGTCTCTGAGTTTTCTTGGACGATGACGGAGCCACACGCAGCGAGGCTCAACTGAACTCAGATCAGAAATTACAAGCCGAGAGGCAGAAATGATTTATATCCAACTGAACACGTTCTTTCAGTAAATTGTCGACTCTTTCAAACCAAATTGCCGTAGTTGCACATTTCCTCGACAGACTGTTTGTTGTTTTTGCTCAGTTGTCAGAATGTGCTGAGTCGTGTGTTTGTCCAAATGAGAGCCGTGTCACCTTCGCTGCCGTCAGACGCTTCAGGCTCAGAATAAACTCCGGCGCTTTGTAAATGTTTTAACAACAGCAGGAAAATTTACTCTATTGATTTTTTTTGTGCAGACAGTTACAATAGTGAAATAGGAAAGTGGGGCCCAAGCCGAACAGTCATTTAACAAAAACATCACCTTGACTCATTTATATTTTAATTACTTGAAGCCAATAGTTCATTCATTCATTCATCTTCTACCGCTTATCCCACTCGTGGGGTCGCGGGTGGCTGGAGCCTATCCCAGCAGCTTTGGGCCTTAGGCGGGGTACACCCTGGACAGTGGCCAGTTCGTCACAGGGCTGACACTTAGACGTACATTGACAGACAACCATTCACTCTCACATTCATCCACTAGGGGCACTTTAGAGTCACCAATTCACCTATACATGCATGTCTTTGGACGGTGGGAGGAAGCCGGAGATCCCGGAGAGAACCCACGGTGACACGGGGAGGACATGCAGACTCCTCACAGAAAGACCAGAGTTAGCCAATGATGTTTTGGGTTGGCTACAATCAGCCAACGATGTTTTGGGTCGGCCGGGATTCGAACTCACAACCTTCTTGCTGTGAAGCAGGAGCGCTAACCACTCTGCTACCGTGCACCCAAGCCAATAAAGTTTAAAAATCCAATTAATCCAATTTAAAATCATCTAAATTTATTTAAAAGAGCTGAGCAGGAGGGGAAAAGACAAATTGTTTTACTAAATAGCTTTTGTAAAATGTAGGCTGAACGGGGATGAAATGGCCAAAATCACCAAAAATAGTCCAAACTGCCGAGAGGGAAGAGCATGAAACAGTTCTCAAATCCACACAGCTTAGAGTAAAATCCATTGTGGTAAAATAACTTCGAACCTGATCAAAAAGTTTCAGGAAGTTGTAAAACTGCTATTGTAGCTCCAAGTTAAGTCCCTTTGTCCTCAAAGCAGGGAGGAATAAGCACAATGTCTCACCGTTATTAGCTCCAACTCTGCTCATGGTTTTGGGGCTGAAATCCACTCAGAGGAGAAGAGATGTGTGTCCTTCTGGCATCACTGATGCTGAATGCCAAAAACTTCCCAGACAGATTTCCTTTTTTAGTTTTTATACTCCTCTGTTTGAAGATGCCCCTCTTGTAAAGTTGTTTCTCAGTTCCATACCATTTTAGGAATTAAACCATAACTTTAATATTGTATTGGTTACATTCGAAGGCCTTTAGTGACCACCCCAGACATTTTTCCCTTCAGGCCTTCACACAGTTCCTCTTTGTCTCTACCTTACTGTTAATACCACTTCATACTATTCCCCCTTTTACAAAAAAACAACAAATAATACGTTAACGTTATCATTCTGATTAAAGAAATGCTACAAAATCAATCAATCCCTCTTTAAATGATAATACGTCATACTCATTTTATGTGAAAAAGTAGTTTAAGTAAAATCCTCTCATTTTGCTTCGTACCTTCTGTGCTGCATTTGGAGCCAGTCAGAGACCTCGATCCCATTTGACACTGTGCAATGAACAGTTTTGGAGCTGGTGCTTCAGCTACAGCCTTGGTATTTCAGACAGTCCTAACAGGGATAAACTAACACAACTAAATGCAATCAATCAAACGCTCATGTCTTGTGTCTTAGGGGTGTCCTCCTGGTGGGTTCTCTCTGGGTCCAGCATCCTCCCACCGTCCAAAGACATTCACGTGCAGATGAATTGGTGAATCAAAATTGCCCCAAGAGAATGAATGTGAGAGTAAATGTCTGTGTCTAAGTATGACCAGCCATTGTCCAGAGTGTACCCCGCCTCAGGCCCAAAGCTGCTGGGTTAGGCTCCAGTGACCCATGACCCTCAATGGGACTAAGCAGCAGAAGAAGATGAGTGTCTTTTGTCTTTCAAAGCTCATGAGAAATACAGTTTAGAAGATGTAAACACCCTCTCAACAGTAAGTCCTTTAGATAATATTTTGCTGTCATTCATGAGATTCACAATTTGAGTTTTGGTCCATTTAAGGCACATTAAGCACATTATAATTTAGTGCTGAAGGTAACGTCACAGTCTCATGTTGGTCTCTGTAAACTCTGGTCTCGGTGATGAATTGGTCTCATTAGTTAAAGTCTGGTTGAGGGATGTTGGAGTTTACAAAGTCAGCTCTAGAGACTGAGACTGATGGCATGTCACAGATGCTAACTCTGTGTCCAAACGTGAAATTTAAACATATGTTGCATGAAAAGTTTATAATCCTACGCGTCACACGTTTGACTTCGCTGCTCTCTAACAGCTGCCACATCAATGACAGGACATGAAAGTATAATTCATCGGAGACAGGTGAATGTACAGCTCAGTCCCTTCAGTCTGCACCTGCTCAAAGTGAAACAAGGTGAATATAAAACACACTTTCATTCACTCACTTGACTTTGAGACCGAGGTTAACTCCGAACAAATGGAGTAAACTCACAGTCAGAGTCTGAACACAGAACAGTGCCCCACGGAGGAGGAAGTGACCGGGTTTATGTATTTAAGGAACATTTTAGGGGACACTTTTGCATATGTTTCCTATTTTATACCTATATTTAATGTTATTTTCTCTCACTCTAGTCTTAAGGCTAACCCCATTCATTGTCCACTGCTGTAAAACTGCAAACTAAGGTGCAAGGTACTATTTTTTTTGTCCCAGATCAAACAAAATTAGGGGAATATCGTTTATTTTTACTCTACATATGATTTTTAGCCTGAGAGCACATGTCCTGGGAATTACTGGTTATTTCCAAAATTGCCCAGAGACTTGATTGAGCAAGAGACACAGCAGAGAAAACAGCAAACAATCAGACTGACAGCATGAAGAACGAGTGTGCCACAGATAAACTCTGTCTGCAGTTTCTTCGTCTCCACTCTCTTCTCTTTGTTCACTCATCCGAACCGACTGCTTTGCTTTCTCTACAAATTTCAGCAAACGGCTTCACTTCACAGGCCAGGGCTCGCACTTTAATGGTAAGATGAAACTTAAGATGAAATTCAGCAGGTCTTGGAAATGCCGTTAGTAAAGGTTTTGTTGGTGCAGTGGCTTTAGGGTTAATATATTTGCCTCACAACATGAAAAGCCTTGTATTGATCCTTTTCCTGGCCATTCAGGTGTTAGATGTTAGATGTTTTTCCTTTGACCATCAAAGACCTGAAGTTAATTTATAATGGTTGACTCATAAATAATGATGATGTTATTGTAAATAGGACTGTCCCTTTGAATCAAGTCAAATTTACAATAGAAGGAACCATTACTCTCTAAGGCTTCCTTTAGCATCTGTGTCTTCTTCAGTTTTTTTGTGACTCTTCAACCACTGCAAAGCTTTTTGACTAAATCCCACCTTATTTACGTTTCTTGTTACGATGGTGGCTGGAGAACAATAGCAGCAGAGGCTAATGACTATAGGCTCCAGGATAGATTACAGAGGCGCCACCAAGTGATGCTATGTGGTACTACATGTTACACCTCTGACACAGACGGTGTAGAACGAGCTCTTTAATACCTCCAGTGCTTTCAGGCAACATATTATACAGCATCTGACACAAACACGTTACTTCAGCGACATTCAGCTTCAACTGCATGTCCATGTGTTCTCCCAGTGACATTACTTTTTCAACGTCAAACTCTTCCAAATAAACCAAATACATTGAGATAAATGAACAGTTTCAGCAGTGTTTTTGCAGCTGGACACTAATACACAAAGAGACTGGCTGTTACACTCTGCAGAGGCCATTTGTGTTACTTTTATACCTCACTACGTAACAGGAAGAATCATTACTGTGATGATGACGCAGTAGCTCAGGAGGTTGGAAGAGGTTGGATCCTCTCTCTGATCCTCGGTCCCTGGTTGTGTCCTTGGGCAAGAATGCTTTGGTGTTGGTCGAAGAGGGTATGACTGGTCAGAGGTTCTGTTGGCACCGGTTTGGCAGCCACCAGTCTGCCCCAGTGTCCAAGAAGGTCGATTAAAGTTGTTTGAATTCATGCCATTTACCATCAAATGTGACTTAGATGTGATTTTTAAACATGTCACATGCCAAATCCATAATCATATCTGTAATAATCACCACCGTCCTGGTTTATCATGGTTTATTATTTTCAAACTGCAGTTTTATCAATCAATATTTGTCAATAATCTGATTCGTAGGAGACCATTTGTTTTAGTGAAGTGAGGGAAGGATTAAGAGAGTCTGGTGGTTTGGATAAAGACAACTTTGGCCATTATTTTTCAAAGTGAGCTCATGTTATTATCATACGTTTGTTTACACTGCATTGTAACCGCTGTGTAGGGATATTATACTTCAGAGATTTGTGCTGTGTCAAAATTGCTGTGTATCAGAAGTTTACAGAGACAAATTTTGGTATTCAGTAGTTATTTTGTTTTACAGCATCCCAGTTTCACACAGAGCACACACGGCGTTGTTGAAAGCAGGTCTGAAGCGGAGGATCCCAGCAGAGTCAACACCGCCGAGCCGTAAATATTTATGGGTGTTTATCTGCTCGGCTGCAGATTATCGGCTTAGTGAAGGTAGGCTGACCCCCCTCGCCCCCCGGCCCCCCGCCTCACACACACTCACCTGTTATCCCCATGTGTCCGGACGCAGGGACGCGCCGCAGGAGCCGGGATCAAACCACTTCACAGAAATGAAAAGTTGCTGATCATATTTTAATCCCCCGCAGTGAGTCTGAACCGGTGTCGCTGCAGTAAACTACAACGTGTGACGATGCTCACAAAGTCCTTCACAGAAAAACAGAGGAAACGGAGCTGATAAAAATAAAACCCAGCTCCACACTGAGTCTGTTCTGATCTTTCAGTTTCATAAATGCTGCAGGCTGCAAGTCGGTCTCTAACAAGAACCGTTTGTTTCTTTCTCAATGTTTCAAACAGGGACATTTTTAGTTACAGTCTGACTATGATTTGAACCCACACATTTTAGGTCATTTTAGATGGAATATCCTCTTTTTCATGAATAATTAAGTAGAATATTTTCATTTTAACATCAAATTGCATCAGATGGACCCACTTGTAAACTACAGTCCACTCAATAATTACTAAAAACCCGTTTTAGTCTGAACCAGTCTCAAGCTGAGCTCCTCTGAAGGACGTTCTCTGTGATCCGAACAACGACCTGAAAATACCCTTTCGTTTTTATAAAGGTATTAAAATGATCTATAAGAGAGCTAATTGAGAATGAAAGCCCTGTTATTATTATGTGGCTGAAAGTCAAGTCAAAGTGAATCCAGTTGGTCTTAAACGCGGTGTAGCTCTTGCATTTGTCTACACTTCTGAAGTTTAGCTCAAACTTTCTCAAGGGCACATCTTCTGATACAAAACTGACCCCCCCCCATATTCATAAATGTACAGTGGCTCTAAAGAGTACACAATACTTTCTTGTGAATCACTTTGAGGCAATTGTTATCGTGATACTGGACTTCATAAATAAAACTGAGTGAAGGAAGGGGAACCTGGAGCAGTTGCTTTTGCTGAGTACCCGGTCGTGTTTGGAAAACCTCACCAGGAACATTCCCAATCACAATGTTATCCATTTTAGAGCAACACCATTTTGTTTGTATCAAAGCAGTAAAACAGTTGTTTGTCACGCCCATAACGGCCAGTACTGCCACACCATTGGTCTGAACATGGAGCGGGTCACGAGAAATCACTCTGAGCTGTACATTTTCACAAACCTGGTGAGAATACAGCTTTAGTTCCTGATCTGGTGTCATCTAAACATTGTCATCAAACCTGTGTACATCCTTACAGCAACAAAATATAAGTAATAGACATAATACATCTTAAGAAACCTAATTTCTACCAGAAATGTGTTGGTTGTCATAATTTACTGCCAGATGTGGACCATGGGATCAGAGGCTGATGGAGAAACTCATGCTAATAACAGGGTTTACGCCATAAAACCTGACTCCCATTGCCTTCTCTGGCTCCATTAATGACTTCTGCAGCTTCATAATCCTTTCACACACTGAGGCTGGAGCTGGAGTGCCATGGAAACCCTGTTCATTGCATAAAACCCTTCACTTTAAACTCATCTCTGATTGATGTTACAGCAGACCCAATCAGTTATAAACGATCTTTTACCCATAACTTGACTCTAAGCCTCAATCAGGTAAACATCTTTCTCTTTATGGAGCCTTGCATTAATATTGATGCAACGTGCAGTATTACACTGGAATAGTAAATAATGGAGATATTATGTTGCAAAAAATCTGTTTTCTTTTCCAATTCAAATCAAGTTGTCTTTGATTTGTGAAGTGTTTTGGGACTCTGTGTTGACTAGACTCGTGGGACAGCAATACATATTCCCTTCAGCGTTTGTTCTGAGGCTGTGGTTGTTTAGTTCAGATGGAGTGTGCAGAGCGGAGGCTGAGAAATGACTGACAGCTCCAATTTGATGAAGAGCGTGATAGAGGAGGCAATGGGAACACAAGAGGCAGCCGTTCCTACTGCTGTCAACCTCTGGTGTCTATCAGCTCAAACATCTACAGCTGGAGGAGCCTCCTCCGCTGCAGGGAACATGAATGCACCACACAAACACCAACATGCCTTTAATTTCAAAGGATGGCTGAATGTTATGAAGGAACGCATACAAACGCCTGAGGTGAAACGATAAACATCTGATAGCTTTTGAGATTCTTTAATGAAAGACCTGAGGCTGCTGTGAAAAAAAAAAAAAAAAAATCAGATGAAACATGCTTTTTATAATTGTTAACATGACTTACAGGCAAAACAGAGCGATATAAGACAAGCCATACAGACAGAACGGCATGAAAGGTGGAAAATATGCCCAGTGGTATTTGTAAAATGCACCACCGGCACATTTTGAAGGTAATAGAGAAGGATTGTTTTTAGTTTATTCAAATGAACTGGAAAGGAGCCTGTTTGTGGAGGAGCTACATACGTTCAAATGTGTTGTTAATTCATTTAAATACTGGGAAGTTTGCAACATGTAAAGTAACCTGAGAATAACATGATGACAATGAAGACTGTGGAGGAAGCTTTACCGTCGTCAGGTTAAATACTGTCATCTTTTATCGTACAATGTTTTTTTCTGTTGTTCTTAATTTTAGTTTTTATTGTGGTTGAAAATAGCAGGTAAACCTTAAGCCTTTAATTTTGAACATGTTGTTAATGCTCTAAAATACAACTAGGCTTGAAGCGTAGCTGTCTTTGTGAAAACTTGTGGTTCCCAGGAAGAGTAAACAGCTGTGGGGGAAGTTTATGAGGAATTTATCATCACTTGTCAAGTTTAGTGAAATTATTATCAGAGATCAATTTTGGTGCAGATGGTGGAATTTCTATCTCCTTTTCTTTTCTTTTCTTTTCTTTTCTTATCTCTCTTTTTTATTTTATCTCTCTCGTCTGTTACGTTATAAAGACAGCCAAGTCATTGTTATCCTTTCATCCTAATGTTTATATGAGTTTTGAACTAAAATTGAGATGAAATGCAAATAAGAAAAAGAGAAAAACTTGAACTTAAGTTTCGATAGTTTGAACACAATCAAGTTTGGTCTCATCAACTTTTATTTTAACCCATATAAACAGATATAATTACCAATTATGCTGCTATTACATTGCTCCAGAGGAAAATAATGTCCACACTTTTTTCTCACTAAACATAAAAATTGAGATTCATTTTAAACCTAAACCTAAAAAAAGAAGAAGAACAACATGAAGCACATCTATAACACCTGCTGCTCTCTGTGTATTATGTGTCTGTGTGTTCTGTCTCTTTATTCTTCTCTCCTCTGGGTCGGCTGTCACCTTTATTTTGTCGAACAGTTGCATATTTCCAAATTAAATGCCTTTCTCTGTTATTTTGACTGTCACATCTTCACCTTTAGCAGGAACAGGTACAAGGCCAATACCTCTGTTTAGAAAAAAAACAAATTAACAGGTTGTAGTAGATCAGAACGGCTTTATTTGATTTGCTGGAATCTGGACTCATCACTGCATTTGTAATTAGGAGAAGGCATTTGTGAGTTTTCGTTGCCTGCACTAAAATGGTTTACTATGTATTTGAGCAGCTAAGAAAGGTCAAGTAGTCGGCAGTATATATATAAGACTTAAGCTGATACATTTCTGAGGAATATTAAATCTTGTTTTTGACACCTTTTCATTTAAACCACTGGCATTTTAGAGTCACATCTAATATTCCATTTATTGTTCATTATTATTCATATTCATTATTTGTTTTGCATAAAGCTAATACAGAAAAGCAAAGGTCAAAGTATTGTTTTTATGTGATTTTGGTTGAAAATTCTGGTTTAACCACTATGAAAAGAACTTGTTTTTGGCAACAGTGGACAGAGGGGCTTATTAGATGAGCTTTATATCCCTTTATATGTTGCTAGAGAACAAAATGATGAGGAGGTTTGCAATGGTAACTTAAAACTGTGATTACAAGGACGACTGAAAACTGCGGCGGAAGCTTTATCGTCACGTCTTCTTTGTATTTGTTTTGTATTTGTTGTTGAGTAAAATGCTCCAAAACTATTAAACTGACTTGCACCAAGACTAAAATAGATGATAATAATAATTTCTGGTCATTGTATTTTGCTTTTCTGTCATTCTCATTCATCTTGGTCTTTGTACCCTGAAATTACAAATAGCTATTGACCATTTTCACCCATGCAGACCGTATTTGAAAAGGCTGCTGGCATTTTCACACCTATGTCCTGATGCCATTACTATGGAGCAAAGACAAAGCAATGAATAGCAGGCCATAAATACAAAATTGCAGCTGAGAGGCATTTTCTTGTATGTGATCCTCGATGTTCCCAGTGATTTTCCCGCTGTGAGTTTATCTTTATGTTCTCGACTGCTCTAGATGAACATAAAGATTAAATCTGGTGATCACATGAAGCACCCTCCTCTTCATTTCTGTAATAAAACATCACACGCAGCACGTCGCAGCTCTAACTCAGTCAGCGGAGCCTCGGGCAGTGGTGCATTATGGGAGTCTGACTGCTGCGATACTGCTTGGTGTCTTTGCAGAGTGTTGGACTACCAGCGCGTCCCGGCTTCAGTCGGAGCGGACTCCAGCCCCGTGAAGAGGCCACGTCCTTCCTCATCTTCCTCCAACTCCTCTTCCTCATCGAAAGCGGCTCTCAGAAAAAACAGCAGAGCGTCGGGCAAGTCACACACCTCCACAACCAACAATAAATGTAAGAAAATGGCTTTAGTTCTGTTTATTATCTAAGCACTGTCTAACTGTGTCGAGAAAACAAACCAAAAACTCAAAAGTAAGACCATAATAAACCTGTCTAGAGCTTACAAACTGAGCACTGCTGGAAGAGAAGTTTCTTAATTTAACTTATAATAAAGGAAATTGCATATTAATATACATTTCAGTCTTGCTAGAGTCAGCAAGAGGGCTACTTTTCATTTACAGGCCTTGGACAGAAGGAAAAAGTCTTAAAATAAAAAAAGGAGCATTTAAGTAATTAGTAAAAAACAAATGTTTAAATGTTGAACTCACCATCTTTCATTATGACTTATAACATCTATGTAAATGTCAGAACTGAAATGGATTTTGTTTCTAAATGTTTAAAGTGAACTTTTGATCTGAATTATTTCCATTGGGTTTGTTCAAAAACAGAAGAATGTCCCTACAGGGCTACAGTAGGTGTTCACATGGAGTCCACCATCCTTCCTTGGTAGGACTTCTTTGGAGGAATGCAGGCCCTCACCTCCCGTCTCTGGAGGCTGGGTCCTGGCGATTGAGAAACATCCTGGTCTTAAAGAATGATGTATGATGATGTAGACTGTGAAAACGCAATCTGCAAAGTCACATTAGATGTGGCCAAAAACATCCATGAAGCATTTAGATGAAACTTAAACACTAGACAAACACTGACTGTCTGGGAGCTAGATACATATTTGCGCTCCTGTTTTAGCTACTGCTGCTTTTTTGTTTTCATTCTAATTCTAATTACTGTATAATTTTAATAGAAGAGGATACCCATAACATAAATAGAATGAATTTACATTTTGCAGTTTGCTGTGCAGTGCTCTAATAAGACTGTAACAACGATCAGGTTTACAGCTTATTTACTTCTGACTCTTTTTACTGATGATACTTAACTGGTCTCAGAGTCTGTGAGAAGTTAATGTATGAATCTTAATCATATGAAGTGCACCTTTAAATGAGTTGTGTTTGTGGTGAAGCTGCAGCTCTCTCAGGCTGTTTTCCCTCCTCGTGTTATCTGCCGCCTGGTTGACAGCTCGTCTCGGCGGTGGGGCCCGAGGGTGCTGGGGAGTAGCTACCAGATGGTCTCTTCATTAAAAGCTTCTGTACCGCGGGGCTCTCCTCTCTGCTATAACCCAGCCGAGCCTATCAGGCTTCGCAATTAGACTGAGTTAATAGTGCATGGCAAATAAGAATTGTTTATACTAGTTTATTACAAGCCTTAATAGTTTTTACTGCACCCTATCACAAGGAAATTAGATTGCCTTTGCAAGCTTCAGAGGTCGAAAAGCTTTCAGGAGAGAAGTAGTTTTCAGGGTCGTTTGGTGAGCTGTTGGAAGCGGTCCATTACAGAGAGCAGAGAGGGTGAAGGCACTGCTCCGGGAGACGGCGGGAGCAGCACTAAAGGCTTGTTGGTTACAGGGGTCACTGGATGACATTTGTATCTTCACACGCGAGCAAACCCAGCTCAGATTATGCCCTTTCTGCAAATGCTGTAGGTCCAGTCACAACAAATATTTGTATTCAGCATTCATCCTCTTTAGTTTCACCAAAATCTCTACTTCATGACTTATTCTTGTGGCGCTAGTATGAATAAGCTGAAAGGGCACGATAAAGACAGCACTACGCTTAAACAAAACTGAGGTAATTATAGTTCTCTGCTTTTTCTTCTTCTCTGTGTCTCCAGTAAAGATGGCTGAACTGCTCGCCATAAAGAGGGAGCTGACGATGATCAAAGTCCAGATCGACGGTCTGTTGGACTGTGTGGACAAAATGGACCGACAGAGGAAGGACTGCACAGGTGAGATAACAGCAGTTTCTAAATGGTTACGTGTTGCATGGAAATCTAAATGAGATGTGTTTACAGTAATTACATCAATCACATACATTTGAATACTTTGGTTAGTATTTCTGAAGCATTTGCCTGTGTTGCTGTGTGCATCTGGACGTATATAAAAACAGAAGGGCATCAGGTGTAGAGTAAGGAACCACTTCGCTCTATTGCCTCTTTTAGTGCAGCTTCAGGACTTGCCTTTTTCACTCTTCCTGTCTTTAGTGAAAACTAAAATACTTCAAAACACTTTCCACAATGGTGGCTTTTATTTGCTTAATGCTTTCTTTTTTAAACAATCTATAAAACCTTGCAATAGACCACTTTATTGCCCATTTACTAGTCTTTCGAGGTCCAAAGACATTGAGTATCATGTGATGGTTGGAGCTGTGTACAGTCAGTATTTCTGGATTAGTAGATCAGTTTTTTTTACCTTAAAAACTGGATACCCTTTACAAGTTGCATAATGAGGCTGTTGCATGCCTGACAAGTTGTAAATTATAATTGAAACCATCTATTTTTTATTATAAACCATAAATAACAAGGATCTCTCAAAAATAAACTATGTCTTTGAGCCTTTTCTCCTGGAATGAGTATCACTAAATTTAAAAGTGAATTACATTTGTCTGAATGGACCAGATACAGAGAGTGTTAATGGTTTATGAACCATACACTCATTTCAGAGCCATGTTAGTTTTACCAGTGGCTTGTTTTAAAGGGGCCCTTTAACATTAAAGTGCCGTCCCTGTCTCAGACACCACTCACCCTCAACAGCGGCCCGGGACCTCTCCTGCTTTTCTTTTATTAAAAAAGTCAAACCTGACCAATTTTCCCTCCAAAATACTAATACATTACAATCTCATCTGTTAAAATCCTTGATAAATAAAGCTTAGAAGGTGTTTCACAGATGATTCCTGTTACAATATGATATTAGCGGATTAAATAGTTCTTTTCTTCAAATGCATTAGACAATTGCATCCTCCCCATTTAAGAAAAAGGAGAGGTCAGGTTACATTTTCTCCATTGCACTAATCATTACATTTATTAGTCAAAGTCTATCTCTTCTGTCATCCTGTCACTGGATGTGTCTAATTAATAAAGCCTATTAGCCTCATAAATCAGAGTGATCAGGTTACAGCACCACAACTCTCTGAACTGAAGTTTATTATTGATCTACGTGGTATCACTTGGCGGCGTATGATGAAGCAGAGATTGTGGCACATGTTTACCATCAGATGCTCTCCACTATCACTGCATCTGTGAGTAATGGCCCAATGACAAAACTGCCGCCAGTGGAGCGAGGATTATGACAGTGAGGTAAACAGCGATAAACACGGGCCTCATAACCTTTCATAAGCCCCCCTTCAGCTCCCGGGAGTTATCACCTTGTCACCTCTATCTGCAGCCTGTGTACGTGCAGGAAAATCTGGGTAAAACGATGAGGAAATTATCCAAAGTGACATGTTGATGGTGCTACTTTCTTCTTTAGTTGTACATTTGCACTTTGTAAGAAGCCATTACTTTTACGGATGGACCATCTCAGGAGTGTTTCAGGGCACCGTCGGCCTCGAATCGGTCCTAAAAACAATCGGACGCTGTGTGAGGGGAGTGTCGAGGCTGCTGGCTCCGCATAAAAAAAGTCTCATTCAGACTTTTATTTTAGGCTCATGGAGGAGCACAGTGGGGAGACCAGCACAGACCCCTGCAGAGACTAAACTAAACTAAAAATCTGTGTTTGTTTCTGTCACAATATAACGAAGGCTGAGAACCAAAAGTGACATTTCATTAAGTTTACTGGAGGAGCAAAAGAAAGGCTATATTCTGATCTGACTTTTTGATAAAATTGTGTTCCAAAATGAAATATTTTTCATCTGTTATTTTGAAATGAAAAAAGTCACATACTCCTTTCTGACGACAACATTTAAGGACATTTCCAGTATAAACAGAACAATAACTATGCAGTCATGCCCTTTTAGCACTGACTGAGTCCTATGTAAAGAGAAAGTTTTTTTTTAAATTAATAACTCTAGATTGAGTGACAACATTATTGTAATATTTGCAGTAAATGGAGCGCATGAAGAGCTTTCATTTGACATATATATAGCTCAATTTTACCCAAAATGTCACTTTTGCCCTTTTGGGTCTCACCCTAGAATAAGGATGAAGCAATATTTTTTTACATGGATGGATATGGATGACTCTCATTGGTTCATATAATAATGTTTTAGGTTATTCACATATTGTTATTTGATAGATAATGATCACCTCTGTGGTTTACCCTGTGGTTTTTGGGCTATTCCAGAGAACTTTGAATAGTCTTGACAATGCTTTTTATACATTTTTTTTTTTTACAAATTAAATTTCATAACATAAAACATAATACAATTTCTGACCATTTTGTCAGTCGAACCAAACTTGTTAGATTTAGGAATATTCCGCTGGGAACCATTGAAAGGCAGTAAGTTTATTAATTGATTCTGTTCCCACTCCTTTTAATTCCTACATTGTTTGTACCATGTTTTGTCACCCATCACAACAGGTCAGTGTGCGTTAGTTGAGTTTATTTCTGCTAAATGATCAAACTTGTATTGTTCTGTTAACACCTGCGTATGTGTTACATTTCAGAGTGTCCCCACAGCAGAGAGCCCAGTGTTTCAGACTCCCCTCATCGAGGTTCAGTCAGCAGTTTGGACAGAGACAGTCCTGAACCCGGAGAGGCCAGTGAAGAAGAGCCACTGCACTACCAGCACTACTACCCCCACAGCTACCCCCACAGGGTAAACACAGCGGATACCAGCAATAATCCACAGCACATAGTCACATGCCTCCATCAACAAAAACACTGGCTTGATTGGTGAAAGCAGGCCCAGCTCAGAATGACGCAGTGATGAAGTTTAAGATAAAAGGGTGTGTTGTGTCAATCTAAGCATCCAGAACCTGTCTCTGCTGCTGGAACACATAACTAGATTTTACAAGGCAAGCTGAAATGTCTCTCATTAATCTGGTAGTGCAAATGTTACAGAATGGCATGAAAACAACGGGGTTTGATTCATTTACGTAATTAGAAGGTTATAAATTATAAACAAGAGCCAAATAAGGGTAGATTGTGTAAAATGCTCCAGTCATTTTATAAGAGAGTACAGTTAGAGGACAAACTTTTCATTTGAGGGTGATTTTTTATGTGTCTGCAAAGCTACCATTCGTTCCCTTGTAAAACTAAGTCCATGGCTAAAGTCACAGCAGGTGTGTGTCAGATATATCTATCCTGCAGAACGTAATTTTTTCTCTCTGAAAGAAATCAATTTGCAGGTTTTATAAAAGACAAAACAGTCTGTTGCTATGATTGTGTCAACTCTCTTCATCAAATATGTTTGACTGTTGAGCAATTACATAGCTCTATTACATCAGTTTCCATAAATATTGTACATTATGTCTAACTTTGGTTTTTGCAAGTAATATTTTCACTTTTATACAAGCGTTGGATAAATTCATGGGTAAACAAACTCACAGCTGCAGGGACTTCACTTAGAAACTGTAATGCCACGCTGCCCTCTAGTGGTTCATGAAAAATATCAAGAATTCAGTGAATCATGCATAAATAATAACTACAACAGGGAGACTTTTCATCTGCCTATTTAACATTGTGGTTCGTGTAGATTGTCTGAAGAATAGCTTTCACAAACTGTAATATTGATTCTAATAGATCCAGGCACAAAAGCGTGGCAGCACACTCAGCACAGCCCTGATATCGAGCAGATCGCCCGAGCGTAGACACTGTGCTACATTATTGGCGTTTCTATACAGGGAACATTATCCTATAGGATGAGGCTGTGGGGTCTGTACCTGGGCGACAGAGCGTTGCAGTCTCATTAATCTGAATGAAGCTGCAGAACAGCACTGCATTGTTTCTCCAAACAGCGAAAAACCAAGTGTTAGTCATTACTGCATCTGCTCAACAAAGTTAGGAGCTAGAAATGTTTTCCAAAGATAAATCACTTGCTTATCTCCACAGAAGAATACCAGTATCATCAGATCATAATGATGAAGAGAAGGGCTGCTGTGCTGTTTAATCAACCCACTTTCTGCTTATGTCTCATATTTGTGTCTGTTTTTCAGATACAACAGCATTCATCGGATCAAGAGGACGACCTGTGATGATGTAGATCAGGTATAAACACACTTGTGGATGGTAATGTTGTACTGGGTCATAATAGAGTGTGATAGGACTAAGATTTTTAAGTACTGTTGCACAACATCAAGAGGAAAGGGGTTGACAATACGTTTTCTACAGAAATCATTTTGAACTTTCATTTTTGATTTAGGTTTTGCTCTAAAATCAAGATTAAAAATGCTAAAACTGCAACATCTGAATTCTTAATTACAGTATGTACACCATCCACTCATTTTATTATAATCACATAATGGTCACAACTGTGGAAATCAGCCATAAACCATACAAGTCTGCACTACTTGATGTTTCAAAGTGTGCTGTGGTATTTTTTGGCTCGAGGCAGCAGATCTTTTAAGTCCTGGCCTCTAGTCTCAGACCTGTCTGTCCAGCACATCCAACAATTTAACTTTTTGTCCTTCCATCATCATATATCCATGTCAAAGGCACCCAGATCTTGGCTCTTGCCCTATTCCTCCCTCCAACACATGACTGTCAGGGCCAAAATACCCCTTCCTGACAGCTGGCGTGGTAAACAAATGTCTGGTGTCAAAGTATATTATATCTTTAACAGTAAGTAGCTGTAGAGAAAACTCTTTTTACCTCATCCATATTGTCTCCCTTTGATATACTGCTGCTTACTTAATATTCAAGGCATTTGATTTAAGCTAAATTAGATTCTTGTTGTAATTATTTGTTAAAACTCGGAGCTGGACATTGCAGAGTGACTCTAGGAGACTATTATTGGATGGTTTCAACAGGCTAGAATGAGATCAGAGCTGTATAAATTGACAATAGAGAGATGATATTAAAAATGCTTAATATATTATTTCTGTTCTATTTTCTATTGAATATATGATCAGTAACAGCTGGGTCAGAAGATGTTTTCAGGACAACGCCAACGTGGACTGCATTCAACAGCTCTCCTCTTCACGGATCACATTCAAGACAGTTTTACACCTGTTTTCTCCAACTTTTTTAAACAAAAACTCCACCCGATTTGAAAAAAATACACCACATTTTCAGATTTTTATCCCCTCATGTTTGTTTGCTGTATCGGAGTCCGCTGATCTGATGTTAATAAAGTCAGTGTGGCAGCAGCTGGCAGCTTCTTATCTCCCAGTTTATTTTCATCAGCCTGCTGTCATTATGTGAACCCATCTGTGTACAGCGTCGCTTTGTGCTTCTGCGTCAGAGGCTCGCGGCTTTATGGCTCCGCGGCCTCGCTGCGACGTTTAATTCACGCAGGAAATCAGTCGTAAAGTGGAATATAGATGGTCACTCACAATTTCCTGATCATCTCATTTGGGATACAGTAATTATGAAACATGGGACGGATCCACAGTAAGGTGGAAAGGTCTTCAATACTTTGGGTATGTTTCATAAATAATATTCTTTTGGTTGAAATTTACCATCTGGTTACGTTGTATTTACACTATTGAACTTTTGGTATTGACAGAAATAATTACATATATATTAAAGAACAGTCTCTCAGTCTGGCCTCATGAGTTTATGTTGATGTACCATCTTTCTTATGTGTTGTTTATATGGTCCAACAAATTCAAAATCCAGTGTGAAAGACATAAACATCATGAAAACACCTCACTATATTATTACATATTACTCTCAAATGCCTCAATATCTTTGTCCCGAAACTTGTCTCCAACACAAATGCACAATAATGTTAATTCATAGCACAAATGGACTTGTATTGGGTATATGACATAACGAAATGGAAGACAGGATGTACGGCATGTGTAATTAAACTCAAAAATGTAAACAATTATGTTCGGATCTCATAACTTTTCCCCTCTTTACTCATAATCTCTTTGACATTATTAGAGCAGAATAAAAGAGTCTTATTCAAACTTCAAGTCTTTTCTGGTTACATTTCCATTTTCAGAAACACTTTATGATCACTACACTGCTATAGTTAAATACATGAATGCTCTACTACTGCTTAATAGTGTGTAGTTATTATGAAGTGTTGAAACTGAAATGTATCCCAGGCAACAAAACACCTATAAAACAATGTTTAAAGTTACAGAAGGGTGTTGGTGTATTTTCTTTACAGTGAACTCTGGCCTTTTCTTTTTCAAGTCTTTTGGGCTGAGAATGCATTTTTACTGCAGACAGCACAAAAAAAACTGCACTGATGGACTGTGACTCACCCAAGTCTCCAGCTTATTCAAAGGATTGTCTAATATTAGCTTCATTTCATTAGTTGATGTTTAATGGAGAGCACAAACTGAAACGGTTTATTCCAGCTGCACATGCAACTGTAAATATACTGATGTATAATATGTGTCACTAAATTATGAAGGTGTACAGTAGTTTCTCTTTTTACATCAAACTTTAAATGTAAACATACACTGTGAATACACTCATTTTGTTTGGCTTGACTCTTCTGCTCGTGGCATCTTTTGTGTTTGTCCTTGGTGTTGAATGTAATATTGTGTAGTAAATGTTTTGTTATTTTGTCGGTAGAAGTTATTAAATACATTTTGTACAAAAATAAAATCTGAGCTGTGTCTTGATTTTTATAGAACATTAAAGGTGCTGTATATACTTTTTGGAGGCATCTGGTGGCGACACTGCAGATAAAATTTGACCCAGTGCATCCATCTGAACCTCAGTGCCACCAAAACAAACACTAAACCTCTGTTTTGAAAGGATCTTGGAGCGCTTCCAACTGAACTCTACAAAACAACATAACAAAAACATCACATAATGTTTCCCCAGAGCGGAAAAACAAACAATATTGTTCACCTAAATAAAATGAGAAGAGAGCAAATGTAAAGCACTGAGAATGTAAAAAGCAATGGTAACATGCCTTATTAGTATTTGGGCAAACGGCACCGTCAGTGTATTTCTTGAAAAAGTCAAACAAACCAAACTAAATAGATCGTTTTCTGTTTTGGTGCGAACTAAATGAAACGGACCACAATTGTAAACACACCCTTAGCCTCTTAATAGTAGTAGTACTGTCAGAATCTAAATAATGGCTTCAAGTGTCTATTTTTATCAATAGGCAATTGAGAGTGTTATTTTGAAAAAGATTATGTTCTGTGTAGTATTGACCAGCGTGTACTCATTTATTTGCCTGTATGCAACAAAATGTACACAATGCAACTTTAACTTTTATTGACAAAAGAGTGAGAGAGTGAAAGAGTACATTTTATCATTGTTGCCAGAAACAACATAGACAAAGAATCGTTCTCAGGCCAACTCTGATAAGCAGAGACACACAAAACCAACACTGAAGTAACTTAAGTGTAATAAAGAAACTAACTGTGAGGCACGTTTAGTAATTAAATCAGTCAACCCTTATCAGTGGCTGTGCAGTTTCATCAGCCCCAAATAAACACAGGAGGATCACATGCTGTTGACTGAACTCACTGAGCTGCTTTAATGATTATTAGACAGACTCTGCCTCCAGGTTTTGCAGCGGTGCATGCTGGGAAAGTGGAGGCGGGAACTATGACGACACAACTGGTTGGAATAGTTTTTTGGAATGAACACATTGCTGCAGAGAGGAAGTGATTTTACTCAGAGGTAAGTCTCCACACTCCACACACGTTATTCTCAGTCAGGTTTTGTCTAAAGCAGCAGTATTTTTTGCATCTGTATTTCAGGCTTTAGAAAACCTACCACAGGCTAAAAGTTTGAGGTTTTTAATGATCAGGACTCATTTAGGACCATATCCAGTGAGCTATGTGGTTTCAAAATGCATTATAGTAGACCTAACTAAGTATATCTCAGAAAGGACACTGTATCTGTAGATTTGTGAAAAGTCAGATGCACATTTTGTAAAAACAAACAAACAGACAAAAAACACACACAGAAGAAGACACAAATATTGACTTAACCTGACCTTTGGAGTAAACTGTTATTAAAACTGTTTACCTGCACAGTTTTACTTAATAGTGTCCTCAGATAAGTAGCAGCAAATAAGTCTTATTATTAAAGTATTGTTTTTTTGTGCATTTTGATTCATTTTGTTGCATGTCTGACTAAATACTCACCAGGTAACTGTCAGATGGCAGGAGCAGAGTCCAGCCCTCTGACCACTCATGTGCTCAACACAGGCGACGGTGTCCCAGCGGCTCGCATGACTCTGAGTCTGCACCGGCTCGACACCAACACCATGATCTGGAACATGCTCAGCGTCGGGTGGGATTTCTGATTAAATAAATTTACCTACACAAATAAATAGCCTGCTGCAAGAGGATACCTTAAAACTACAAGCTGCTTTAGGTCAGGGAAATCTGTAGTCGTAAACATTATCAGCTCAACACTTTCCTCTTACATTAGTAACTTTTAGACTTGTTTTTTTACATTTTTACTAGCCTTTGTAAAGGGCTTCACTAAAGTGGTCCCACTTAGGTGTTTTGTTTGATTTGTAGGACAACAAATACAGATGGCCGCTGCCCAGGACTGATCAACAGAGAAGGATTCACCTCTGGTATGTACAAACTGCGCTTTGAGACCGGCCAATACTGGGAGAGTCTGGGTCAGACCTCCTTCTACCCCTACGCTGAGGTGAGCAACTGGGATCAGTTTACAATAAATGTTAATAGGATTAATATCCTCTGAGTATGGTACAATATAATGAATAGAAATAGAATTCTGTGTTTTGTGATTAGATGGTATTGTATATTAGTGTTTTGTATGGCCCATTTACAGCCTTTGCATAGTCCCAGTGTTAGTGCTACTTCAGAAAAAGCTAATCTATCCTTTGAGTAGGTTACCACAAATATTAACAGTAGAAACGTTTGAGGTTATTTATTCTTATTTCTCTTTTTAGATTGTTTTCACCATCAAGGATCCAGCCCAGAGGTTTCACATCCCTCTTCTCCTAAGTCGCTTCTCGTACAGCACCTACAGGGGAAGCTGAGAGCTGCAGCTTTAACTCTTGAACACAACACAGATACTCCTCATGAGCATTACTCTGATGCATTAAGATTAATAAAACACATGACTTTCTAGTATTTTTACCTGACCTTATAAGAAAAAAATGTGGTGCTTGTTATGAAGAAAGCATGTTTATATTGTTGAATGCTCCTCTAAAAATGCAGGTAAAATATAATTGTTGCAGTTACTAAAGTCTGTAAACTTTTACTTAAATTCCATTTGTTCATCTTCTGTGAATTTACATAAGTCATAATTGACTTTAGAGAAACTTATGTTGCATATCTGCGTTTTGAAAGAAAACCTTGCTGGTTTTACTGAGCCAGTTGTGTACCTTGTTCATAATTGTTCAATATTCAATAAAGAAAGAATAAAAAAGTGGAAAGAAGGTGAGTGCCTAAGGACCTATTGCTGGCTTCTGATATGCCTGTATGTAATTAATTATCTAATCGAAATTAAGTAAACTTTATTATAGAAATTACAGATATTTCTAAATATTATCTTTATACAGATATGTATGATTGAGAATACTTTGTTTTCTGAGTTGTACTTTTCAACAATACATGAATTTACGACAGGCATCTGAACGGACAGTCTCTCATTATTTACATCATTCTCCCGTTGACATTTCCATGCTGTAGCTGAACCCTTATTCAATAACACTTCACACTATTATATGATGACAGACTAGAGAGCAAAAAACTTACCAAAACGTAGGTGTGTTTTAATAAAGGCTGGGTAGGCGGCTCTGGGAGGATGTATCCGCTGTTGAGGCTTCTCTCGGCGGTCGGGCTGCCGCTCCCTGGGGCTGGAGGAGCCCGGTGTTTCCTCTCAGCTTTGGCCGCGGGACGACTCTCCTCAGGCGGATACAGGAGCTGCGCTGCTCGGGTAAGGAATGCGGAGGTCACCGGGCTTTAGTGCCGGTTAATTTAAGGAAATTGTAAAACTGAATAATCTGTCTTGATGCTACGCCCTAGATTACATTGAATCTTGTTTGTGAAATTAGTAGCAAAATGAATATTAAGTTTGTTGAACTGCGTGCCAAATCCCATTACGAAAACAGTCAAGCCAAGGTCGTGTTGGACAAATCAACACAGCGTTCTTCAAAAGCCCCTTTATTACACCTCTTCTAACTAATTATCAGCTTCTTTTTAAGTCGGCTCATACCTTTAAAGCTAAAGAAGTGGCCACTTTAAAGTCTGAGTGCTAATGACACAGCTCACTTTAGCTAAAGCTAGTTAGCATAACTTATGAATATGGTATTTCAGACATGTGTGACAACATAATATAGGCTTTAAGGTGATTTTTTTGTATATTTTTAACCCACGGTTTTCTTTTAGACTCTTGGAATTATGTTTCAAAATGAGCTGCGGTTTCGCAAGTCAGAGGTCTTCAGCTCTGACCAAAAGCCCAACAACAGAAACATTATGTCACCTTATGTCATCATGCCACTTTCATCTGGGCTTTTTACTCTGTGTTATATGAAAAATCACTGCTTTAAAGGGCCCCATATAAATGCTGCTATCACAAGTGTGACCTTGTTCCTTGTGTTTTCATTTAACTTTGCCTTTTGGACTTTTTCAGAACTTCTGTTTGAATCATGCAGACTTTCTGTCCCGTCGCAGACTTCCTTTAGTGCAAAGAAGATATTATTCCACTGAACCAAAAGGTAGATGATTTTCAACATAACACAAGACTGTATAGACAGACTTAGACAGAACCTGAACTAATGAAACCCTGATGTTTAATTTCAGATGGGAAACCAGGAGGGACACCAGGAGGAGGAGCAGGTGGTCCTGGAGGAGGAGGCAGAGGGAAGAAAGGAGGAGGAAAGGACTGGTGGAGTCGAATGCAAAAGGTTTGTCCATGTTAATTAAAGTGAAATCTGAGCTATGGTATTCGTTTTTTTTTCTGTAATATTTACTGAACATCTTAAACCTCTTGCTTCAGGGGGACTTTCCCTGGGATGAGAAGGATTTCCGTTACATGGCCATCACTGTGGCTGGAGTCAGTTCAGCTTTGCTCTATTTCTACTTCAGAGACAACGGCAGAGAGATCAGCTGGAAGGACTTTGTCCATCGCTACCTGGGCAGAGGAATGGTGGGAGACCTCTCAACATTTTAAGGACACTAAAAGTATAACTGACATGCTTGTATACAGTTATTTAACAAATGCTTTATTTAGGTGGAGCGTTTGGAAGTTGTAAATAAACAATATGTCAGAGTCATTTTGATCCCAGGAGCTGATACTGACACGGTAAGAGTTTGTTTTTTACTTTATATATGAAAAAATAAATCAGAATCAGTGTTGCCGTGATCCTGGAGGTTTTCCTTGACATTTGGTTTATAGACAAAACAAGAAGTGTAACACAAAAACATACCAAGTACTAGAAAGATAAGTTCAAGAAAAAATAAATAAATTGGCCTTGTCCATTTTGTGTGTTATTGCCTTTGACCTTACTATAAATCCATAATTTTGTCTGTAAGTGATGTAAATATGTATGTTATCTTTTTTCAGAACTACGTCTGGTTCAACATCGGCAGCGTGGACACATTTGAGAGAAACCTGGAGGCAGCTCATGCAGGACTGGGTCTGGAGCCGTCGCATCGTCCTGCCGTCGTCTACAGCACAGAAAGCGATGGGTGCGTTTAACACAAAGGCCTAAAGATTCAGATTCATATGTGTAGATTAAGGGATTGCACTTTATTTAATTAAAACATCCTCTCTTTTTTTGTCTTGGCAGCACATTTCTAATAAGCATGGTCCCTACACTGCTGCTGATTGGTTTCCTGCTCTTTACTCTACGGCGAGGACCAATGGGAGGAGGCCCTGGGGTTGGGAGGGGAGGGCCGTTCAGTATGAGTGAGTCGACCGCTAAGATGATGAAGGATAACATCGATGTGAAGTTCAAGGATGTGGCCGGATGTGAGGAAGCCAAACTGGAAATCCTGGAGTTTGTGAACTTTCTGAAGAACCCACAGCAGTACCAGGATCTGGGGGCTAAGATTCCAAAGGTACAGAGCAAAGACCATTAACTAAGTCTGAATGGAGGGACTAAACCATGCAACTAAAATATGGATTTTTTGTCTTTTCTTTTCAATTTTAGGGTCCATCAGCAGTTTTTAGACCATTTTACATTAGAGTAAAACGTTTGGGGGTTTTGTTCATTAACAGAAGTAACCATTTGTGTAATTAAGTCCATGGCAAAAAGTCAAGTTTTAAATTAGATGGAATTAAATGGACCTGTAAATAAATAGTAATGTATGGACGCTGATGTAAAATAAGATTAAACCACTGTTGGTCAGTTTCACAAAAATGTAGAAGCAGAGAGAAGAAGTAAAGTTAGAAAAAGACTACAGATGATACGTAAAAAGGAGGGGCATATTAGTAGCCCTCACATAAAGTTTAGCACATGGTGAAACTCTTGATAACCTCTGTCTGTATTTGTGCTATTATAGGGTGCCGTGCTGTCTGGTCCTCCTGGAACAGGGAAGACTCTGTTGGCCAAAGCCACGGCTGGAGAGGCTAACGTCCCCTTCATCACAGTCAACGGTTCTGAGTTTCTGGAGATGTTTGTGGGTGTGGGTCCGGCCAGGGTGAGTGTGAAGCAGTGGACAATCAGGCAATATCTATTAAAACTGGACAACAAGATAAACTTAAGAATACATTTTTTTTCTTCAGGTGAGAGACATGTTTGCAATGGCGAGGAAGAACGCCCCTTGCATCCTCTTCATTGATGAGATTGATGCAGTGGGGCGGAAAAGAGGAGGGGGTAACTTCGGTGGTCAGAGCGAACAGGAGAACACTCTGAACCAGCTGCTCGTGGAGATGGATGGTACGCAAAACCCATTACCGATTCAGTACAGTCGAATAAAAGGCTTTTGATTGTAACTTAATGTTTGTTGTTTAGGTTTTAACACTGCTACAAATGTGGTGGTCCTGGCTGGAACTAACAGACCTGACATTTTGGATCCAGCGCTAATGAGGCCGGGACGTTTTGACCGACAAATCTATATAGGTGCAGTCAACACTAAGACCAATCATGAAGGGTCTCATTATTGGTCATTTAATCCATGAAGAGTTAAATGACCGTGTGTTTCTGCTTAGGTCCTCCCGATATAAAAGGCAGAGCATCCATCTTCAAAGTCCACCTTCGACCAATTAAACTGGACCCTAGTATGGACAAAGATGCTCTCGCCAGGAAAATGGCTGCTGCAACTCCTGGATTCACAGGTCTGTTCTTTTTTTACTATAAGAAAACATCTAGTCTGTTATTTTTACTGTTATCATTAACTATTTTACAATTTTTTTTGCCCATTTAGGAGCAGATATTGCTAATGTGTGCAACGAGGCGGCTCTGATCGCTGCGAGACACTTGAACCCGGCGGTCAATGCTAAACACTTCGAACAGGCGATTGATCGAGTCATTGGAGGTAAGACTGACGGCATGTTTACTTCAATAGTTACTGTATAATTTAGCAAAGAACACATGATAAAAGTATTTTTTTTATTCTGTTCATAATTTACCATTTTGTTTCCAGGTTTGGAGAAGAAAACTCAAGTGCTTCAGCCCACAGAGAAGAAGACTGTAGCCTATCATGAAGCCGGTCACGCTATCGTCGGCTGGTTTTTGGAGCACGCTGACCCTCTGCTTAAGGTAAATGATTATTTCTTATGAAGTTTTGACATAAATGATCTGGGTAACACCTTGTCCTACTTGTTAGTGATGTTTGTGGTCCTCTTCTTTACCTTGTTTCCAGGTGTCCATTATCCCTCGGGGCAAGGGGCTGGGTTACGCTCAGTATCTGCCGCGGGAGCAGTACCTGTACAGTAAGGAGCAGCTGTTCGACAGGATGTGCATGATGCTGGGAGGTCGTGTGGCCGAGCAGGTCTTCTTTGGGAAAGTCACAACTGGAGCTCAGGACGACCTCAAGAAAGTCACACAGTCCGCCTACGCTCAGGTAAAAAAAACCCATTAACATATACCATTTAATTTGGCTACAGTCAGTTTTGTTAGTTGCTTAAACTTAAAAGTAAAGGTGACTTGTTTTTGTCTTTAAAATGTGTTGTGTTCAATCCTCTGTTCTATGTCTAAAGGTGGTACAGTTTGGAATGAGCGAAAAGGTGGGACAGGTGTCGTTTGACTTGCCGCGTCAGGGTGAGATGGTCCTGGAGAAGCCGTACAGCGAGGCCACAGCTGAGATGATCGACAAGGAAGTCCGAGAGCTGGTGGACAGCGCGTACCAACGCACTCTGCTGCTCATTGAGGAGAAGAAAGACCAGGTCGAGATGGTGAGTTGTGTTATTATTACTTATTCTTCCAGTTCTTTTTTTATTTTAATGTGTTTTAAGGGTAGTAGTTACCATCAAAATTGAGTAGAGAGTGGAGTTAAAGATGCGTAAATCATCATCAAAAACCCATAAATAGCTTAAAAATTAATTAAAGTACTAAATTAACCTTGGGAAAACGACAGAACCTTAATCTCTTTGTTCTCTGTTCAGCACTGAGCTTATTTGATGTTTTGAAATAGATAAAGTAGTATCTACATGGCTTATTTTGAATGGTTAACATACAGTAGTAGTTGTATATGTATGTTATCTAATGAATTTGACTGTTTCTCGCGATCAGGTTGGAAAGCGTCTGCTGGAGAAGGAGGTGCTGGACAAGGCGGACATGTTGGAGCTGCTCGGCCCACGTCCTTTCGAGGAGAAGTCAACGTACGAGGAATTTGTGGAAGGAACTGGCAGCTTTGAGGAGGACACTACTCTACCAGAGGGCCTCAGAGACTGGAACCAAGAGAAAGGAGAGGAGGACAGCGAGGACACAAGCCAGACTCAGGGCAAACAGCAGGCCGTATAGAAATATGGACAAACACACATCACAAAGACTGAACCAAACATGCTCCAGTCTCCAGAGCCTGGGTGACGTCAGGAAATGTAACTCCACATATTTGTAATTCATAGCTGCAGTGTGTTTTAGCTGCTTCAGGTTAATAATTCACCACCTATTATGCCTCATTTGTAAGAGCTGGATCATGTGTAGCACAGAACAGAGAGGTGAGGGTCAAGTCCCTTTTACGCAGCATATGTGCAGTCATTTGACAAGAAAAAGAGATCCAATGTGACCGTATGTGATGTACCTGGCAATATCTGAACATTTGAAACGTAACTACACATCAGGTCTGCACAATATAAAGCAAATGTATTGTTACTGCAGTATAACATTTCAAAAATTTGTATTGCAAACAACTGCAGTAATGTTTTTGTATAAATTGTGTCAGCCATCTGCAATTTTTACATAAAACTACAAAAGGATCACACGGATTATCACACAGGGCTAATTTCCAAGCGATAAATGTAAATGTGAAAATCCACTTCTGTAAAGGTACTATTTTAGGTGAAGGTTGGAAGTAAAATGCCACAATGCTCTGTAAATGGGGCTTTTTCTTGTTTTCTCGTTGACTGATATGTGCTTATTGTATTTCATCACATTGCAGTATTCTTATACAGTTCAGATTTAGGTCACATTTACCAAAATTAAGGAAATTTAGCTTGAATTTAGTGAAATGGAACGTAATTTGAAGGTTTATAAAAACATTTAGTACTGACTTCTACCAGGCTCTGACCAAATCCCCCCAAATTGCCTTAAAACATCAACCAACAGCAGTTTTCCCATTTCTTTTTCTTTTTCGGCTTTGACAGTGATGTTGTGTGAACAGACTGAATTCCCTTTTTTCTTTTTTTGTATTTATTTTATATGAAGTAAGTGTTTTGCTTTAACATTTACAACCAAGGAGCTCAAAATGGAAACTGTCTGCAGCTGTATGTAATATTTTTACAAAGTTGATTTTAGTGAAGTTTTAATGCTGCAGTTTGTGTGAACTCTGAACACTGGTATTTGAGCTTCGGATTAATTTTTTATGTGCACAACGTTGCTGTCTCTGTGATGATTGCCTTTGATAAGGAAGCTGCTATGTCATCACCCTTCTGACAGATAAGATGTATTTTATATATCAAGTTGACAAGGCCCCTTAAGTATAAAAATAATTTAAATGCTTTATTAAAGTGTGTAGGCTTTTTTGCTGACACTTTGGCATCATTTTCTTGCATTAATCTAGCAATCTAAATTATGGAAAAGCAGAAATTAGTACATCACAGAAGCAAAGGCAAATGTTACTGTTACTTCAAGTAAAGATAATTTAAACATGAACATAAACCAAATTTATCAACTGTTGTGATCATTTATAATAAAAGCTGCAAATGTTCTCTGTCAATCTCATTTATATGTGCTGCATAACTAACAGAAGCCAATAAGAACAATGCATTTCAATTAAATAACTTTTTTTTGTGATGAGTGTCTGAAGTAAATGTTTAAATGGAGCCAATTCCCAAAACTCACCCAACACAGCAGTTCAAATGAGTCTCTGACAATGGCCTTGATGAAAGTGATTTTGACATTTCTTATAATCCACTTGCTACCCTGAGTAACTAAGCTAAACTAGGATTTTTATTGCCCTTTAATGGACTTTGACTTGAAAATACGGGAGACAGATTAAATGACTGCTGTTCCCACTTGAAATCCTACAAAAAAATTGAATTACACACAAATTGTTCACAAATAAAATCAATTGAAGATATTAAAATACAAACTTAGAATTAACTGTATGAAATATAGTAGTTGAAAAGCCAAACAAAAAACATTTTTTTCCTGTTTCTTGGTTGAAATAAAACACTTTTTTATTTTTTACAGTAACCTTGTAACCTTTATTATTTTTGTTTTAGGACACTTTCTCTCCGACTAAACAAAACACCATCTGGAGGCTTCAGACAAAAGCTTATACACATTCAAATAACCCTTCTACAAAATCTCACTTAAAGGCAGTAAACCAGTAAACTCCAAATACATCAAACTCTGGATTATTTCATATAAGAACCATTTAATAATGTCCACCTAATATCATCATGAAATATAATATAATATATAGTTATAGTTTCCAGTTTGAACCGTCGCAAAGCCAAGTTAACACATGCTTGATTCATTCTCCATCAATTTCCACTCCTAAGTTTTGAATAAAGTTCAAATTTATTTATGTAAAACTCTAGTTATTTACAAGTTTCTGTATCAAAAAACTACAAAGATGCTACATTCTTGGATTTAATGGCAACGTTTCTCCACGAGCTGCACTGGTAACGCGTGTCCAGCAGGGGGCACTGTGTTTCCCTTCAAGTCCTGAAGTCCTCTCCTGCAGATTTAGACCTTCATTAGAGGTCAGTTCATTAAAAAAAAGAAAGTAATAGCCCTTTTTTTCTGCTGAGGTGAGGCTTTTCCAATCAGCTGGAGATAAAGCTGGCACGTCCTTTGGCTACTTTTACAATCCCAGCTCCTGGTTCTGTCATGAAATATTAAAGACTGGTTTGTCCCGGGTTACGTCCAGTGATGAAGAACCAACGAGACGAGCAGAGACGAGGAGAAAAGGGACAAAGAAAGAGAAATGTCCGAGGCCCCTCCACAGTCCTTTGCATTCTCCTGTTCACAAAAAGAAACACATATTCATAACATTACGTGATTAAAATCCATTAAAAACAAAGTGTAAACACTGACGCATGTAGATCATAGTGAAGTTATATTGTTTAAATTGGTATGTCTGTATGATAGTTACCATGAATACAATGACTAGCATAATAGTAATTAACCTCAAAAAACTGAAAATTATGAAATATTTACGAAAACTGTATGTAAACTAAGGTTAATTAAAAAAAGAAAGCAGATACTGATCCACAAAACTGTCACTAATTATTTGTAACATGGAGAGAAACCATTTGTACATGAAATTTATAATAAAATCTACAAATCAATAGAGCCCAGGTGTCATTTTACCAACTTTACAAGAGCAAAAGCTGGCCACATTTTTAATTACTTTGTGAAATGATTTTAGTCTTTAATAATAAAAGAAAACACTCTCTTCTGTCACCATTTATTAAATATATACTTGACAAAAAATTCAGATATGCCTTTTTGGCTCCAATGTTTTATTTTTAATTGGGTACAGTTCAGCAATTATATGCACTTGTCCTTTTAGCAATGACCGAATCCTTGTTAAGAGATAGGGTTTTGTTATTTTTGCTCAATAACTCTAGATTGGGGGGGGACCAAAAAAAAGGGGGGGGGGGGAAAAAAAAAAAAAAATTTTTTGGGGGGGGCCCCATTATTTTTTTTTTTTTTTTTTTATTTTTTAACAGGTGGGGGTGGGGGGTTTTCCCTTTTTTTGGGGTTTTTCCCCCCCGGGTTTTTTTCTATTTTTTTTTTTCCTTTTGGCCCCCTTTTCACAACAACACCCCATTTTTTTGTTTCACTTCACTTGAGTTTGACATGTGTGCTCTAGATTGACTGAGAAAAATTAATAAAAGGGGTAAAGAGCTTATCTTTCAAAAATTGTCTGGACCAAATCAGTTCTAACCATGTCTTTTAATTCCCGCTCATGAATATAGCTGTTGTCCGTGGCTTAAAACAGCTTAAAAAAGTACTAAATATTGTGAACATTGACATTGGAAACACTTGAATTTGACAGTGGTGGATGCATTTCCAGCTCTGACCTTTGGATGGTAGGCGTGGCAGGACTCTGGGCGCCGTCGCACTTTCTGGGACTTCATCCTGTTACATTTGACTGTGGCGTTATGTTCACTGCTGTTAAGGATAATACACCTGATGAACCTTATACTATGGTAAAAAGATAAGGTATATTTCTTTTCGCTTATTGATCAAAATGTACCATTATTTATTTGGAAGATTGTTCTGACCAAAGCTTAAAAATAAGGATTAAAGAGAATATATTATTACTAGAGTGACCTCACTTGGTACAGTTGCTTAATAAGCTAATATAATCAAACTAAATCCTGATGAATGATTACTCTGACAAAGCAGAAAAAAAATTCTTTAAATTGCATGACTGAATTGAAGGATATATTTAATTTCTTTGGGCTGGAGAGTAATGGTTCCGTACTGACGAGAGCAGTCACAGTCGGCCTGGGTCACCACCAAAATCAGATTACTGTCGGGAATCTGCTGCACCACGAACATCCTGCAGCAACACACACAGTCAATACGTTCAGGTGATCACAGACAGACACAGGCTTCCCACGGGTGCTTGAAATCCTTGAAAATGCTTGAATTTTAAGCTAGTGTTTTCAAAGTCCTTGATTTTTGGATAAATTGCAAGAAATTCTGATTGTTGCTTTAATCATTTACAATCTTTACACTTCCTCAAAACTCAAAGATTTGGTTCTGCAAACAAAATCTGACTGTAAGCTCATTTTAAGATTAAAAGAGACCTAACTTAAAGGGATACTTCATCCAATAAATTAGTAGTAGTAAGTATTTAGCAATTTTTTTTTATGCCACAATGGATTTAAATAAGAAAATCTACATTCGGTATATTTGTATGTCAATTTGTCATTTACCACAGTTGTAAGGTGCTTGAAAAACATTAAAACACACCTTGAAAGTGCTCGAAAAGTCATTTGAACTTAGAAAAGCTGTAAGAACCCTGCAGATAACTCATGAATTACGGACTAAAAGCATGGATCAGATGTTTTACGTAAAGTGTCGTACTTCTGGCAGCGTCCACACTTGATGAGGCTGTTGGCTTCTCTCACACTGTAGTCGTACATGAAGCCGGGGTACGAGGTTTCACAAGGTATATACGCCTCCACCTTCTTCTGTTTGTGACCTTAAACGCAACCACACACACGAGTTATTCACATAATTCCTACAGATTAGACTATCTCCTACACACACGCTGTACTCACTGGTGTGATAGCCAGCTTTGGCTGAAGATGAAACGATGAGATGAAGCACAGTGAAGACACAGGGATGATGAGGATGAAGAAAATTAAACATAATGAGGATGACATGAATGACAGAGAAAAGTGACACACTCTATGAAGCCTAATTTAGGAGTTAATTGTGGCAAAAGTACAAAGAAAATGAACAAGTAGTGCTATTAAAATGTGACAGTGATTTAAATGAAAGTTGACAAGGCTTATTTAACTAACAGCACTTATTCCCATCAATCTCACTTGCTTTATATTCTTTCTTCCATTTTTTTTTCTTTTCCAAAACATTTCCAGGCATTAATCAAAGGTTCATGTGTGAAATAAGGGTTTAAAACTGACTTCACTTTATAGGATATGTTTGTTTGTTTTTTGTTATTTTCTTTTTCTAAGACCTATGTCCTAGCACGTTTTTATTGCATGCTCTCTTTATATAATTTTTGCACTATATGCGAACTTGTGGGATCAATAAAGTCTAATCTAATCTCATCATAGATTTCTCAGTAAAGTCTTACCGTCCACAAAATAATCCGAGTGCCAGAGTCCGCAGAAGTTAAAGTCCAGAAGGAACCTGGGACGAGACACAAACTCATCATCTGATTTTTAAAAACACAGCTCAACACTGAACATGAAAACTCAGTGAAGGGAAGATAAATAATGCATACAATAAAGCAGAACACAAAGAAGGACAAGAGAAAGACCACAAATAAAAAAATAAAACTAAAAAGGGAATTTAATGTTCTTCTTAGTGATCATTAAGGAGATTTAGTCAGTGATTTTTTGTTGCTGATTTGTCTCTCTACTTCAATAATGTCTTTCTGTGTCTAAGGAATATGGACAAAGCTTGGATTCTTAAGTGAATGACAAAAAGTGGATGGCTCACTGTATTTACGTTCGTACAAAATGAAAAGTTCAGTTCATGTTAAGACTTACATGAGTGCGTTGGAGAAGAACCATCTTATCAACGCCACAATCCCGTAAAACGGCTGTAGAACAAAAGCAAATCAAAAGATCAAACAAGCCAAAAATCAAAGAGATGTCTGTCAGTATTTTACCGAATGATTTAGACCAGACATGTCCAAAGTCAGGCTCACGGGCCAAACATGGCACAGGGTGAGATTTTAAGTGGCCCTCAGCGTCATTAAAAAAATTAATAGTTTATGGCCCCAACATCACCAGATCTGTCACACAGCATTAATATACAGGTACAAATTCATCTAAAACCTGTTCAGATCCAACTAAAACCTGTTCAAATCCATCTAAAACCTGTTCAAATCCAACTAAAACCTGTTCAGATCCAACTAAAACCTGTTCAAATCCATCTAAAACCTGTTCAGATCCAACTAAAACCTGTTCAAATCCAACTAAAACCTGTTCAACTCCATCTAAAACCTGTTCAGATTTAACTAAAACCTGATATCTATCCAAAAACTGTTAAGATCCATCTAAGACCTTTTTAAATGCACAAAAAACCCTGCGCAAATTCACAAAAAAGTTGTTCAGCTCTCAGACCTGTTTAAATCCATCTAAAATCTGGTCAAATCCAACAAAAAAACAGTTCAAATCCAACAAAAAACTGTTCAAATCCAAGTAAAACCCTCTTAAAATGTAAGTAAAACCTGTTCAAATCCAACAAAAACCTGAAATCCATCTAAATCTGTACTTGTAGAATAAAAATAAAATCAGAAGACACAATCACAATTGTTATTATTGATCAGTGACTGGACTTACACTAAGCAGAGGCCGAGCGCTGCTGACGTGATGATGGCTGTTCTTACACATGGCCTGGTAGTCAAACAACGTCACTCTGCAAAACAACAAACATGTTACACTAGAAACATTACGACAAAAATCTTCAGATCTGAATATAAATACAACAGGAAGTCAAACAACGGTAAATGCAAACTATGTGTTGGTTATGTTCATATGCTCTAAAGTTAACCAGAAACTACACGTCACAGTGCCATTACGTACAGTGGCACCAGATGGCGCCCAAGTCAAAGTCAAACGTCTTAGGACTTGTCATTTTATTTGATTCACAAATCGATGAAACAGAATTATGAATAAAGCTGTGTCATACTTCTTGTACATTCCCATCTTGAGCAGCGACGCCATGACGGAGCCATCTACTTCACCAAAAAAACGACCAACCTGAAACACACAGCACAGGGTTTCATGTTAGTTTTATATTATTATATTATTTATATACAGACATAACACAGGCCATGATGAGAAATGTACAGTTAAGTGTTTAAAAAGAAAAATCAGTTTAAAAGAGGTCTCTATTTCTTTTGAGTGATTAAACTCAAAAGAAAGTAAATTATAGAAGTCTTCTTTATACTTAATAAGGGAGGAAAAAGCAAAAAAACACCCCCACATAGTCCCTTCACTCTTTTAGGTATTTCTAGTATTTTATGTAAGAAAGAATATAGCTTCTACAATATTAAAACTACTGCCCTTTAAGATTGAACACAGCGACGAATGAGCTGTGTGCCGTCTGGAAGTCATAAATTCAATTATCCTCACTGCAATTTATTAATGTCTGTAGGACATTTGTCTCTTGGAAGTCTCCTCCAGCCCGACTCCAAATACATTATGTAAGAGCTGTAAGATTAGAAAGACAACAGATGGAGGAGAATAAAAGAAAAGGTTTTTAGATGCAGAGTAAAAATACCACACGGTGGGAGCAGGGAGAAATGAGGTGCTGCGAAGTGCTTAACTGTGATTTAAAGTCTTGTGATGTGTCAGCGCTGTGCGTCCTTTCTGGCCTCAGCAGCAGCATCTTTGAATAATTCAAAGCATTTTGTCTCCGCAGCACTGTTTGCGTTTACAAGTTGCCCACACTTGGTCTCCATCTGGATGGGCTTTTCCCAGAAGCCGCAGCGGGCTGAGTGTTAAAAACGCGAGTGCTGCGTACAGTGAAACCTGACCCTGCGTTTACCTGACAGCATCAACGACAGAAGGCGCTGGAATAAACAAAAACAAGGGGAAGGAAAGAGCCAGCAGCTGTGCAGCAGTCTCCGCCGCCTGGGAGCAATAAAACACTTCATGTGCTGACTTACAACCAGCGTGATCTAATTACTACTGCATCGTGTCATTAAGTCAGAGATGTTAACAACTACTGGGCCAAAGAAAGTCAAGTTCACTACTGGGCTTTAAACTTTAATGCATTAAAGCTAGGACCTCAACGTTAGAGAAAGTGTACGGTGTAAATAAACAGAGAAGCACAATGCAAGAGAAAAGCCAAAATCTCACTGATGCAAAAGGTGCAATGTTGCTCTAGGGAGGCACTCTCTGAGAAATAGTGGGCAGACATTGTTTAAAAAGCAGTGGCTCACAGCCAAAACAAAACAGAAAGGGTTTATCTTTTGTTTGTTTTGACACAAGCCATTTTTACGCCAACACAGCCAAGTACATTAATGTTCAGATGCTTTCTTCTCATGTTGTTATTATGACTGTAACACGTACTGCCCAATAAACCCACAAAGCATTGTCCTCATATCTGTCAAATGTTATCTCACATGAATGACACAAAATGTTTTTACACTGTTTGACACTGACATCACTGCAGTGTAGTGTCTGAGAGAGTTACCATAAAGAAACAGCAGACTGAACATATATGAACTGATCAACACACTGGCTCTCATTTGAAAATACTGGAAGCCATGTTTGATTTGTCCATCCTATTTACCTGGGAGCTCTGTCAAGTAAAAGCCATGTTTTGTTGCCACCTTTAGACCTCCCACTAACGTCCACAGTGAAGGACTGGATCTAATGAGGCCCAGGCCTAATAAAAGCTGTAAATCTGCCCTGAATGCATCCTGAATGTGTAAAGAATTTGTATCGTAAGATGGATTTTAATGATGATTAATGACACAGGGAGCGACTGACAGCAGGGCCAACAAGGAGGAGCAATACTGTTAACAGTGATTTAATATAAGGCTGGGCAATTAATACAAACTAATAAAAACTGACATTCACAACTGCAACACAAACACTAATTT
The DNA here is from genome assembly GCA_036850595.1 of Rhyacichthys aspro. NCBI lineage: Eukaryota > Metazoa > Chordata > Actinopteri > Gobiiformes > Rhyacichthyidae > Rhyacichthys > Rhyacichthys aspro. The sequence continues at coordinate 18,997,668 of CM072153.1, forward strand.
ATCTTACCTATGACCATTAGATTTACTGTGGACTTCGATGATAAATGCACTCTTTTATTGCTTGAACAGACATAGAAAACGTACAATAATAACACGCATGTTCATGTAAAATTCATGATGATTGATTTAAGGTCATACAGCTTATCCATAATTACATTTCCCTCATGGCACCATTGTTAGTTTGTTTGCCCACTGAAGCTTTTTCTATTCTACAGTATTTGTCAACATGCCTTTAAGCGCAGAACATACATAATTCATTCTTTATTTTTCTGTCTTTGATGCACTTCTTCACTAACATGTTTGGATGAAGATCAAAGCATTCCTCAGTGTGTAGCGAACATCTCACAGAGCGGGGGTCACTGCGGGCGCCCGGTGTTAATGTAGGGACATTATTGGTTTATGTTTATCAGTCGAACCTGTGCTCAGCCTGAGGACGAACAGTGCTCTTTCGCAGCAGGACCATTGATCAAACAGACGCTTCCTGTGCGCTCGGCCAACGCCAAAACCGCTACAGCTCTGGGTTTTGCTCTGTCACCCTCTGCATTACACTTCCTCCACTGACCTGCTTCTCTTAAACCACCGGCAGCTTGATTTCTGGTTGATTAAATATTTACAGTGCCCTCTGAGGCTAAACGCGCGCTGCCACCTTCGCCCAGCGTTGGCTGTAAAACCGAGGAGGATGCTGGGTGTTTCTGCTTACTTCCTGTAAAGTCCGAAGCTCAGCAAAACGTGGAGGATGCACTTCATCATAATATCTGCTTAGTAAGGCCACTGGGAACGCAGCAGACATGCAAATCATGAAAAACGAGCAACTAGATTCAACATAATTCTTCTTCATTTGGGTTTGTCATGTTACAGCAGCACAGTGTTCTGTCTTACTGTATTTTAAACATTGTACTAGTTTGGTAGCACTATATATTTTTACAAGATTACAGTAAATAGGTAAAGCTCTGAGACATGCATTTATATTATTGTCATGTTGCAACATAAGCTATACACTAATGCAGGCAAATTGGTTTAATCCTCACTCTAACAAACCCTTTTTTCCTACTATTAACTTAAATATATGTTAATTGACTGACTTTATTTAATACACTTTAGCCTAATTTAATGGAAACATCAGTAAAGGCCCCGAACTGGGAAACCAGGGTCACGCCTTTAATCAAAAATGTTCTTTAAATGAACTACACCATTGTTGAGGCATTGATTGGGCATTGACAATACATTTCAGTGGCAGAAGTAGCATTATCCAAAAAAACAAATCGCAAATTGTGCAAAGACAAGATGGTTTTTGGGAAATGTCCTCAACAGACGACGTGTGTTTAATGTCAAAGCCTCGGGAGAAAACAGCAGCAACTTGATATTAAGACGTCTTTTGTTTTTTTTAACCAGGGTAAATTATCACACAATTTAATAAGTTGTAGATGTCATGCTAAATAATACATTTCTATGATAATGTATCCTTAAGTTTTTGTGTTGTTGCACTGCCCCCCTTTTAAACCAACTTTATGGAAAACAACCACTCTGTTTGTTCTCCAGAAGCTTTTTTATTTTCAATTTTAGTTTGCTCCCTCGGTAAATTGAATGGAAAAGTACCTCTGTCACCGTCAGGTCCCTGCAGTTATTGGTGACAGAGGGTGGAAGGGTCCATTAAGTTGTGTAAAAGCCCAGGACTTTCTCAAGCGACAGACCTCACTTTAACAAATCAGTGTCTATTTTTCATTTTTCATGTTGTTGAGCGTGACCTATTATTTGTGAATTGTGTCTTATAGGTAACATTGTTTGAAAGTTGTTTGAGAAACGCTGACACAGATGAGGATCACTTTCATTTTACAACCCTGTATCAAAACTAAAACAGATGAAGCTTGTGTTACAGCGTCCCGAGAGTCTAAGAAGGTGTTTGTTACTAAAATTATCAACACAAACAGTGGATTAAAGCTGAATAAATAATGTCCTTAATGTGGCCAATATGAGTGGTACTATTGCTTAGAAACACAGCAATCCAATAAGTGTTTGAATTGAATAGCCCTATGGTTAAAACACCACAGTGGTAGGTAATAATGCAAATAATAATGATAATAATAATACAATCTAGACAAGTTTAATCCAAGTTTGCTCTGACAGCCCTCTTTTCTGCCTGATTTCAACAGATAAAAATAGCTCAACTTTACTTGCTATAATTTTGTATAATTAATTCACAGAGAAAATGGTCTATTACTGTCTTTCATGTTTCAGGATTATAGTTAGGTAGTTATTATGTGCGCATGAATATAATATGAAAATCTAGCCCTTTTACTTCTTTTGTACCTCCAACTTTAAAGTAGTTGCAAAAAGACTTTAAACTGTGCTCTCCCTGGGCCGTTTTAAATTTTTAATCACATATAATTGCTCTTGTTTCAGAGAATTCATCATCTGGAAACATTAATGACTGCAGTAACTCTCTAGTTCTAGTATTGTTTCCTTCCACTGCGGTGTTTTTACAGTTAAGCTATTGCACCTAAACATCTGTCACTGGACTGTTGTGTTTCGAGGAGAACATGCAGGCAACAAAAACACTGGTGCCTAGAACAAAACTAAACACAGAACAAATGTCCATCTCATTATTAAAAGTCTTGGTTTGTCATATTCATAGCAGTGTCAAAATGTAAAAAACTGAAAAATCAAAACTATTCATAAAAAACACATTAGTCTAAACCCAGCTACACTTTTCTTTTGGTGAATTTTCTTAGCAATTAAACTGTCAAAACAAAACCAGAATCTTAAATTGACATAATATTGAGGATAGAGATGAATCATGCACACTCTGATTAAAAAATAACGTCCAAAATACAAATTATATACCTTTTTATAGCATTATTTCAGTACAGTTGTTAACTTTGAGGGCGAAAAACTGAAACAAACTAAGTCATTACTCAAATGCTGCAAAGTTTTGAAGGTAAAATAGTCAATTTCATTTCGTTCAGCCTTAGTTCTCATTGATCCAGGTCATAGTTTAGTAAAGTCTCATAGCAGGGATCTGAACACAGAGAAAGATGCTGAAGAAAAAGATGGTCAGATGATTAAATATTCTCTAAATACTATAAAAATAAAAACATCGAATTAAATGACTATAGCTGTCCACTTGCGATGGATAAAAACACGTTGGGACAGGGTCTGAGCCGGGCCAGAGGAGGCACTAATGCCACACTGTTTGTCTCCGTCTGACCCCATCTCTCATAGACGTTAAATGGTCTGAGCACATCCAGCTGCTGTAGCACATCTGGCTGCTCCACTAGTCACTGAGAGCTCTGAGATATGAAAGGCAACAGGTTTGAGTCCACAATCCCGTGTTTAAGTGAAGAGCACACCTCAGCTCAAGAATCCAACGGTGGAACGAGCAGGAAAACAGGCCGCGCTTTACAACCGTGTGTGTATTAAAGGTATGGCCTGGAGGACGCAGGATTAATCCACAGTGATATGGCTCTAAACAGACTGACTTAATCCAGAGCTAACGAGCAGCTGTCAGATGGACAACAGATTTACGGTCTGCGCTTTTCTGCAAACACAGATAAAGTCTTTCTGCAGCAAGAGGCTAAAGCTCACACCAAAAGAACACCGAAAAGGGAAGAAATGTTCACAAATGAGTTATTATAATGTCCGACCTCTTATTACACCAATGTTTTGAAAAATAGAGAAATTGAACGAATTAAAAAATAATACAAATTGACACTGATGACCTCTGTTTTTGCCTACAATGATTATTTATATTATAAAGCTTTTTAAAGATAAAAGAAAGGATATGGGTGCTATTATCTATGGTGGGTTTTCTTCAACATTATTTACAAATGAGAAAAAAAAAGAATTAGAATAATATTTAACTGTTCTCTTAAGACATCTTTTACGATAATTTCTGTGTTGTCTAACTCTAGAAGCCCCGCCCCCGTCCTGAAGAGATTGGCTGTGGGAGCAGCTGCTACATTGAGTAAACTGATTAAACTGTCCTTAAATCGAGTGAGCCGTCCAGATGTTGTTTATGAGCACATTAGGGACACAATGGGTGAAGACGGGAAGTCACCTTTTGGACGGACAGACGATCTCTCCCGAAAAACTGATGACGCTGTCTAATGAGTTCAGCAGGTTAACACAAGTCCATTTAATTTAACATCGACTGGAATGACCTCTAATTTTTCTGCATTAACGAATTCCTCTCGTCTTTTGGGTTCATTACTGTGAAGTGGTCGATACCAGGATATTAGCAAAAAAAAAACCTACCTCCTCTCTGTCTTTGGAAAGCACAACGAAGCCATTGTTGTCAACCAAGAAACAGCTCAGATCCTAAAGAAGGAAGGAGCAGAAATTGTGTTGAGCAAATAGCCCAGTGACACCAATAATGTGAGGGAGAAATAGCCCACTTACAGCACTCTCGCAGCTGAGAGGACACACACCCTCGATATTTGAGCACTGGAAAAAAGAGCCTCATGTTAAAAACACCATCAACAGAAAAAATAATGAATGCAGTTTAAACTAAATGTGCAACATGAGTTCATTTACTTACATCTGTATCACTTGGCTGGATGCATCAAGGAAAGAGACAAGAAAACAATTAGTTTTAACATTCCCCCAGGCCTTAGTTTACTACTAACAATTTATTATAGAAACACATTTAGAGCAGGCAACAAATGAAGGAATGAGACTGAATGAGAGAGTATTCACACAGAAACAAACTCCTAAGAAAAGCTGTATGTCGACCAAAGACAGAAGAACATCTTAGTCTGCCCTGATGGGATTTTTTTTAAGCAATTTTTATACATGTGAAAAAAGAACCGTTTAAGTACCTAAAAGCATGTTGTAATAGGAATAATCTGTAAAAAATGAGACCTTAAGACATCATCTAAGCTTTATTTTTTTAAGGATTTTAATAGATAATAAATTTTTCAGTCTTGAACGGGAGCTTTGGCCAATCACAGCTCGCTTCTTGAAAAAGGAGCGTTCCCATTGATCAACACAGATGTCAATAAGGAAGTAACGGCTGCCGATAAAGCAAAGAAAGTGTATGTTGTCTTTTAACACAGAGAAACAATGCAAAAAAGGAAAACATAAACAAGAAAAGGGAGGAAAAAGGGATAAATATTGGCAACACAGTCACGCAATGTTTAACAAGGTGGAGATAGTTGTCGTTCTGTCGGTAAAGTCGGAGCTCAACTTCAGTTTGGAGTAATATGTTAGGTTTACTTTTATAAGAAGTAAGGAAAGCTGTTGTTTTTATTACTTGTAAGTCATTGTTTGTGAGTTGATTTTAACCTTTTAAATGTTAATAAAGGCTTTCTGATTCTGATTAAAATGCCACAGAAGACAACACCAGGATTTTACTGAGAAGATACTTTTATTTTCTTACTACGGTAGTTTAATTTCAGTTTAACTTTACTGTGTCAGTATTGAGCAAATACAACAACAAGGTCTGAGGTAAAGATGTTTCTAGTCCTACTTTGTGCCTACTTTATAACCTTATGAGGGCAGTGAACGGATCTGGGCTCGTTTTACTTTGTAAGTTCTAGGTTCAACAATCTTAACTCACCAAAAAGAGATAAAACCGCTATCTAATTATACGTAATACCTTAATAATTACTTTAATGACTATAATGTCTGCTCCAGTGCTGCTGTTCCAAACCATTCAGAAAGGATTGTGTTGGCTGCACTCTTTCCTGAATGGAGGAGACGTTTCATTGACCGGAGTGAGTAAATGTGGTAAATGTGGCCTGTGATAACCGCGGAGTCAGACGAGGAAAAGTCAGCAGTCTTGTGAAGGCATTAATCGCGGCGGTCACAGCTGTCAGCTCCCATTAATAACGTTATCTACACCATCGACCTCCGCGGGACACTCGTGCACACTTTCTGCCTGGCTGCGCTGCTGCTGCTGAGACGGGCACAAGGTCAGACACCTGTGGGCCACATCTGAGCGCCGTGATGTTATCTGCGGCGCGGCCGATGGAGGACACATCTTGTAACGCTAAAATGTGGGGATAACGTTAAATCTTTTATGTGATCATGAATTTAAAGTTGAAATTCTGTCTTGAGCCTTTGCCTTTTTATGAGATCTTTCACTTTAATCTAAGAATTAAATATCTTAGAGACCTCAAGCATATAATTAATGGCTTCTGTTCCCAACTGAACATAAAAGGAAATTGGAAAAAGTGACCTCTGACGGCGGGTCATTTTAGCAAACTCGGCTCAGGTGGATAATGCTGGGACTATGGGACATTTTTTTCAAGACTTATTTCGAAAATGGTTAGTAAAGTGAACCTGGAAACCCTTCTCTTCACTTTCATTTTTACTTAGAAATCCTGTTGAACCAATTTAAAACAGGGTGGGGTTTAAGTGAGACTTTATTTCTCTTTTATGTTGTCAATCATGGAACAGGGTGAGTTTTTATGTGGCCCTCAGCTTCAGTGAAAAAAAAAAAAAATATGCACAGATTTAAGATACAGGTTCAAACTACAACCTGTTCAAACCAAAAACTGTTCATATCCAACTAAAATCTGTTCAAATCCATCTATAACCTGTATAAATCCATCCAAAACCTGTCCAAATTAATTTAAAACATGTTTGAATCCAACTCAAACCTGTTCAAATCCATCTAAAACTTGTTCAAATCTGATTAAAACTTGCTCAAATCCTACTACAATCTGTTCTAATCCAACTAAAACCTGTTCAAATCAATTTAATAAGAATAAAATCAGAGGAGACAGTCAGCCCTTGGAAATTCTCCTCTCATCAAAAGTGGTTCTCTAATGAAATCCAACTTGAATCGATCCACAAAGACAAGACTTTATATAAAAAAAACTAAGAATCGTGTTTAACATCAACAATTGCTTCGATAATGGCACTAACATCTGAAACCAATACTACTTCTGACTCTGCAAAAGCATAAACATAATTTGCTTAGACTTGCACAGCTACTGCTTTGCTCCATTGAATTGTGCAATAAACCAAACGTAACTTCTTTTCCCAAATTACCCTCATTCTTTCTTTTACTGAAGGATGTGATGTGAAAAGTGTGACTATCTGTAAATCAGTTATACTTGTGCCTGAATGTCCTGACCCACAAAACCCTGCAAACTGACTGATCTTAACGACGCAGCTCCATATATTTTATCATTAAACTTCACTAAAATTGTTCTTTAAAGTGATCCCAGCCCAAAGGATGCTGTAAATATCAAGTGACTCATTAAATGCAACAACTGTGACCACAATCAGTGTCCATCGTTTGTCTTCACGGCACATAAATCTGGCACTAAAACTGATTTGTGACGGTGTTTTTAGGTTAAGGTTAGTGTGTTGTACCAGTCTATTTTGGAAACTGGTAAAAAAATCAAAGAAAGAGCATTAGCGGACATGTGTGGAGGTGTGTCGTGCGACGGTCACCTGCTTGGCGACGGCCCAGAACCTCTTTTCCAGCAAATCCAAGGTCATCTGCACCCCGATGGCTAAAAATAGAAAAGACACACACACAGATGGAGTATTGAGACAGATGCGGGACAAGATGGACTCTGCAGATGCACCGTCGAACTGTTCTTTGTGTTTGTGGAGGAACAGACGGGAAATCAATCCGACCCTGAGTTCACCTCTGTCGTGCTGCGGTGTTAAAGGAGGGATGTAAACAGTGATGGGGCAGTGATGCTGTAAGCTCCCAGCTGAGTGTGTGTTGATACAGCCTTAAGTCACGTTCACAGACCTATTTAGGCCACGCTCACATTGGTCTCAAAGGTGACCCATATCAGATGAAAATAATACTAGATACTGATTCATTCATTCATTTTCTGACACATATCCTTTTTACAGGCTGCAGCTGTTCAGATCCAACCTGTTTAAATCCATCCAAATTCATTTAAAACCTGTTCAAGTCACACTAAAACCTGTTCAAATCCATCCAAAGCCTGCCCAGATCCATTTAAAAATTGTTCAAGTCTGACTAAAACCTGTTCAAATCATACTAAAATCTGTTCAAATCCAACTAAAACCTTTGTAAACCATCTAGAACCTGTTCAAATCCAACTAAAACCTGTACAAATTTGACTAAACATTTTCAAATCCATCTAAAACCTGTTCAAATTTGACAACAACCTGTTCAAGTCTTACTGAAACCTGTACAAATCTATTCAGATCTTGTTCAAATTCAACTAAAACCTGCACAAATCCAACTAAAACCTGTTCAAATTTGACAACAACCTGTTTAAGTCTTACTAAAACCTGTTCAAATCCAACTAAGACCTGTACAAATACATCTAGAACCTTTTTAAATCCATCTAAAACCTTTTCAAATCCAACTACAACCAGTACAAATAACACATAAAACATAAAATATCAATTTTTCTTTATGTAGATGTATCTTTAAGCCAGTACCTATCCTTTAAAATAATATGAATATGAACGAACAAGGGTTTTCCTGTTAAAGATCACAATAAACAGAGGACAAAACAGACTCATTCTTTCCTTTGGTTGGCTGCTGAATGTTTTATTGTTCACTGAAGCAGAAGTCAGAGAAGGGATTTAAATAATTCAAGTCTAGCCTTTTTTAAGAACATTAATTAATTAAACTTCGGAATACTATGACCACAGTAATCACATATGTCTCTCTCACTCTGTCCAATAATGAACCGATACCGTGACTTGGGATTGCCTTAAATATTAATTCATTTTTAGCCTTTATTTGATAGAGCCAGTGTAGATTGACTTGAAAAAAGAGAAAAGACAATGACCAAATGAAGACTCTCTATCAGGTAAACCACAAGCAAGAAGAGCTATGTTATTTTTTTATGATGATGCACGACCTGGGAACGCTCACCAGGTAACAAAAGGTTTGAGGCAGTTTCAACAACAGACTCTTATCATCTATTTACTTATCATTTATTTATTTTAGTGTTCTGTATTTGCTTTGAGCCTTTGTAGCCTTTAAATAAATGTCAGTACTTTATATCAGTGACAGTTCTTCATGTAGATCAGATTTAAAGCTTTCAAATTCAGTATATTTGGTCTGACATACAGGTACTTTGTTTTGTCTTTTCTCTGACAGTAACTGGAAGAAAATTTGAAGAGTCTAATCATTTTTAGTTTGATAATAACACTTCCCTGGTATCTGGCTCTGGACTTTTCTCTGTGATATATACTCACTGTCTTGCTTGTGCAGTCATATTTAACTCCTCATCAAAAAGTCCTCTGAATATTTAGTCATAAAAATCAAAACACATCATTTTCCTGGTGTCACACAATTGTCAGACACTTCTCTGTTGCTCCAACTTTTTTTATGATGCAGTAATAAGGCACTACAAAAGCACTGGCCGAGCCCAGATTTAAAGGAGCAGCAGGGGTCGTTCCACTCTCAGAGACGTAATATTTGCAGCTACTTTTGTCTCCTCAGGAATGGAGACTATCGCTCTCACCGCAGCGTTCACACTCAAACACACCTCGGTGAGTGATACGAGGCGACACGCAGAGTCTCCTGTGTAACGCTGTTATTGGAAAAGAAGAAACGTTTCTGCGCATTTCTTGTTATTGAGCTTCTCTTTTATTGTTTTTTTCTTTTTTTTCCACCTGCGGATTTTCTCTGAGGCAGCAGGATGAAAAGAAAAGGAACACTGCAGTGTGTCTCTTTCAAGCCTCTCAATTCAAATAGCGTTTTATAATTTAATCCACAGGCCAAACTGAAAAAATATATGAGGGTATGTGTCTAGGTAAATCTATGCATGCTTACTGTATTATATCAGACTCATAATTTAAAATGAAGCAGAAGAATTAAAACAATGTGCTACCATAGATCTTGCCGCAATAGATGTACCTACTTTCTTCTCCCAAATACAATTTTCTATGTTTAATTGAGACCAAAATGTCCCCAAGCTGAAAGTAACCAAGTCCTGAGCACAACAATGCTGCAAGAACATATCCATGGGTAAAGATTTAATAAAATAGCTCTTGACTTGCAGCAAAGTCTAAGGCTGACAGTTAACTAATTGAGTAATTAGTCACATCCAACAGAAATGTCCTTATTTGAATAGTCGCATCTGTTACTTTTAGTTATTTAGAGTTATTAATGTTGGCTGAGAGTTATAAATGACAGGCTGCATTATTCAGACTGACTCAGTGTCCATTACTGACTGCAGCTGTTTATTCAACATTGACCGTAAGTGAGAGCTGACGAACATCAAAGAGCTTAAATGAACAACAAGCTTGAGATACATTTCAGAAAAATGCATCAAATTCAGATTGAATGCAACGTTACGCCTGTTTGATGCTGAGTGTAACGTCTCTACGAGGACCTTACACTCAATGTTCGCTTTTATTTTTCAATAATAACACAAAGTTGTCCGGAGTTGAATGTGGAAGAGGAGCTTAGGGTTCTGTTACTAAACTATTTAAAAAAGAGAGACAGACATCTTAAATTCAACCAATATAAAAAGTGTTTGTAAGGACAGATGCTGTGTCAAAGTCAAGATGATTTTACGTGACTATATGTTTCTTTAGTCACATGACCAGCACCTACATCATAAAAAATAACTCTTTTTAGACCAAATCATTACACACTGTGACATTATTTATGACAATGCTGACTATAAAGACTTGGTTTCCCTGTTAGGAATGATTTATGTCTAATGCTAGATTGCTTTTGCCAGAAAAAGTTTCAGTCACACTCCCACTGCAACCGATGAATCGTAAAAACAAAACTCCCCACAGTTATTTGTGAAATGGACATTTTAAATTAGGAAATGTACTTAATAAATGTTGAATGTGCAACACATTATCAGCCAATAAGAAACTTTTGAATGACATTTAAATTAATGCTGGCCAGCTTTGATTTTACAGGCTTTATTCTGTGTAAAACAGTATAATAACAATGCAACTTTATTGAATCCTTACTGTCCACTCTCAGGGGTTTATTCTTGTAGCAACACATGGCCGCCAATGGACCTTGTTGACCCTCATCTTTCACTGAACTTCACTGCATTAGTGAGGAGCAAGGAGCTTTTGAACTGCACTCTGACTCAGGCCTGTGAAGTATCTCAAAGGGTTGAACAATTATTGCCAAGATCTCACAATAAAATGTATCTTGTAAAGTCTGGGCGTGTCATTTTACAGCATATATTCTGTGCTTGGACCTCGTACTTGTCCTAAAAGCCTCTCTCAGAGTCATAAAGGCTCATTTGGAGTAAAGTTATGAAGGTGAGGTGTGACCAGAGCAGAGAAGTGCTGCTGTATCTGTCCAGAGAGTGTTGTGACCTCTGGGTGCACTGAAGTTGTTACGGCATGGCTTCCCTTCATTCCTCTAAAATAGCTTCTGTGCAGACTCAGTGGTCTGCGGCTTTGCTCCGCTGTTTCATTTCATTTCTCAGGTTTTTTTTCACTTTCTCCTTTGCTGTCAGCGCTGTCCTTATCGCCGCCCTTCAGAGCTGCAGCTGCACTGTTTCTGCTGCAGTCTGCAACCGCACAGTCCGCAGCACAATACAACGCAAACAAACATAACCCGGTTTTACTCGACAACAGACCAAAATCTGTCAAGGTTTTGGGCTCCAGGGAATGTGTCTATAGATTTCATGCATCAAAAAATAAAGATGGAAAAAACACAGAATGCAGTGCAGTGGCAGTCTGCACATTGTGTTTGATTTAACTTTTACTTCGTCAACATTTCTTCACTTCTTTTTATAATGCTGCTGCACTTAAGTGACTTTCTTTGACAGAATCACAAGTGTCCATGCTCTTGGTCTCACACCTACAGGACTTAATATTATGGTCAGCCAAGACACAACTGATTTATTGTGAAGGGATAAATAATTATTCAAATACAAACATAACTAATTTTTGGGGGCTCTTTATTTCTAACAACTCCTATAGTTTCAAAACCATGGTTTAGTCATTGTTAGTGAGATTGATGTTGTATTATTTAAAACCTCTTCTCTAGTATGTCCTTTTATATATTATGCACTAGTCTGGATTTCAACGTATAGTCTTGCTTAGTCTTGGGATTTATTTGGTCTCTGTGGACTCTGGTCTCTGTCATTGGTTTTAGGTTAATTGAAAACAGTGCTTGAATCATTAAATATGGTGTTTTGTCATAAGTAGGTAAATCTGACCCATTTAAATGATTCTGCATAAGTCTGGGAACTCAAATCACTAATACTGTTTTAAATTTGGAAAATACTATAATCTTAAGTAAGAACAGAAAAAAACAACAGAAAAAGTGTAATGAAATGCCCTGTATTTATTCCTAGGGATTAAACTTTGAGATTAGGGAGGTTCTGCCTGTCTTCAAGTCACAATAAGTAATCTTTCTTTTTTCTGGAGCAAACCCAGATATTGACCGGTCAATAAATTACTGAACAACATTGACCTGAATATTGCAAATATTTTATAATGAAAAAATGTAAGCATGTACAATAAAATCCCACTCGTTTATAACATCAGAAGAATGGACTGAGGACACTTTTATATTAATATAACTGTGTTGTGTGAGTGTGTCTTGTTGCCTGAGGACATTACAGCCATTGGCCACCAACTTCCCACAAGAGTTTCCACAGTTTCTTACAACATCAGTAAATTTATGTGGACATTGTCTTGCCCCTTTGCCCTTCTGCCATGTCACGAATGCCACTAGAATATCCAATAACACCAGAGAACGTCAATGCTATGTTAATTTTTAGATATTTCTCTCAAGTTAATGTTGTTTGTGTGGACTTTTCCAAACCTAAATTACTATAAGTGGTCGGTGTGTACAACAAAAGAAGGGAGAAGCCTGCATTGGATTAATACATTGGGCCTTGATAAAATTTTAGTTACCTATGAGTAATTTCATACTTACAAAAAGACAAGCAAAACCAGTATTTGCTCATATACCATAAAATCTACTTTAATTTAAAACATTTGCAACATTATGAGCTATACTGCAGCCGGCCACTAGGGGGACACTGAAATGCATCGGCTTCACTTCTGGGAGCTGTCTCTCTGTCCATCTTTATAAATAAATAATCTACAGCATACTTAATTACATCTTTTCTTTTTTTAAATGTCCTTCACTCCTTTGTGTATTACTGTAATAATTATGCACATGAGCAAGAACACACAGCTACAGTCCTTCCTCTCTCTCCTTTACAAAGTCTAAGCCTGCAGCTGCACCGCTCTGTGCTGTTACTATTTCTGTCAAACTCAGCCTTAATGCACGTTACACACACACCGACACACTATTAGTGGCAGCTCTGCGAGGGATGAGCGGGTTTCTCTCTCTCGCTGTCATTCGGCGAGCTGGGCGTGTTGGACACGGCGCTGAGACGATCGGAGGAAGAGGAAGGATCACAACAATGAGCCACATTTGATCTGGAATAAAAGTCCAGTGCGGCTCTGGTTTCTGCTTTTAGGATAAGTGTTTTAAATAAGAAATCAAGCTTTGTGGTTTGTAAGTTGAGACTGGTGCCTACAGTTTCAAAGATAAACAGTAATCTATTTTCTGGAGAAGAGACTGAGCAGGTCTGGATTTTGGGCGTCTTTTGCGAACACTGCAGATGAAGCAGAGGGAGCGCAGTTCCTCTCCTCTTTCTCTGTTTGGAGGCTGAAGCAGCAGAGCAGATGGTGAGCGCTGTGTGTGGTTGTAAAGACGTGTGTGCCGCTTTTAAAGTGGGTTTAAAAATGTTTGTTTTCCTTTGTTCACCTGCATGTGGAATAAATAGACAAAGCAAGCAGTGTTTCCTCTTTAACTGGACACATATTAAACTATTACTGTCATTAGAAAATGGACAAATGAAGTTGCAGACCTTCGTTATGATGACTACAAAGAAGTTACAAAACACAGCTAATTAAGCTTCTTAAATAACCATACAGTAATGCACAACCTTTGCTGTCATTCAATGGCAAAATGATTTCCTTTCTGCCATTAAATATGTGCAGCCGTATCTACACATCAAATATGGCTTTGTTGTTACTGTTTTAAGTCAAAACGTAATTAAAATCCTTAAGTTATGGGTCGAGTTGTTATGAATTTCAGCTTTTTTCTGTAGTGCAGTTATATCTTTAAAATAATTTTCAGCATAAACAAAAAAACTAGAAGGTTTTCTGTGGCTGATGAAAAGCCAGCTGGTTGCAGACAGGGATTTACAAACAGGTGACATTCAATGGTGTTTTTAAAAACCTCAAATGTGTCTTGGCTGCACAACAATCGCTAGCAATAAGAACAAGAAACATGGCTGCCCCAAACCTTTTTTTTTTTTTTTACTGTGACGGTATTTAAGTGGCAGAAATGCTGTGTAAGATCTCCAAGGAAGTTGTTCCCCAACATTGTTTCCTGCTTCCACTTGAGAACAGTTGCTCTATGAAAAACAGTTTTTGTGTAACAATTATAAATATGCTCACCGTAGTCTGGCAAAAACATCTACAACAATCTGCTATAACATTACGACAACAGAATGATGCTTTGCAAAAATAAAAAAGCTCTAATAATCCACCAAGGCTTTGATTCAACTAGACAACTTTATAACCTTTATAACTTTACTGACCACCAGCTGCCAACTTATTTCTTTATCCTTTTATTCTTTACCTGTTTTCCTGCTAATATTGGAGCTGGCGCTATAGCTGAAATGAAAGGTATTGTGAATGTGGCAGTTTGCAGCCACTGGACCGTCTACAAAGTAAAAGCCTCGTGGGAGTGAGTTGGTGTTTTGTGTGCACATATTGTTATTATTGTGCTGCAGTGTGTGCTCTCGGCCTTTTGGACCCAATGGTCTGCTGCCTTGTTCTTTGGAGGAAAAGTGCAGCCACAGGGGGGAGAGGCTGGCTGTCAGAGGCCATTAGGCAGCTAGCGGGACGCCACGTTCGAGCCCAGAAAACCAGCCAATACACTGCAGATGAACCGGGGAACGTCACACTGGAAGGACTTAAGAGACAAAACCCAACATTAGAGACTGAAACCAAGATAATGATCCATTACGTTTACAAAAAACAGCATTTTAGACACTTTTTACAAGTAACTGTCAGCCTGACGTGACTGAGTATATTGTTAACGTCCAAAATGACCCTTGGAGATTAAAGAACATAAATAGCCTATAGGTGTATCTCTGAAAAATCAAAAATACAAAGCAAAGCCCCATAAACAAAAATGGCGGCATTGCTTTGAACAAAAAGTTAGTCAATAAAGTCATTTGTTTATTATGACCCACAGAGCTTACAATGACAATGTCCATAAAAAGTGATGTGTCATGGCCGTAACAGAGACTATATTGACATGCTGCTATATCAGTATATAGTGTATACAGTTTTTGTGGCTATTAATTTTAAAACCACAAAGCTTTGAAGGAATTTCCAAAGGTTTAACTTTAACAATAAGTTTCCAAGACTCTTTTCAAGGTGATCCACTCTTTTGACTGCAAATGAATATCACAAGTTCTACAAAAAAGTAAAGAGTAGTCCCTTATCTGGTTCTCGTCAAACATCTATTCATGCAAGTTTATGTGCTACTGTTTGTCTGTGAATAAATTTGTCCGGACATTTACTAAAACGGCTTAATTTGCATAGTGAATGATGTCTTTTTTTAGGACTGCACTTCGCGTTTTAGTTCTCATGCCTCTAACTGGAGTTGTTAGCTAACGTATGACGCACATACAGAGCTGTAAACAGCAGATGTGGGATGATGACACAACAGTATATGAGCGGTATGGCCCGTGTGGTGTTGAAGCGCTGGTTCTCTTAAACCAGTTGTTCTGACACCATCTGGACTCACCGAGAGCCGTCTGTCCCGCTCAGGGATTGAAACCACAGTTTTAATCTGCTGCTGCTGAGTCGGTGGTCTCTAATCTGGCTGATGGTGCATTTGACAAGCTGTTTTCAGAAGATGTCTAAAGCTAAACATAAAAGTTGTGGAGCTTTTATTCACTGTGCTATGATTTTTTGATTCTTGGTCTAAAAAAATAACTAAAACTCTCGACTGTTTTTCCTTCTTAGATTATTTAATTTCTCACCTCTGTGAAGTAGTGCAGCTGGGTTTTCTTACTGAGATGACTTTGTTTGTCAAAATGTGTATAACTTAATTCAAAATTAGCTTTAGAACATTTGGGTCAATCTAAGTTTGTCTGGTTAAGTCCATTAAAGGTAGACATGTCCTGGAGAATTGCTTGACATTCTCTTCTGTAATGTTCATATTGAGCTGTCTGCAGAAGCCACCTGTTGATTTTAATTTAACTCATTCTGTTTCACTCAGTTTTAAAAAAGCCATCGCATTTTGATGAAAGTAATTCATGCAAAGTCAGGTAATTTGTATCTGCCTCAAAAGCCATTAAAGACAAAGGACTGCATCTTCTGTTCCTCATTTCGGGCATTTTGTTTTTGTATCTACCTGACTATTAGCCATCAATATAATGTTTCACAAATAGTAAGCTGTATATTTTAAGTTGAAATTATGTAGGACTAAAAGCAGTCAAACCACTAAAAGCCACCCCAGGAGAAAAATGAAAGTTGAACCCTTTTCTGCACTCAAAAAACTAAGATACGCCTCAAATGCATCAAGCCTTTTTACATATTTTTTGTAATTACTGCCATAAAACAAAACTACTCTTTGTTGAACTACATTTGAATCCACTAATAATTCCCTCTGACAGACAATTAAATCAATTAGACGATACTTTACAGGAAGCAAACGTTGAGTCTAGGTGTTTCTGACATACACCCGGCAGCCTCAGCCCTCTCTGCGCTGCCCTTAAAAAAAGGAGAAGCTAGTGCCACGTTTGACCAGGAGGAGTAAAAGGAGACGGATGAATGAGGAGTGAGTTAGTGGATCTTAAAGAATCAGCCGGCAGCGACTCCAGCTCTCGATAAACACAAGATGACATACCGGCCCCGCGTTTGCTTTTGTTTTGTCTCTGAGCTGGGAGCTATATATGTGTGTGTTTAAAAGTGTAAGAAATCAAAGGTTGGCAGGGTGTTTCTAAGCCTCCACTGATGCAGGATTAATGCAAACCGAAATAATTTTTGTTACTAAACCCTCCTGGATTGATGTGACATCGTCCATCTGTTAGCGACAGACGACGAGAGGGGTCAGGGGTCACTGTGTACGTAGATGCTAAAGGCAGGGTTCATCCTCTTAGACTCGGTGGTAGTCGATCTGATGTGACAAGCAGCTGTCAGTCACAACCTGAGACACTGAAGAATAGATATAAAACACAGCGGCTTAAAAACAATAAGCCAACACGGTTAAGTATTAAAAAATAGGTCGCAAATCAAACTTCTCAGCCTCAAAATGATTGAATAATTCATCAGGCACATTTTAGACAGTGCCAGGAATACTGTAGTTTGGACACAGCAGCTTTTAGACTTTAAAACACAGTGAGACAACCTTCTTAAATGTTGAATGCAGTCAATCTGGAGTTTTGACACAATTCACAAACAAAGATGAAATATGAGTTATGGCAAGTCTTAGGATATTTGTCATGAAGACGTCACGGTGTAAAATGTCAAAAAGCAGCCCTTGAGACTCGTGAAGCCTAAAGACATGGTGCTGAAGTGAAAAAATAAAAAACGTATTAAACTCAGTGCTGACTGACAGCCTTGATCTCTAGAGCCAAGTTATTGTTATATGTGACAGAAATTGTAACGTGGATTCCTATGTTCTGTGATCACTTGCCTTTTGTTATTGAACCATGAATTTATTTAATCTACCAAATGAAATCAGTTTACTGCCTATTAATGTTGTCTTTTTAGTTTCCTGAGCATAATATTATGAGCAAATACAAAAGAGGCTGATTCTTACTTTGTGTTTATAATAGATTCATATATTTTCTGAATGTTTTAATATTTTGTATGAATGTGTTTAATGTATTGCCGCTGGTAATTTATTGCATTTCCTTACAACTGCATGTAAAATGTATAAAAGAGATAAGCTTATGGTGTGTGGACACAAACGAACGTCAACTCATCTGCAGTCACGCTATCCTCTCTCTATAAGTCCTGCCGTTACTCTCTGCATTGTAATTCCTGCCGTTTTGTAATGTCATTTGTGGCCTAAAGGCACTTTCCCGCCTCACGTCGTCCACAGTGGACTGACTGGCATCTTTGAGCTGACTTAACAAAGGATAGACCTGCCACAAAAGAAGGACCTTGAGGCAGATTCTTTGTGGCAGCTGTCAATGATAGAGTGACAGTGCTCTTCTGTTTCCCTGCAGCTCTATCTCCCATACGCACTTCCCTCTGCTGATTTCAGCTGTCACACATAAGAGAGGGAAAATGAGTCAATTAAAAATGAAGCACTCATCTAAATAGAGAGAAAAGGGAACAGGAAGGCAATGAATGAGGTGGAATATTAAATCTCTACCACTTAGTGATGAATGCACCCCTGATTCTAATGATTCTAGTGTCTTGGTCTGTTTGTCTTCTCTGGGAGACGAGGCAGAGATAGGCCTTTACTGCTGTGCATTAATACGAAAATGTGAGAACTCCTGAAGAGAGCATGATGGCAGTGATGTCAAGAGTACACCAATGCAATTACAAAAACTTTTAGGCAAAGTCCTTAGCGTGTGTGGTTGGAAAAGTTAACCAAGTCTCAACAACAGGACGTCTCATTCAGTGTCTATGTAACATCTGCCACCTCCGATGGAAACAAAAGTATCTGCTTTATTGTTAAATAGTGGTAAGCCGACCCAAATAAGACATACGTTTTTGGTTTTAACAGTTGAGAAGTGGTCTTACAAACAAGCCATAATTGCTGTATTGGAATAGCATGGACGTTTCTCAACAGATCTTGGCTAAATTTGATCAAGAGTCATTGCTGCTTTGACGTTGTTGGGTGCTTCCATAACTGCAACATCTCAATCCGACCTCAAAGCATTAACCTCACTGTAACCTATTCCAAGTCCAATAACACACACCACAAAAGGAAAACACTAGTGATTCATTAAGGACAAAAGTTTATTGCCGTAAGTAAAGCAAACCAGACACTAATGCAACAAATGTAAATGGTGGTCTCATGCTGATAAGGTATTCTGTACTCTGCTTACCACAGATGTTATCATTTTAAAGGACTGTTTTACCTGATGCAGCAGATACGGGCCTTTACAGCACCTGTCCTCCCCCACTGTGCAATGTGTGATGTATTAACCTGAAATGTCCCCTCAGAGATTAATTAAAGGTGTTTTGACTAAAATCAAAATATAAAAGCATTTGTTGTATGTGTGAAATGAGGCTGAAGCTGCACTGTTTCGTGGATTACTGTGTGGGAGTTTAGAAGACAAAAGTTGGCATTGACTTTTCTCCGGTGTTGGTGGATGAAAATACAGCATTACTTCATTTTATCATGAAGCTCCTTGTGTGTTTTATCTAAGAGAAAAAAGGCACAGCATGAAAAGGATTGAGGATAAATGAATTGCTGTGAAAGGCTGTGAATTACGGCCCATGTCCGGCCGCAGAAGCCAATACACAGTGCATGGGCTCTGCCTTAGAATAAGCTGTTGATGGTTTTTAATCTGTACATACTCCTCTTAATCCCACATATTGAGTTGCACACTTTACGGCAGCTGAGAGGCGGAGAAATAGGCGGAGGATTTGAGCTGAATCCCAGGATCAAAGGGATGTACGGAAACCGAGCGTGAATATTTCATCAAGAAGCTGAATGAATGTTAATGCAGAGGGACCTCAAAGAGAACAAACTATGTACAAACACAGTCAGGCGCAAAGGATTACACTTTACATGACAGAGGTGCATTAAAGATGAAAGACAGGTCTGTAAGTAACTCAATATCAGGAAAACATCTGATAACAATGTTGAACGTAGTGTTATCGATATGACCTGCATTATATCAGTGACCCATTCGTCAGAGTAAAAGCTGGATCGAATTCCAGGTTGTAAAGAAATATAAGGCTATGGACTTGCACTGTTTATGCCACTAATATGTCGTGTACAAGTGTGAATGTCTGTCACATGTAAGACCTTACTATTATTGTGATTCAGTCTGTTCTATGCAGTACAATTATGGAGAACGTAAAAGTAAAAGTAAAAAGAAATGTAAAAGTATGCTGAACTACAATTTACTATATATCTGCTCAGAATATTTAGTTTAACATTGATTTTTTGGCTTTGCTTGAAAGATAAAGTGCTCTTAGGAGAAGAACTGCTGTGCATTTAAAGTCACTCTAATGACAAAGAGCTGATGGAAAGAGGTTGGAAAGTGAGTTGAAAATGCTAATGTCCCTTTACGTCATTTCATCTTCATTTATTCTTACTTTACATAATACAAAAAACAACAATGCAGCAAGTGTGTGTCTGTCTGTATGGGAATAACATTAACAGATCTTGATTTAAGCTCAGACTAGTGGCCACTAACAGTACTGCAACAGCATTATCACACAGACGTACCAAGTGTACCCTCTTCCAAGAAAAGAAGCCTCTACAGAACCTCCGACAAGAAAAATGGTTGCATATTTGTTTCACGGTAAATCTCTATAACACTGCTTTATCTGTGAAATATTCTCAGCGAGGCCAGACAAGGATTGTGTCAAAGCAACTGCAGTTCTATTAGAGTAGTCTGTCGGGACAAAGCCTGTAGTGATTAGACTCTATAGTATGAATGTAGAAATACAGCCTTGATAAAACTGTCTAGTGCCTGTTCACAAATAGTACGCTGTAAAAAGCAGACAATTTGACAAGGCTGAACGGTTAAAAGGATTAAGAAAAGATGCACATGTGACATATCTTCTTTTGTCTGTATCTTTTATATTCTGCAGGACATTGTTGGTGAGTGGACGTTGGTGTGAGTCAGCCCAGAGCGGAAACAGTCGGCTGAGTCCATGTGACAGACATGAAGATCATGTACTATGGACAAAATCACCTGGAGTGTCTGGGTGAGTACAGACAGGTGCAAGGACTTTTATAAAGGTCACGCCATTACAGAAAAATATCAACAAATGTGATGAGACAAACTATTTTAAATTTGGAAATGTAGCACCCAAAATTTCTTAAA
The DNA here is from genome assembly GCA_036850595.1 of Rhyacichthys aspro. Lineage (NCBI taxonomy): Eukaryota > Metazoa > Chordata > Actinopteri > Gobiiformes > Rhyacichthyidae > Rhyacichthys > Rhyacichthys aspro. The sequence goes on from CM072153.1 coordinate 19,018,619, forward strand.
GTGGAAATGTGTAAAAGTAAAAAATCTGAATACATTCATTTATAAATATGTGACATGTTTTTCCCTTTACAAACTGCAGCTGTTTTTCCTCAAAGTATTTAGGCTTTTAGAAGAAACTGTAGGAAAAGACCAAGCTTCAGCTATTGCCTTTTTATGGGTGGCCAATTTATATAAATGTGTGCGTTACTAAACATACACTCTTTGCAGTTTGTGGGTGTATGGCATTGAAATACTTTTATATAATGTCTACATTACACAAAAATAGAAGTCTTTTTTTAGTGATCATAATTCATATCTTTTCTCATCAAAACATACAATCAGCAAAGGTCTCACTATTTACACGGAGAGTTTCAATATTCACCTAGTTGTATCCAGATTATAAGGTTCTATACTTTGTCAGATGTTACAATAATCATTATTTAATCCAAGGGTCTCTTTTAAAGTTATTTGTGCTGTTTTCTAGTCTGTACAGCTCTGTCCAGTCTGGTGCTGGCTCTGCTCGGGCTGCTGGGCTCGGTCCACGGCTGTCCTGGGGTCTGCAGCTGCTCCAGTAACACCACAGACTGCACTGCTGCGGGCCTTGTGTCTCTAACCCCCATCAGATCACTCCTGGACCAGGACTCGGTGATGCTGCGTCTCTCCCAAAACAACCTCTCTTCTCTGGGTCCCACTGAGCTGTTCAACTTCAGTAGTCTGGAACTCCTGGACCTTTCTCACAACCATTTTTCCACCTTGCAACCCAGAGTTTTTTCAAGTTTGACGAATCTACTTTGGCTAAACCTCTCGGGCAACTACCTCGGAGACCGCCTGATGACTTCTGACCCCATCAACAACTTAGAGCTTGTTTACGGCTTGAATCAAAGTCATGGAAGCGTAGGAATCAGCAAAGAAGTTTTTAGAGGGCTGTGGAGACTGCGATGGCTTGACCTGTCGTCTAATGGCCTCCTGTGGCTGCCCAAAGGCCTGCTGGACGGGCTACAAGGGCTCGCCTGGTTGTCTTTAGCTGGAAACAGGCTCACGTCCCTGGACAGAGTTACCTTCGAGCCGCTGGTGAGGCTTCAACAGCTCCAGCTCACAGCAAACCCCTGGGTGTGCGACTGCAAACTGAGGGATTTCAAGCACTGGATGGAGTGGCTGATTTACAGAGGTGAGCAGGACTCTTCAGATAGAAAAACACACAGACATTGATAGTTTGGCCAGTGAGCTTTTACCACTTTTAGAGCACACTGAAGCAAATTACTTTCACTATTTCAAGCCGGTGCTTCAAAAGCTGTCAAATCGAACCAATTAATCTTTGCTCTGCAGGATGGATGGATGCTGCGCAAAGACACATCTAAGAATATAATGACTTCAATCTCTCTCAATCCTCCCTTGTCTCCTTCTGCTTCCTCCTTGTGTCGACTTTAATTTATTCCCTCCCCGTTCTGCCCCTCTGTCTTTCTGTTTTAATAGATGGGCAGGTAGACGCGATGCGCTGCAGTCTCCCGGGGAATCTGAATGGTCGGGACATCCGCACCATCCCGGCAGAGATGTTCAACTACTGCCTGCAACCGTCCGCGACCAAAGAGGGACCGGTGAATTACGCCACGAGGCCGCCGTGTCCTCCCGGTCGCATCAACAGTAACGAGGACTGCGTCCGCCAGCGCTACCGACCCGTCAGCGTCCGCAGGGCCCACGGGACGCAGATCATAGCAGGTGTGGTGTGTGGGACGGTGTGTGTTATGATGGTAGTGGCGGCGACGTATGGCTGTGTATATGCATCGTTAATGGCGCGCTATCAGAAGGAAATGAAGACTCGGGGACAGCCCCTCATGGCTGACAATGGGGCTGACACAGATTTGGAAGATGGGCAAATGTCTTCTCAAGCGTCTCCTGAAGAAACGCCGCCGAAAGAGGCCTGTGGCATTGTGCACGGTTACCGGATCAGCAGCTTCTGACCCGTGGCTTCCTCCTGCTGCCTCAGCTTTGAAGAGACAACAACCCCTTTTATAGTGTCTATAGTGTCTTTGCTGCGGGATATTTCCGTTTTACGCCCCATATTCATTTGAAAGGTACCGTTCTGGCAGAGAGCGGTTGTTGCACCTTTATCCCGGGTTAGGGCATGTAATAGCAGTAGCATGACAGAGGGAAGATGCTTGATTTTGAATAGAAATTTATGACATATAAGAGGATATAAGGACAAAACATGCATATCATGTTACTTCACCAGTTTCACGTTGATTTATGCAAATGTCACATACTGCTTTTTCCTAATATTTACTGTTTTTGCCCCATTGCCCCAAGACCTTGTGTGGTTTGTATAGTTTAGTGTTTTGTTTTTGGCTCATCTTTTGCAGCTATATATCCCTGTATTTCAAAGTCACAGAGGCAGGATATTGGTGGGACGAGAAAAAGCTTAAAGAGGGGCTAATATCTTGAGAGAAAAGCCGTGTGGCTGGGTGATTATGCAGGGAATCTCTGGGCAGGGACTGATTGTACATCTAATGGAGCAGACTCAATTCAGAGAAAGTGGAATGCTGCAGCGATTCGTTTAATGTATGGATGCTCTGTGAATTGTTATTCCCTGCGCTGCATCTCTCAGCCAGCTTTTAAAGTCCTCTGAAGCTGCTATTTTGGCACTTGACTTCTCTTTATCAGTGTTTAGGTTTAGAAATATAAGAATAACTTTTTGTTTAAGCTGCTTGTACCTGAGCCCTAAAAGCACAACATTTAAAAGCCCAACTTTATAACTCTGTGACACCTGTCATTCTCCTTTTGTTTGCACATTTTACATTTTTCTTGTTTGGCTTGTTTTTTTTTTTTTAACTCATATTCTATTATATCAGTATTTATTTTACTAATACATTCCCTCATAGACTCAAAGCATACCTGAGTGCTTCTGCTGCCAGAGCAATGCTGCGTTCAGCTTGATTACTGAGCTAAACTGCTATTAGACCCAGACTAGAGCTGTGCTGCCTCCTAGAGGACAAGCTTTGAGCTACAGCTGCTTCTGATTCAGCACAAACTATGCAGCTCAAAGGACATGTGTTAAGGAATACTACTTTCATGTATAAAGTCAAATACACTGATGATATTGTGGTGAGAATATCCACTAAAATGAGAGCCATACAAGTCTAACCTCCAGATGTGTGTTTTGTTTATATTTTCAAAGAAAAGCACATCAAAAATTGTCTCAATCTGAACTTGAGGACTGTTAATGACTGATAAGATAATAAACTTTTTTATTTATATGAACTAGCATTTTCTTTTTCTTATGAACATATATGAGGAACGGGGAAAGCAAAACAGAGCCAGTGACAAAACACAAGAAGAAACACAAACATTAAGTGCTATTTACAAAAAGATTAGTGGTTTCACTGAGAATATTAATGGTTTTGTTAGAGTCCAGTAACGGGAGCTCCACTCTTACCTTGCTATAGATATGACCGAGTGACAGATTTAGGTAAAAAATATACTATATCAGCAAAGGGGAAGGTGCAGGTGATAGTGACTGCTCTCTTTACACAATATTTTATCATAAACTACACACAAAAGTTAAATTCACAGTTTCGCACTCACAGTATTCTGAACTTTGGTGACTTCATTTGGACTTGGACTCGACTCAGACCATTTTTAGTGACTCGGACTTGGACTTGCCGTTCAACTGAAGACTCAAATCAGACTAATCTTGCACACTCAGGACTTGAAAGTGCCTTGGATTGTAAAACTGTTGACTTGACTACAACACACGTCAGCCGCCGAGAAGAGGCACAAATCAAAACCAATTCAAACCAGAAATAGGAAAGTGCTCATTTCTTTCATCATCTACAGGCCACCAACAAGAAGTAAACAAAACAAGAGGACAACAAAGGCAACCAGAGCATAAGTGTGTCAATGTCAGTAAGTTGAAAAAGTTCAGTGTAAAGTACTAATAACGAGAGCCAAAATGCACTCATGACTGTAGCATTGATGCTGTATCACTCAGATGTTAATAGAGGATATTCACACACCACTTGTTAAAGTTAATGTTGAATTGGCTTAACTCACCTCCAGCCATAGCAGTCTTTCCTTCAGCGGACACTGTAACTGATGTCGTTGCAACAATGTACTTCACTCCTGGAGGCAAAAAACACACATAATTAAAGGTTTATTGTTGGATAGCATAAACAGGATAAAATTGATGTTATGACTAAACAAAATTTAAGAGATTATGAGGCAAACAGACTATTTATTTTTAGTCAAGTTAAAAGATGTGTTCAAATTAACCCCGGTTGAAAGAAAAGAGCTAATTTATTAAATCAAATCTCATCCAACTCTCTCTAAATGTTTCTTCCAGCGACACTAAAACAGGAGGAAATATTAAGATGAATGTCCCGACCTTTGTCATTGACAGGATAGTAAAAGAATCTCCCAGGAATGTTTTCCACAGCCAGACGATACCACAAAGGGAAGTGATCGATGGTGAACAGGTGGTCTTTATCGGCTGGTGTCAGGAACCTCCTATGAAAAGGATGTTGAGGAGTTATTCATTTATCAGTCAAACACAAAGAGAACACTTGGATAAACAAATGATGTGAGGCAGAAGAAAAGCCCTTTGTATATTGTCTTACTTTGCCACTCTGTTCTCCACTCCTGTGTATCTGGCCAGTCTCATCAGACCAGAGCGAGTCCCGAGGAAGGCCGTCTCCATGCCCGGCTCCACCCTGAAAACACATCATCAACACAAATTAGTCCTTTAATACCCTTAGAATAAATAGCTATTGTAATTTCTTATAACATCGGTCTCCAGGACAGCTCCCTAAACTTATATAGTGACTTTTTCAGTAGTGGACAGCACTCAGATTCAGAATAGAGGGTTATTCATCCTATTTCAAGAAAACATAGGCCAAAATTTACATAGTGCACTTTCAAATAAAGCTGAGAACTTTAAAAGATTTGTAATGTAGACTGTAAGGCTAGCAAAAAAGATCTAAGGCACCCTGACTCCAATACTTTTGTCATTTAAACTGGATTTCCTGTGAGCCTGAATCCTCGAAGTGCACCTGAGCAGATGTAATTGACAGATAAGATGTAATGCATACATAGTCCCACATGTTAATGACCCAAACAACCTGAACCGGACACTTCCGCTTGGATCAAATGTAGAGATAAAGTCGACTTCACCTGTCGTTGAGCATCAGGGCGTTCCAATAGGCCTCGAGAGGAGCTGTGACCACTGCATCAAAAAGAGTCTGCTGCAACAAGAGCTCATCGCCTGCAGGAGGAGACAGTCATAAATGGTGGTATAGTAGCATACGATAATGGAGGATACTACTGGGAAACACAACAAATGTAAAACAACTCACACTCCAGGTCGGGCTCTTTGCCCAGCAGGTAGCGAATGGCGGCTTGAAGCTGAGAGTATTTTCTGTGATCTGGGTCAATGTCCGTTTCACAGTAGGTCCTAAGGAAAAGAGATTAAAGAGCTTATTTTATTTCCTTGTTATTCTAAAATGTCTTTATATATGTTTACATGATCATTATAACTTCCATTGCTCAAGTTTGACCTGCTACACCCCAAAGATCTGCAGCACACATGGTACACTCAAGGCCCAGGGGCCAAATGCGGCCCTTTGCAATGTTTTATGTGGTCCTTTAATACATTTGGAAAGTGATATTTTTGGCACTAGGTTTTACTGGATTTGATTTTTGCTACAAAGATAAATAAAACCTGTTAAAATCCATCCAAAACCTGTTCAAATCCAATTAAAACCAATTCAAATCCATCTAAAACCTGTTGAAATCTGACTAAAACCTGTTCAAAAACAATTAAAACCAATTCAAATCCATCTAAAACCTGTTCGAATCTGATTAAACCTGTTCAAATCCAACTAAAACCTGTTCAAATCTAATTAAAACCTATTCAAATCTATCTAAAACCTGTTCAAATCTATCTAAAACCTGTTCAAATCCAACTAAAACCCAACTACAAACAGCTTCCATTAAAGGAGGTAATTAATGTTGAAAGACAACTTATGTAAGACTGAAATGATGATGAAATCTCACGTTTAAAATGTAATAAAAGCTTCCAAATGTCTTCACCATCGGCCCCTGAAAGGATTCTTATTAACTATTGTGGCTAATCACCACCAATAATCATGTGACGTACCAGTCTGAGGCGATGAACAGGTCTGGAGAGGTCAGGTCGTGCAGCCCTGTACAAGTGAAAAGGCCAATTTTGTAAATGAGTCAAAATCAACAACTATTTTTTTTTTTTTTAGTTTATGGTAAAGCATACCTTCTTCCACAGAGACATTTCCCATAAACATGAGTTTTCCATGTCCCTGAGTCAGCACCATGCCAAAACTGCACAGGAAAGAAACAGTTTAAAGCCCAACTGTGCCCTCTAGTGGACATGTCAAACAACTACAGCCGAAACATACACAGAGAAAAGTTTTAGTACAAAGAATAAAACTTACCTGAAAGGCGTTTCATCAATGTTTGTGTAGAAATAGTCATTGACGAGGTACAGAGGCCTTTTCTGTTGGTCAAGAGTAGCATTTTCATAACTACACTTACAGTAACAGAAGTAGGCTGTACAAACACAGGTAATAAATACACAATATAAATGCCTATGTTTAATGTTGTGTATTTCATTCTCACCCCTTTATCCAATGAAGCTCTGACGTTTAAAGTGAGGCCGTCTGTTTCTCCTCGCACCATCGCTGTTCTCAGCTGAAAGTTTAGGGCAAGAAAGTTAATAAAAAGGAATAAAAGGCATAACATTGACAATAAAATTATGACATTATTGCTTTTCATTTGTTTCTTTGATATTTTTTTGACATGAAATCCTCTGCGTGTGCTGTGTCTGAATTACCAGCTCATCATTGTCCTCCCACTCCACTTCAGACAGATCCACACTGTTGTAATTTGGCTTCGGCTTGAGTTTCTTGCCATCTTTGTACTGAGAGAGGAGAGACTTTTAATGTGGCGATAGTGAAATACTGTACCAACATAAATATTTAATACCATCTCCTCTTAATGTACCCTTCAGGACCTCTGCCTCAATGTAACAGCCCCGGCTTTAAATAGCAAGAGGAGTAAATCTGATCACATCTGCTAAAACCTTTGAGCCAAATTTAGTCACGCTGTGATTTGTAACTCTTCGGCCCACTTCAGATGTGCCGCTAAAATCCGGACAGACTGATATAGAGCAGAAAGTCTTAATGCTGGGTGTGTGGGTGCAAAATGTGTCTTGAATGCATCCTGTCATGAGACTGTTTTTAATTTTTCTTTGTTTATTCTGTTATTATAATCACCATTAGCCAAGGGAAATGTAAATCTGAAGTTGGAAGTTGAATAGCTATACTGAAAAAATTGACAAAGTATGCATCTTTTACATATATACACATTTGTGTTGAGGCTTGTTTACTTCCATTTTTAATTTTCTGTTTTTCAGAGCTGTCTAGGCCACAGTAATCCTGGTATTCTTTGAAACGTATAGGATGTGTTATATTAAGCTTTAAAATAGGTTGTCTATATATATATGCCTGTGATGTCATATCAGAGACAGTCGTCAGAGGGGAAAAAATTGAAAAAAGTTGAATTTATAATGGTAAATCACACAACAGAAAATAAATCACCTGCAGGGAAACGTATTAGTAATGGTTGCTGAAATTAACTCCCTCTAAATATGATAAAGGTACAAGAAAACAGTCAGAAAAATGTTAATAAAAGTTATCCTGGCCAGAAATAGAGAAGATAAATTGAAATTTCTCCACTTTTCTGCATTTAAATCCTTTTAAAACATAACATTATACTCGCACGTTTTAACCAGCTGTCATATATTGTTACTACTTTTAGATCAGAAGTAAAAGCAAGATAATCAGATTAATCTTAAGCTTAATGCAGCGGTGTAATAATGTATTAATGGACATAGGGACAAACTCACCAAAGGTCGAAGGTCAGGGTGAGCCAGGATGTAGCCATTGTTGGTGATGAGGAAGGCGTAACCATGAGGTCCGAGCTGAAAGAGGAATAAACACACGCAAATAAAGCTTAAGCAAATAACCCTCCCTTTGGATTAAAGAGAGAATAATACTTTCACGGCTTTTATGTTCGATCTGAACCACGGTTATGACGTGAGAAATGGCACATGGTTCAGATAAATATGACTGACATAAAGGGAAATAATTTTAGTCCAGAATGGAAGGTGAAATATTCGTCTATAAAAATGCGTTTAATCGTTCTTTTTCATAACAGGAAACTAACAAAATGACTATAAGAGTAGATACTTTATGGATTTTGAGGAGTTTTTTAAATAAAGTAAATATAAAGTGCAGTGACAATGGCTTAAATCTGCCAAGATAATGCATAAAGAAAATACAGCACCTCAGGAAATATACTTTAAAGGGTTTTTAAAAATAGCAGAGTGAAATCTAAAGTAATCAGACCAAATGAGGACAAGGTGAGGACTTTACAAGATCTAGTAAACTGTCTCACCATGTATCTCGGTGCCAGCTTCATCACCTCCTGCAGCGGGATATCAGTGCCCACAACACCCAACAAGATCCCATGTGACAACTGGAAATACAGAAAAACACATTTAAAAACACACCCTAGTGCCTAAATATTACAATATTCAAACTGTGTAAGCATTGTCTCACTGACCGTCTCCTTCTTTTTACTGAAGACCGGCATGGCCACTGAAGTCATCAGGAGTAAACTCTGAGCCTTTGTGTTGAAGAGCTAAGAGACGGAGCAATGTTCAGTGTCAGAAATACTTCAAATAAAGGTTTACAGTAGATGTCCATCAACAATAACTACATCTAAACTAACCACATCTTATTAAATTACTGTAAAAGCTACTACAGAGATGTCTTTCTCTACAACTCTTTTACCTCCTTCGTGTTGGGAAGCTGTTACAGCGATGGGAGGAAAGGCCCAGAGGATCATGGAAGAATGAAATGAGATGTTAGATGAAAGTGAGATGGAGATGGCAATTATGAAGATGACAACGGTGACTTCAAAAACTCATTCATAACATCATGAAAATGGACCACAACGAGCATTTCAACAACTCCACTTACACTCAGGGTTCTTACACCTTTTCCAAGTTCAAATTGCAGCACTTTTCAAGCAGTTGTTTTCATGTTTTTCAAGCACCTTTCTGTAGTAAATTACATGTTGACATTCATATAGCGAATGTAGTTTTTCTCATTTAAATCCATTGATAATTCAGAAATTAAACTGATCAAAAAGATGTTAACTCGAGCGGTGTTGTTTTCTTTCGTGCAAAATGCTCAGTGAGATTATGCATTATTAAAGCAACACAATCAGAATTTGAAGCACTTTCAAGCACTTTATCCACTTTTACAACCTTGAAAACACTAGATTAAAATGATGAACTCAAACATTCTTCTGTTAGTCTTCGGGTGTACTGCAGAGTTATGTTTTGTCGTGATTTGTCACTCACCACAGTGTCCATATAGGCCTCTGTCCAGATGATGTCATGGTCGTGGTTGATGACCATTGGTCGGCTGAGAACGTGCAGATACTCCATCACGTTCTCCTGTACGTCAGCCAGCGTCGAGATGTGTGTGTAATAACCTGAAAAATACAAATTAGGGAAGGTTAGTGTAAGCTGTTTGGACGTCAAATTATTAATGTATTTGTTATCTTTTTATAAAACGCCAAAAAGAAACATTCTGTGTCTCTGTGTTCAAGTTTATTTTATCTCATATTCTGAAATTGAGTTGTTTATCTACTTGTAAGCAATTCCCTTTCGTGTTTCTGATTTATTGTATGACTTCTTAATTACATCCTAGGCTTTATTTTCCTGCCCACGGGAAATTGATCATTTATAATAAGATGTACAGAGATACTCACTGAACTCACAATAAATATCAGTATTGTATGTCCTTTAATATGACCCAGAACAGACTCCCATTCACTTCTGCAAACAACTAAAGGCTCCAAGGATATTTTTTCAAGAGTGATCGGATGTCAGAATCTGATTAACGCAAACCGTCTGATCTGAATACTTCAAACTGATTCAAAAGCATCTGACACACTTAAAGAAATCCTATAGAGGTCAAGCTAACCTTTGTTGTTGCAGGCGATCCACTTTGTGTTTTGAGCAAAGGTCATCTCTCTGCCGATCAGGTAAGTGAAGACTCGCACCTGGACAGAAAAATTATTTGTCACAACTCACTTTTTTGCATCTGAAATAAACAAAGTTGCTCTGTTATAACTCCCTGCCCTTATATTTTAACCCAGGTTTGATTGATAAAAATAAAATACATGCAGATAGATACTGAGAGGCAACTTTTAGCATAATATGACTGTGGTGAAAAAATCAATAGAAGTAATTCTGCTCCTTTACTGGTATGGATTTGTTTGGGTTTGTTTATTTCCAGGACATTCACATCTGTTTTGGACTGATATCTGTGAATAATCGTGCGTCTTCTGTTTCAAGATGAAGCCAGTCATAATTTTAGCCGTGTATTTCAGTCTTACCCTGCGGTCAGGCCAGTTAAACTCCTCAAAGACTTCCTCAAAGTCCTCCATGGCTCCATCGGTGATTAACATGATGGCCTGGTTACACATGCTGCCCTGTCCATTCGATCTGGCCTGAACACACGTGCATGGTCACTTGAGTTAGTTCATTTACTCATGTTGTTGATTCAGGGTAAAAGTATTTGTTGCTGTGAGCACAAACCTCATTGAGGATTTTGAAAGCCTCCTTCATTGCTTTATTGATCTTGGCCTCGCCTTTAACATGAAGCTCTTCCACCAGAAGCTTGAAATGCTGAAAGACACAACAAAAAGTATTGCACAATATGATTTGCAATACATTTTTTGCCATTTTATATTATATACATAAACATAATTAATTTAATTTAATTATTCTGGCAGAATCAGTAACAGCAGGATCTGGTGACTGTGCAACAATTGCAGGAATTGCCAAAAAGCTGTAGCTGAGTTGGTTACATTAATCTGTATCAAATAATTAATTAAAAAATCCAGATCAGTGGTAAAAAGTATGTATAATTGTGCATCCAAATATCCCTGTCTGAAATTCAATCTGGGCTGCTTATTCAGCCGACAGACGCTCACTGCCGCAGGTTAACCTGCTGTGGTTTCTGATGTCGTCCAAAGAAGTAGGCCAAGAGGCTGATCTCATGATGCGGGCCGTGTTTCTCTGAGTGTCTGTGTGTGTGTACGGCTGGTAAGACGCTAAACCCTTCATGAAGCAGATAATAGTGTTACCTCTCGGTTGTCCAAGTCGGCCTGGACCAGAGTTCCTTTGAAACAAGGCTCCACGTACCGAACGTAGTCTGTGTACTGCACAGAGAGATGTATTTGTGAGTAAAAACATTCATAATACGAATGCAAACAGACACTAACATTTACATATAGTTAAAAAAGTTTCTACAGGATAGAGTGTAAATAAGCTCCAGTATGACATTATTTTGATTCAAAAGAAAAATACACAAGAAAACTATTTCATTGGTTTGAATTTGAGAGACTGATATAATTTAATTTAGTACGGGGAAAAGGACATTTTCACATTAAAGAGTGTCTTACAAATATGGATGGATGTCTGATCTAAAGTTGTAAAACTCAAAAGCAGTCGTGCCCTTGAGACCGGCCACAAGACCACTTTTAAGAGGCATTCATTTTGCCATAACACACTTATATTCAGTCTTTTCTCAGTCTTAGACATACAGGGGTAATGCTTGCCAAAAAAAAAGAATGGCACAAAGGAGCTTTTTAAGGTGTACGTTCTGTATTTTACAGAGATTATTCATGACATATTATTATAAAACACAGCACTACACAGTACATTACACCTCTAGTTCTTACAGCAATGATGTTGACAAAGTCGTTTTCTCCGAGTGTGTCCAGAATGGTGTTTATGGTGTGTTTGGCGATGGTGATCTTCAAGCCCTTCATGCTGCCACTGATGTCCACCATAATAATGATGTCCTTTGGAGACGTAGCAGCTTGAATGTACCTGAACAAATAGAGTGTGTTGGCAGTTTGGAGAAAGTGAAATACAACACAAGGATCAACAAGGATCAACAGGGCATGTCTATGGGGATTCCCAGTCATCCATCATGATTACAATGATTACAAATGCATCAGGACAATATCAATCTAAATCAACTTGAATTGTTATCATTTTAGTGAATTAGTTTAAGTTTTGCACTTATCTTCCATTTCTAGGGCTTTTCAGGACGTGGGAACTTTGTCTGGTTACTCTTGCACTAATTGTTTTCACTTTGTAGCAGATGCATGCGGCGGCTTTTCCAGCTCAGTAATGCGTTATGATGAGGCGTTCAGGGACATACGCAGCTCTCGGTATTATTCAGAAATGCATGAACAGTCGCATATGGTGCCATGTGGGCTGGAGTGACCTGGCTAAGGAGCAGCTTATCGTCTTTTGAAGAGGATCAGGTCTGAGGCTGGTGCTGCTCGGCCAACAGCGCGACCGCTCCAGACCGACTGAAACTGAGCGCTAGAGCCTTTGTAAAGGTGCCAATTTTTTTCTGTTAGCGCAAAATAAGTCGTGACGTCGCCAAACTACATTGTATTGTAGCGTCACAATGATCTAATACTGTGTGCTGTATACTTTGCAGAATAGGGAGCATCTCTCTATTCTCTATTATCCTTTGAAACAGTATTTAGGTTATTTTATTTGCAGATATTTCTTACTTCAGAACTTAAATGTGTTTTTTATTTGCCAGTAACCTTTGTGCAGATGAAATTCACACTTCATCAAATTTCCCTCAGCCTACTGTTTACTGACGCCATGTTGCAGCTCATGAGCTGACACCTTTAAGAGGCTAAACTGAGCAGCCATCTGCCCCAGTGTTTACAGTAGAATTAACAAGATTATCTAACAAGTATTTTATATAATCCTTATCAGTAAACAAACCTGTTTAGCGGGTTTTGCCAAAGTAAACGACTGACATAAGTCTAGGAGTATTTACATTACAACTGTCACTCACCAGTTTCTGTTTCTGCAGTCAAAGGCGGCCACCCCATTGGAATCTGGAGTCCATTTAATACCTGCAAGAGATACATGCACCTGTGTATTCAGTATTCAGGACGGGAGTATAGGCAACAGCAGGAATAAATACTGTAAATGTGAATCTAACTAACTTCATTTTAAGACATTACACTAATAGTTAACAGGACGTTAATGAGCAAATATATAATAATAATTTGACTTAATGCTTGGATAATAAGATAATATTGCTTAAAAGCGCATTGTGCAGTTTTTTCCTCTCACTTTCTTTTTTTTACACCTGTTTAGGGCATGTCCAGAGCTAGACATGCTGTTTCCAGTAAAAAATTACATTACTTTTTGATCATAAACATGCCCTAAACCTTTATGCAAGAACAAAAAAGATCAAGAAACATAGCACTTGTAGCTAAGTAATGAAACCTACTGGCTTCTATCTATCTCATATTCTCCAAATGTATATGACAACATTTTACACAATGCTCCTTTAAGCTGCAAATCTCTGGTTCAGCAGGATGAGATCTCACCTGGATAAATCCTGAAGAAGCCAGTGGAGCTGCCGAAGTACTGCCAGGTGAGCGTCGGATCTTTCTGGAAGTTATTGATGAAGACGTCATTTAATGCCTCAGTGTTGTAGATGGCGTTCAGGATGTTGGGATCTGAAAAGGACAGACAGTTACATGAAGCCTGTATGAAAGGTAATTTATCATCCAGGAGGAGATAAAATGTGTACTTTATATTCACTGGTCAAAATGCTAGCTTAAAAACAGTAATATATCCTATGATTTCAGTGGAGGCTTACAGTCCTATCCAGTTATAGGCCAATTTTCCATCAGAGTCAAATAAAGATAAAGATAAAGATACCAAATTCTGAACAGATATTTATTTTCATTCACAAAAAGCCTTACTCCACAAAACCTGAAATAGCACATCAAAAAGTGCCATGACCACTGAATAATCTGTATAGTTGTATAGTAAATATGTCTGTATAGTTCTTTTTTATCTAAATGCTGAACTCTGACCTTTGTTATAGACGTTGGTGGGGATCTGGATGTCGCTCTGCTGTGTGTTTACTGGGAGGTTGTTAAAGTGCTCATTCTCCTCGAGTGGAAACTCTCCTCCGAGCTCAGCGTAGTTCCCGTCCTCGTCCGCTGAGTTGATCATCATGGAGTTGTAGTAATCGAACTGAGACGAGAGAGGAAGAAGAAAGTTTATTAGAAGAAGACTAAGACACTTTACATACCATTCATCCAAAACAAACATGCCAACTTCACCCGATATTATGTACCAACAATCTATAATAAAGAAAAACTTTTTAGGCTTTTTATAGCAGTAGAATTGTGTGGTAATAAAAACAAAACACCAACCTCTAAAGTAGCATTAAATTCATGGTAAAGATCAGAGTCCTCTGCAGATTCTGCTAACCGCTGAGGAAACATAAAAACATAAAAAAGAATTTAACAAATGGACAGAAATTCATAGTTTACGTGTTTTGAAAAATAAATATGCCATTAAACAAATACACTGTATTAAAAATGTGTATTATAAGAAGCTCCTAAAACGTACCTTCACAGATTTCATCTTGCTCCCCAACATCCGCTCAATTTCATCTGAATAATCTTTGACTAAGTCGCTTCCTTCCATCTCCACAATCTTTATGATCGATTCCACATCTTTCAGTTTCTAAAAGGAAAAAAAAAAAGTTAAATTAACACAAGGAGACAAAGAGTGATCAAACCTAAGAACACAACATTGACTTGTTTTATCAGAATAATCAGATTAGTCGACTGCTGTGAGGTGGAGGCTTGTGTGATTTTGGAGAGTCTTTCTGAGATAATCAGATCAGTTTCTGTGTCTCAGCTAAGCCCGAGGAGAGCCAGGACGTCTCTTACTACTTTTAAGTGAGTCTTAATTCACTGATACTTTAATGATCCAGTTACATCACAGTGCCATTACTGCTGAGGTCATGTTTTCTGACAGCTGCCACCACAATATTTTATAGAGGGGACTGTGAAAAGTGTTGATCAGTCTTGCTTCATCTTGAGACTGGTATTAAGGCCACTTTTTATATCACTTGGTCACCTTGTTTAGTAAAGTTATATATTCTGACCCCAGCTGTTCAGTCACAACATGAGGCATTGTCATAATAACAAATAAATCCACTTTAAATGACAAAGACAGCAGACAGAACCTCTAAAACCAACATTGTTAGCATTGGCGTAGTACAGTTACAGTAGGGTTACACATACTGTCAGTTCATGCACGTGGAAAAACTAACCCATATTAGTGTTAAGCATCATGAAAATTACAGAAATGTATATAACAATGAAAGCTTCAAAGAAGAAAGGTCAATACCCTTGACCCTAAAATGAAACGGAGACACACCAACATTGATGATCCATTTCTAATGAAAGGGTGTGTTGTGTTTATCTTAAATGCATAAAGCACCATGGTCTCTGATCTAAATCTGACAGATAAATGGATGAATGTCTAAAATCAGAACAGGCCATAAATCCTGCGGATAGTAAAGAGGACTCAATCCTCAGTGTGGGCATTACCATGAGCCCTGTGTGTGAGTGTGTCGCTGGTAAACACACACAAACACACACAAACACAACACATAATAAATTAAATCATGTTTCACTTCACACTGAGTTTACATTACACGCGATAATGATGGGTCTACTAATATGAATGGTCAAAGAAAATGTCTGGGCCACTTTTCTTAGCAACACCATTTTTCTTTACTTCTTTTGTTAAATTGTTGTAAAGCAAGAAATACTGACCAAACAGACCAGTGATAGATATAAAATAAAAGGCTGTGTCTGTTGAGTATCTAAATTATTACAACAATCACATAAATAATAGTTCTTTAAGTACATTTTCAACCTCTTCATGACCACAAATATGTCACAGATTAGGTCAAAGCAAAATATTGCAAAGAAAAGCTGCTATTTTTATACAAACCCCATGAAGTAAACAATTCAATCTCAGTTACAATGGCAGACATTTTATGTGCTGTACTTTGAAGAGACACTTGATAAACTGGTCATGGTCTTAAGATCAGTCTTTAGACCACTTTTTACACAGAAATGAATGAAAACCAGTCTAAACAGCACCCAGTTTATTTGTCTACAAATGGATGATACATATCCCTCAAACTTCAGAGGGATATTAAACCAAATACTAACTGCTCCGTGGGTTTGGACTCAATCTGAAACTGGATCTATAGTGTAATCTCTCACAAACACACCTTAAAATGTCAATCAGAGAAACTGTTGATGGCATTTGTGGGACTAAGTCTAATGAAAACAGGACATAAGCATCTCCAACACGCTGCCAATCACTCAATCACAGTCTATTTGCTTTGTAAGTAAAGCTTAACCTGCTAACGTGGGTGTGACTTTATTTACCTTCTGCAGCAGAAGAGATCCCGAATGTTTGACAGAGATCTCTCGAAGCTGAACCGAGAACACAGACGCCCACTGCTGCACTCTGAAATACACAGAGATAGCAATAAGCATTTGAGAAAAACATTATATTAGTTTTGTCTCTTTTCACAGTAATTATATATGTATCCAGATTGTCTCTGGATTAAAATCCATATTCTCATTTTCTATATTGAAATCTGAGCCTATTTGCTGTGTGACTGCAACCAACAGGATGTGATATAACAGATGAATGGATTATGCTATATGGATGATTGGATTTAATTCTACTTTCAACTTAGGAAACTTCTATGTTAATATTATTTTAGTTTTTAAATTGCGTTGGTGTGTAAATACTACTTACAATTTACTTTTTTAATTACAGCTTACGTTAACAAGACATAACATTAGGACCAAGGACTGAGATAAAGTACAGAAGAGTGATAATCATGTTACAATACACACTTTGTGGGCTCCAGTGAGATAAAAACAACATAAAAACAACACGTTGATGAGCTAAAAGCAAAGAAACTGACAGAGATAAAAACAGGAATATACAGTAAAAAAATATGTACAAAAAGGAAGAAACATGGCATATGTCTATTTTTTGGTTCCCCCACCTCCTTGCTATGGTAAATAGCTGTATGTTGCCGCATTAAACAGTAGTTAAGATGGTGGTTTTTCGTTTGTCAAGGTAGCCATCTTTACCGTGCTGAGAAAAAACACTCACTTCCTGCAAACATCTTGGTGCCAGATCCCATGCCACACTTTCAGAGATTTACAAGTCAATGATCAGAGCTGGTTTGGAGCAAAAAGGCAATGTATGCTATGATTAGATGGTTGAAATACTGGCTGTGCAAACTGCTAATTTGTTTTTATTGGGAATAATTTTGCTTGTTGGAATCACAAATAAGTATAATACATTATAGTATATTGTCCAATGTTTCAAAATAAAACAATACAGTTAAATTTGAATTAGTTCTTGTGTTGAAGTTGTTATTTATTTCACAGTAAAAGGTAAGAAAATGTAGTCTGCACAGTTGATGATGAATTTGGTGGCTTGTTGTTGCCATAGAGACAACATTCAGCAGAAAAAGGCAGTTAAATATGACGAGAGATGTGTTGCGAGAGATTTAGATAAGCTGCTCCTCAACTGGGTCAGAGCGGTGAGTGGCAGGTGTGTGTGCACATGGACAAGAAAAACTACATCATAATATATAATGAAACTGAGAGCTGGAGGTGATTGCAAAGGTTAGATCCACAGTAACACATTTTCATTTACAAAATACTGTTGTTGAATGAAATCATTGTAAAAAAATGACCTCCTTTTGCAAGTCCCACTTTTTGTCCATATTATTAACACAGTGGTGGAGTATTCAGACACACAGGGGTGCAGTGTTTTCCAAAGTCTCCACTCTATTCTTTGATGTGGAAATAATTGGGTCAGTCATATTTCATAAAAACACAAAGGAGTTGTTACTTGTCCTCTTTTCTGCCAAACTGAGTCCAACTTCCACATTTACATCTGTTCGAGTTCCTTTAGAACACTGTCTTCTGTCTTCTCCGACTCCCAGCCACTTTATTTTCAGTAGTTTTAGTATTTTTTTCTGTCTTATGTTTAGATTCATCTCTGTTCTGGCTCAAAGGGAATTAAAAACTCAAATATGTGTCTTTTGCACTGACTAAACCTGACATAGTTTCGCTTGAACTACATTTGCGGATGCTTAGATTACACTGCATACAGCTTAGCTAAAGGCCAACACTTTGACTTTTGTTGTTTTAAGCCGACACAGTTGATACAGATCAGATGAAGCTCTTTGTATCCAGGTGTTGTGTCTGTCCGGGACAGTGGTGTGTGGTCAGGCTGTGGAAGTGGGTCATGATGGAAGGTGACCGGGCCGGGCAGAAATGGCAGCAGGCCACACAGATGGGAGCGAGGAGAGAGTTTATGTCCTACAGGAGGAAACACTACAACGCTGCAGAGACATGCTGCTGTTGTTGGCCCAATTAAGATTTTTTTTGCTTGTCATGCAGTAATTCCAGTTGTAGTCTACAGTTTGTACACATATATCTGAATTCATTATTTTATCAAAGACTTCTGAAATAAACTCATTATCTAGAGATTTCCAAACATTCTTTAATCTCTTAAGAACTAAAAATTCTGACCATCAGAAAGACAATATTGTGCATAGGACCCCCATTTGCTCATTAACAGCCCTGTAATGCATCTAGTGCCACACAGAAAAGAAGCAGTGCCCTGTGACCATCTCCAAACCATATTTTACATGTTTTGCAAGTTTAGTGAAAGACACCAGAGCATCTAAAGGGAAACCCACACAGAAATACACCCCACCAGACCCTGACAGGATCAAGGTCAGACCTGGCTGTGGGGCAGTAAAGCTAATCATCTTGACACCTTGTTGTCACATGTGCATGAAGACTTCAGAAGTCTGGATTGGATGCTTTCTTCCAACACTTTTAACAGGTATAGACCATTGTTCACCTATTTCTATCCAGTCTCACAGGTGATACTTTCCTTCTACAGGCTCATAATGTTCTAAATGATATGTTTAAGTGACAGTTACAACCAGCTACAAGCACAGTACAGCTAAAAACTTAATTTACATAACGTTTAGTAGCATTAGCAGCTTTATCAACTATCACCTTTGCATTTACCAACAGCTATTTCCCACAACCACAATTTCTCATTATTAGAATTTATATCTAGAATATATTCCTTGACCTTGATTAGGGGCTTTTCAGTTTGATTAATTGGCGGGAAACCACAGCCTGAGGACTTGTTTGGTTCACAGTACACTCTGGGACTTTGCTGCAGCTGTGGACATTGAATTGTTAACGTGTTTTAGGTTTGTCCCAATTAACTCAACCGTTAAATTATAATTAGGTCATTCTGGATGTACAGTGGACAGCTTCAGGTAACATTTAAGGAAATATTTAAATATGTAGCCACTGCAATTATGTCAGGCCCTAGTGACCTTTGACCATGACCCATTCATATATAAAACTATATAAACACATGTTACTGGTCATTGTCATAGCAGCAGAGAGACTTGTTTTGCAAAATATTAGGTCATCATTAGTTGTAAACAGAGAGCAACCATTTTGGAAAGATTATTTCAACAAGTCAGATGAGTAAAGCAAACAGAATTATTCTCTAGCATAAAGCCATCATTAAAAAGAGGTAATTTTGAGTCTAACCTTATAGTAACATTAATAAATAACTTCACACCAACCAATCACACATGTGTAAAATGAAACTTTGGACAATTTGAAGGCCACGTGGATGCAGTATTTATCTCCTGTACGTCTCTTTAGCAGCTGTAACACATATCAGGATGTGTGGGTCATAAGGTGAGGAAGAACAACACCAAGCAGATATTCTAAAGCAGTAAACTTACGTCTCTGGAGGGATCTTCATCTGAGCTTGAGCTGCTAACCATAAACATAAAAATCCCAGAATGGTTAGGAGCATCCTGACTCCTCGTGTCTTTCTCTCCATGCTGCTTCTCCAAAAGTTAAATGCTCAAAACTTTCCTGAACTGATCAAGAAGTTCATGAACAGTTTGTAAACGGTTTCCGCATGTTTGCTAGATCATAACTTTGAGAAATGTGTCCACTGTTTTCTGACCATGACTGCGCTTGGTCATATTTGCTGAAATCTGTCCTGCTGCAGGCATGTCCTCAATTTCCAAAAGCTCTTTAGAGTTGAATATCATCCATGTTGTTAAAGACTGCAGGTTAAAAGACACAAAACAATGATCTCCTCGGGCGAATAAAGCGGTGACAAAAGTTTCCTCGTCTGCTCCAGGTTTATCCAAGTTTTCCCAGATACATCCAGCATGTTTCCCGTAACAGCAGAAGCAAAAAGTTGGTTAATTTCTGCAGACATTTAGGAGTGACAGAACCTGGCAGTCTGCAACAGATTTTTCAGCCGCTTGCTTCCCCTGTCGCCCAATTTGCAACATAATCCACTTGGATTAAAAACCGCTCTTGCCCATGCAGTGAGGCAGGGAAACAGGGGAGCGGGCGGGGAGGGGTGGGATTGGAGCAGAGGATTGGGCGAGGGCTGTGTTTTATCTAAGAGGATTAGAGCAATTTCTGGAGACAGGCTCTTCTCCGACCAATGAGAGCTGCCGGAAGAAGGTTAGGCTCAACGTGGCTGAAAGAGAAAGAGAGATCCAGCAGCAGTGATATGATGCGCCCCACACAAACACACAGGCAGCACTCACATAATCAGGAATTATTCCACTGTGGTAACTCAGCCAAACATTTCATTTGTCCTCCTTGTGTTCGACTCATCTGAACCTCTCGTGAAAAGGGAGGGGGACCTGAATGCTGAAAACATTATTACTCACTCACAGAAACACACCGTTTTATTTTTGTGAGGCTGTAATAAACACAGACACTGACATTCCCCGGGGCTTGTGTCTACTCTGCAGATAAGGTCGGCCCACTCTTAAAATCTAATCTGATAAAACCCAATTAGTTACAAAGCTGTCGACTAATTACTGCTCACCGTCGGCT
Source organism: Rhyacichthys aspro (assembly GCA_036850595.1). Classification (NCBI taxonomy): domain Eukaryota; kingdom Metazoa; phylum Chordata; class Actinopteri; order Gobiiformes; family Rhyacichthyidae; genus Rhyacichthys; species Rhyacichthys aspro. The sequence goes on from CM072153.1 coordinate 19,039,583, forward strand.
CTTTGGCATCCCTCCTCCTCATCATCTTCATCACCAGCAACTGGCGCACACTCACATTTTATGATTTTTCTGTAATGCAAGCTCAGACACATCCACATTTGTCTGCGGAGAAGGAAATGAGTCCATAACAAGTGGATGTTTTGCATTCAATATTTTAAACGTTCATCATGACAAAATGTGTTTAATTAAATACACGTCAAACACTACTGGTTCTAACTATGTCTTAGTTGACCTGTTAATTGGATCTATATTTAATGTACTGTATGGACTTAATGTCAGGTCTGGAATTGAGTTTTGTTTTGGTTTTTGACAGTGGGGCCTCAGTACACATCATTACTTAAAAGCCTCATCTCTAAAGCTTTTTGTACAGATAGATGTGTGATCAAGGCAATGACAGCTCCTGATTTGACTCACAAATGTAAACCAAATGCAGCCCAAAGACGATCATGCTAACGTTTCCAGGTAGTATACTTCTAATTAAATAGTTGAAAGATCTGCATGATTCTGTTTCCTATTTATATTATATTAACATATGATGATAAGTGCTTTAATAGAGTCTTAAAGGTCAATGTCAAAAGGCTGTTATTGTGTGGAAACGTGAAACTAATCACTGAACACCGAACACAATTGCTCACTTCCTGAGTCAGTGTACTGTAGCAGGTAAAGACAAAAGGACCTTCAGATTTGTCATGTGTAGAAGCACATTCAAGTCGTAGCGCAGGTCATTTCAGACTTTCGCAGTTCATTTATTATTGATCAGCGTCAAAGAATAACCGCAGACAATCGATGAACCAGTGTCAGAGACGGAGATCTCAAACTTCCTGAATCGACAGCGTCCCAATGACACGTTTACTCCTCTCTATGACAATCACAGAAAACTACATAGATAGAGCACATATGTATTACAATAATTTTCTTTTCACTGACTACAACTCTATGCAACCAATCTAGAAAGACATATGAATCAGTAGCTCCCTCTAGTGTCCAAAAAAGCTACATACAACTAGTGTGTAAGTCATTCTGTCATCCAGGTCATGGTCTGGATTAGTCTGCAATCCTAGCTTGATGTAACACATTACAATACTTTGCTGCTGACTAGGACTAGAATAGAAACAGCCAGTTAATTAATGAACACTTCTCTGCGGAGCTTGGAACTCATTTTCACAGGTAGAGTCTTAAAAAAGGTGAATAGCTTTGTGGCTAATCTAACACCTACTTCAGCAGCTGCCATATGGAAGATAGTATTGCCCCGTCTTTTCATTTTCACTTGAACCACGGACAATAAAACAGCTAAATGGTTTTTAAAGCAGTGTGAATACAGTCGGTCTGGCAAGTCCTACTTTTTTGTTCTGTTTTGATATCATACTTTACATTTACATTAGATCACATATTCACTGATGTTTATATAATATGTAAAGTAATACCTCAATCTGTCGTAGCTCATTAAACATGTGAGAATAAATTAAATATTTGTCTTCAGACCACAGTCTTCATGAGAAACCCTTAATAACATATATACTATATATTAAAGGTATGTAATTTTTTCTATTTAAATAACATTGTTCAGTTTTGGTTTCATTGTTATATTTTATTTGTAAAACTCAAAAAGTAGTTCATTTTAATGTTATGTTTTAATCCTTGCCAAACTGTAATTTTATTTTATAAAGCTTTAGAACAGACAGGGTTCTTTCCAAATAAAAATAATAATATTAAATCCATATTTTGGCAGATTTCACTGTGGTCAAAATACAACACTATAAATAATTGTGGGGAAAAACAAAACTGCATACTGTCTATGTTTACTGTCTGTTAATGTTACAGATGCTCCAACAAACAATAGCTCCCTCTAGTGTTTAATTTTAAAGAAGCACACTTTTAACTTGGACACTTGCCTATTTCCATTAAAACTTCAAAGTCCGCAAACATTATGAGGACAAACCTGAGCCCTCTCTGACATCAATGTTAAACTTTACTGATGCTAAAAAGATGAACAGGAGATCATTTGAGCCGACTTTGAAAGACCAACTTATTGCGTGTTTATTTGTGTCCATTTAGGTATGTGAAGGTGATAAGTGCAAAGTAAATGTGACAAATGTAACGTAACTAGGATCATGTTTTCGGACACTAACTGCTTTCATCATTTTTCACCAGTGGGTCAGGAGGTTCAGTCGTACTCACAGCAGCACATTCTTCACAGATACTTCTCAGAAGCGAGTGTGGCGTAAGGCGCTGACGATGTGGATTTTAGGTCCTGGGGTGTCCTGGAGGATCTGGTGACAGTGTGGTCTCAGTGTCGAGGATGGAGTAAATCAGTAGTTTCCCCTGACACACGTGGAAACAAGGGTTGTAGCTGCAAAATATCATGTAGCTTATACTGAACTATGCACACAATGAAAGTACAGTTAAGACAAAATAATATCGCTCAAGTAAAAGTAAAAGAAGTATTCAGTGAAAAGATTCAAGTAGTAGTAAAGGTATCCAGTTACTTCCCACCTCTGGCAGCTGATGATAAAGTACTATTCTTTCACTTCATTGCATTTTATTGAAAAGCACCACACACAATGTATTTGGTTTGCAATTTAAATAAATATAGCATTTTCCAACTCGTCTTAAAGCCTTAGCTGAAACCGCCAACTGCCAAAAATATTTAATTAATTTCATTTAGAACCTGTATGTTTCTCATTTTCAAACACAATTTGTAGGCTGTATAAAATTGGTTTCGAGGCTGGCCTTTAAGTGGTTAGGACATAAAATCGCTTTTTTCAAAGGAATCTGACATGATGCTGTGGTAAACAAAGACGACTAGGCAAAAACTGTTCATAAAAAAATGCACCATCTTTTAATTACTTGTACATCGGTGTCTAATATTTATCTAATACTTTCTTTAACTGATAAACTGATACCCTTCTGCACATCAAGTAACACTTGGACACAACTACGGCACTTGACTTTTGTGACTTGACATATGTCACGCTGTTCATCGAGCTGCAGCGTCATCAGGCCACTCTGGGTCAGAGGTCAGATGGTGTCCATAGCAACATGCCAATTACATAAGAGCCATGCCACACACAACATACCCTCTCACTTTCAGTAAATAGTGATCAGTTTCTCGGTTGAGTTATGTAACTGTTATTTTAGCTTCATTCACAAACACTCAGGTATTTATTTATGATAAACACACAACTACTAGAGCATGTAAACATCTCATGAGCCTGAAGTTAAAAACAGGTCATTGTAAGGCACCTGTTTTAAGCTTTGGCTGATACATTATTGAAGGAGCAACCCCACTGTTCTGGTCATTCACCTTGAGTCTGCGACGTCCATGAAAGTCAGGTTTACCTCTCAAATGATGCCAAGTTGGATGAATTTGTTACGTTACTTGATTTAATGGATAACATTATATCATAAAAGCAGTAGTTAATGCTGTAAATATTTCAAGATCCGAAAGATGCTTTTAATTTTAAACATTAAATAAAGTCTCGATTTGGACCCTTTTTCTTTCCAATACAGTCCCAATACGTAAGATGATTCTTGACAATACAGAAGTACATAGAGTAAGAATGCACTATAGAAAAGCAGTTACATAGAAGAAAATAATACAAATAAGTCATTTTAAGAGTGTGAAGGGAACATTTAAGGTTGTTCTTCATGATCGTTGTGTGTAAACTAAACTGCACTCATCTTGCTTGTCTTTGGGAACTTCCTCAAACCAGTCCTGACACTACTCCCTGTGCCCTGTTCTCATGCACACATTCACATAAACCCATTTCTATCCTTTTCCATTTGTCCCACTTGCAAGAAATAAACAACATACAAACAGGCATAATTTATCTCTTTGTCTGCATTACATCTCTCACCATAAATTTAGAGCAACATTTACCAAACAAGCGCAAATATAACACTTCTAAATCAGTAGTAATAGTCTGATAAAGCTTAATATTTAGAGACATATGAATAGTTAAGTAAGATAATAATTAAAATGAATTCATTGGAAAACAGTAGCCACAACTGCATACATTTAATGATACAATGATTCACTAGTGAAATCATGTTGAGTTTAAAAAAAAAAAGGTCTAGACAACTTTAGATACACTACATTAGTTTTATTTCTATGTATTTTCTTCTTGGAGAGTTTGTGGAGTAGTATTAAATATGTGATTTTGTCCGGCTCTACATTGCAAACAGCTGCAGCGTTATTAAAGTCCAGTCCATCATCCTCAGCCACATGTAACACCCCGTCCCACCGCCGCTGCCCCACCATCGCACCAGCGCTTCTGAGTCCGTGCTGAGGAGTGGGCTTCATCTCTCTGATATGGGGGGCTTAGCTGACCCGGAGCAAAACAATGGTCGTATTGAGGAGGACGTAGCCCCGCGTGGCCTGCCGTGGTTGTGGGGTTACTCGGGGGTACTTGGGCAGTAATGGGGATGTTTTCTGCAGGGGGTGTTATGTGCGGAGCCCCTGCAGCTGTCGCCTGGCACGCTCCGGCCTCGGGGAGGACCGACAGCTCACATCAGTGCCAAGTGTCCTGCAGCGGCCCGGGGTAGAAGCCTCTGTCATTGCGGGGCATCTGGAAGGGGGCAGGGCGGCGGGTTCTGGCTGACACCCCCTGATTAACTTAAAAGTGAGCTGCGTGTCACCCAGCTGCTGTGGCCCCTGATGGCCTGTTAGGACGGAGCGTGTCATAGTTGAAGCACCAAGCTGTTTGTGGCATTCAAAAAAAAAAAAAAAAAAAACGTGATCTGTTTTAAAACGGCAGCGTCAAAGTCAGCAGCTGTCAATCTCTGCACTTGAGACATCAACGGATAACTTTAATAGAAGTATGTTAGCACATTAGCATGTTAGAGTGATCAATGGAGAACACATAAACTGAGAGGAAAGAATCTACTCGTGCTAAATATATGAAAAATACAAAAAAATGTGAATTTACACTCATAATAGTAAATAAAATCGGACTATTCAAAGCTGCAATGAGTAAATAGTAACACACACAACAGTATATTACAATATGGTTAATATAAGTTAATATAAAATAAATTACAAAAGTTAATGTTGTTTTGGAAAAGTGAAGCCAAGATACCATTTACAGATCAATTCTCACAGTGTTTCTTTAGTTTTTGGCTATTTTGATTGTTTTCTCCTTCTGTTAAGTTGTTAAAATGTCACTTATGCCCTTTTTGGTCACAATATATATTCTGTTTACATAATAGTATAGATTTGAAGAAACAAAATGCACTGCATGTAGTATTGCCTGCTGTGTTATTCCCTCAAATGAATTGTGTTCATTGTCTGTATCCATACTTGTTACACAACATGGCTTTCTATGTGTTTTAGATAATAAAAAAATCTATAGTTCCTACTCCATGTTCAAGTCAAGACAATTAGTAGAACAAGGCTGTGAATATGCCCCTGGATAATAACCCAACTGGTTCAGTAAATGTGTAATATGTTTTTTACTGTACTGACATGTTACTGTTCTTTGCAGACGACCGGTCGCTCTGAAGAGTGACATAATGAAGAATCATTAGGAGAGAACATGAAGCTGAGTAAAACATGAGCTGGGTTTCAGTGGGACTCCACCCCGTCCCGACTGGTTCCTGACTGGATTTACCCTGTTCCCACACACACACAGCTTGAGAGAGCTTTTAGTTTAAAATAGCTGTGGAGTCAAGATGAGCCAAATGTATTTATAGTCCATCATTCATAGAGACAAAACACAACAGCGTTGGACAAGCAACAGTGAAAAGGACAAGACAACAAACAAGAACAAAACAGAGGTAGCTTTGTTCCAGAGGTTTGTCTTGCACAAAATATGAAATAATAATAAAGGCTGTTAATCAGTGTTATGGCCTGATATATGTCTATGGTCTATGAAGTGAAATGTGAAAAGTGAATTAATATGTATCATGTATAATATGTGCATTACTTTATTACATGTTTTAATGAGATGAGAGAGAAGATAAAATAAAGACTTTTATACATAAATGTTGAGCCATGACGAGTTAATGATCCATTTATTGGTTCGGACCTCAGGCCTGTCTTTAACCTGCACGAGGTTAAGGACAGGGATTCATTACAATGATGTTGTTGATTAAATTTCAAGACAGACAGTTTTAATATAGTCAGAATAACTGTCCTCTATGACCATGACCTTAAGTATTATATCACTAGAAGAAGTGTCCTTACGCTTTGAGTCGACAATATCTTGCTGTGAAAAAGTAAAGGTCACATGGAGAATAGCATGTTAATTTGCTGTTTATCAAGATATTGCCTATTTTAACATATTGCATCTGTCCAAAAAAATAACTGTGAGCTTCTCTGTCCACCTGAAATGCAAGTGATTCTAATTCCTCTTGCTGAAATAACACACATCGGTAATTCAGGTTTACAGATTAGTTGGACTGGAGCTGGACAAAGCTTCTGCTCCACTGTTCGCTGCACAGAGCCAGCACTGCCGAACTGGAGAAGTCCATTTATAAGATGCTATTGTGGCCATTGTCATCTTATAAATGGACTTAGGGTTATACACTTTAAAGGCCGACGAGGAGAAATAAAAAGGGAAGCAAAGTCAGGCCCAGAACACAGTGAACTCATAGCTATTTTAAACAAACTAGGAGACACTTTGAGTTTAAAGCGTAAGTAATAAAACATACCGAAAGTGTGTTTTCTACTATAGTGCATAAAAACCTTCATTTACCAGTAAACCCTGACTATGCACCCAAGTCAGAAGAAGGCAATTTATTCATCTTTGTGTCAGCGAGCTGTTTGTGGTCAGCTGGCCCTTTGCAGATGCCTCTTCACTGATCCCTCCACAGATTACATCACTGATCTCCATACTGAATTTCTCAAAAGTTGATTTATTCATCTTGACATCTGTTAAATTTAAACTTCACACTTAATCGAACTGTGCCAAAACACAAGAGGCCAGGCCTAAACTGCTCTATCGCTGCTTGTTCTCGGTCTTCGTGAGGAGCTCCCCTCAGCTCACAGTTGGTTTATTATTTATCTGCCGGATCTGGGCCAACAGTTGCTCCTCGGCTCTCTGAAGCTGTACGCTGCCACCTGGAGCTGTCACTTCACTGCTCCACATCCACAAGAGGCTGGGCTACTCAGAGGCAGACAAAACTCACTCGAAACAAAAGTACTTCCCTTCATAGTTCTTACTTTTAAATATTTTCCGAATTGAATTAGAATGGAATTTAGTCGGGAAAAAGAAATGATTGTTTTTTTCCTAAACAGAAGTAGACACAACAATGTCCATCATAATAAGAAGAAACAAACCCAGAGTGATTTTTATTTTTTTATCAACTTGTACAGATGTTAATTGTCTGTATACAACCCAGTCTCTCTGAAGCTGTGTCACAAAAACAATTTAGTGTATATAGTTTAATTAAGAGGATACTGAAAGTTTAGAGGACTGACTTGTTTTATAAAACTAAGTTGGCTAATTACTAAGTTTAACAAGTTGAACAGTTATTTACATTACTGCCAATAAATGCATTTCAAAATTTTGTTTTAGTGAAAAACAATCCGTACAGAAAAAAATCAGGGCAAAATACAACTGCTGCTGTCCTGTGACCCTCAATTAAAGAGGAGAAAGCTCCCCCAACACCCCGTCTTTAACAGGGGAGGGTTATTGGGGAGAAAGCTCGTTTGCTGATGATGTGATGAGTTTGAACATCCATAAGTGCTGCAGTTGTTCGTGTCTTAAACAAAAACATCATCCTGCCGACGCCAACACCTCTTCAATCGCTCTATGATCCTCATATCCACAGCTCTTCTCTGCTTTTTCGGGGGCTGTAAAGGTCTCAAGCAGACTTCAGTAAAGCTCAGGGGCCCTTCGAGGGCTTGGCCCTTGCCTCCTGTGTGGTCACTCATAAACTCATCCTCGTGGCGGCCCGTGGCCCTACCACTTGCCTCACATATAAAATAACCTGTTAAAGAGCCCGTTACCATCGACCGGCGTGGCGCTGCGAGAAAATAACAACTCACAAAATCGCAGATGCAGATGGTTTTCCACTTCTGAAACAAGTACTCAGTAAACACGAAAACAGAGCCCTTACCTCTGACCGACCTCAGGTAGAGTTTATTCAGATGATGTTTCATGTCACAATGGTTTTTACTTTTTGAACCAAGATGAAACTGTTCTGGTGGAGAGGTTAGAGTATGACTCCAGTTCATCTTGGGTGTCCAACATGTTTTTACAGATTCCTACAAACTGAATCAGAGGTCAGGTCTTTTCGGTTTTAGAGCAAGAATATTTTCAGTGTTTGTCACACCAACACTTTTTTGGATCTTAATGCTACAATGTGCAGGGTAGGCAAAATTTAAACACTTACATTTTTCTCCTTGGTTGACATGAGAGGGACATCTTAAAGTGCTAAGGCCTCAGTCAATCACAGCTCACAAACGAAAGGAAAATACAGAAAAACTAAACTACAGGTGGCAAAAATAAATCAGGGTAAACTTGGAAAGTCATGCTGTTGGCAGGTCTTTGCCATGGCATGCAACTTCACAGTGCAATTTCCATCTTCAGATGCATTTTTTTTATTATTCAAGCTCTGATGCTGACTGGTAGACATCACAGTGCTGGGCCTTGTACTACAAAGACTACATTTATATTAAAATCACTGATGATGAAAATAATAAGATTTGACCTTAAGATTTAAAGACACTACACACTTTGGTCTGGTTGTTGATGCCATTCAGTCAGTGGTTCATTTTACAGATTTAGTGTAGTTTCTTGTCTTTTTGTTAACATATTGTTGTCATTGGTTGTTTAGTTCTGACCTTCTTCTTGAGAAAACCAAGGTTAACTGAATGAGTTGGTAACACTTTAGATACCACAGGTTTTTACCTTCATTGTTAGGTTTTGGTGGAGGAGACATAAATGGGGTTTAGGTTCAGCTAGCTTTGTGCTATAGGGCCTTTGTTGACAATACTGAAGGCACAATAAATATAAGTAGTTCTATGACCTCAGAGAAATGTATTCTTTAAGGCAATGATAAGTGAATGGTTGAAAAGGTTTTCTAGTGGACAGGAGGAACTAAACTTCTCAATACTGTGTCAGTGGTTATGAGCAATGTACTGAACACGTGAATGTAGAAAAGTCCGACACTACAAGTCTAGCCTAAACTTGGCACGGCCTTGGCCTCCCGCGCTGCCTCTTCAAACTATCAATAAAAGGATTCAAACTTGGCACCAAGCACAGATTCAGCAGATTGAGCCAACGATTAACACACAAGAGGCTCTCAGAACGGCAGAAATCCCCTCTTTACCACACGGTGTCCTGTTACCTCGCACGATTTCAGGGGTTTCAGCGTCTTCCTGTGGAAATCAATATATTCTCTGTGGTCATAATGATTCACGCTGAAGGTCTGACCAAAGCAAATCCTGTGCTTGATGGGCAACCCGCTGCTGTGCTGTTGAAAGGCCATACTTCAAAGTCTCATCTGAGGATTCACATTAACCCTGAACTGCTACATCGGCAGGCAGCCAACATTCAGCCAGGTTTATCACTGATTTCTTTGCAACAATAAGTAAATAAAAATAAAAAGAAAACATTAAGAACATGGATGAATATTTGCTCAATTATTTATCTATACAACCTTTCAAGAACATAAAAGTGACTCATAAACTTCAGTGAAGACAGTAAAAGCATGGATTTTGGTGCTAGTCCAAGACCTGGAGGACCTCGGACTGCACGGGTTAACATGTGCCAGGCCTGACACACACTCACACACACAAACAGGCTAATCCCCCAAAGCAGCAGCTTTAGTGTAATTCACGCCGCAGCTGTCCGCTGCTGGAAGAATCGAGAAATTGTCCCGCACATGTTCAGCTGCAAGAACAAATGTCATGGACCACAACAAATGAAAAAACAAGATGGACTCCTGAATGGGCTGCACACACGCAGATAGAGCAAGTCCTGAAGCACACGTCGGCCGTGGCATGATACGGACCGGGGGGAGGACAGGTGGAGGGGCAGTCAGGGGTTTTATTGCACCCAGCGCAGAGAGAGGGTGTAGGGGGTTGACGAGGTCGTGTGGCTCAAAGTAAGTTGACACCACCAAGGGTTAGGTCACATGACCACCGATAAAAACAAAACAGTCCAATCAAAGTTTAGGCTCCAAGGGTGGTGTCCTGTTAAGCATTATACCTCTATACGTATTGTTTATGTGTAAAAAGTTCTAGTTTTGTGAATTCTGGGCTGGTCAATTCATATTTTTAAACAATATTGTGTTTGGAGCTTAGTGCACAAGGTACCTTAGGATCTTGTGATTGGGTGTCCAGATGTAGTCTAAAATACAACATCAAAACTATTAACAAAAATTAAACAAAAACTAATTATTGCATTGTTCTTTCAAGATTCAAAAGGTATTGCATTGGTCCTTGAGGATTAAAGAATTGTGTCAGAAAAGGTCTTGATGCGATTGACTGTTGTCCATTTTGCAATATCAACATGCACATTATTGTATCTGAATAAATGGTCATATGTGAAACTAAAAAATACTTTCTCTTTGTTGATTTATTCTCTTTATTAGACCAGTGCCCATGGAATATTGTACCTATGACAGGAAAATGGATGGAAAATGGCTGTCAATAAATCCACAGAAGAAGGTCACATGATCAATTAGTGATTGATGATGTGTCATAAGCCAATAACATTCATTCAGACATCAGAGCTTCTAATGTTACTGTGACTTTTGACCTAAACAGGACTTTTCTTGATAACAATCCTACAACATACTTCACAAAAACAATTTTTAAGGTTCAAATTAAGACTGAAGGGAACATTAGGGTTAAGTTTGTTCCTGTTATGTTTAAGTACAGTCGGGGAATGCATGAGGTCAAAATGGCTGCTTTAATGTGTAGATGCACCGCTACATACGTCAAGCATTCCCTGCATGCTGTGGTCTTATTGAGTATTAGTGAACACAGTTACCAACATGCCTCACAGCTCAGGAAACACACTGCAGCGCAAAGTTCCACCTCTAGGGGGACACACTCAGCAGGTTTACCCTCAATAAATGTTCCACAAATGTCTATTTTGTTTCCAAAGCCTGGATATAATTTTGTGCCAGTGTAAATAACGTCATACTTAATAATGAATGAATTACAGCATTAAACTGTCATAAACTAAAACCAGGCCTTATTACATTAAGGCCTTAGGTCTTATTACATTATATTACATTACAAGTATCACAGAATAAATCTATCATGCAATATCATCCCGTCAGCTCTGAATAAAAGGAAAGCAAATGTCTCTCCGAAAGATGATTTCTGACACTGTAAATCTGGCTCTTATACGATCCGTGCTCTCGTTTTTCATTTGAGGCATTTCGCTGACACCCTTCACCTAAAGTTACTTCCCAGCAGGCCAATGGGGAATTATGAAAACACATGTCATGCTGTAGTGTGGATTGTACTCTTACAGTATGATCTGCACGTACAGTTTTAGCTCTGACAGATCAGATGGAGGTACCAGTCAGCACGTAGCCCTCTGCTGGAAGGGATGGGGCATTGCTAAAAGCAGATCTGGATGTAACTGGACTCTTCTTTAATAAGCCAGATAATACTGTCACAAATATGTAGTGAATTAATAGACAGCAAGGTCTTCAAGGATTACTAATAATAACATTTTAAATCATTTATGGGATAGGGAAAAAAACGATGGATGGACATCAAGATTTGAATGTGAAAAATTGTCTAGAGGCAGATTGGGTTAGTGGATAGGACACAACATCCTAGATTTTGCCCTGTGGTTTCAGACAAAGTGGTTATGTTCAGGCTTTAAAAGTTAGTTAAGATCAGAGAAACAAATTGAAGTGGTTGATTTAGAACATAAAAACCCCAAACTAAGTATATAAAAACAGTAAGAATACATAAAGTACACAAGTATGTTGCATAACGCCACTGAACAACAATAAAGAGGCCAATAATAAAAAGTGTATTGTAAAGCTCAATTTAAAAACAGGAGGTCAAGGGGCATGCATTTCTTTGGAAGCTGTAACAGAAAAATCCCATCACCTGAAGGTCTAAGGGCACGGTGTCCGGGGACTGTCATAGGTCATAGTCTTTAAAGTCCCCTGAGGCAACTTTGTTATGATTTTATTCCAAATGAGACCTGAAGGTGGTACTTTAACCTCAGTGATGTTTTTAGGTCAAATACTGTCTTTAAAACTGCACTCTTAGTATTCATGTAAGTTATTAGTTGGCTTTTAATAAGAAAAATGGAGAAACACAAAGAACATTCTGCCACCGTCCAGTGATGAGCTGTAAACTGATCTGTTGAAACTAATCCCAGACTTTCCGATTGCCGTTGGGTGTCTTTCTTAATGACGCAGCCCTGGTCGTAGTGGAAGGCCCAGCTCTGTGTGCCCAACTAGATCTTATGGATTCATTAAACTCTTGTCCTGACGCAACTTTTCCTGACAAGAGATACCGAGATAAAGGTCACATACCCTTGGCCGGCAGCCTGGCCCTCACTGACGCTGACGACTAAAATAGTGTCATAAAGCCATCCATCAAACAAGTGGGTCAAAGGTCAGCAATGAGCCGGCAGCCGAGGAAAACTACCAGGATAAAACCGAACATCCCAGAATACCCCAGAATTCACACTCTTTCTCAGGCAGCCATTGGTATTGTGTTTATCAAGACCTGAAAATATGACGGTCTGTATCTTAAATATGAATTCATACACACTATGCATCGCAAAACTCATCAATCAATGCATTACAAGGCAAACAGGTTTTGTAATAGACTAGTACTGCTTCCAGTTTGGTGCTGGCACTCATCAACAATAAACAGAGATTTACCAAGACTATATTTATTTATATTGTCACTATTGCTGTACGTTGCCACATTATGAGGAATCTGTAAAAATGCATGCAGGCTCTATCAATGTTTTTTTTTGTCTTGAAAGTGCTCTGATGTTGTTATAAAAGTCTAAAACTGCACTTTGTTGGATTGTACTAATGTATGCAATGACTATAATTTCTAAAACCAAAACATACGTACAGTAAATTGTCAATAAAATAAAGAAATAATGCCAGAGGAAAAGCTGAGAAGAAATCAGTATCCATAACGGATGCAAAAACACTCCAAAACACTCTGTATTGTCACGTCTGCTGTGGAAGACTTATGGAATAGAAGGACATACAACTCTCCAGAGAGAACCTTCAAGGACAACTATCTAAAGTCTTTCCGTCACTTTCATTGTGTGAAAACCAGCCCTCCATCTATCTCTAATCTTACATCAATGACAAAGAGAAGGTACAATGCTTTGGTCTGAGCCTTGAGTCCATCCAGCCTGAGAAAGTCTCCTCAGACAAAGAGCAGACATGTCTCTGTCTGAAACTGATCTGTGCTCTGAACCCAAAACAAAATGAAAACTAAACAAATCACGAAGCCTCTTCCCATGCTCCCCTCTATCCATATTCACCCCGCAAGAAAATAACAAACCTATTAGTGCTGATCATCAACCATAAATATCAAACAATCGCCAGGCCCAGATGGGGAGGATTATGTCGCCTTAAAGTCATTAACATCACATCCTCTTCTTAAGCTTCCAATTCCCTCTCTCAGCTGCATTGTAATACCCAGCCGCAGATCACTTTCCCATATTAAACTCACTGTTTGCCGATGAGCTTATTAATGCTTTTGTTTCGGCATGCCAAGACAAATGCCAAACACTCAGGCCGATAAAACTTCAGAGCGTGATTAATCTGATTTTAGAGTGGACGCTGTGGAAAGAGGCAGAACATCAGTTAAGCAGAGCGCTCCGTAGGTGGCGTTTTCTCCACACTTTGAAGTGCGGACAGTGCATGTTTCACGCTCAAAGTGGCTGTCAGAAGTCGGGCCGGGCTGTAACTGGCTGTAACCTGAGAGGGCAGCGCGGCTTAGGCTTCCCCCGCCAGAGTTTTGATATCAATTAGATTTGTGGCCACCTGATACGGCAAAGGCCCAGCTCTGAACATCTGCACGGGATAATGAGAATGAGGAGGAGGGCTCGTAACTCTGCTGTGGTACCTTGGCACTGCTGGAACGCGCATCAGTCCACAGAGCGTACACAAAGAAGGCGAGGAGATATTTTGGTGAAAACTTGACAACAAAAAAGTAAAAACAACCAATTAAATCAGTAAACTATGAGGACAAAAATATGCAAAAACTATCAATAGGGATGCTTTAATAATACGGTCTTGATAGGTTAGGTTCCTTTAAAGGTGCAGTGTGATGTTTTTGATGGCATGTGTTGGTGAAATTTCTAATTGCAAATCCACCTTCCCCAGCCGTCCTTTTCCATAACCTGAGAGCAGCTACGGAAGCCCTGCAGGAACATAATGCTGTCCAGGAACCCAACAAAGTCTAAAAAAGCTGAGTTATGGAGAAATTTTGAAACAAAATAAGTCTTTTTCATGAACGTCCTGGGCCTTCATGTAAGATCGTGTTAAAATTTGGTTGAATAGAACTTTAAATGGTTATTGGAAATGCACAGAGTGTCATTTTAAGTGAGTATTACACTATTGAAAGCAGTTTTGATTGTGTTTCATTTTGTTTAATTCGATACTAGAAACTTTTTTAAATGCAAAATTGAATCAATGACATACTGTATACCCTGCAAAACTTTGTGGGGTGACAATAGAGCTATAGAGCAATAATATGAACTGTGACAAAAGTGTAGCTGTTATGATTATCCACAACAACACATAACACATAAAATCTGTCCACTTCATATTCTGTTTGAATGTGTGTAGATGTGTGTTATTATCTGATCACTTTTTAGCTTAAGGCTCTCAGATCTTTTCACAGGCTCCAGATGATGGGCAGCAGTGCGTTGATCTTTGACACATTTGGGGTGAACGTGTCCCATCTGGATGTTAACAAGATGTTGAGAGGCTGCCGCTCAATACGACTGATCTCACAGTTCACCAGGAAGTCCATGCAGAAGTGACATGGACAGGGTATAAGAATATTGTTTGTGGTCTCATTTATTTCACCGTTTCCCTTTGACACAGGTAAAGATTTTTTTTCAAGTTTTCAAAACACTAAGAAATGTGCTGCTTATAGGAACCCTAAAACTGTGTAACTGTATTGGAAATAAGAAATTAGGGGAGCTAAGTAGGTAATGTCAATGTTTGCAGATGTTAATGGATTTTTGCCTTGGGTTTGCTTTAAAATTGGCTTTTTATGAAAAGTGTGAATGCATATTGCACATTTTGATATATTTTACAGCCCACTGGGTAAAATATAGATAAATGATGATGATAAATAGTCCTAAAGAATCCTAACAGAATCCTATGTGTATTTAAAACTTATCAAACTAAAATTAAGTAAAAAGGCAAAGAGCAGAGGTTGGACCCAACAGGAAGTTGTGTGTGCTCTCAGGGGACACTGACCGAGCCCGTCCCGTAATTAACGTCCTCTATGTGATTGTGCCAACCACTCACAAATGGTGGGCAAACAAACCCTTGGCCGTGTCAGGTTTCAAAGTCAAGTCCTCAGCACCAGCTGGAGAGCAGGGTGCATTGTTTCACATCTCTCCAAATCTGACGCTCAGGCACTTTCAGAGGGCCCAGCAGAAAACGGGGATGAAGCCAGAGGAATGAGCGAGTTTGATAAAGTGCAGATGTCCCGAGGATAAACCCAGGCTGATGACAGGGCTCTGAGCAGAACCAGCCTGTGCACATGATCATACTTGTTCAGAGTGGTTTTATGTGAGAATACAAACATTAGAAAACACAAAGTAATCATCTTAAAACAGCATGTTTATGTTTTTAGCAACACAACCATCTTCCTCTAATACAATAGTAGTATGGGTTGATAATGGGCACTTAAAACCAATTTGTTTGTCTATAAGATCAGGTGTGTTGTTTCTGGTGAAGACATTGCACATTACAATTTCACACCTCGCCTTTACTTCTTTTATACAAACACCTACAGTTCTACAAGAACATGTTGTTGTTTACAAACTTTTAATCCATAATTGACCTAAACCTTCCTTTAGGACCTTCCTAAATGATTGTGTTTATTAATAATCAAACATTTCTCAACCCTGATTGGTCATTACCACTCTGTTCAAAAGACTTATTGTGTCCTGAAACATTAATCCCTTGTCGTCTCAGAATGCACCCTTGACCTTGGCACTTCTCTTTCGCTGACCCTTTGTGACCCCTTCCTATTGTCCTCGCTGACCCCTCACCAGAGCACAGTTAAATTTACATTCTTCAGCAATCCTTTAATCTCAGGGACCAATATGTTCATCCCCTGATCAAAACAGACCTGTTGACATGTCCCAATGAATCCCAACACATCTGGTTTCCTCCTCAGCTCTTCTAATTGCCACCAACTTGCAAACCTGGGGTAGATTCTGGTGACACTTGATGGTTCAGACTTTTGTAAAAAAGACACTAAGACAAATTTAAAAAAGAAACAATTTGCTGGTAATACTAATTTCTAATGGCAACAAAAGCGTAGCATTTTCTGTTTCCAACATTCAACAGAGTCAGAGTCAGAGTCAAAAAACACAATAAAATATAGTAAAACATTGGTAAAACATTCAGATATTATTGTACCACTTAGTTTTTCCAGCTGTGGTTCAAAATGGTTACTAAAAATGGGCCTAAACACTGTCTGCTGATTGGACAAAAGAGAATGCTTAATCCAGGCAAAAATGAGAATGAAAAAGGGTTACAGCTAAAATTTGTCACAAATCAGCAGCTGTTTTGATTTTTAGCCTTGCATATTGAAAACTTTGTATTTACTGTCTTCGTTGCAGACAACACCTGACGTGCAAGGGTCTTTAAAATGTAGAAAACAAGTACAGCAGGCCTCTTCTGTCACAGAAATCGTGTCCACTAGAGATGGATATGACATGATTGAAACTCACTCAAACTGCAGAGCATCATTTGTATTGTGATATTACATTAAATCACATTATGATAAGACTGTGAAGTGTATTGCTTTGGTTGCTGCTGCGTATCCTTAATTGTTCCATCAATACACTGGATCATTTCCAATGCATTGAGATCTCACTGGTATCATACCACAGATGCCCACTGCCAGCCTCTGACCTCTGTGTTTATGAGTGGAAAAAATAAACGAGCTTCCCTGCCGTAAGAAATGTAGCGGCGCTCTAAACTGAAACGAGATCCGTCTTCGAGCGGTGACACAGAGCACGGATGACGCTCTGCAGGTCGTGGACTCTGACTGATAAAGCTGCTATGTTGTGACTCATCATAATAATATCGAGGTCATGAGGGATTTGATTTCCAAGCGCTGAACCGGAGTGGTCATCATTCCTCATTTCCCTCGTCACTATTCGGGATTATGACGACTGAGCACACTTTAACAAACTGAGCAAGGCTACTGTGGGAACAAATAAGTCTCATATGCAATTACATCTGCATGAGTCAATGGAAATAGATTTATATAGACACTGATGTAGCCACTGTGATAAAAATACTAAACTGATGTAACTGGTTCCTCTGTATAGCTACTAAATTCATACAAAATATACTCAGTTTGGCTTCATATGATTTAGTTTCTGATCGGACCTGATGTCAAATTTCTTAATGTGTGTATCTGAATTAGTTTGAGTTAGTCCTTTTTCGTGTGTTCCACTATATAAACACTGTACTTTCTCTTTCTTACTGAATTATCTTTTATGTGAGGCGATCGGTGGATGCTAGGGCATGTCTCAAGCTGAAGTCAATGTTTAAATATTCTTATTTGTCAAGTTTCTTTTTGTCAAATCATTTAAAATAAGTTCCAGCCTTTGTTGTCATTACTGCAGTAAAATGAAAGCAGAAGTCCACTGGTCACAGCTTCTAATACAGCCATACATTTAAAATAAAGCCGGTATGATACTATTTGTCATACATGTTAGCAGGCTGATTTTTGAGGATAAATATTTCCTGTGTAACAAATTAAAAATCATGATTTTAATCTTAATTAAATGTTTACAAGTCATTTTTTCAGAAAATGTCACACTGTAGGACTCAAATCAGCTAAGACCTGCCTGTGACACTGCAAATAAATAAGTTGAGAAGTTATTGAACTCATTTCAAACTTCTAATTTGCCCTCTATAAAAATGTATAATAAAATCTGTCTGTGTGACCCACAACTGGCCCTACATTGTGTGGGTGAAGAATGTTATACAACCGACAAAGACCTGTGACAAATATGAGGCAGGGTGAGAATGGCAGGCCTATTATATGTGAATACTTCAAAGACCTGTGTTACGATACCCATGATGCAGCGTGGATGTAAGCTTCCATGATTCAACGGTGTCTCATCACACAGTTAACATCCTTTAGATAATTGTTAAGGCCCAATTTGAAATGCAGTAAGCTCAAAAATTGGCAGAAAGTGTGATGTGTAGGAGGCATTACGTGATTTTGGGAGTCGGTCGTACTGAAAGCTACTGTCTGATTGTTGAAGGGGCTGCATGCCTGAGGACTTACTGTCATAAAACTTGCTCTAATCAATTAAAGCATACAGCTGCAGTGTGTGGAGCTGATCGTGTTTCCCATTCAGAGCACCTGCTATTAGCCGTGATCACAGTTCTCTGCGGCCGAAAAACCACTGACTCACAGCGGCCCCACAGTTGGCCCGTCCACTGCCGGGGCACACACACACACACACACACAATGCATTCATATCAGCTTACACAGCGGCATGCGTGCCAACAGCTAACACACTCCTCCACGCACAGCCTCGCAAACTTTGTCATTTTATTTTCGTGCCCGTCACAATTTCACACGTCTTTTCCGGGTGAGGTTGGATAATCCCTGGCGGAGCGAGCGCCTGTGGGCCAGCGGGGCCGCAGCGTGCCAGGACAGGACCGTCACAAGTCCCAGTATCAAGGCCAAGGTGACAACTCTCAGCGTTCAGGGTGCTTTCTTTGTTCAGACTCTTCTATGAACTTAAAAATTCTCATGATCCATTTAAAGTTTTATACTGTTTCTAAGTTGTACAAAAATAGTTCTGCTTGGTCATGGCCAAAATGAAAATCCCAATTATTTTAAATCATATCAAAACTGAATTGATTTAAAGCCCAAAGAGTGTTCTGTGGCTTTTACATCCAGGGCTACTTTTTATCACACCTCTACTCTTCACGCTTCACCCATTAATTCTCAGAATCATTTTCTTCTGTTCTAAGTTTAGCCACCTTGCACCTAACATCTGCCAAGTTCTCCTTTTCTCTTAACCTGACTCTGCCAGATGGAACTGCTCCACAAAACATCTAGGATAGCTCCTGTTAAAAGGTTTGCAAAAGGGCAGGTCCTTTAAATGCATAAGTGGTCAGTGAGTGGATTTACAACCGCAGTCTTATTCAATCAGGGCAGCGCATGTTGTTTATGTTCATTATTGTAAAACGGTCACTACATCTTCAAACCTAAAACACGCCCCTTTTAGTACTGCCACATCTTTGGGCACAAATGCCATGTTCAGCCAGGGTTCGGACTGCAATTCCTTTGCTAGGAGCAATTTAAGCCTGATTTTCGTGAGTTTGTTCAAATCTCACAGGAGTCTAGCCGCGACGCAAGTTTATCTTTCTCTAGACTTTGCTGCAAAACAGTGTTGAACTAACATGGCATTTAATAGTCTTTGTCCATGAGAGAACAGGGTACTTCACTGAATGCTCATTTTGATTCGAAGGTGTGCATTGGTAACCTGACTCTGCCAGATAGAACTGCTCCACAGAACATAGTCTATCTCTGGGAAGGCTCCTGTTGAAAGCGTTTGCAAAAGGGAGGCGCCTTCTGTCAAAAACTTGGTGTTGATTGGATGAAGCACCGACTAGTATCCGCTTAGCATGAGGTTTCTTTAACCAATCACAGCAATGATATGACGTGCCACTCTTTGCGCTTCTTTCAAAGAAGAAATACTGTCTACTTCTGATAAAACTGTTTCGATAGCAGCGTCAACGCTAACGTCTTTCGGCGTAGCCATGTTGATAACAAAGAGAAGAGAGCACTAGTTGCTTTTGTCAAATTAAAAACCCGCCTCTACCTGTTAGTGCTGCAACATCATTGGTCACAAGAGTCCGGTGAGTCCACGGTTCGCGTCAGGGTTTGGTGGCGAATACAAGATGGATTTGAAACTCCCAAATCTGCAGCAGCAAGGTTAGTGCATTGGAGCAGTGAGCAAAGAGACAATTAAAGAATGAAGTTAGAGTAAATTCTACAGAAGTTATAGGGTCTCACTCACTCGTGACATTACAACGGGTCACCATTTTCAACACTGTCACATTTATCATGGTTAGTTGTCCTTGCTCAGCCCTTATTCCTGCTGCTGTGGTAAAGGCTCTGGGTGCATGTTAGTGTAGTACGTGCACTCACCTGCAGGAAAACAGCACGCATGTCAATTATCTATTAACTGGCAAACCAAAATCCTACTCGTGATTAAAACTGAATTGTCTTTCAAAAATAATCTACAGTTTAAAAACCAGGAAATGTTTGCACTTGGATTAACCACTTTTGTTTTTGTACATAAGGCCAACAGCTGCAAAGTAATGTTTTCCCTAATTTACCAAGACACAGCTGACCCATTAAGTATGCACGAGCACAAAGAATAATACTGATATCTAGTCAAAGGACCCTAGACATTTAGAACAGCTTGGTAAACTGTAACTATATATGATTACCATATATTGAGGACAAATTGTTTTTTTGAAACTTGTTTTACCTTCCTTACATTCATTTTTAGAAATTGGTCGTCCTCCACAAAGTCAGCCATGTTGGACTATGTCTCTGCACAGATCAAACACATATCAAGTTTTATATTGTACAAGTTGCATCTACTCAAGTAACACTTTCAATGGTTCAGATTTAGAGTTTTAGAGTTCCATTAAATTATTTGTCTGATATAAGTTTAAACATACAATACAGCAAAAATAGCAAAACTGTTTTCAACTGCTACCCTTATAATTGGATAAAATATCTTATTCGTGTACTTTAAAACGTGGGCTTCTTAAAGTGATACCCCGATGCCCCCCCTTGTGGATAAATACAGCCCCAGCAGCTTGCAGTAGGTGTATGTGTGTACATTTGAGCTTGTCTGTCAGTCTCGACTCATGAACAATGTTAAAAGCCTGTGGTGCTGTGGCTCTCTGGAGAATAATGTGCTCCAGCAGTTTGTCTTTACTCTGCAGTAACCATTCATCGCAGTGAAACGCCCTCGTGCTTTGAGAGTAGAGTCAGCGCTTGTTAAAACGAGGATTACCTCAGTGATTCTGCGTGGTTAAGAAGCTTGGACCGACAGAGACATTCTTTCCATTTTACTGTGGTCGCAGTAATGAGCCCCTCGACATAATGCTTTCTGAGCTGGAGGTCAATGACACTTCTTAACGTGTCCGTAGTATGATCATCATGGCTTACACTGGTTTACATACGGATTCATACAAACAGGCACAATGTTTACATACATTTTCTTTAAATTTACTGTCCCTAGTATGTAATCTAACCCCTGAAGCTGAAATCATTCTGTTTTTATGTCAGGGATATATATCCTTTTAACGTTCAGAATCAACAATCAACTCCACAGAGTCGACAGCAGATGGAGTAGTGTACAACAAGTGTCTAAACAGCAGAAGAACACTTCACTGAAAACATATGTGGGTTATTCACCAGCAGCCTCTCGTTTACCCCCACTAACCTTCTAATGCTACAAAAATATAGCCTTCATAATGATCATGTTTCCATAGCTCACTGAACAAAGCTTGTGTTAATGGTTTGAGAATCCATCTAAATGTACAAGCTGATTACAGTATTGACAGATCTGCAAATAAGATTTACCTCTCAATCTGTGTTTGGGCATCTCATAAAGACTCCCTTTTTAATATGTTCTTACATTTATCAGACAAGTGCTACACTATGAGGCTGCACAATACATCACAAATAAATATATCCCAGACTATAGCAGATTAATTCAACTGCAATAAAGTTATGATTTTTAATGTGCGAGTTCAATTCACACTTTTTAATGCATCCAACCCTTGGAACGACAAAATATCAACAAAATATGCTGTGCCTGGCTTAAAACATAATGTCTGACTCCACTGAAAAGTGAAAGCAAACTTCTCACGTCAAGATAATAACACAGTGTTCCACTCTGTGATAGGATCAGACTAAACATGCTTTTGTTGAGAAGTCAAAGGTATTAAAATGGTTAGTATGATATTTTTAATGTCTCTGTTTAATGTGTCCTTGAAAAATTCTGCCATATGGTAATTGTAATATTTATAAATCATTTTGTGGATTGTATGTTTTGTTAATATAGTGCAGGCCAATATTAGACAATACTATTATAAAGATTGTGTTTCAGGACTTTTCAGGACTAATTATTATGCTTCTTTTCATCCAAAACACATTGTACTCTGCTGGATCACAGAATACTCCACATGAGCGTTTTCTTAAAAAAAATCAAACACCTCTTTTTAGAACATCACTATTTCTGTCTCTTTCACCAAACAAAGTCTTTGCTGTACAGTAACAGCGGCTCCACTGTGATGGGGTGAGTGCAGGGGTCAAAGTTCAAGGGTGGCCGGATTGGCTGTAAACAGTGGTGGTGGGCCGCTTCGTTCAGGTACAGCCCGTTTTATTTATGAAGCCGCAGCCACTGCCCGGTCACGGTTGCCAGGGGCGACAGGGGGTCGTTACTGTGCCCACGGGAATAGGAAGTTGGTCACGGGGTCAGAGGTTGAAGGGGTGGGAAGGGGGTGTGTGTGGGTCTGTGTGGTGGAGGGGGGCTCAACAGGTGGGACGCTGCCACAGACTGACCACACCTGCCCCGCCTGTCAATCAACGTCCAGGCACGAGCGAGTACTATACGGACCGAGCGTTTCTGTGAATGAGACCAGGGGCAGCAGTGTTTATATGCTTTACACTGTGACCAGGACAAGATTGAACTTTATGGACCGACTTTTCTCTAACTGCAAATACTCCACTAAAGCTGCCCTAAATTTGATTAAAATGTGTTAAGCATATTATTAACAAATAACCATTATTGCCTCTTTTAAGTGGTTAGACAGTATATAAAATGATAAGGCTGTATTACATAAAGCATTAATTATTTCAACATGTGTTAAGTTTGTCATTTTCTTGACTACATTATAGAATTTTACATGGAAAAGGCCCAATAAAAAAATGAGTCAAGCTTGCTTAATAGTTCAAAAACTAACTATAGACTCATACATTATAATTTTCCATCTAGTTGCTACTTCAACGCAATGCAAAGTGTAAGTCTAAAAAGTGCAAGCAAAAAGCAGTACATAATCCTATCAAATTATATTTCTACCACGTCATTGCACAAACAAACTGTTGCAAATAAAAAATGAGCGAATGTACAGGGAAAACTCAAAGCTAAAGTAGAAAAGCTTTGAGTATCTTCTATCGTCCAACTATCTGCCGCAGCATTACCCTGCATGCCCTGCAGTTGGTCAGTGGGGATCTCGGCTCCGTCGGTCTTATGTAGGCCGCCCGTGTGTGTGTGTACGTCTGTGTGTGTGTCTACATTTGCTGTGTCAGTGGCAGGTGCGGATTAGGCAGATCGTTGTCCTGACAGTTGCAGGCGACCCAAAACAACACATGCAACACACAACCCTCTTTCAGTGAGTCAGCGATGTGTTGGGACTCTTAATGAGCCACGAAAACATCTTGGAAACAGATTTGTGGATGGCTATATTTTAGAGCTACACAATAAATAGAAAATGTGTAGTCATGGTATCAATATGTATAATATATAACAAATAAGCAAGGCTTTCAGGCGTTTTGTATCTATTTCTTTTTTTTTATTATTAATACCTCTGAGAAAACATTTAAATATTATGGGTGACTACATTATATATTCAACTATTATGCATAAACAGGGTTTGGGCATTTGGACTACACCACATTAGGAAGCATTCAAGTATAATTAGATATATCTGGGTCTTGTTTTATACGGTCAGCCTTTTAAATACATTTATCCATTGGCCAATATTACAATAATGTTGTCATCAAAGAGATGATCTGGTTATGAACAGCTAAGACCTGAATATTCATTGTTCACAGAAAAGAAAAAAATGTTAACAAAATTACATTTTTATTTTATTTTTTTGCCAAGACAGAAATCAGCTGATTCTTTTGAAATTTCATATTGTATTCACATAAAGGTCAATGAAAAATAATGTGAATTGTCCAAATAGAAGGTTAATGTCCAAATAGAAGGGTAATGCAAAAAATGTAAGAGAAGTTATCACAAGGTTTGAATGAATGTGATACCTGCAAAATTAACTGGGAGCAATAGAAAAAATATTTTTACATTTTATTATCCATTATAAACACCAACAGTTGTTTTTATAATTGATCTGCCATAGTTAATGTAAAAACTCATGGATAATGTTCTGCCATTAAAATATTTGGCTCTTATTAAAATCTATTAAAGTCATGTTACTTTTACTCGCCACACACACAAGAAAGCTCCAGCACTTTTCATTTTATAATGTGTATTTCAACCTGAGGTGAGGGACAACCGTGAAGGACGAGAACAATGTCCTGTACAGAGGAGAAAAACCGTGCTGTCCCAAGAGAGGGCGCTAATCCTGCTCCACCGGACCGCCCTGGCCGTGTCTATGTGTGTGTGTGTTTTGAAGGCCATGAGGGACCCATGGGACTCTCCAGTTGCAGGCCTGCAGACTGGCTGGCACCCTCGAAGTAGCTTCTTCATCCTGGAGACAGCTGTTGTCTCCGTGACGACACAACCGGCCAATGAGGAGCCCGGAGGGAGAGGAAGGGGCGGGGGGTGCTGGCCCGTGTACATGTGTGTGTATGTGTCGTGTGTTTATCGAAGTATCAAGTGGCGAGGATCAAGTAAAGTCACATTTTATTGTAAATCAGACTGAAAATGAGTAAACCTGGGAATTTTTGAGTATAGTTTTTATTAAAGTTGTGTTAGACGTGCTGTAGCTTTACGTGTGTGTCATTAGTGTGTATCTTCGGCTGCTGGTGGTGCAGTCCAGTTGGCACGCGGCAGTAAACGCCATTCCTCTAGTCCCACTGTGGCAGAAGAAAAGACTCCATATAGATTCAACAACAAGGAAACATAATTCTGGGTCTGATCCTGCAGTTAGCAGCTGGACGTGTAAAGAGCCTGCTGGGACGAGCTACAGCCCTCACTAAAACAGAGTTAGTTTACATCCAGCACAGGCCTCAACAAACACTGGGCCATTTGTCTAAATATGTCCAGTATGCACAAACAACAGGGACTCAACCGGACGCTACTAATGGCCGCCATAGCTGTCAATGTCAGTAAAATTTTATGTTGTTTTGGCAGATTCCAGTAAACGTTTTTATGCAGACAATTGGACTGAATGACTTTGAATTACATCTTTTTTCTATTAATATAGTATAGTATTTTGTCTCTTTTTTGTGGCATGGTATAAAAAATGTTAGTGAAGTGTTAGTGAAACACTATGGCGTAAGAATGTTTTTAAAAACCTCAATACAAAATGTACAATAAGTCATCAACCCTGAACATACACACAGTGAGCCCCCACAGATCCCTGATTAGAGTTTATTACATGAAGAGAAATAAGGATTAGTGGAAGATCTGTGTTAGTTCTCCAAATGTTGTTGCCACCCACCTGCAGAGTTCCTTCAAAAACTGGGTGCAAATGTATCTAAAAGTTCTGCCTGATTGATTGATTGATTGATTGACTGACTTATTTTAAGGGAAAGAGTGGTTGCTTCTTTTTCTTCTGTTCCTTTACTTTACAAACTCCTAAAAACTTTACATCTTACTCTTACATTTCTTCTCAATTTATTCTCAATCCCCTGAGAATAAACTATTTAAATATTCCACCAAATATGTCACCAAACCCCCACTTTACCAAACCAAGTGCCATATTTGAAGACAATGGCCTCATGTGACCCAATCGGTGTAACATTAAATGACAGTATACAGTGATTGGTTAAATGTGGAGCCAGTTACACAATCACAAATGTCCAACACAGACAGGTGGAGTTAAAAAAAGAAGAAAAAAACATGTCCCTGTCTTTAATCAGGTGACAAAGTGATTGTCCAGATGATGCAGGGACAGGGGCGTGACATCTGCTCTTCAGGAAGTGACCCAGAGCCAGTGAACGTCACATCAGTGAACTCACCACCTCCACTAGGAAGTTCTAAACGAGCCAAAGACATAACGCCGGTCTGGTTTTTAGGTTAATCTGCGGTACTGCTGAAGCGCTTGTCTACATAAGGTTTTCCAGTTCGGTGGAACATGTTGGAGCTTCTCGCTGTGGCTTTAAGTCCTTGTAATGGCAAAATTACAATGGATACGACGAACATCTTTTTGTGCCACACACTGGGGCTCTATGGTGTAAGTAATGTAAGGTATTTCACAAGGGACCAGTCAACCAGTGTCAAGCTATTAAACAAAACATTATATTTTACAACTGCTGTTACCCTACAGTCAAATTACATTTTTGAGTTGAAGTGATATTTTTAATCGAAGCATTCATCAGAACGTTGCAGTTTTTTTACGTGGGATTTTGGCCCATTGTCACAGGACTTTAGCTCTGTCTATTAGGGGTGGGCATCACAACACTTTATCATTTCTAATGCACTTTCCATGATAAATACAGCGTCACAACACAGCAATTCTGCAGACATTCATTCAAAATAAATAATGACATCTGCAAAAGATTTATGGAAAGATTTGTGCATTAATTATTTTCATTATAGAGTGATTTCAATGTACTTTGTCCAAAAGAAACTAATGCCTGATAAATACCTTAATTTTGCTTGGTCCCTGTTTTGCATGACACAACTCTCACGTTTATATAAACAGACCTTTTCCAGAGGACAATGGTCTTTAAACAAATATCACAATATCTGTATCACAATAATGTATCATGAGGAAAACGACCCGTTAACAATACATTCAATATACTGTCCCATCCCTAATGCCTGCCATATGCCAGTCATTGTGATCTGAAATACATTTTCAATAAAAAGAAAGCACAAGCTGTACTCACTGCAGAATCACACCTGGTGTTGTCCTGCTAAATATCTGCCAAACTCTATAATTTTTATTTTGTCTTTCAACTATATGCATGAGTAATTAAATGAAGGGAAGTTAAGTAAAGCAATCGTATCTGTTCAGTAGGAAATGAGCAGTCTCTGATGAGCTGAATGCAAATCCAGAGCCAGTTAAGACCCTTTGATAACTGCCCTCATCAGACAGGTGTCAGTTTAAAAAAGAAAAACAAACACGTTGTTGTCCTTTAATCAGGAGACTGTGCAAAGTAAGTGCTGTAAAGTGATTGTCCAGATGAAGCAGGGCCGGGGCACGACATTTGCTCTTCAGGAAGTGACCCAGCGCCACTGAATATTAGCTCCAACAGGGAAAAATCGCTGATGCGTTTCTAAAGAGGCAAACTGATGTCTTCCCAAGACACCACTTCAATAGAGACAGGTGTGTGTTTGTGCAGCTCAACGCCACTAATCTTCTCCTAAAGAGCTTTTACAACCTTTACAACCTTCTGTGTTGGGAAATGATTACATTACAATCTCTAAGCAAAAATAAGAGGAATATAGGTCAGGTATAGCTGTCAAGAACTGAAAAGATGGTTATTTTGTGTGACCATCACTCGCCCAATTTTGTCTTTCCTGTATTTGTGTGGCTTAGTTTTAACAAAATAATACAAATCCTTTTTGATTATTGCGCAATGGATTAGATTATTTATTTATCTCATACAGAATTTAAAATTAAACAACATCATTGAAATTATAAATTATTTCACATTTTTTTAAAAGCTTTTCCTTTGTCTTTAAGGGACTGAGTAGATCGAATTCCTTTATAATGATTAGTGTTTTTGCAATAAGGATAGGGAGTCTTTTTTATCTTTTATTTTTATTTGTTTTTGACAGTACCAAAGACTGGCCTTGGTATGGTCCCCTATTCCCACTATTTCCACAATGAGTACTAGTTCTCAACTGTGTGTACCCTGCTAGTAAATGAGTACTTTTTAAGGACTATACGCAGACTTCAGAACCATGTTGATATATCAGATGTTTTATCATTCACTAACTTTGAACAACACAGTTTTTGAGCAATAAGAGTAATTAGAAACTCACACAGAGTTCTCTACTGGCAGGTTCAGAGAAGGTCAAATGAGTACAAGAGGCTCAAATACGGACAAATACCTACAGTACATGACTATATAACTACAAAACACTTCTAATAATAAAAGAAAACCCATTACTACTCACTACGACTGCCTTTTCTGCAGGTTTTATCTTCAAAATTGAACAATAATGATACAACCTCACTAATGCACAAACCCAGCTGAGATGTTTAAAAACCTGGAGCACTTAACATTACATGAAATCACTCCTCAGATCAGTTATTGTTGGTGTCTGAGACAAACCATCTGGTGGTTCTCCACTCTCCCAGAATCCTTTGTTTCCTCCACAATCGCTGGACTCTGAAACCTAACACTAGCCAGAGGGGCAGGTTAGGCCAAGGTCAAGGCCAGCGTCCAAATATCAGCCACGGACGAGAAACAACACTCTTTAGGGGTCACAAAACGACTCTAAACTCAATAGGAGAGTAAAAATGATTAGAAAACTTTAAGAAAATCAGAAAGTGCGTGGATTAAGACGAGTCTTTCTACACAAGCCACAACACAAATGGGACCACAAACAAATGAACTAATTATTTATACATAACATTCACCTTGTACTATTTATTCTTTTTGGAAGGCAATGGATCAATCAGGATAAAATCTGACAGAATGACACTTGCTAAAATATGGGCAAAGATTAGTTCGATTTTTGTAATGCATTTTTGAGTCGCCAAGTTAAAGCTCAAATTCAGTTCAATTTTAATTTTGTAGCCCAATATCACAACAGCAATTGCCTCAAAGGGCTTTACAGAAACAAAAAGCTGCAAATAGACAAACACCCCTTGTCCTTAGAGCCTTCTATCAGGGTGAGGAAAAACAAAAAAAAAAGAGAAACCTCAGGGAGAACCACAGAAGGAGGAACCAGCTCAGTTACAAACATCTACTGTTTTCTCTTGGATCACACTCATACCTGTTTCATGGATTCATTTTTTAATACGGTGCGCCAATCAAATATGTAAATATGTAGCCACTCAGCTTTAAAGGTGGTGTGTGTCGTTTTTGGCAGCCTCTAGTGGCTAGTTTTCACATGGCACCTATAGTTTGTCCACTCTGAGCTGAGCCTGTTCACAGCTGTAGATGCTGGAAGTAATGGCTCATTCCACTCGGTTTTATGGAGTTTACATTGTACTGTTTTTGTGTTATTTTTCCAACACAGATAGATAAATGTGATTTTTTCATGAATCCTACTGGAATTATTTTGAAACTGATCACTCTTGAACTTCGCCTTAACAGTGAATCCCACCAAAAACGGTTTAGCCTCCTCTCCAACTATCGATTACCGATGCCCCTCCTGCGCTGTGGGGTCTTCGTGGTCAAAAAGTCATTTGTCAGTATTAAGGTGGATCATGTCGGGAGCCAGTGAATGTACCGAGGTTAGGACACAGCAGTTGGGTAAACAAAGGACGGGTATCACTTTCAGTCCGGCTGCTGTCCTCACCTCAAGGTAAACAGAGGCAGCATCCTACGTCTTCTGCTCAGGTATCAAACACGATTTATGTCGCCAAAACCTTCATTTCTGTCCGACTCAGACAGAGGAGGGGCAGGAGGGGCAGACACGACGGCGATGTTTATGTCTCAGGCTCATTTTACATAATTGTTTGAGAAAGGGTTTCAATTAAATCCAAATACAACCTGCTGGATTTAAAGAGTCAAAACAACTGAAATAGATTTACCTTTAAGTTTCACACCACCATTTTCCTACAAATCAAAACAACACTATTTCTATTTCATATATTAAACATATTACAAATAGTGGTTGGTTTCATTTTTATCTGTTGGGTATATGGCACAAAGTTGTTTTCTTCTGGCAAATAAGTCAGTTTGAGAAGCTTGTTTTGCGTGAGTATTTGAATTCCCAGCTGGCCCTGAAGTATCCACTCTACAAAGCCGAACAGGGGAAACGGCCAAAAGGTTGTGACCTTTGGGCCGCTGAGTTCATGTCCAATCTGAAGGTCACAGACAAAGAGCAGGGATTCAGTGTTTGTGAGAAGTGTGAACATCCAAATCTGTCAGGACAGAAATGCAATAGGACGCTTACTCCAAACAACATCTGATTTGTTAGACATTAATGTTAAAGTTAGCCTTGAATATCAATATGTCTGTGTTTATTGTCATGACTGATGTGTCCTGATTATAATTATTGGGACTGATATTATTATTATTTAAAAAAAATCATCTATAAAAATATGTACTGCATTTTAATATTGCAATTTTATTGAAAATGTTTAAATAAATACAATAAATATAAGATGTGACCTATCCCTCTTTAGTTTGTTGCTTGCCATCACTAAGTTAAATAAAAAAAATAAAAAAAAACTGTAAAACTATGGTCTAGTTTTTTGCAAAATTACTAGATGAAAACATGTTGTTTTCCGATATTTAATTTTCAAACCTGATTTTGTAGCTGCCCTAATTTGCCGTTGAACTTGGCGCCCTCCTGCGAGCCTCTTTAGTCCACAGTTTGACACTTAACTATCACATTTCCAAAAACAGCGTTGCTCTCCAAGCAGTGATGAAATATTCAATGATGCTTGGGTTTCAGCCCTTCACCAGCCTGCATCCTGCCGCTCTCTCAGTGGCATCCCCGGTGCCCCACCCGTCCCCACCCAGCAGCCCCTCGTCAGTCGGGAGCAGGCCCCTGGGAGCCATTTATAACTGACCTAAAGCTCGCAGGGTGCACTCACTCTCCAGGAGCTTTCTGCCAAGTGTTAAAAGAGAGATTCTTAAAAATGGAGCAGCCTTTTGCAGCACGGCCTTTAAATGAGCTTTTCTTCGTGATGGGGGTCAAGATTTCTTCTCTTACAGCCCTAAGCACTCAAAGCCAAGGCCAGACACCTGCTGACAGGTCAGCCATTGTAGAGGGACGTTCTGCGGCAAAGGAAGACATTTTGGGAAAAGATACTGCAATGCTTAATAGCTTAATAGTTTCAGAGGCTTATATAAACCACTCTCTATATCTTTCTATCTTTATCTATACATAAAGCCTTAAAGATTGCACAGGTTTTACCAAATTGATTTTGTTTCTTAATTTCTAAAAAGAGCTCATTATCAACAGAATGTCCATGCAGGGCTACCATAGATGCCCTCTGGCTGCAGAAGGAAGAGAAGTCAGTAGTTTACAGTGGATTTATTTATTAATAGCCCATTTTGAAGGTCTACGTGCCCAATTTCAAATGTCTCTCCCAAATCCAATGTAGCTATGTATGTAATGCTTGGGTTTTTTTTGCAAATTAACATTTAAAAGGGGATATATCAACTTTTTCCTCTAGTTTTTCTCTTCGTACAGTCAAACTCAAGGCTATCTGGCATCATAGCACTTGTGGAGATGAGAAAGGTGGGGACTGGGTGGTTATTTTGACATATGCAACTCTTCAAATGTATTTTTGAAGTCGGAAATGTCATTAACAACTACCCTGTACTGGAGTTAAATCCAGAGGCAGTTCCTGTTGATTCAGCCCTTCTTCTCCAGCTTTTTCCAGCGTCTCTAAAATTAAGTCAGCAAACATTTAAACATGCACTTGACACCTCTGGTCTTGTTTTTTCTTGTCGTTACAAAAAGGGCAAATAGTGCTGGCTTGTTTAATGTGCTACTGAGGTTTGCTTAATATGTTCCAGACTTGTATTAATAATAAATGCCAAACCCCAAAAGATCCTGAGACAGCTGTTCACAAATAGAACAAAGAAGAAAGTGATGAGTGTCGGATAGCTCCCATCCAACGCTGAGACAGTGTGAGCTTTTGGACTTTAGGAGGCGCTATAGAGTCCCACTAGCAGCTAAAAAGTTTTAAAAATAACAATTCCTAAAGCGTCTAAACTAAAGTGTTATATGTCTTCATTATTTCTTGTTTTTTTGAGCTGTTTATGTGTCAGATTTTACACACTTATATCTCTGAGGTACATTTTAGGTGGTATTTTAGCTTTTATGAATGCTTCATTTGTAATCTTCTACCTTCGTGCTGGTATTTTGTGTGTGTCAGTATCTATTTCAGTAGTACATGTGTCAGAGAGAGATGTAAGTGACGGTAATGACAGGAAGCTGTAGCTTGTGTAACACGTCACACACTTAAATACTGTCACAGTACAGTACATACAGTCACACCATAACACACTAGTACCTCACACACGCTAGGATCTGTATATCATGTTAAATGTACGATTATTATTAACTTAAAATGTGAAAATGTTGCATATAAATCTTCTACAAATCAAACATTACAAATTAAAATCAATCAATATTTTCTGTATTGTACTGTTATGCATTTATCTATGATCCTGAAGAAACTAATAATTGGAAACAAACAGAATAGCTGTGTGGAAATGGTTGTTGTAATGATTTAAGCTCCAGTTTAGTTAAATATTCAGTTTGACTCCCTGCCTTGCGATCTTGTTCTTTGACTTTCAACTAAAGCATATCACTTTACACTGAAAGATGCTCATTCACAGACTTGGCTTCTTAAAAAAGACGCGGCAAACAACAACAGCAAATTCAAATCCTCATTGTTATTGTTTTTTTTTTACAAAAGACTCTCAAAAGACACACTTTGCATGAACCTCAAAGTTGCACTGCAGCAGAAAGGAGCTGTGATAACTGTGTGTTCCCAAAAATAAAGCTAAAGACTTGAGTGTCTCTGGTTGAGAATGTGAGCTATGGCTGCCCTAAGCCCCGGGACCGGATTCCAGCCTAAAATAGTGTCCCGGGTGAAGAGAGATGTTCTGAGGCCACAGCGCTGCTTTCTGCAGGAATTTACACTTTGGTTAATTGGCGGTTTCTTCATAGCAGCCAAGGACCGAACAGAGACCAAGGAATATCTGTGATATCTGTTTTAAAGTAAGGGCGCCCCTGGGCTGTTCCTGCCGGACCCTCGTAATGTTGGAGATTAGAGATGACTCCATGTCTTTACTTTGAGGAGTCTCTTAAAATATCTAAGGCTGCAGTTGAATTATGAAGTGGTGATTTCATGTTGCATTGTTATTTTCCCTTGAGGGTAATAATATTTGGACTGAAAAATAGTGTTTTTCTGTATTGGGTCTGATTGGCCAGATATATTCATCTACAAAGTGTCAATGTCTGGCTTTAATAGCGTAACGTTATTGTCATTAAAGCAACACCCGGTGATTATTGATGTAATTGCTGCTGTTTGTCATAGAAGTAGTCTTGGAGAGGCCCCAGGAAGTAACTCCAGGCACCTTCTAAACTCCCAAATACACACGCACAAAGGGCCGGGCACAGCTTAGCAAAGACAAAACATAATCAGTGTATGATTTATACTCACGGATGTGTTTAACAGGGTATTTCAGAGATGAAGATGAATGATCCGAGGCTTATTCTTGTATGATCTGAGCCGGCTCCGGGATGACAGGAGAAATGACCCTTCAGAGACTAAACAATGCAAAGAAAAAGGTCATTTAAGAAAACAGTTTTCATTTTCAGTTTTAACACCAAAGTCAGATGCAATTTAAGTGGATATATCCTGATTCAGAAGCACATTTAAGCCACTCAAACATGACACATACAGTAAATGGTAATCATAGGGAACTGCTGACTTACATGTAGCATTTATTAGCTTTACTGCAATATAAAAATAAAATTTGGAATGACATTATGTCGTTTGCTTTCTTAAATAGACACTATTTCATGAAATTCACTGGCCTGCACCATGGTACAAACATGAAGCTAACTGCTACTAAAGAGAGACACACAACAACCATGTTATTTACTTACATGAGAGGGATATCTTGTCTTGTGAACTAAACCATGTTGATATTGCGCTGATTGCATGAATATATTTGGCAGATTGTCGTTAATTAAAGCAACACGTGGTTAGCTGCTGCATTTATTACCGCTAGCCAACATCTAACAACAATTCAACCCTGCACAATAATGGTTTTAAGTCTCTCCTCATTCATCTTAGATAAACGAAACAAACTAGGGGAATGATTACGATCTATCCGTGCTTATCTTAGTCAACAAACTGTTTAAATTCTCCCTCTTCGTCTCTCAGGTAAACTTTAGTGTTTCTACCGTTTGGCTGCAGTACCATTTTTCACCACACATTTGGTTCAGGTTATCCAACGTAGACCAGGGTGGCGCTGTTTCAGTTCAGAAACAATGCAAATGTATGACGATCACTTGAAAAAAAAAAAAATAGAAATAATAATTAATTTGACCCATTCTCACGCAGTATCACATAGCATGCAGTTTAATTTTTTGCTTATTAATTTAAATATCAATTAAAAGACTCCATGCTGCATGCAACAACAAAATATAAAAATAGCTTTACACTTATAAAGAAAATGGAGGACTAATTGTATTTAATGTAATTGGTCATTTAAAAAGATACAATTTACATCCTATTAAAAACACTGGGTGATCCACTAAAAACATGTATGAAAAAAATCTATCAAAACACAATAAATAAAACATATTGAAAGAATGAAAGAGGTAAAAACAAAACAAACAAAAAAACTTACATTATTTTTTACTGTAATATTTTAAGTGGAGACTGTAGACTGACATAAATCCTTGCTTTTCTTTCCCCTTTATTATTATACTGTGTTTTAACTGTTGTTTAATGTGCTTGTTTGTTTCTTTTTTATTTTTGATTCAGTTTTTCTTTTCAGTATCTCTTGTACAGTAGTCTCTCTTTCTGTGGTTTTATGTGTTTGACTGAGCTCCGGCTGTAAATGAGGACTCAGGACTGTTATGCCTTTTACAGATGGACAGACACCTGTCGTACTGAGACAATGACCCTCAGTGCAGGTCAGAGGTCATGGGGAAATGCAAACACTCTCTTACTTCTGAAGACTTGATCTGTGTGTTTACGCCCTGTAATCTCAATATATTAGTGCACAGAAGTGGAGATTTAGCATTTTGATATAGATGAATGGATTTTATTGAAGGTGTGACAGTGGCTCATAAGAGTTGGTGTGATTTTCTCTGACAGATAATCATTCACACTCACATTAATTTATTTTAGCCAAATTAAAGTCCCTGTCTCACCGTCACATGCATGTCTTTGGATGTGGGACAAAGTTGGACAAAGAGAGAACCCACAGTAGCAAAAGGAGGACATGTTGACAAGGAAAGGGCATTGCCAATTCATCGCCCGACCTTCATGCCGTGAGTGCTAACAACTCATAAAACATAAGAAATATCGAACCCATGTAACATTGAGCAAGAAATGGACAAAGGTTTTAAAAAGCAGGCTTAAAAAAGCACCAGTAATGCCAGCGTTTAAAAATACAAAGTTGAATGAGGTCAAACGCACATGATAAACCATAAATCATCTTCCTAAATGAACTCGAACAGAAATACGCCGCAGTGTCAGCACTTAAAACAGTAGCCAAGCATCTGGAAAGGCCATCTTCTCCCAGCTCTGGCACAGCTTCCCCTGTCCACCCCCTGCAGCCCGGGACCCTGCAGGGAGGAGGCTGTGGAGGGGACAGGCCTGAGGGAAGTGTCCAGGAGGGGCACTCCCACGGGGGACAAACGATCCTGCCATGTTACCGACCAGGGTGCTGCGACCCGGAAGTCTTGTTTTCTACATCAGACTCAAGATGGTAGACCAAT
This sequence comes from Rhyacichthys aspro, assembly GCA_036850595.1. Taxonomy (NCBI): domain Eukaryota; kingdom Metazoa; phylum Chordata; class Actinopteri; order Gobiiformes; family Rhyacichthyidae; genus Rhyacichthys; species Rhyacichthys aspro. The sequence goes on from CM072153.1 coordinate 19,075,324, forward strand.
CTCCAGGGACGGCCATGGGAACCAGAACATGGGTGAAACACGGTTCAAGATCTAAGATGTTTTACAATCAGAGCTGCTTTGAAATCAACAGACTCAAGTAAAAGCCAATCAAAGTATTTCTTGAGCAAGAGTGACAAAATGTTCAGAGAAAAGTCCACTCAAGAACTGAATTACCCCAGCAAGTGGATCCAAATCTCAGTCTCAGGCAACAGTACTTCCCATCATGCTATTTTTTAGGAAAAATTTAGGAAACTGCTTTTTTCAAGATGTTGCAAAAAATAAATGCTTGAGTAAATGTAACTTATTTGTTACCTATACTTACTCAGTTTACTACTAATACAACATTTTATCCATTCATATATTGGCTATATCAGTCTGATATATGATAATCTTTCACTCTAGAACTGATGTGGTTAATCACAAGAGAGATAATACATGAATGCCTATAATGTAGATCCATAATTAGATCTCATTATGTCTCTTTATTCTTCTGAAATAGTGTCTGTTGCATAGTTTTTCGACCTTTCATTGTAGCATCAGTCACAGTGTGATTTCACAGCTTCATGTTCAGGGTTTAGGACTAAAGGTGACCTAAACCCTAACCTGGTTCTTGCTCCAAACTCACCTGAGCGCAGCCTAATTCTCCACGCCCACTCAGGTTACCCCCCGTCCCGGACCAGGCCCCTCACCACCCGCTCCCCGAGGTGCAGTGAACGTGAGCTCGAGTAGGTTTGATATTAAACCCGATACAGGCTGGTGGTCGTAACATTCAGTGTTTATATAAAACGAGCCGTTCCCGAGGCTGCAAAACACATCAAGACTGTTCCCAGACCCCAGACCTCAAAGACCCACAGTCCACCTGTTTAGAGCAGGGACACTTTTCTGCTGAGAGACTGTGCTTTGAATCAATAAACACTTCTTTATAGTTTAAGTGGGTTTATACTGTGTTTTTCACTCTTCCTGAGAAATAATACTAATGAGACACTTCAAACATTCATTGTGTAGGATTTTGGCAATGTTCACTGTTGCCGTACAATGCATATCAATTGCCATACAGCTCATAATTACACTGCATATAAGAGTATTCACCATTAAAGCTAAAAGTCCTACAGCTCTGGGTGCATTTCACTTAGTCATATAAGTCATCACAATTATTTATTTAAGAGTTTTTTGCAGAATAAAGTGGCCTCGTCATAAAAGCAGTTCATGTCACCCACGTTGACCCATTCCCACTGACAGCACTGACCACTGCTCAGCTAAAGTGGGTAATACACACCATGTTGTAAATACAGTACTAAGTAAGTGTTTCCTTGAAGCATTAGGTAACACGAGTCAAAGGGCAGAAGTGTTCAGATGCCCCATTTCACTATTGTGCAGTAAAACGGTCGCTGTCAGCTTTTGTGCTAAGCTTGGATGTAAGTGGACTCATATTACCAGTGAATACATGCTGCATTTTACTGCTGGAAGTGTGACATTAAACTCCTTTGAACTATTTCGGATTCTGCGTGATCGTTATAACACAACCCATCGTCTTCAATTGGATCCTTAAATGTTTGCAGCGCCGTTGTCTCGTGAGAAGCCTGAATGTTGGTGTAGACGTGCAAACCTTTCAACCATGTCACTCCGAGAAGTCATTTTTGTTACCTTAGTGTTAAATACAAGCTGAATGCTGATAAATACTAAAGTAAAACTGTGGATTCTGCAACTGTCAGTAAATGGTACAGCTTTTCCAACAAGTCTAGGCCACTTTGAGACTTTGAATATAACACTATTCCAATAAGTAATATGCATTTACTTTCTTTATTTTCTCATCAGTTCCTGTGACTAATCAGAAATCCAACAAAAGGGGCAACTCCAGCACATTTAAACCACTTGTTTCCAGTTTTTTAAGTCATTGCTGGAAAATGACATGTCCCATATTAAATAAAAACATGAGTGGAGCATCAAAAGTGGTAGTGTATTGGAGAGCTTGACTGTGCAAATAGCAAATATCTTGAAAATAATACATTGAAATTGCATCCACTCTGTGACCTCCAATGGGTATCGTGTTAATTATTGCAATAAACTGTGGGAATAAAATGTTCCCTGCTTGGCTTTGGTGAAAATGCTGGAGTAAAAATGTTCTAAACTTGAGAAGAGAAGCATTTTGAAATGAATAACAGTACAATTTTGGTGCCAAGGCTATCCAATGCTGTTTTTGAATCGCTGCAGCTCCTACAGCTCGGTCTTCTCTTTCATCGTCCAGACCCCACACTGCCCCCTCTCTGGTGGGCCCACTCTGTCCAGGGCCCGTTCATTTGGAGTCGGGACCCCCCACCCTGCCCTGGCTGAGTGCCGGGCCGCACAGGGCACGATGGCGCCTCCGATACTTAGACGACCAAACTCACAGCTCCGACTGCGTGTGGAAAATGGGATTATATCATGCGGATAGTCTAAATCCACAGACCCGGGAAAAGAAAGCTCTCACTGCGGTTTTCGGGGCTGATTACAGAACATTGAAGGTATTCGTTTGGCAAGAGAGCAGAGCGATAGCCACTGACTGCAGCAGGTGGAGCTTTATGAGGCTGAAACTCAAACATTTTAATGGAATAAACAGTAGAATGAATAAAGTATATGAAATGTGATCTTATTTCGATGAGGACTTCTCCAAAGGCTGTCCGGATAAAAGAACTCGGTACTCGGTATCAGAGCTCGTACTTGTTCCTCTGACACTCCATTCAAGTACTAAACTCTATCATTTCTGAGGATTTGTCCCTCATTTTATCTTTACAGCACTGTTTGTAAATGTTTTACTCAATTGAAGATGATTAAAGAGGAGTAGAACTGCAAATGATCCTCTATTCAAGTGTCAGTAGTCTCTTTCAAAACAAGGTACTTGAAAAACCATATGAAAAATATAGTATCAGCAAGTATAATTATAAGTGCTCATACTCATTCTGGACAAAAAATGTATGGGGACATTTGTGTAAATACTCATGTGCCTCATATGAAATTAAAATAGTAAAAACCCATCAACACTAACATTTTAGAAATCACAGGAGTATATTTTACAAATTGGCAACAAGTAGGAATTACCTGTGTCATGTAAACAAAGGGTTAACCTAAATTTATAAACATTACATTGCCTCTGATTGATACTTGTTAATAGACTGAACTTGTGATGAGTTTGGCTCTGTGGTCATATTCAAATGTTAAAGCTGCAATATCACGCCCTGGGAATGACAACACTTTACATAAAAGTACGTAGTCAGAGTGAAGACATTTTTCTTTGACCTATGACAGTAACATAAAGGTCTGAATGCAGAGGTTATGACCAGACCTGTGAGCCAGAGCATTTCTGAAATGGCAGCATCGTGAGGTTCTTCTGGTCAACAAAGGCATGTACCCACTGCAACAAGAATATGGAGGGGAACAGGAATAAATATGTGTTGGCCGTCACTTTGGAAAAAAATCCCACACAGAGTTACAAAACACTCATGAGGCATGGCATTGTGTAATGGCTTCCATTGGGTTCTAATATGGACTGAGAGATTGGAAATATGACTATGGAGCAAAGGAAGGAAACAATTTTTTGCTACATTATCTCATAAAAGGTAAAAAAATTTTTTTGGGGGGCCCTTTGGGGGGGGGGGAAAAAAATGTGGGTTTTTTTTTAAATGACCACCATGGCGTTTTCAATATTTGAGAATGATTCTTTTTTAGATTTGCTACAAGTCTTTTCTTTGATTTAAAAATGTACTTGCAAACGTGCTTTGGTCACAGATGAGTAAAGAAGTTTAATAGTGTATTACGTATAGCTGATCTGTCCCTCTCCTCACTGCTATATGTAACACAGAGACATACCAACACCAGCATTTCCTGGGAAACACCTTGCAGCAGCAAGTGCAGATATGTGTGGCGTTTGGTCCCAGTGGGAATCAAACCGTCGACTGTGCAGAGCCAGTGCCTTGCTCTGTGTCGAGCTGCACCAGACACTTGATCCCAGTCATATCACAGGGCTTAAATGGGTTTAAATGAGGGCTCTGGGGAACGCTGAGTTGAGTGGGGCATCGAGGGGAGATGAATGGCTGCCATTGGAAACAGCACAGGGGCATTCTGGGAAATGGTCATGCTGAGGCATTCCTTATGGTGCACTATGAGAAATGGAGAGTGTCTGATAGGAGCCAAATGGAGCTGACAGCCAACTGGCCTGACTTCCTCTGACATCCACACTCACTCACACAGCTACAGTCTCCTTAACCTTCTTACCAGCTTTTTCCTCGTCCATAATTTTGTTTTGGAAAAACACAAGCTCAAGTTTCACCTTCGCAGAGAGCCACCAGTCTCTGCAGCTTTCATGTCCGTCCCTCGCTGACCCGGCGCTACTTAAAGACCTTTGTTTGGCCGAGGGCAGACTTTAACAGGCCGGCAGGTGCTGATATGGATAAAGTCCATAACGCAGAGCGAGCTGTGTGCCAAGAGCCTAATGGCAGCATTAAGAGCCTAAGAACAAAGTGTGTTTGAGCGCCGGTTCTGGTGAGTCTCCACACAACAATGATGAGCTCATCTGAGACACAGCATCACAGTTTAAAACAGAAAACCCCTTTGGTTGTTGCCCCTGAGAGCTAATCCCTTTCACTGTGTCATTATACAAAATTAATACTGAATTAAGACATAAACAATTCTTTCTTGCTGACAAATGTGCATTAGAAACAGAGTACTGCAAATGGTTTAATCATGGAGGCAAAGTGTGGCAAATGTATATGATCTGAATTAAAACCAATGTATGTCTTAAGTAGCAGCTAGTATTTACAGTTCTCCAAGGATTTTGCTGTTTATTGAAGCTGAACAGCTTGAACAAAAAGAACAGTGACAGTGACCATGAACCACAGTCTCTAGGCCCTCAGCTTTACGCAAACAGAGAACAGTATCCACCCTTATTTATTTTAAATAACACAAATCACTCAGTAGTGATTTTACTCTCTACAAAATGATATTTAAGTTCAGATAACTGTTCTGTCAGTGTAATCCTCAGTGTCTGCTCATGTGCTGGTGCTTTATTTGCTGTTAACAGCAGTTTGTGTCTCCGTTCCTAAACCTCAGGATGTAAAATTCATCATGGTGCACATGCTGAAACTGGATCTCTGCTCATTTCTGGGGCCTCCTCGCCCCGGCTGCCTGGCGTTTATGGTGAGCGTGCTACAGTTACAGGCCGAGGCTGAGGGTAGACGCTCTTTACAGCGAGTGGACCTACATTCCTGCGCTTTTGTCACAGCTACGGTGTGCCCTGACAGAGGAAACAGTGGAAGAAGAAGACGACAGAGGCAGGAAGCTGGATGTTCACTGGATCAGGCACAGGTTCAGTTTCCATGACTGAGGAAATTCTTCAGCCGTGTAAAAGATTAGAAACAGCTCTGCGCGGACGCATGTCCAGCTCAGAGAGAGATGGGAGTTACATGTCAGCACACAGACAGTGTTTTACTTTGGATGATTTCTTATCAGACAGGAAACATGAAACTGTAGCAGAAACCTGACTTTTATACCAGAGTGTGAAACTAGTTTATTTCACTGGCTTCAATGTTTTAGAGGCTCCCATAGTGTTGGAATAAGGTTTTGACCATGTGAGAAAACTTTATTATTATAGCAAATTCTACTTTTTGTACCTTAGCTTAGAATATGAAACAAGAAAATCAGTAAAGACAACATTGATTATATGTAGCGTAAATCAGCAGCAGATCCTCCCTCCTGGAGCCTACACTGTAGACAAAAGACAAAAGTACTAGTGGTAGTGTGGGCATGTATACCCTCTCGCTGGAGACGTCCCGGCAGGAGACCCTCAGACCTCAGTGTAGATCACAGCAGCTCCCTGTTTACCTTCAGCACTGTCCGTTTGATTCCTGCGTTCTCTTTGGCGTCCCGCTGAGCTGCTGGGGAGGAACACACAGAAAGCAGCGCCCTATTGGCTCTGACAGGACCAGCAGCTGACCATGCGATACCCAAACACTGGCACAGACCGGCGGCACAGAGAGGCAGGGGCCACTAACGATGGCCCTGAGGTGTCCCGTCTCCTCTGTCCGTCCTGGTGGTCCACTGAGGTTTGCTACATTCTTGTTTTGTCCAAATGGTGAAGTATCTGTTGAACATCAACACCTCTGTAGGACCATTTGATGAGCGCAGTGTTGACTAAACATTCCTAAAGTGGGCAGAAAAACTTTTTGACCACCAACTTCAACAGAAATGTTTAGGACAGAGAACTAAGTCAATTATTGGTGAAGAAATGTCATGGTTCAATGGTTTAAATGTCTCTCTGCTCCTCTTCTTCACAATTACATGATCATAATGGCCTACAGTGAGGTAAATGAATGAATTAAATCTATTAAATGAATTCTCAACCATTCATATTAAATAGATTGCACTATTTAATATGTAGCTTGCATTTTTAGTTTGTAAATAAATATAAGCAAAAAGTAGTTTGATAAGCTGACTCAAACCAAACCTCCAAACTGGGACATTGAAATTGTTCATTAAATTCGCTGACAGAAGCTAGTTTTATTAGTTATTAGTTTATAGTTACTTATTTAAACTCCTTTAAGTATGATCAAAACATACATAGACTTAAGTCCTTGTTTCACTGAGTGACTTTTCAGCTTCATAATCATTTGTCACACTGTGGGATCCATGTCCAGGTCAAATCATGACCAACAACATCGACCATCAACTTGAGAAGATTAATGTACTTACAGTCTTATAAAGTAAAGAATGAAACCCCAAGATCACTCAATATAACACATTTAACAGCAGTAAAGAATAGAGTACTTGTATTGGTGCATTCAGGGTACGCAACTTACAACGTAAAAGAGCTGCCGACCTATTGGGTAATATTTTGTATAAATACAATATAGATGCCTTGGGTTGAATGTAATTTTGTGGATAAATGTTTTGCAGTTGCAGCAGTTTTTGATGTAGGTTTAAATAGAGAAACTGGAATATTAGTGTTTTTACAGATATTTTTGGGGAAAGGGAGCTTGAATGTGGGACAGTTCCCATCAAACAGGACATTAGTCAGTCTTCTGTTTGTTTCGTATGAGTTCAGAGCTCCTCCAGCTCAAGGTCTCTGCCTGGACCTGCCTGGGCATGTTGGAGCAGTGCTGATTGACCAAACACCGTGATGACACTGTTCACTGTGACCAAACCAAGCTGGCAATCTAATTTATCAACATCAATTATCTAAAAACCTAAATATGCATAAATTAACACAAGCAATTCAGTTATTTTAATTAACAAAATGCAAAAGTAGTCATTTTAAACTCAATGCCACTAATCAAACAAATGTATGCACTGTGTGAAAGGTTCATATGTCTAAATAAGAAGGTGAAGATTTTGTTTTTCTTGCAACAATACATTATATTCAATGGTAACGACAGATTGCCTTTGTGTATATCATAGGTAATTGTAAAAAAACAAACTAAAATGACCACGAGCAAAACACAGACTCAATTAAAGCGGCTTCATGGATCTCCAGTGGAAATTTTACAGTCTTATATTTAAAATGACAATGTGGGAGAATAAACATCACCCAGAATAGAAGCCCCTGTTTCCATCCTCAGTCTGACAGAAGTTAAAGTGCCTCTGAATTGCTCTAATTGCACCCCTCACACCTCTGCGCCTCCCCGGCTGCTTTCCTGTTTCTCACTTTGACGCGCTGAGGTGCCTGAAGCCACAGCGGCCGCTTCCATCAGAGCAGCAGGTCCGGGTCGTTAGAAGCCCACCAAGATGTTGAATATGGGTGGCACGTTGGTGAGGTATGAGCAGTTCAAATTACGTAAAGATGTTACTGCATACTTCACTGACTCTGGACTGTCATTTACACTTTTGACTTTTAAGAAAAAACTTTTGTTGCTGAAAGTGTCCCACATCTGCAGCATTAGTTGGAACAGTCAAACTCATTACAATTAGATGTTGTCTGTCCTTTGCTGGTGATTTATAGTATCAAATCTATTTTAAAACTTGTGTTAAAGTGCAAAAGCAGATAGAATAAACTAAGTTATGACCAGAACTGTTTCATGATCATAGAGATATTAGGTAAAAGGTCTAAAATTCATGGATTATTATGAGCAACTGAGAAATTTATATGTTTCTGGATTAAAAGACAAACAAACATTGCTCTAAGTTATCGACTAAATTAGGCAACCTTGGTCAGTCTTGTTTAAAATCCCAAGTTCTTCCAAGACTTACGTGAGCAGGAGACCCATTAACATACATTGTAATAAGTTGTCTTAAGACACGTTTTGAGCCCAGTCAAGAGCTACTACAACTCTACCTGAGTGAAGTTAGGATTGTAGGGCAGGATATATAAAAATAAGATTAAACCAGAAATGAGCCCTGTTGGATTTGGAAACAGAAGTTTTAAATCTAATCCCAACAGATCTAATGAAGCTGATGATAAACTTGTGTGTGGCCAGCCTTATTTAAAACCCAAATTGTTTGTGTCCAAGTAAAAATAAAGTAAAATAGTTTGAATCTAAAGATAATTGGTTTCATAAGTCTGACCATGTGTTTGTGCATCTTGTGCTGGTGCTTGTTTGACCTTCTCCAATACTGCCTTATGTACTCTTTACTCACTGCAGGATGAGTTTCTGTTGCTTTTTTTTCTAAATATAGCACTATTTTACTGTAAATAAAAATATGAAAACAGTCGAACATAGTGCAGCTGAAGAAACTCAAGCTCTGTCTCTTAAAACAACTGACTTGTAAATTTGTAGGAGTTGTTTTTTTTTTTTTTTTTTTTTTAAAATTTTATATTTTTTTTTAAAAAAAAATTAAATTTAAAATAAAAGGAAAAACAGGAAAAAAGATACACAAAGCAAAGCTGATATTTGTTCATCTTTATGTTTATATATTGCCTTTTGCCTGAAAACTTTACCTCACCGAAAGCCACTGACATTCCTTCAGTTGGGAAAGCCCCAGCGTTAATGATTGGTCAGCTGTGTGAAGGTGAGAAAGGACCCAGAGTTTCTCTCAAGTCTCTATTTTGATGCAGTACAAACTATTTCCGTCACCTTTCTTCTGGGAGACCTTCACGTCTGTCCCCGCTCCAACATGGCCGCCTCCCAGTGTGCACGTTTGGACAGCTACGGCCACATTTGTCTTGTCCAGCGGTGGTTTCAGGATACAGTGAGTGGCGAGCGGGCCCGGGAGGTGGTTGTTGTGTTTAAAGCGTGAAGAGCAGTCTAGTGTTGACTCAGAGCAGGCAGGCTCCTCAGGTCTGCGGGTTAAAGGGTGAGGGACCACACAGAGAGGCCTGCCCACCGAATGACCACACACACAAGCCCTACAGACGTGACAAAGCTGAGCGTAATCTGACTCTCATTAGTCTGTGAGGGATTACTGTGATCTGTTTTGTGCTCATCTCGCTCTAACTGCTGTTTAACGCACATCGAGCCAAGTGTGTTTACGGCTACCTCTGTGTTAAAGACTTTAACACAGCACAGCTTTTTAGTGGCACCTCTTCGACGGTAAACAGTGGGTTTCACTCATTCACAGACAGTTTTGGTTCTGTTTAATCAGCTTGTTGTGGTTGTTTGTGTCTACAGAAATGTACTGTAGAGAAAGATTAATTAAAGTGTTGAATTAGAACAAAATGTGTTTGGATAGATTCTATAAAAATGGATGGAGCTACACTGCCCCTTTAGCATCCTGAAAGTCAGAGGCTCTTTCCCACTGCCAATTTGTATTGAAATAAAAAGTAAAGTGTCAAATTAATGCTTCTTATAATTGGTCAAAGCAGCTCTTACTATACATAAATGCAAACAGTACATTGACATAAGCTATAAGATCATTACTTGTCATAAAGTGCAACAGGAATCAGTAATGTTCAACAATCAATAGTTCAACTATTGTCAACAATGTGTATTATCAGCTTGAGAAGAATTATACTTAAAAAAAAAGGACAAAACAGGGCAGGAATGGACTATTTTGTGGTTTGGAAAATGGACAACTTGGGGCCTGAGATGAGAATTATAATTAGCAAATATTAGTCTAAAGAATTATGTATGTGACCTCTAATAGTATATAATAAAAGATAATAGGTCATAGAAAACGTTCACTTTGTCTTTGCAGTCTTTGGTCATACAGTTAAACTTTCTCACTCACATGCAACAACAATTTAAAGCCACAATGAACAATATTGCTTTTATTCATTTTTATTGGTGCAGGGCATAATTGCACCTTGTCGAAGACGTCCACATGGCTCTACAGTATTTCAGAAGGAACAACGTCAAAATACTACGTAACTTTATCCCACAAAATACGGACCATGACAATAATTTAAAGACAAAGTGCAGCTGGTTTGACAGATACTCCACTTTGTAACTGTAAGGGCACGCAACCATCTGTGAGAACATGTATTTACTGGATATTTATGAAATGTTAACTGTCCAAGGTGAGTTTTGCTGCAGCATTTCTCTCCTTTAAGTCTTAAGTGACATTGTGTTGCTTTAAGGTCATTTATTTGCTTTAAAGGAAAGTGTGAGATGTTACTTATATGCAGCTAATATGTACATTTTTAATTATCTTAGTTATGAATCCAAGCTGGCAGTGTGAGGGTGGCCTTTATGTGTTTTTAAAGTGCTTGTCTTCAGGGAGGTTTACAGGAGGACGACAGGACACTTACGTCAACAACACAAACACACAGATTGTACCAGATGAGTTCCCATGTGTCGGGACTGGCCTTCAAGCTTTGGTAAATATTTTCTGACAAACGAATCTGTACAGGATTACCCAATACAGCTATGATCTAACCATGTGTTATTCAAATATGAGGTTGCATTTGTCACTGTAAAGTAATAAGTCCTTTTCCGTGCCAGTGTGGACATGGGCCTGTCCCTGTAATGTAATAAATACCTGCGACACACACGGTGCCCACTGCGGAGGCCATGACGTGTGTCTCTTTAAAGCAGCTTTAGTTTCACTCTCTGATCTCATAGAATTACACACCAGCCTTTAAATGGCACAAACACACCTCGGCCAAAACACTGTGCCGTCCAGCAGCAATCCCACAATCCTCTGCTGTCATTGCCTTGGCTTGCACTTTCATCTTAGCATTCATCAACATTTTGTTATACACCTATTTATATTTCCTACAGTGTAGCTTGCTCATATTTAGCGTCACATTCTTTGATTTACTTCAATAAATCTGATCTGGTTCTGAAGCTTTTCGAAACAAATGTAATTAAATTAACTTCACGAAACAGATTCTCATGATTTATTGTAGGGTAAGGCCCAGGTTTAGACTGTAGTGCCAAAACACTGAGCTATCCAGCAATCCCACAATCCTCTGCTGTCACTGCCTTGGCTCTGACATTTATCTCAGCATTGATCAACATTTTTTATACTTCTATTTATACTTCCTACAACTCTGGCGTTAGCTGGTGTTGTCAGGCTGTTTCCTCTCTCGGTTAGTAACACAGTTTCTGTTGCTCTCTTACTCAATAATATGAACTAGCTCCAAGAAATCATAAAATGTATTTGCAAATTAAACATAATTAACGTGACAGATGCCCATTTACTTAATGAATTTGCAGTAAAGAAAAACCCAGGTACTTTGCACAGCTTATTTGTAGGGTCCATATTGAAAGAGTCCTTTTACAGTCAATGTATTAATTAGTACTAATAGTAGTGTTGTAGTCAAGACTTTACTGAACGAGACCAAGACATGTCCAAGACCAGAGCGTATCAAGACCATGACAAGACATGAGATTGAGTCAAGACCGAGACCAGTGCACTGTACAATATAATAAATACATAGGAACTGTTAAAAATCTAAACAGTTTAAGTCCAGTTTCTGAGTCCAGACTCATGGAGGTTAGTGTTTGGTGAAGGAGACAGAGTTAGTCCAGTCTTAGACCAGGTCCAGACTCGTGGAGGTCAGTGTTTGGTGAAGGAGACAGAGTTAGTCCAGTCTTAGACCAGGTCCAGACTCATGGAGGTTAGTGTTTGGTGAAGGAGACAGAGTTAGTCCAGTCTTAGACCAGGTCCAGACTCATGGAGGTTAGTGTTTGGTGAAGGAGACAGAGTTAGTCCAGTCTTAGACCAGGTCCAGACTCGTGGAGGTTAGTGTTTGGTGAAGGAGACAGAGTTAGTCCAGTCTTAGACCAGGTCCAGACTCGTGGAGGTCAGTGTTTGGTGAAGGAGACAGAGTTAGTCCAGTCTTAGACCAGGTCCAGACTCGTGGAGGTCAGTGTTTGGTGAAGGAGACAGAGTTAGTCCAGTCTTAGACCAGGTCCAGACTCGTGGAGGTCAGTGTTTGGTGAAGGAGACAGAGTTAGTCCAGTCTTAGACCAGGTCCAGACTCATGGAGGTCAGTGTTTGGTGAAGGAGACAGAGTTAGTCCAGTCTTAGACCAGGTCCAGACTCATGGAGGTCAGTGTTTGGTGAAGGAGACAGAGTTAGTCCAGTCTTAGACCAGGTCCAGACTCATGGAGGTCAGTGTTTGGTGAAGGAGACAGAGTTAGTCCAGTCTTAGACCAGGTCCAGACTCATGGAGGTCAGTGTTTGGTGAAGGAGACAGAGTTAGTCCAGTCTTAGACCAGGTCCAGACTCATGGAGGTCAGTGTTTGGTGAAGGAGACAGAGTTAGTCCAGTCTTAGACCAGGTCCAGACTCATGGAGGTCAGTGTTTGGTGAAGGAGACAGAGTTAGTCCAGTCTTAGACCAGGTCCAGACTCATGGAGGTTAGTGTTTGGTGAAGGAGACAGAGTTAGTCCAGTCTTAGACCAGGTCCAGACTCATGGAGGTCAGTGTTTGGTGAAGGAGACAGAGTTAGTCCAGTCTTAGACCAGGTCCAGACTCATGGAGGTCAGTGTTTGGTGAAGGAGACAGAGTTAGTCCAGTCTTAGACCAGGTCCAGACTCGTGGTAGTTAGTGTTTTGAGGTTTTCATTCAATCCCAAGAACAGACAAATATGGCATGTGGTGTCTTGGTTGGTCTTGATGAGACCGAGACAAACCAAGACCTTTAGGGATAAAGACAAAGATCACTACAAACATGACTCATAAAGTCATAAAACAAGTTTGTACAAATACATTAAAACTGGTGTATGTTCTAGAAGAGATGCTTACACAACCAAACGAAGTAGTCTCAGGTTTAGGTTTACATGTAGATGTCGTATCTCTTCTTGGCGGTGGTGTAACAGCAGCAAGCTTAAGCAATGATACCCAGTGATCATCTCTAAACATGATATCTGGGTCACTGTCACTATTCTCACAATGCAACAGAGTGCTAATGTGTTCTGGCCCAATGATCCACGCTGTTAAATATGACCTGGTAAACATGCACATAAGCTCTACATTAGATATCACTGTGAAATCAGACAGAACTACTTAGAGTTGATCACCTTTTATTACTTAAATAAACACATATGTACTGAATCCTATAGGTTTACAGTAGGTAACAGTTTTTCACAATTAATAAAACACTAAATGCTGCTTAAACACATTTATCAAACTAGTCACTCTTCTGTCAAAACACTGAACACATTTTCCGTAAATAAAGCACATTTGACGTCCTTAGACTCCTAGGAGTTCAAAAGAAAAACGACAGAAGGCAGAACTTAGACACAATTAACGCATTGCTTTCTCCACTAACTAATGCTAATGAACTGAAGCCAATATAAAGATTTTACACGTATCTTGAAATGAGCAAGAGATACAGTGCCATAATTTAGATTATAGTAGTAAACATATTCTCTGACTCAGTTTTGTCATTTTGTTTGTGTGTTCATTTTGAAGACAGAATGCAAAATATGACGACAGTGTTCGTCAGAGGTTTTGTTCATTTGGTTTTAATTTTAGAAACTGTGTTAGAGCCGTAGAGAAATGGTTTTAAGTTTCAGGAAATGTCTCTTTGCAGTTGTGAAAAACTGTAATATTCAAGATTTACAGTAAAATTTTTGTAAACAAATGGTCCTCAGAGGGTTGCCCAGTCTTTTAGTGCTGACCAACAAGTAAAAGTCAAATGAACTAATCCTGAATGAATGATTTCACAGTGTTAGCTGCAAACAATGCCTTCTGAACATAACAACGTTCAATAAAGTAGTCATTGTTGGGACACTTTAAACTGAAATGTTCTCTGGTAACTCTTTGATGTATTGATCTTGGTCTTGTCATGGTCTCAGTCTCTTTAAGTCTTGGTCTTGGTTCACTCTGGTCTTGATCATGCCTTAACTAAGATAATCCATTTCAAATTTACGATGACATTTAAAGATATTGAGACAAGTGACGTCACATTTATTCAGCCAACATTAAAACAACCGGATCCAACATGGCGGTCTCTGGTCACATTTGGCACAGATGTTTTTTGCCATTGCTTGAAATAGTCTTGTTTCTAACCTCTCTCCTCAAAGCGTCATCATTCATCATTGTTTAATTTCTGCTACATAACACTCTGGCATCCATTTACCCCGTGGCCCTCCCCGGACCACACCGGGCTATATTTGTCTCTTTAATGAGGAAGGGGGCATACCAAAGGCTCTCTGGGTAATCACTGTGTCTGGCTCATGAGGCATCCGGGGGGCTCGCTGGTCCGAACTCGGATTTACTTTCCCCTCTTTCGGCAGGGGTGCAGCATCCTTCAAACGGGCCGGGTTTGTCCGAGTGGGTTTTCACCACAAAATAAGTGACTAAGAGCTCATAACCGTCCGAAGAGCGCTGTCACCAGGTTATGGCCACCCTAACAAGGCAGACTGTGGTGTCAGGTACCGGCAGTGAAACGGGGCACCCCAGCGGCTCGGGGGTCCCGCGTTGTGATCAGTAATTGTATTTACCTTGTCTCTGTCTTCCCTCCATTAAGAGCGGTAATGAGGCGAGTTGTGAGCTGAGCGCTTTGCTGCTGATGACGATCCCGAGGATTCCTAATAGACAGCTGTTGGCTCGGCATAAAGCGGAGCCCTGTTGATCTGTTTGACAGCTGTGACCCGCTGCAGACCGGGCCAACTCACTTATCATCCCAGACCTCGCGAGTGAGATGTACATTCAACAGGTTTTAATCGAGGACGGCCGTACAACAAGCACTCGGGAAAACATTTACTAGACAGCGTGGTTTGTGTATGGTTTGTACAGTTAAGGAACATTCGGTCTTTAACCACCAACATGCAAAAGTTGGGCAGCAGATGACGACAGATGAACAAAAGAGGATAAACTGGGGTTATCAGACATTAACATTGGCCCAGAGACAGTTACAGTATTGACCATTTCACCAGAAAAGGTTTTAAGGCCTTATTTGTGTCAACGTGAACGCAATGGTCACCTACAGTTGATTAGGACAGGCTTAGGTGATGGTGTGTGAATGAACAGACTGTCCCAACATGACAACTCAACATCTAGGGCCATTAATTTAGACAGCTGCTGGTTAATGCACTGTTAAGTTAGAATATGACTTATTAAACAACACTAGAATTTCTCCAGTTAACGTAAATAAGGCCTAACTGTGGTTGTGAATGTGAACGGGAGAAGTGTGGGTCTTCAGTGTTAAAAGAGTGACCAGCTGACCATGTTTAGGACTGTATATAAAAGTGAACCATTGTCTGAGTTGAGAAAATAAGTGAGGGTCGGCTCCACAAGGCCTGTCTCCTATTGACAATAAATAATAAATAATCTCAAGTATTTCCAGGTACATTCTTCTAAAACTTTTTTTTAAATGAGATGTTTCTTCTCCCATACATTTACAAACTCTTAAATTGTTTGTACATTCATTGATTTCTTGAACAATACATTGATCTTTATCTTTTCTTCTCAGTTCATAACAAAACTAAACAACAATGAATTCAATAACAATGTCGCAAAAATGACCAGCAACGACTGTAGAAGGCTTCTTTAGGCAATTAGAAAAAGAAATGGGCACGTTTGGCTATATTTGATGACTTTATATTTCACTTACGCATTTACCCAGTCCCACACCCACAAACAAGGTATTATAAATGATTAGAATAGGATTAATAAAGTTTTCTTCCACAACTATCAATATTTCATCCATTTTTTCACTTCAAACCTGTGCCTATGAAGGTGGACCGCTCTATTTCAGGGCATTCATAAAAGTCTTTCAAAAGCGATCTTTGTTTTCCTGTCGGAGTCAGAGATCTGTTTTTGTTCTGTTTAGTGCCCAGCTGTCTGGAGCATGAAGACATGAGGCCAGACATGAGCCCAGAGCAGCTCCATATTTATAAGCCCAGTCATGTGATGAGAGACAAGAATTCAAAATGAGAGGCGGCCTTCCTGAAGACACGCACAACTCAAACTCCGCTGGGATCCTCCGAACACGGCCAACTTCGTTTTGTCTGTCCATCTTTGTAACGAAGCCAAATGAGTTTAATAAAGGTCAAACATTTCTTCTACTGCTCTTTGCTTTGGTTACACGACTTGGTACAATCATAGCCCTTTGACTTTTAATAAATATACTCCTGTGGATGAAAGGGTTGATAATGTACATTGCTATTCAGTCTCAGAAACAGTCCAAGCTCCAAACATAACAGCCTCCTTCATCTTGTTAAGTGTCAGAGAGGTGACTGTGCAACACCAACTGCAGCCTGGATGGTTCTCGAGGAGGTCCCCTGGGGCTAGTTACCCCTGAACTGTTTGGTCTGAGGGGTAACAGTGAACAGGCTGTAATGAGGAGCAGCACTACTGAAGCTCGGGCCTGAAATTTAATGAGTTCACTTTTATCTTCGCTTAAGATAATCAAATGGAAGTGTCATAAAAGTAGAAATCCACATTTAAAAATAACGCAAAAAGAAAATAGTTTACATGTACAAACTCATTGTGTTGAAGGTTTTATTTATTGAGACTTGTTATAACAATAGACACATGGCACAGACTGATTACACAACCAAATGAATTTCATATTAATCAAGTGCATACAATAGATCTTTAATACATACAGTCAATTATACAGCCCTCAAAACTCTATCAACATTATTACTCATTGTATTAAGATTATGTGTATTTGTAGAAAAAAAAGTAAATAAGAAATTAAGCACACAATAACCAATGATTTGTTTATATTTGATGAGAAAAATATACACAGAATATTAGACATAACAGCAATTAGTCAAAAAAACAAAACAAAAAAAAGTATATCATATTTAAACCTCTCAAACTGCAGTATTTGAAGTACAGTAAAGCTCGTTGTCTCACAGTAAATGAGGGAGACTTTGGTGTGAAGCTGCTGTGATACACTCCACAAACACAACAAACCGTACAACTATCTGCTGGCTGTAAATCAGCTGCTGCCACTGCTCCAGCCCCAGTGTAAAGTAATCTGCCACCGGAGCAGTACAATGCGGTCGTTGTGGTTAGTGGTTTACAGCAGGCAGCAGGTGTGAAGGCTGCCACCTCCGCTGTCAGACCCCTTCTCATTTTGGGTTTATTAAGTGCTTTATGAGTGTGTGTAGCCTCATCCATCACCCAGCACTGTCCCGCCACTGTCCTGTACTCTCTGGTTTGAAGCTACACTCTGCAGAACTATCACTGCAAACACAAGTTAAGTCGATAATGGAGTTAGTTGTACTTTAGTTGGTTAATAAAGAAAACAGATGGTATAGTATAGTATAAATAACTGCACAATGTAAGGCTTTACTGCAGTGTGAATCAACTTTTAGGTTCTCAGTGTGGATTTCAAAGAATATTTGTTTCTGGGCAGTGACGTAATTCATATTAAAAGATTTTTAGGCTGTTTGGATTTCTAGAAGGATCTGTTTAATTCAGTCAGTCATAAAATGTACATTCTGCATGGGAAATTTAAACGCAATACCGCATGTGGCCACTAGTGGCCACATGCAGAGGCAGCAGTCCTACGTCCTGTAGATGACTTTGTCTCATGGAAGCCACTTTTTTCTTCAGATTTTGTCACAATACAAATGAAGTACAGACCACACTGTATGTATTAATGGTTTTCTGGTGAAATGAAATGAATTGCTCTCAAATGCACAGCTGCAGCACATGTCATGGGTTCGCCAACCAACCTAATGGGACAAGGTCAAACAAAAAAGTGAGAAATACTCCACCATAGATTATTTCTGAAACATTCTTTATGGTATAGAAAAACAAATCTAAGCTGAGAGTGCTTCAGTGAGTCAGAGAGGTGAGCAAAATAGTGTCCTTTATTTTTATTGTATTATTATTTGTTGTTTCATCAAAATATTTCATCTTCGAATTGTCTGACGTGTGAATGAGAAACCCATCAGATGGTCAATGAGCAAAAGTCATTTAAGTTTTGGGTTCTGAATGAAAACAAATCTACAAAATGAAAGTGAGAAAAGTTCCACAGATGAGTAGGTCTGGGATTGTTTCATCTATCTGTGAGATAACAAACTGAGAGTGTTAGTGGTGCTAGTCGCCTCTGAGCAGCTGATCCATGGAAAGGCTGTGGATAATGTCTAATGAGGGTCAGAGCGGTGAGTCCATTAACATGTTCCGTCGAATCCGGGGCTTCTGCGTGGCCTTGGACCGGCCTCCTGCAGCGGGACTCTGATCTGTTACAGCCAGGTCCGGTCCAGGTGATTACTGAGGTGTCTGGGGGTCACAGGGGGTCATGTCAAGGGTACAAGTCCCGTTGACCCCGGGGAGAGGGGCGGCGTTCCCCCCTGCTGCACCAGCTGACCTGTCACTCATCCCCCACAGAGGGTCCCGGCTGAAAGAGGAGAGCAGAAGAACAAGAGGGGGTCGAGTCAGAGGCACAGACGCTCCAGAGAAATATTAATGATGTCAGCTCATCGGGACACGAAGATACAGGGGACAATTGATGCTCAAAAACACTCAACACATACTGTACTGTGTCTTAAAATAAGTGGATTTGTGTGTTGTTTTGTTAATAAACGTACACAGAAAAAATATGACATAAATGACCAAGTGTATTAAGTGCAGAAAGTAAAGATATAACAAAATCAAATGGCTTCTATGGTCATTTTCAGAAATTAAATGCACTTATATTGCATTCATGACAAAAAGCTATCTCAAGTGCTTAATGGGAAAACCCAGCAGATCCTCCAGGAGTAAGTATTTGTAATAGAAAGTAACTTATCTATTTGCTTTTATCTCTATAGCTTTAAAACTTAATCTTAAAGGAATTATCTGGTATTTTGTTAAAGGGAGTCTAAGAGATGTAGTAGCAGTAGTAGTCAGCAGACCTCCAGTTTGGAGAAGCAGACAGGAGCAGGCTTTGTATTATGTTTGTCTGCTAATGGGATCACCTTTATGACAACTATCATGTACTCTTAACACAGATGTATAGACTATTACACAGGAGGTATTTACATGCACTTTTGGCCACTTGCCCCACAGTTTGGGCCATATTTCATCAACATATTGTACAGTTATCCTCAATGGATCACATCTAAATTGACATTTGAGTGGTTCTCTGTTTAAAATAACAATTTCAAAGGCTTTTACAGTAGAAGTATGCTTTAGCCTCTGTGGTGTTGCCCCTGTCTGTTTCTCCAAACTGGAAGAATGCTGACAACATCTACTTTAGGAAATAGATTAGCTCCAGAAGTATCTAAAAGAATCACAAAACACTGTACTGTCCCTTTAATCCCTAAATGTTGCCACTTGTTGAGTCAAATGTAATTCAAAAATAAACTGTCCTTTTTAAAAGTCACGTGGGCTGTCACCAAGTATTCATGCTTTTTAATTTTACCATCTGGCCTTCAAGTTAACATTTATTCCACTATGAGCTATGATGTGGTACTGACATGGTAATAAGCTGCTTGTCTTTTCACTTTTAAATGGTAGACACAGTAGCCAGCAGACGCATTAGCAGCCAAAAGTCAGTGCGCACTCATCCTCTATTGTGTTATATAATCTCTGCTGTTGACAGTCGCAGCCAGTGGTCGCAGCTCAGAGCTCAAACGCCCCGGATGAACTTGAGCAGCTGACCGGGAAACAGTTAATCCTCGCGGGCTAAATTTATCCAAAGTGTACGCTTCAGGTCGGAGCAAAGACACGCGTTTATTTCCTCTGATCAAAGCGCTACGGTTTTCTTCTCACTGCGTAAAGTGACGGGGTTTCCGCAGAACATGGCTGAACCCGCGGGGAAGCGGTTCAAGAGCAGCCTGCCTCTGTGCACTTCTCACCGCGGCTCCAGCAGCAGGGGCCGGGGCGCGCTGAGTCTGCAGGCCCCCGTGGAGGAGGCTCTGTGCGGGGTCAGCGGCCTGCTGTTCCACGGAGCCTACCGCCTGCGCGCTCTGGTAGGACACACCTCCAGCACAGACAACACTACAAGGAAATAACCAGCCAATGGTGGAAATACAACACCCATAATCTTATGCTGCTGTTTTGTGGATAGTGTGTTTTAATCCTGTACCAACTAAAACTGTCCTAAATGTTAAAAAGCATGTTTAGAACTGGAGGAAATCACAAAGTAAGAGCACAGGGCTGTAATAACAGGAAGTCTGCTGTTGATGCAATATTTATAACCCTTTTTCTCACTATTCTATCAGTAGTTAAGAGGCAGCAAGTGTTTATCTGTCCTTCCATTTGTTGTGTTGGAAATTGTTGAAGAGTAACCACTTGAGTGACTTTCACATTGTCCATATTGTAGGCTACAATGCAAACTGCTGCTCTTCTCCCTGGTCTCCACCTGGACAGTGTCACTAGGTCCAGTCTGTGGGCCACAAATAGAAACAGAAAGAAAGAGCAGATAAATTGCACACAACAATGACACTTAGTTGTGCTATTTGCAGACAGACAATATCTTTTACATGTTCATGTCCTTTTTATGCAGTCCAGTGTGTTTGAGCAAGATGACATGTCTCTGCGGCGTTTATCTTCATTCTTCGACCGCGAGGCGCTGAGGCAGCAGGAGGAGGCCCAGGACATGCTGCGATACCTGGCCCAGAGAGGAGGCACCTACTGCGGCAAAGACATACAGGTAAACACCACCAGTCACTGTTTAAACATGGATCTATGTGCTCAAAACACATACAACCTCCTACAAATCCAAACAATGGTGTTGGTCTCACGAGAGTAGGGCACTTGCTTGATACAGAGATACACAGAAGTACACAACAACAACAACAATATTCACATATACAAATAATTATGAACACAATTGTTTTACTGTACTGTTTATGTGTTGCTGGGCACAACACCTTTCGGTCAGTCAAAGGTCAGGGTCAAGAGCCTGCAGCATTTTGCCCAGAGACTGCATCCTGGTGGGGGAAGGGTGTTAAATCCTCCTTGGTTCATGTGGAGTATTTGGATGAAGTATGAAGAGTTGATTTGTGGATCCATTTTGAAACTAAATTTATGATGTGAACATTATCTGTGAGACAGAGGAGCTTCAGTCTGTAACTGCGTTCTCGTTTTACTCACTTTGACCTCACGTTCCTCTCCGACCGTCCCATCAGGAGGATTTATTCCACCTCCTGTGCTATCTGTCATTGTGTCAGAGCAGGTGTCTCCATCTTTTCTTGTTCTCTCCAAATGGCAGAGGGTTCATTTTGGAACAGAGCTCTTCATTTGGGCCAAGAGTTAGGGATCGGTGAGGTGGGTGAGGGAGGGTGAGATGCCAAGGGAGTCAACCCCCCTGGAGACCTGGCCCTGACGGTGTACATTTCCCCTCTGAGTTCCGGAAAATTGTGGAGATTAATGCCGTGGCAGGAGGACGGTGGTGCTGATGGTGTTTCCATATGGCCCACGACATTAACGCTGCTGGTGCTGGTGGAGGTGGCGTTGGTGTGACTCAGCGTGGGCCGCCTCCAGTTTATGAGACGTGAAAAATCGCTTCAGGATCGAGCCCCTGGTCCAGTCAGCAGCAGTTTGGGACACCTTGTTATCCATCCCTCAAGTGTGGGTTACCTCCACTACATGCTTTTTAATTGATGTTATTCTTTAAGTGACTTCTCTAGGGCTACGTTCAGACTGTGAACCCAAGTCTTGACACAGATTTATTTGGCTTTCATCAACTTCTAACTTTTGATTTGAACTGTATGCCTCCAGAAATACAAAAAACAAACATGTCTGCACGAGAGTAAAGGTGGAGGTCGGTGAGGGGTTAGCCACGCTCCACTGAACACCCATTTAATCTTTTAAATGTCCTACAATATCTCATTTTTCTAGAGGTGTAGATTGTTTCTCATGGTTTGTGATGTTAAAGTTGCATGTGTTCAAGTCAGTTTACAAAGACATGCTTTAATTACTGGGGCAATATTTAAATGCTCACTTTAGGATGGTAAAAGTTGAATTGCTCTTGGTCGCCTCAGTTTGATTTAGGCTCTGATTTGACAGGTATTTCAATATGCAATATGCAAAGGTCATAAAGTCAACTATAATAATATTGGGATACAATCAATTCTTTGTAATATAAATGTTCAAATTGCAGATATTGCGCTAATGATACATTTGCATTATATCGTGCAGTCTAGTTACATTTTTAAGTGCTAGACAGTAACAAAACTTTCATAACATACTCTAGTCTTTCTCTGTCTCTGTCCAAGAGCTTCCATTTATAGGTCGCATGGCATTACATGTGATTTATCAATGTGTGGGCCATGTTCACACCTGACACTAACATGCACCAAGGATGTTCTGATCGCAAGTCAAGGCCAGATTTAAATGCAACTGAGATGCTTTGGATTAAATCCAATCTATTTTGAGAGATAGTCTTTTAGCAGAACATATAAACATAAATAGGCCACATTGACAAAACATCCTTCCCACAAAATATGACTCTCTTCACATACAGTACATACATACTGTTTGTGACTAGAATCTGCTTTTTGACATAAAAGGCCTGTCCCTCGTGGAGTTGTTTCAGTAAACATACTCTCGACTAATTGCCTCTAATTAGTGTTTTACAGCCGGCAGCAGGTGTGAAGTCTGCCACCTCCGCTGTCAGTCCACTTCTCATTTTGGTTTTGTTAAGTGCTTTATGAGCGTGAAGCCTCGTCCTGTCACTATCTTCAACGTCATGGGTTCATTTTCAAACTTATCCCTAAAGCCCAGTTTGTCTTGTGTTTGTTTCAGAGGCCAGGTTGTGAGTCGGTGTGTGCGGCGCTGCCAGCTCTGGAGCTCCTTCTGCTCCAGCTCAAGGAGGAGGTCAGAGTTCTGGTGGAGCTGAGTGAACTGGCCCAGGACCAGGGCGACCCACACACCAACAGCACAGTCAAGAACCATTTCCTGAGGCCTCGAGTGGATCGCCTCAAACAGTTAGGAGACCTGCTGACCAACGCCCGCAGACTGGGCTGTACCAATGACTCGAGTGGGGCATTTGGAGAGTACCTCCTCAATGAGCTTCAGGGGGAGCTCACAGACTGACTCAAACACTTTAAACACACACATTACAAGGTGCACAGTATAAAAGTAAAACAAGTGTATAAATTACATTGAGAATCATTTAATATAAACCTCCTCCCAGACAATCAGGAAACAGACTTTTGATCAATTAAGATCACAAAATTGAAGTGGCTGATGTAAACTTTACTGTGAAAAGGGATTATTGTAAACATATTTGAGGGTCCAGTTTTGGTTTATTTGTTGTGTTACAAGTATCCTGGCAATAAGTACCTCTTCAAATATTCAAATGAGATATTAGAGAATATATAAACATGTTGGATCTGCAGCAAAAATGATTGGTCTAAAGCTTTAAATGTAGATTGTTGTATTTGTTTCACATTTTTGAGTTTTTGTAGATTGTAGAAAGTCATTTATCACATGTTGGACTCAAGCCATACAGTGTTTCATTATGACGCTGCAACAATCACTGGATGAAGTCAAGTGTCAAAAGGGATCATTTTAAGTCAGGTTTTATTTCGGGGGTAACTTTCCAAAGCACTTCCAACACTGGCAGCTCTCTTTTTCAGGATTATTCTTTTATTTTGTTTGTATATTATTTTGATTGAGGCCAACCTTTATGTACATTTAATTCTAGTTCGTTACACAACCATTCTTGTCTGGTCAAAGACGGTGTCTGAACAAAGACGATTGAGCACAATTAATTTAAAATGAACTTAATTATAAAATGATGTCAGGTCTCCTCTCTCTAAACAATGCTTTAATGAATGAATGATGACTTGATTGATTATCTACTGTGTATCATGGTACACTTGTTTCCTCATGTTGGTTTGTGTGATGTATTTTTAGTCCTAGAAGGAAGGATTTTTTTTTTCCTTCTGTCCTATGTACTCCCACTTTTCAAGATATACTGATATATTTTTCACAATATTATTTATATCAGAACATACAGTGTTTTCCATTTTCTCTTCTCTCTGTTCACGAGCGGTGCTTTACATTAAAAAACATATATAATCAATGATTATCGGTTGCACTACTTTGTGTGTTTTGCCTTCTGTTTTTATTAAATGTTTGCCAGTTTATTGTTATATTTACGTATCATTTTCCAGCATTTAGAAGCTGTGTGTTAATAAAAGGCTGCGTGACATGAAGCTCATCTATTTCACGAACTGTACACTGAGATATAAATCATTTGGCATTTCAGCTAAATATAGATTAGAATCGAGGCTAACTGTTTCTATTTTTTGTCCTCGTATTAAAACTTTACAGCGGGTCAGTTTATGTAACATACAAGAAATGATAGATGTAAAATTAGCTGTTTGTTGTTGGGGTCTTTATTAAATTAGCTGTCAGTCACTTTTGATTGTGATAGCGCTAATCCTTTAAGGAAAGTCTTTGAATATTTCCTCAAACATTTCAAGTGCTCAATGCTTCTAACCATCTGTCACGTTGACTGGAGAGATTAGAGGGAGCTTCACAGGCTGTGGGCATCAAGACCTGCATGTTACCCCCTGCCCCATATGTGCCTGGACTTGGGTTTAGATCTGGGTCTACTCTGCAGCGCCCTCTGGTGGCAGCAGCTCTGATCTGCAGCTGTGGGTGAAAAAAAAAAACATCCAGAAAGTTTTAAATGTTTAGAAAATTGATTAAAGTGTGTCTGGATGTTTACGTGGAGAAACAGAGACTCACTGACAGCTGATATATGCTCAGGTCAGAGTATTTCACCGCTCACCGACTGACCACTGCTCTCAACAGCTAAAAATACACCCTACTGACATTTAACTTGATTACTGAGTTCACACTTTGATGTACTATTTACACTCGGGCTTTGGTTCAGTAAAACAAGGAAACATGAACGCTGCAGAAACAGTTTTATATCCATATCACATATTGTCTGTCTTTGACCCTTTCCTGCAGATTTGTTTACCTTTGACATCCTCGTATCGTGTGTCGACTCTTGAACGACAGCCATCTGCATTATGTTTCTAAAATTACGTTTGGTTTCATTTATTGTCGGTTATCCAGAACTTTCCATCTGACTCACCTGAACCGGCTTGAGCTTGCCATGTCACCGCGCAAAACAACCAGTAGTTATGAGGTCAGAGGTCAGAGGGCACCGTGCTGGACATGGAAACATACCTTAGTCTGTATAAGTCTGCTGAGCAATCTCACATTATGGACATTATGACAACTGATTTATTCTTGAGTCCCCAATTAGCCACTATTGGATAACTGGAAAATCCTTATTTATGTCTTCATTTGTAAAAGAAGAGCTGCAGAGTTAAAGGAGACATATTCTATCATTAGTTTAGCTGTTATATTACAATTAGTGGTGCACTTCAGTGGGGCATTAGGTGTTTTGACCAAGGTTACTTGTAAATGAAACAAGAACAAATTTCAACTTGTTGAGAAACTATTTAAAATATGGTTTAGTTCTCATCTACTGAAATGTAATATAAGTAAACATGCCTGTCATAAACCCTCTGATTCTGTGTTTGTTTGGGATTGGGTAGATCAGCTTTCTGCCCCTGCACCCCACCAAGATTTTATGACCCTGGGTGGGTTAAACCTGTTTAAAAATGGTTGGTATTCTTTTAAATATTTGGTTGTGAGTTGTAGTCGTTGCAGTATTGTACACTATCTCTTTGCCATGTCTCTGTTAAAATGGATCAATAAAAGTAGTTTAGTATCATCTACATTTTATCATAAATATAAGACCACTGAAATTATTCCAATGGCTTTAAAGGTTTATAACAAAAAAGTATATTATAGACCTAAAGGCCCAGTTAAAACAACAAAACACAAGACACACAGTTCACCAAAATAAATAATGTTAGTGTTGTTTTATCAGTGCTGTATGATTTAAAGGAGTCTCGCTGCATCTCAAGAGTGTGCTGTTCTTAGGCCTGGCTGCACTGTCTAGTATTAATAAGACACATGTTGATAACTTGTTTATTCATGAAGGACTTCCAGACTTTACAAACTCAGTTCTGTCAACCCTGTTGTGTTTAAATGAACCTAAGGCTTCCCTCTGACAGACGGGACATGGAGACTCAAGACCAAAAGGCCCAGGGCCCACACACAGGAGACCGGCCTGTGTAAGCTTTAATTCATGTTGTAGGCTCTGTCCACTGTCCACGTTACACAGCGTTCCCACGTGTGCGCGCCCAGCACCGTGCACGCGCACCAGCAGTATATTACTCTGTTACTGCTCTGTTAGGGGTAATTGTACACTAATTACCGTGAAGTTGTAAACCCCTCCTGCCGCTCGCTGATTGGCCACAGCGCGGTGGTCGCTGAGGCCTGGGCCCCACCCCCGGGTCCTGTCCGGGGTTTAAAAGGCCTAAGGACCGGACAGGGGCCAGTACAGTTTGTGACAGGACTTACATTCCCCTCAAAGCCCCTCACGCGCCCTGTGTCCTGTCCCATTCTCACGTCACTGCGCTAGTTTGGACTCAACATGGAGCTGTCGGATATCTCGTTCCCCATCCCTTCTGCGGATGACTTCTACGATGATCCTTGCTTCAACACAAGTGACATGCACTTCTTCGAGGACCTGGACCCGCGGCTCGTGCACGTGGGTCTGCTGAAAGCAGACGAGCACGCCTCTTCGCCGTCCTCCGCCTCTTCCTCTCCTCCGTCCTCCTCCCCGTCCCCGTCTTCTCTGATGCACCTCCATCACCACCACGAGCCCGAGGACGACGAGCACGTGCGTGCGCCCAGCGGTCACCACCAGGCGGGCCGCTGCCTGCTGTGGGCGTGTAAGGCCTGCAAGAGGAAGACGACTAACGCCGACCGCAGAAAGGCCGCCACTCTGCGCGAGCGCAGGCGACTCAGCAAAGTCAATGACGCCTTCGAGACGCTCAAGCGCTGCACCACAGCCAACCCCAACCAGCGGCTGCCCAAGGTGGAGATCCTCCGCAACGCCATCAGCTACATCGAGTCCCTGCAGGCGCTGCTCCGCGGCGGCCAGGACGACAGCTTCTACCCGGTCCTGGAGCACTACAGCGGGGACTCTGACGCCTCTAGCCCTCGCTCCAACTGCTCGGACGGCATGGTGAGTTAGCGGACACCTGTCACATGTGCTGTCAGGGGCATGGGGCTGCGTTATACTGTATTTTACACTGGATCATTTCTTTAGACCCTTTCAAATCTTATTCATTCAGTTCCATCATGAAATCACAGTTGAAACACACCAAACTCTTAATAATGCTAAGATTTGTCACGTGTGGGCGGCCTCACTTTGGGCCTTTTACGCGCAACAAAATGAGCCTTATTTTAACACCTCTGATGCTCATTTCCACTTTTCTAACATTTAAAGACCTTTAAACTGATCAGACTGACACCAGTGTTAATGTAAAGCGGTTGTTAACTTGTTTCAGTCGCACCTCGTTGTTGACTTTGAACAAATGTCCTTCTCATCAAAGCGCTTTGGGTCAAACTTTCGCACTCTTTACGCACAGGCTTTGAGGCCAGTGTCTTTGTGGATGATGGCCATAAATACTTCATTTCCTCTAATTCAATTATTATTCATTCATTTAGGTTTTATTCGAATGATTTTAAATATTTAATAAGCACCAATAGCGCTTTAAATCCTTCAGGGCCTCCGTGTCAGCTGGACGTTTACAAACTAAACAATAAGCGTCTGAACTCAAAGAAACATGGATTAAATTTACAATCCTTCATTTAATAAAACTAAACATGTTTCAGTTATTTTATTATTTGGATTAAATGGAATTATTGTATTTGTATTGGAACATTGAACTCGTCTCATAATCTTCGTTCGCTCCAGGTTTTATTTTTTGTTGAATCTCACTGCATTTTTTAATTTTTTATTTTTTTATTTTAAATTTCTTTCTGTATGTGATGACTGACTGTGTTGCTCTTGCCTGTTGCAGACGGACTTCAGCGGGCCGACCTGCCAGTCCACCAGGAGAGGAAGTTATGACAACAGCTCTTATTTCTCCGAGACTCCAAACGGTAAGAGACCTGCCTCTAACAACAACAGCAGTTTATTCCAGCAATCAGTGCGTAATTAAGAATAAACTCATAAACTACAGAGAAAGTTAGCCATAAACTGGAGCTAATGAGGCGATAAAACTATACAACCATGTCAACAACGCAGGGCCTGAAAACTCTTACAAACATTAAATATACAACACCTTTGTGCAAATTTTAATGTGATTTTTTTCCCATGTCTTAGGTGGTCTTAAGAGTGACCGGAGCTCGGTGGTCTCCAGTCTGGACTGTCTGTCCAGTATCGTGGAGCGGATCTCCACTGACACCAGCAGCCTGATGCCAACCTCGGACAGCCCCGCCTCTCCGCCCACCGACGCGGCCAATGAGACGGCAGTCCAGGGGGGGTCCATCCAGGTGCCCTCCCCAACAGTCCACCAGGACCCCAGCCTCATTTACCAAGTCCTATAGACTCACAGCCCCACAGCGAACCGGACTTAAACCTTGAACCGTCTACACTCACAGCGCACTCATGTACAGAAGCCTGACATACTTCACCCGAGCTTTCAACTGTATCTCACGTTTTGACACTTTTTTATAACATAGATTTTTATACACTTTTATATTCTGAGAAAACTCCACGATTGAAGAAGACCACGAGATACAGTTAAAAGCACCGACAGACTAATCACTGACAATGTAAAAAAAACAAAAAACAAAACATAAAGCCATCACATAATGTTAAGTTTGTGGTTTAACTCTGTTCTTTATCATTAATTTATTATTGTCACATATGGACTTCTGTATATTTGACACTAAGGCTGTTATAAATCTATAGACTTGGATCAGTGTCTCCAAACAGTAGCTTAACAACTAGTCGCTGATTGATCCACAGAATAGAAACCAGCTTGTATTTGTATTTAGTTTGAGTAACTTATATAAATATCGCCGAGCGTCAGATGGGTTTCCTCTTCCTGTGTGTAGTGGATTCGGTGAAGGACGCAGGCCAAAACCATCCATTTACATTCCTCCACTTTGATCCATCTGAAGTCCCAAAGCCACAGCTGTTCAGTTCAAGACCAGCCGTAATCCCCAGAAGGATAACACAAGAAATGCCCATTTTTATTGAATCTACCCCCACTCCAGAGGACTTTTGTAGTTTCTTTATTCCCACTGTGAAGGGAGAGCCACATTGGATTTCATTTCACTCATGCAGCGGAGGACCAGTTTTTCTGTTTGTACATATGTTGTAAATAAGAGCTGATTTGTTCCAACTGAAAGTATTAATTATGTATTTAATGTTTTTCGTCTGTTCGTGCTTTTGTTTGTTGTGAGAAATGTTAAACTTTATATTTATACATCTGAAAACTGAGTGACTGTCCAATGACAAATAAATGAACTGCTTATTTATACAAAATATACACGACTCATCACTTCCACTCTTTTAATTATAGCAACTCTTTTAATATTAGCAACTTTAATTGAGCAAAAATGTGGGCAAATAAATGTTATTAATGCTATTCTTCTTTTCTACTATTTGAATCCACCAAAGTAAATAATTATAGATTTTATTGTAGGATTTAAAAGATAATAGTTCATGATAAAATAATGAAAATAAATAATTAAAAAAATAATTAAATGGTAATAGTAATAATGCAGCAATAACACTAACTGTATCTTTATATAAAATAATTATTAGTCATAATTAAATAATAAAAAATAAAAAAACAAAAAAAATTTGCTCCTATAAAAAAATTTTTTTCCACTCAATACACACAGCTAGAGTTTTGTGACCAAATATTTATTGCTTTTTTATTGTCTTTCTAATTAACTGTTATTTAAACCTTAAAAATCAGCATTTATAAACAAAGACCTGATATAAGATACTATATAATAATATTCTTTATATTTATTTACGTATGTTTTTTTCTTTCTGTAGTTCGTGCACATTTACTATCATCAAGTAGCATCTGTCATGACTGTCTTCTTGAGTTTAAACCACACAGAGATGGAAGGAGCAGTAGCGCCACCATGTGTTCATTTGGAGGAACTGCATGATTCAGGAGTTTCTTCTGCATCTACAGAGACCAGAGTTGTACCATTCTCAAACATAGAGCACATATAACCCTATAGTTTTGTTTATAAAGGTTAATGTAAATTTAGTGGTGATTAAATTAGCATTAAAGTATCAGTGTGTGTGCAGAGTGAATAAATTGGTCAAAGAGAGGAAGATCAAAGAGGAGGTTTATGGATGTAGTAAAAGTTTGGTTTGAGAGGAACAAGAAGAAGAGGAAAACGAAGAAGAAGAAGAAGAAGAAGAAGAAGAAGAAGA
This sequence comes from Rhyacichthys aspro, assembly GCA_036850595.1. Classification (NCBI taxonomy): domain Eukaryota; kingdom Metazoa; phylum Chordata; class Actinopteri; order Gobiiformes; family Rhyacichthyidae; genus Rhyacichthys; species Rhyacichthys aspro. The sequence goes on from CM072153.1 coordinate 19,105,872, forward strand.
AGCAGCGTTTTTTGTTGTTGTTTTTTTACTTAAACTTCAATAATTTATTAGTGTTGTTCTGTTTAATGTTTGCTTTAAAAGTGTGTTGACAATTAATTATCTCTTCAACTTCAGCCCATTGCAGACCACAGACACAAAGAGGAGTAGCGCCACCATGTGTTTATTCAAAGTAACTGCAGGTACATTTGGTCCAAAGCCAACCCTTTTTGTATCAGAGGCAGTTCAAGTGGCACTGGGGCAGGAGATATTTGGGGCAAACAACATGGACCTGACATGGGACACATATTAGTCATGAATCCAGCTGCTTCTGTCCTGGATGTTATTAAATGACTATGTAACACGTTTGTGCATAAAAACATTCACTAGATGACTGTAGCTGTAGATTATTATTATTTTTTATTATAAAGATGTGGTTCAAAGGTTATAGAATATTTTTATTTGTTTTCTTGAGTGGTCCTGAGCTCCACCTTCATATTGTAAGGTTTAGGGCTCATGGTGATGCCAAACACTGGAGTATAGTCAGGCTTTCCTGCGTCTTCAGGCCAAATGAACTTAAACTTCCTCAGAAGAGTCGCCATGATGAGGAAGAGCTCCATACGGGCCAGACCTTCCCCGAGACACGCCCGAGGACCTGGGCAAAAATTCACAAACCTAATCGTTGTTCATTTGATTAAAGGTTTCGGTGTTGATTTCATTGTAATATTTTACCTGTAGAGAAAGGCAGGAAGGCGTCTGGCTTGACAAACTCTCCCTGGTCGTCGAGGAAGTTTTCAGGGTTGAATTCATGTGGGAATTTCCACTGACTCTCCTCATTGAGCACTGAGGTCAGGTTTGGGATGACTATCGTGCCCTGAGAGAAAATTAGTGAGACCACATAACGTTACTATTACAAAAGACTAGCTTACATGAACACTTAGAGGACTATCGGAATTCTTGACTTGAACATGTGCATTATTAGAGTACTTTACAATACAAGTTGGAAAAAGAAAAAGGAACTGACAAAGTTAACATGACGTACCATAAAATTAATCGCTCATTACTGTCCTATTGAGCAAACAAACATATAGATTTTTATTTAGAGCACCATTGTCTGGAAACCTTTGAACACAAAAAAAATAGCATTTATTGTGAATTTTCTCTGATTGGACCAAATTGAACTGGATATTACAACATTGCACCGACACTGACTCAACAGTCGGATTACATCTCTTATTTTTCGATGTGTCCAGGAGAAGATTGCGCAAGTATTTTCCTTGTTTTGATTAAGCAAACACTGAGCCACATCACAATGACTACACACGTTACTTTTGGTAGAAAAGGAAGTGAGAAAAATTATGTTTGGACATTAATGCCATCTAGTGTTGGGAAGCAGCATTGGTCATAAACTCCTAAACCTCCTTACAGTTTAAGATAAAACATTAAATTGGTTCAAACTACAGTCTAATGCAATCATTTTCACTGTAAGACGCCAGAGCTGTGCAACAAATTTAAGAACTGCTGGGCACTTGTTGTTTTTAAAGCATGTCTGTAAGTTAATTCATTTATTTTTGTCCTATTCTTGCCATGTATTAGATGTGATAAGATGTAAAAACTCTTCTTTCCACCTTTGTATGAATTTGTTGCATCTTACTTTGGGAATGGAGTACCCCATGAGCTCAGTGTCTTTGGTGGTTGAGTGAAAAACACTGAGAGGGACAGTGTTAGAGACCCGCAGAGTTTCATGAGCCACAGCCTGAATAAAAATATCATAAGTTAAAAAGGGATTTGATTTTATTGAGAAAAGTCGTTTACAATGACTGCTTTAGTACCTGAACATAAGGCATGTCGTGTCTGTCTTCAAAACTGACAGAGTCCTTCCCTTCAAGCACTCGGTCTATCTCTTGTTGACAGCGCTCTTGGGAATAAAGAACTGATTATTGTAGAAATAAATACAGATCATTACTATAACCTGTATGGCTCCTTTATACCCTGAATGTGTGGTTTGGTCATGAGATAAAGGAAGCCGGTGAGCAGAGTGTTGGACGTGGTGTCAGTGCCAGCTGCATGAAGGGCCAGACAGTTCATAAAAAGCTCAGCTGAACAAAATGACGAGCCATCATTTTCTCTCTGTAAAAAAATGATCAATCGAAATATGTGCAGTTTAAATAAAGTGGATGAGGATTTGATTAAAAATACAAATAAGTTCTTTCACATAGATCACCCAGTGCATGTTAGAAGTCAAAATGTAACACATAATACATCACTTTTTGCACAATTTTGAAATCATCATCCGACATCCTTGAAATTTAGAGACTAGGTTAATCATTGCAACACTGTGTCCCCAGCAGGCATGGGACAGTATGAAAATCTGACAGTGTGATAACCCTTAGGACACAGTATGAAGGTATAACTATCCTGGGGAATGGTCAGAGCTGGGTCTGTGGCACTGACTCACTCACCTTGTCCAGCTCATCCAGGTAGCAGTCGATAAAGTCCCGAGGTTTCCCAGGCACTCTGGTTCTCTTGTGCTCATTTATTATAGGAAGAGTCATGCTCTTTATTGTCTGACACACACAAACAAAACAAAACAAAAACAAAGACACATTTGGCAATACAAAAACTGTAAAGAAATGTAATAATAATATAACAATTGCATTCTTAAACCCACCTGAACTGCCTTAAAGGCTTTGTTGAATGGCAGCGGCAAGCAGCGAACAAAGTCAAAAGAATCATAAAGCTGCGAGAAAACATCAATAATCATTACTATTTTCATTTGAGGATTAACCTGACCATGTTAGCAATGAAATGTATAAATATTGAGACTCACAAAAGACCAGGGTCCATTAACTATCCTGTTAACCTCAATGAAAGAATGCACAAACTTTTTAATAAACTCATCGTCATACTCGTATCGCGTGGCGAACAGAACCAGGCAGATGACGTTGGAGGCGATATTATGAAACATGACTTGAGGACTTAGAGTTTTTCCTGTAAAAACAAACACAAGTTATGAACTGTTAGTCTGCAGCGTTGTTACATAAAGCACCGTCAAGATTTAAGCTTAAACCCAACAGGACCAAGACTTACCAACGTTCTTCTCCAGTTTATCAATGGTATGTTGTAACTCTCCCAGAATCCTCTCCTCCATCGACTGTTTGCCCAAACCAAAGTTTCTCAGTGTCATCAGAGCAAAGCGACGGTGCTCCTTCCACGAGGGGCCATAATCTGATAAAATTACACCTACAACACAATATATAATATATATAACTCAAGTACGTGTATTTACTCTTGTTGTAGTCACTTCTTACAGATTGGTGTGTGGTAAAATTTCATTAATAATACTACTTTGGTACAAACACTGTCAGAAAGTATGAAGAGCGGAAAAAAGAATACATTTATTATATGCAGTAAAATGTTTAATTACTGATTATAGCCCATAATCCCTAATACTGTAGGCGTCCTCCTCACAATAAGACTGAGGACTGATTTTATAACAGTAGATTGTTTACTTGCCTGACACTAAAACACACATGTCAAACTCAAGGCCCGGGGGCCAGATGCGGCCCTTTGCTGTGTTTTATGTGGCCCTTCAATACATTTGGAAAGTGATAGGTTTTAATGGGTTTGATTTTTGCTACAAAGATAAATAAAACCTATAAATAAACAGCCAAAACATGTTCAAATTCAACTAAAAGCTTTTGAAATCCAACTAAATCCTGTTCAATTCTAACTAATACCTGTTCAAATCCATTTAAAACCAATTTAAATCCAATTCAAGTCAATTCAAATCCATCTAAAACCTGTTAAAATCCAATTAAAACCAATTCAAATCCATCTAAAACCTGTTAAAATCCAATTAAAACCAATTCAAATCCATCTAAAACCTGTTTAAATCTGAATAAACCTGTTCAAATCCATCTAAAATCTGTTGAAATCTGAATAAAACCTGTTCAAATCAAACTAAAACCTGTTCAAATTCAACTAAAAACAGTTTCCATAAAAATAGGGAATTAATATTAAAAGATGACTTATGTAAGACTCAAATCCAAATGAATTGACAATTGTATGTACCGTCTCAACTTTAAGGGGTCATAACCTTTAAAAGACTGTGGTTGGATGTTGGGGCAAAAGGGCAACTTTAACTTCAGATAACAACCATAACAAGTCTATTTAATAGTGAATAAAAGTGGCCTGGTGGCTTGTGCACACTTTTTTATGTTGGTCATTAGAAAAAAACACAATGTCAAATCAATATCCTGTGTTGAATAAAGGCAGTCATTAACTAAACATACATTAGGTTTTGTATAATGAGTGTATAATCCGACTCTATGTTGTTATACTTTATTACTGATCCATTTCAAGCCAGTTTCTTGGTCGTGTGCACCGACAGGAGATTAATCTACACAGTGCATGTTTTTCAAAGCTGCATTAGAATGACTTAACCCCTTTTTAAACTCTTTTTGTTGCTGCAGCTGCTACGTGTCACTAAATATAGCACAAGTACTGCTGATAAAAATGCATGGGAGGCTTTGTGCATTAAGTCTAATTACAGTAAACATGTCTAAGAGCTAAGTCTGAGATGTGTGACTCCATGCATTCACTGGTTATTGTGTTTATCTTAGCTTTAATTAACTTATGTGTCCACATAATGTACACAAGTTAAACTTAAGACCTGGGGGCCAAATGCGTCCCTTTGAAATGTTTTATTTGGCCCTTCAATACATTTAGTATTTTACATTTTTGGCACATTTTTGAACAGGTTTTAGATGGTTTTGATTTTTGCTACAAGATTAACCTACCACTACCTATTACAACCTGTCCAAATTCAACTAAAACCTGTCCAAATCCAACTAAAATCTCTTCAAATCATCTAAAATCTGTTCCAATCCACATAAAACCACTTCAAATCCAATTAAAAACTGTTAAAATCCACCTAAAACCAGTTCAAATCCAGTAAAAACACCTAAAACAGTTCAAATCCAATTGTTAAAACTACGTTCAAATCCAATTAAAACCAGTTCAAATACAATTAAACTAAAACCTGTCCTATCAACTAACTGTTCAAACCAAACCTCCAAATCATTTAAAATCTGTCCACCTCACCAAAACCAGTTCAAATCCAATTAAAAACTGTTAAAATCCAACTAAAACCTGTTCAAATCTGAGTAAAACCTGTTCAAATCTGACATAATGTTTATCTCTGTTATATATCATTAAATACATGTTATTCTTGACTCTTTGGTGAAATTGGTGTGGTACCTCTTTTTTCAGTGATGTCATTTACAAACAGGTCTTGAGGGCGTCCAGCGAAGTCCCCAGCCTTGTTCACCAGAGCCTCCTTCAGAGCCTGCAGCCCACTTACGACCACAGCAGGTCTGTTCCCGATGAACAGGCTGTAGACGTTTCCATAAGTCTTTCTCAGCTGAAAAAACACGCTAACTTTATCCAGCTGTCGCACATTTGTCAGTCGGTGCCATCAGTTGGGTTATTTATTTATAGCATACATTATGTACAATGATAATCTGTGGCAATGTATGTAAAAAGGTCAGATGATTTCTCTTTAAAATGATAAAAAAAAAAAAAAAAAACAATAACAGCTATAACAGATGTGTCAAACTCAAAGTGGAGAGGGGCCAAAAAAATGTTTTTTAATGTCTTCATTTGAGTCTTACATAAGTTATCTTTTAACATTAATTTCCTCCCTTTATAGAAACTGTTTGTAGTTGAATTTGAACAGGTTTTAGATGGATTTGAATTGGTTTCAATTGGATTTGAGCAGGTTTTAGTCAGATTTGAACAGGTTTAAATCAGATTTGAACTGGTTTTATATGGATTTGAATTGGTTTTAGTTGGATTTGAACAGGTTTAAGTCAGATTTGAACTGGTTTTATATGGATTTGAATTGGTTTTAACTGGATTTCAACAGGCTTCAGTTGGATTTGAACAGGTTTTAGTTGGGTTTGAACAGGTTTAAATCAGATTTGAACTGGTTTTATATGGATTTGAATTGGTTTTAAACAGATTTGAACAGGTTTTAGTTGGATTTGAACAGGTTTTAGATCGATTTGAACAGGTTTTAGATGGATTTGAACAGGTTTAAATCAGATTTGAACTGGTTTTATATGGATTTGAACAGATTTTAGTTGAATTTGAACAGGTTTCAGTTGAATTTGAACAGGCATTAGTCAGATTTCAACAGGTTTTAATTGAATTTGAACAGGTTTTGGTTGGATTTTAACAGGTTTTATTTATCTTTGTAGAAAAAAATCAACTCTTTTAAACCCTAGTGCCAAAAACATCACTTTCCAACTGCCCCCGGGCCTTGAGTCTGACGTGTGTGAGCTAGAGTATGATTAGAAACAGAAGGTAATAAAAACATGACCTGGCCTGTGCACCCATTTGAACTCTACACGCTGTTATCGACTTGAATTGTTTACCTACCCTCTCAATGTCATTCAGAGGATTGTCCAGGCTCAGATTCAGCATGTTCCCGAACAGTGGAAGTGCATTGGGTCCAGGAGGGAAGTTTTTCAGCCTCCGGGACTTGAGTTGAACAATAAAGAAGCAGATACAGATCCATAGCAAAACCAGTGAAGCAAACATGGTGAGACGAGTGAAGGCAAATGGTGAAAGTTGTTGTTTGGCTGGTTTTTGTAGCTCCACCTCTTCTGATTGTGGACTTTGTTTCTGTTATAAAGGTGAGATCAAATACACTCCACATAGACATCCTTTTTGGTTTTTGGTATTTTCTGTTCAGTATTCACTAGACCTCTCTCATGCACCTTTCAACCTCTCACACACTGCATACACCACTGGTATTTCCACACTTTCACCCCAGACTAGTTACATCTGTTGGACGTGATCGCATGTTTTTCAATAAAAAACCTTTGATAAGCATTCTTCTTTATCCTTATCCTATCATGAGCTAGAGCCAGCTAGTGAGTTAATGATTTACTATAGTGTATCACAAATTTAAATAAATAAAACATGCAAAAATATAATTAGTAAATGAATAAAGTAGTAAAAGCACAAACAGGTATGGTGAGGGGCTGCAAAAGTTAAAAAGAATCCTTTCAGGGGCTGAAGAAAGTGGTAATTTGGAAGCTTTTATGAAATTTTGAATGTGACGTTTCATCTTTGAGTTTTTTCGAAAGTTATCACACAAACAATAATTTCTTCCTTTTATGGAAACTGGTTTTAGTCAGATTTGAACAGGTTTTAGTTAGATTTCAACAGCTTTTAGACAGATTTGAATAGGTTTTAGTCAGATTTGAACAGGTTTTAGTTAGATTTGAATAGGTTGTAGTTAGATTTGAACAGATTTTATTTCAATTTGAATAGGTTTTAGATGGATTTGAACAGGTTTTATTTGAAATTTAACAGGTTTTAGATGGATTTGGACAGGTTTTAGATGGATTTGAACAGGTTTTATTTGAAATTTAACAGGTTTTAGATGGATTTGGACAGGTTTTAGACGGATTTGAACAGGTTTTAGTCAGATTTGAAAAGGTTTTAGATGGATTTGAACAGGTTTTATTTGAATTTGAACAGGTTTTAGATGGATTTGAACAGGTTTTATTTGAATTTGAACAGGTTTTAGATGGATTTGGATGGGTTTTATTTGAATTTGAACAGGTTTTAGATGGATTTGAACAGATTTTATTTGAATTTGAACAGGTTTTAGATGGATTTCAAGAGGTTTTATTGAAATTGAACAGGTTTTAGATGGATTTGAACAGGTTTTATTTGAATTTGAACAGGTTTTAGATGGATTTGAACAGGTTTTATTTGAAATTGAACAGGTTTTAGATGGATTTGGACAGGTTTTATTTGAAATTGAACAGGTTTTAGATGGATTTGGGCAGGTTTTAGATGGATTTGAACAGGTTTTAGTCAGATTTGAAAAGGTTTTAGATAGATTTGAACAGGTTTTATTTGAAATTGAACAGGTTTTAGATGGATTTGAACAGCTTTTAGATGGATTTGAACAGGTTGTAGTTAGATTTGAACAGATTTTATTTATCTTTGTTGCAAAAATCAAATCTATCTAAAACATTCAAATCCAATTAAAACCTGTTGCCAAAAATATCACCTTCTAAATGTATCGAAGGGCCTCATAAAACATTGCAGAGGGCCACATTTGAGTCACTTTATTTATAGTGTGTTCCTGGGTTTGGAGTTGTTCACACAAACCAAACTTAGCTTATTCTTCAGTCGACGCCATAATCCAGGTGCAGCTTTCTGAAGACAGACTCTGGGCAGTGTGTCTCTTTTTGCCCCACGCTCCCTGAATCTCACCCCTGTGGAACTAGATCAGTGTTTCCTTTTTATCCTGGAGAACTTTATCCTGAAAACTCAAATTAAAATTGAGTGTTGTAAATATATGGCATCCCAACTTCATTATCTAGTTTTTTTATCATTAATATGCTTCTTGTTTTTCTAAATGGTAAAAGTAAACATTTTATACTCATTAACCCACCTTTGAGGGCCAGTCAAGTGTTTGAGGGGTTAAATAGACAGAAAATCATACAGTATAATACAATTTGACCCTGATCAAGACATTTAGAGACCATTTAAACACAGCTTTCTTTATGAGGCTGTATTTACTGTAAATCTATTATAGAAGCTTTATTTTGTAGATTAGAGGAAGAATGAATGGCTTTTCATATAAAATGTTTTAACTAGCCCAGACCCAAAAAGGCGACTTACTAAACTCGGTTAATTACTGATTGTACTGATAAACACCTAGTTTAATATTTGCTGTTGTGATCAGAAAACCAAGTGGAACAAATGACTTTAAAGTTGTCTAAAAATACGGAACTTTATTGATTTCTGAATAACAACAGATCTACAGACATGGCTTGAAGAGTCACACTTTATTTACAAAAATACTGAGAACCAAACAGTGGAGGGCGAGGAAGCAAAAAAGGGTTATAATTCCTATTCCCTACAGTGGGAGCAGCTAAAGGCTCCTGGTTGCATATGTCTGGGTGTGGGTTGGTGGTTGCAGGGTAAACCTCAGCTTTACTGGCTTCTTCTGAGCTACGACCTTCGCCACTGTATGCGTTGCTTCATCAGGCGTGTGTCCGAGATGATGGCAGTTTGGTTTCTGAACAGTGGAGGGGAGATCCCGTTTACTTTCTGCGGCGAGCGGCGGCTCCCTTCTTGCTGCTGTAAAACGGAAACACAAACAAACAGAAGCACGTCAGAAAGCAAGAAAAACACACTTTGTGAGAAGGAATTGGAGCTAATTAAATATACACATTTAATCCTAAACTGTTGTGATGCTGTGCTCAAATATATCAAGGAAGACTGCAGATTAAGATAAATAAATAGTAAACTAAAGCAATTAACTTCACCAAAAACTGCTAAAATAGTGTTGTGGCTAAACTATAAAAACAGAAAATAAAGATTTGTGTTGGAGAGATATTCAGATACATGCAAATCACAGAAAAAAAACATTTCAAACTCATGCAGCACTTACCTGTTCAGACTTAACCATTACCCAGTCCACAGCCTTTAATGTTATGTTACTGTTGTGATGAGTTCAAGTGGCCACAGACGGACACGAGGTTGTAAGTGTACAATTACATATAAATGTAATTATTTAGAGGAAAAAAAAAAGAAGTACTTTTTAGTCTGATTCCATAGGTTTTAATAACTTGGACAGATTGGAGTTTTAGTGATGTTTAGTCAATAATAAAGCACAATGTGAAATGAATGGACTCCTCTATTGAGTCAGGATTGTTTATAATTAAAATATATTAAAGCTAAAACTCCAATCCTGTAACAGAGGTCAGTATTGCACCTCGACAATGACTTTTAGACTTAGGCCTAAAACATTGTGTAACAGAGTTAGAGTTAGAGCTCTGTTTGGACACTGTTGGTATAAACTGAGCTGTCCTCACGGTTTGAGACACCCAGCTGTTGTTGCCAGAGGAATTATGTTAACTCAGACAACAACTGGAGTTAAACGGAGTTACGTTTGAAAAGTACTTGTTGTCAGTGAACGCAGCAGGGACTGTACTTACTGCTTCTGCAACTGATCAATGCGGATCCTGTATGTGAGCACCTGAAAAATGACACATCAGCCATTTTAACCCTGGAAATGTTTACCTCCGTGGACACTCGCCTTTCTCCGTGGACAGGAAACGCCTTCCTAATGCATTGTGGGAAACCATGACAGGCTGGTTCTAGATGAGCTGACCTAATAGACTGCTGTGATTTCCCCAAAAGAAACAAATGCTTTTGGTTTTTGCTTTTCTTTGAAATCCAGCTGTAGCATACTTACCTGTACAACCAGACCCAAGCACAAACACCACGTTAAATCTTTTCTCAGGTGGACAGGACACTCGAAAATCCTCCAGCTTGATTTAATCTTTCTGGATATTTAGTTCTCTTATGTTTCTTTTTTTCCAGATTGTGTTTTAGGGGGAAGGTATTTCACTCATGAAAGCTTGGAAGTGCATGTAAAAGCAATATAATAACCCCAAAAGCTCTGCCAATTGACTATTTAATAAAATATACTGCATAATGGAGTTGGAAAAGCTAGTTTTAACACCTCAGGTCTATTAACTTGCACTGAAAAAGGGCGGTGGTGTTGTGGTTGTGGTCTGGAGCGCTCCTTCATGCTAACTGCACTAGCCTCATGCAGCGAGCCTGATGTGGACAGGCAGAAAAACCCTGCTCTGCTCTACTTACAATTTACTGAGCTCCTCCACTCTCTTACGCAGGGTTGTAACCTGGGAATCAAAGAGCACATCGAGGGTTCAAACACAAAGTTAACAGCTCGACGGGGCAGCGAACACCGTCAGAAAAGAACTGATGGGACAGAAACGTTACGAGGGCTCGATGTCCACCTGTAAAACTCAAACTCATTATGAACCATTGAACAGACTTTTAATAAATAGGTTAGAACATTGGATGAAAGGTCTTGAGGAACTTGAACACTTTTGTTGTGACTCCTGTCTGCTTCTCCAAACTGGGAGTAAAATTAGAAGTTAACAAATAGTTCAGCAAAGCATAATTATACAAGTCATATCAACAAAATTAGTAAAATATAAGAGTAATGATCTTTCCAAATGATGTTGATAAATATTTAACTACAGTTTAGCCTCAGTTTTGTTACTCCTGTCACCTTCTTCTAACTACTGCTGTAAGTAGTAAACTATGCACATAATATTGAATTTTCCTTGAATTTTATGAACTGAAAACATAAAAAAGTTTTGCACAAATCAAACAAATGTCTACAAGATAATATTACAGATAAATCATGTACAAAAGCTTCATTTTACAACATCGCCAGCATCAAAACCTGTAAAATATCACGTACAGAGATACTCAAGTTTATCAAAAAATACCAAAAATTTTCCTCAAATGAATTGCTCTCATTTGTCGCAGGTGAAGAAATGACCCAGCCTCACCTCATACTTCTGTCTCTTCAGTCTCTCCATGTGGTCGAACTTCTCAGACTCCAGCTGGCACATCCATTCATGGAGCTCATTGATCTTGTCCCTGCCGTAAACGAGATAGAGGTTAGAGAAAAAAACAAATCCAGCGGCGTGGTCAGAACGATGAGATGTGTCCGGGTCGTACTTCAGCTTGTCCTCGTTCAGATGGTCGATGTTGAGTGCCTTACGCCTGGCGGCCAGGATCTTCTTCTTCTTCTCTCTCTCAGTCTCTTTCTTGCCTCCTCTCTTCTGGTCGGCCTGTGCAGAGATGGTTAAGTTGAGTCAGTACAGTCAGAGCGGGTCTCGATGCTCAAACAGACGGAGCTGGTTTTGTGCTCACTCTCTGCAGATGGCTGCTGTAGTTGGAGCCCATGTTGGACAGAGCTGACTTCTTCTTTGCCTCTTCATCTGCCTTCTTCTTAGCATCAGCCTCCTCCCTGACCCTCCTCTCCTCCTGGTGGGCACAACAGCCATGTCCATTTACTTTCAGTTCACTAAGTCAAGAACTTTCCACAGAGAAATCAGATTTTGCTCTTTTTTCTTTATGTAGTGTTCACGTTACTTTGGATCCCCTTTAACTATAGCCTTTAACTTTTAACTTTGTGTTTTGGCCTTTTGTATGGATTCAAACTGTGTGCATTTCATCAGGTGATATCATGAGAACATAACATTGCTTTTATTCTACAAAGCTGCCTTGGTTGTAGCCTTAAAGGATAAAATACTAGTTTGTAATAAAAACAGATGGATGACGGACCTCACGTCTGGCCTGGCGCTCCTTCTCCTTCTCAGCACGGATCCTCTGCTGCTCAGCCCTCTCAGCACGACGCTTCTCCTGAAACACAGCATTTGAAACACGTCGTCAACCTCTGGATCAAACATAACTTTAGTTTAGTATCACGGGGAGAAAACGTATAAATACTACAAGCACGTTCTCATAAACCCCAGTACTGTGTGTGAGTAATGACATAATTAAAGGGATAAAACAAACCACTCTTAGACTGGGCCATTATTGAGGATAAATCTAATATGTAATTGTAAAGGCTTTAAGAATATGTCAAAGAAGTACATCCAAAGACTCACGATTCTCTCCTTGAGAGCAATCAGCTCCTCCTCCTCCTTCTTCCTGCACTCAAAGTGAGCATCGATCAGGCCCTGCAGCTCCATCAGATCCTTGTTCTGACGTTTCTTCTGGATGTCCTGTAGCACACAAGCACAAAGCAACGCTCCAGATCCAGCCATATTAATATAACATAAGAACAGAACCAGAGCTTCAGTAATATCTCCTCATACTTACATCAAAGTCCACTTTCTCACCATCAGGGATTTTAGGAGCGCTTGGCCTGAGAAACAGTGTTATGTCTTAACTATTTCAATATAACAGTAATCAATAATGACACACATTTCTTATCCATGTGGATGAAATTATATATGTATCTATATATTAATTACTAATAATAAGTTCATATAAAGGGCACTTACTTGAACTTTGGCTTCTCCTCTGCAGATTAGAAAATGAAGAAGGGACAAGTACATGTCATTGGGTTAGAAACACAGCATAGTATTATATTTCTGTCAGGCATGACATATATTAATCTTAAAGATTTACAATTGAATAACAAAACAGTTGTCTTGTTTTCAGTTTGAAGGTTACGGTTAGAAAAAGGTCAACAAGAACAGCAAAAACACATAATAACAGTTTTAAGAATAGGGATTTTGGGAAACCCTCTTGCTGTGAGTGAAGTTACGGTCTCAGACCTGTTAAAACTTGGTTTAAACAGTTTGTTTTTCTAGTGTGTGACATGTTGTCTTTGGCTTGACCCCAAATCATTTTAAACAAGCAAGACAAAGTGAAGTCCTGTATTTCTTTTCCTGAAGAACCCAGATTCTGGCACGTCATGCCATGCAGATGTCGAGTGGCAAGAGTTTATCGGTGGGGTCGCTGTGCAGTGAAGCACATCTTAGCGTTTCATATTCTTTCACCCTTTTTCCTTTACTCAAAGATGTAGGACCTAATGGATTTAAATTCTCCAATTGCGCTCCGAGAGTTGGACACACAGGTAAAATTTGGACAGACATTTTGTGAACAGCAGGCGTTCCCTCAGCCCAGTACAGTACAGACGTCAGACCTGAACAAAGTGGTCCCCCCAAAACCAGAATCTCATGTTCGAGATCAACATACCTTCCTCTTCAAGGGCCTCTGCATGCAGCAAGCATCGAGAACAGAAGCAAATAAACAAGAGTTAGCAGGCACACAAGCAGACAAATTCAGGTCTAAATGAATATTTAAATAAACTTCTCAGATAGTTGCCAGCATCAAGGCATTAGCAGCCAGTACAAACTAATCTGGTAGCTAATGAAGATCAGGTTCCACTGTTACACTCTTATCTTGGTTACTGAACACATTATTCATGAGATCAATGTGTTGAATGAAAGTAGCAACTATATGAGATGCTGGAAAGTAATGGAAGAATAAAACATAAAGTTACCTGTAAATAGCACAAGCCCTTGAAACATTGGATTCACATTCTACTGGATGATTAGTCACATTTATAATAGACATTCTGTATTTATATATGTCATTATTAACATTGTTCATCAAAATAGCATGTGAATCCAGCACAGACCAGTCCCAGCGGCACATGAACATGTCAGCTGTGATTTACATCTGTCCACAGAAGTGGAAAAGACAGAATCTTTTGTTTTGTGTGGCCATGCAGCAGCCACAATTATTTGCTAAAAATGAGTAAATGAGCAAAAACTATGTATATCATAGTCCTCCATGTGCTCTATGAACAAGCCAAAGTGCATGTTTGACAGAAATAAAATTAGCATTAGACAGATACACAGAAGGAGGCCAACATTGGGAATTTATTTATCTATATCTATTTTCCATTACATCTTATTTGTTGATAGAAAACCAGGGTTCTTAATGCTTTATAAATTAGCACACAGTTGTAGCTTAATAGCTAACAGATGTGAGCAGTATGGTCAGGTGACCTCAAAACCTGAGGAAATACTTAGATTTGAGAGACATTTGTCATTGCACAACAGTGCACAACGACAATATTGTTACAATAAACTGCAATGTAACACATCAAATGATATGGATTTATTCTATTCAAATTAATGGTAAGATTTGGAAATAAACTCCCCAAATTATTGAGATTTTCAGAAATACCATAAATTTTGATCAAAAACTTCTCAACCTAAACCATCATGCCAGACTTTTTTTTTTTTAAACATTTCAAAACAATTTTTAAAATATTTTTTAGGCTCAAAGATGAGCTGTGGAGACTGTGGCCTGAATATTAGTCATGCTGTAACTGTAAAAGCTGTTGTTATTATCAGAGCAATGTGAGAATTATTGTCATATTGATCAGTAAATCTCTTGGACCTGGTCCAGAGGTGAAGGGAAGGTAGCATTAGCTTTAGCAGACATGGTGAACATGTGTGCATCAGGATTAGTGGGGTCTGTCTGGCTGCGGCCGTTGGAGCGCACCTGTCACCTGGGTTTAAGGATGATAGAATACCCCTCCCCTCAGTGCCACATACCTTCAGGCTCAGGCTCAGGCTCGGGCTCAGGCTCTGGCTCGGGTTCTGGTTCTACCACTGGTTCTGGCTCTGGTTCTGGCTCTGGTTCTGGCTCTGGTTCTGGTTCTGGCTCTGCCTCAGGGGCCGCCTCAGGGGCCACCTCTACTTCCTCTACTACCTCCTCTTCTACAGCTAAACAACATGCAGCAAGTCACGGGAAGAAGGCGGTGAGAGTTAATGTGAGTGAGACACAGGAGCAAAGGAGATCAGAGTTTATGAAGACTGGAGCAGTTTGGGGGAACTGCCACCAGGAGGCGCTGAAGCAGGTAAAAGCAAGCAGTTACAGAAGTTACAGAAAAGAAATGTCAGTCAGTCATTGATGAATGAAGTGAGTCTGGTTTCCGTAGAGACCTGCACTGCGATTTGATAAAGGACAAAGACACTTTCTGTCCTGACACAGTCTACTTTTACATCCTGACTTTATTTCTGCAGTTAGTCTTGACCACCATGCCACACAAGGTATTGTTTTGGTAAGAACACACATTTGGAAATGGGACTACATTAGTATGAATAACATCTGAATCTGAAGGCTGTGTCTTACCATCGTAATCTTCATGTCCGTCCGAGAAAAAAAGGAAAGGAGCATTACCAAAAAAGATCCCATTTGTACCCATTTTTGACATTTGAAAAAAGCAAAACTTGGGTACACTGGATCCATGCTAAGCATACACAACAGTTCTCAGAGCTGGCAGGCACGATTTAATAAAGTGTAAATACTCTTTACACTTTATGAAAGGCCTTTGACTGAAGTGTGCACGGCTCTGGAGGACTGTACATGGCAGATGTTCATGCAGAGCTGCAGGATTCGTTGACAACAGGCCAGTGCTGTCTTTTGTAACTACGACATTTCCAAAAACCAGACTGTGCATGACAGTCCTGTTGTCAGCGATGGTTCCTGCAGCCATGCTACAGAAGCATAATAACATACAGTATGTGCAGATTTGCTTTGAGAGACAGTGTTCGCACAAATTAATCTGGAGGAGTCAAGCCAAACCTGCAAACATACGTTTTTTCCTCATTCATATAATTCTCTAAATAAAGGGGATGGAAAACCAGTTATATTCAAAATCAGAAATAATGCTGGGATTCAGTGTGGAGCTCCAGGATGTATCTGTAACTAATTATATTCAATTTGGTTTGTTTTTTTGTTTGATCAAGAAGAGCAGTGGTACTTACCCTCCACCTGATCACTGCAAGACATAAATCAAAGCAAACAATTACATGTAGATACTAAAATGTCTCAAAGTCATGCTTGACAATAATTTACAATAATACTTTCCCACTACTATTTACAGAATATTTTGACAAAGTTGATATTTCTAACTATAAAAAAAAGACTTACACTTCCTCTGTGTCAGACATGGTGACAGTGGACTTTACAACCTGGAGGCAAGAGAGAAGACAGGAACTTAAAGTCTGTCTGCAAGAAGTAAGTAAGCAGCCGTGTATTTATAGCATAGGATTAAGTTGCAGATGTCTTAAATATTTGTTGTGGACCCCACCCTGACCGTACCCCACCACCCTGGCCTTGACATATCTCCCATAACCCCTCACTCGTTAAAATCCCAAAATAAATCAATGCAAGAAATTGAAACATGCTTTAGTTTTGATTCAAATGTGTCTGAAAATTAGTCAAAAATGTCTCGAGCAATTCTATAATTAGTTTGTTTTAGGGAAATTTGAACCCTGGTCTTGAATCTGCTTGACCAATGATAACTGAGAAGGGAGGCCAAACATAGATCTATGCCCACAGTCTTAGAGGAAGGAAAGATGAATGATGTGGCAACTCAAAGTTAAAAAAGGTGCTCTAAAGGGTCTGTTAAAGGTCAGCTTTGGGCCTTCTCCGTTCACTGTACATCCACATCTCACTTTTGGTGTGAAATACATTTTATCTTTGGTTGCATCTATTTTTAAAAGCTTCTCTAAACAATGACAGAATCTAAAGCGTCAATGATAAACACACATGACCCGAGTTTATCTTTAATTGAATCTGTCAGCGATTAGATGTCAGCTTAGTTGCCCATTAGCAGCATTAGAGTCGGGCGTCTCGACATCAAAACTATTTCCAACACGCAGCTGCTCAGGTCCCAGATCCGGTTTCAGAGTCTCGATGTTGAAGATTGGGTTCCTCTCCCTGGACCACTACCCATGATTCCACCTTCATGACCTTATCTGGTTGTGTCTCCCTCACATGGGTCCTTCAATCAACTTTGTGTCCCTCCCTGCTGCCTGAGGGCACATTGCTCTAGGGTTAAAATAAACCACAAAATGGGTCTGTGAATGTGAAGTTCAAAGGACTCATGTGGGCTCTTACTTTGAAAGAATCTCAAATGGCTAATCAGTAATATCGTCCAAAGTTGGATGCTGTCTTTAGGTTGTTGACTCCTGTTCAAGATGCTAATGTGCTTATCCCCTTGTCTGTTCACACCCATTGTCGCTTTAACCAATAAACATTGTCACAATCTTTAAATTAAAGCCAGAACAATGTCTAAACCTTTAGCAATGTCCAGTGTCCCCTGTGTAAGTCATCGACAGCAACAACACAAGGCATCTCGGCCCTTCTTGCCACGTTGCATAACTTATTAGTGTCATCTTCTGTCTCCTCGAGTGGAAAGCCACTTCAAAGGCTTTAAGCCGTCTGTAAATCCCTCAGGTATGACCCTCCACTGGACCGCTGGATGCCGACCAATCCGGCACAAAAACAACAACAAAATCCCCTCATGATTGCAGCTGTTGTAATCTTAGACTCTTGTGATTTTAATTAGACAATTTGCATAGTTTGAAGACCAATAAGACCTGGATACAACACAGAATATTTGGCTCATTTGGGAGATTTCATTTAAAGGCAACACAAAACATGAGACACTGGGTTTGGTAAAAAAAAACTCTCACATCATCCCTGCCCTATGCAGCTTATTTAAGCCATGACAGTGATTTTAACACATGAGGATGCAGCTGTCCTCAATTTGGGACACAATTGGGGGCTATTGCACTTGAGCTTGTACTTCTTCTAGTTTTCCACTCACAGACTACATTCAATCACACTCTCATTCGTCCTTACCTCAGAAAAGCTGAAAGAAGTGAGCTCCCTGCTGGCCGAGACAGGCTGTAAGGTTCTGCAAACTTACCGCGCTGATTATGTCCTTCTGTTATAGTGACATTCGATCCGCTTCACTTCGCCATTGGCCGACGAGGCGTCCGGGAGGCGAGGCCGGGCGGGTGACGGGGCAGGGTCGGCGTCCGCGGCCCCCCTCCCTCCCTTTGCTGGCACTCAAAAAGGAGATGCAAGGGTCCAAATGCAAGGTGGGAGGCTCAAGTTTGGTGAAGGGGGCAGCCAAGACGCCCCTAGGTTGCTATTCTGGGGCTGCTGCATTAGGCAAGCACATTTCTCCTGAGAACGAGAAGAGAGTTGGACGACCTGAAGCAAAGCAGGTGCTGTTAGTGAGACAGTAACATCATGTTCAAGCAGCGCCTGCCATTCTGCACTTTATTCTTTTATATTGTAAATTCACCACAACCTTATTGAAATGAATTAAGTATTCATCCACAAACCATCCACTCCTGTAACTGAGAGGATAGTTCTCAAAGCATTTACAAAAATACTTGAGGCAATTACAGTTCAGTTTTTGATTTCAGAACTTCAGGTCTTTGTCTGTGTTTGGTTACCCCGTGTTTCATGAACCACTGAACACAGGACTACCTCTTTTATTCTATATTTTCAACTCCTGCAGGATACTGTTGATGTTGTACCGCTGCTGTTAGTCTGAGCACACTGTAACATGCACCATTCAGAAAGCCCCTACCTACCCCTCATTAATTTATGACAGGCCCCTCCTGGTCTTTTTTTTGTTTTTTTTTTCACTTAGGGACTGTGAATGATTTTGTTTCTTCCTCTAGGGGGCGCCACAATGACAGAATTAAACCCAGTTTGACTTTGAGTTACCCACATGGACCAGAGGTGTCAAATATTTCCATGTCCCAGAGACACAAATAGGCCCAGGCCATGGCCTCTCGCTTCATGATGTTGTTAAACAGTTCTCTGACCTGCCCCCACTGTTAACAGCTGTAAAGAAAAAAATAATTCAATCTTAATAAACACATTTTATACATATATAATATTTAGCAGAGGAATTAAGGGGTTAACCTGATCAACTCCCTGCTGTAATGCTGAGGGAACAATACAATCAATACAAAACTATGAGTTATTGTGTCAAATTAAACCTTTAAGGATTCAGATTCAGAGTCAGAATCCTAACTTTTAATGTAACTACTCTTAACACAAAGCTGCAAAAATAACATGGCTCCTTGAAAAACATATATCTGTCCAAAATGAATTGACATTTTCACTTAATTCACCTAATTACTAATAGATCTTCAAATTAAAGAAGAGGTAAAATATAAAAATCAATATACAGTATTGTGATGCAGGTGTGGATATAAAGGTAAAGCAAACAAGAAAGTATTGTGATTTGTATTAGTTTACAAAATGCAAAGATAATGAACAGAAGAATTCTAAATCAAATCAATATTTGCTGTGACTCCACTGTCTCAGTTTGTGAAGGATCTGGGCAGATTCTGTTCAAATATTTGGAGAATCCCAGACAAAACCAGGCCAAACTGGACTAAACTATCATATCTCAAAAGAACCTAGGCCACACCAGACCCCGACACCAGTAACAAATGCAATCCAAGACTGGACCAGGCCTGACTCCATGATGCTGGGATCAGAGTTACTCAATCACCTCAGGACTATTTGTTCAAAAAATTGAAGGTTTTTGTCTGTTCATTCACTTCACTTCACTAAATTCATAAAAGCACAACAAACAAACATTTAACTTGTCTATTGTTGACAGTATTCTTACCTTCCTGAAAATCTTCACACAGTACTGTAGAACAAGGATTGAGTAGGTCTTTCTTAAATAGCACTAAACGGTTACACATTTCTGGCATCCTGTCACTTTTAATCCAAACAAAACTTTCAATCGTTTTTGTGTGGTGTGTTTAGAGGGTTCAAAAAAAGATGGAGCAAATGAAAACTAGCAGCAGTATTTGACTCTACAGTAGCTACGTTAGCTCAATAGGTTAGGTTTGTTGTCAGTGGCTGATTTTATTGGACCTACTTTCTGAGGTAAATGAACTATTGCTCCGGGTTCAATTAAAGACAAAATGCAATGATCAAAACCAGACAAAAAAATACCCAAAGTCAGACAGTCGATTAAACATCCTCGGTAATAATAATAATATTAATAAAATATATCATATAATCTTTGGAGGCTGTCATTGCTTCAGATCATGGCTCACTGGTAGAAGTCATCATCTGGGAAAGCTTTTAATGGACAAATTTGATTAAAGCAACAATATATAACTTTTGAACTAAAACACAATACCTTAAAATCTGAAAAAATAGCTCTAAATACCTCACTGTGTAACGGGGAACATTACCATCTCAGAGACTGTCCACATGTCGGTGCAAAACCTAAAAAGTGGCTTTAAATCTCTCAAATCAAAGATAAAATGTCTTTAATTTCAATCTCCCTCTGCAACCTTTACAGCAATTTCTCACAAAATGCATCTAGTCATTGACCTTACACTAAAATAAACATTTAAACTTGACCAACAGGCATCTCTAATCCTTAAAGTATAGACAGTCCACTTCTGGACCATTTCAGAGATCACATAAAACCTGGAGACAACTCTAATGGACTCCTAACCCTCTGAAAGACCAGTTAAAGCCTGGATCTGGACCCTGCTCAAGGATCGATTACAGACCTCCAACTGCCCAGAGCCGTCTGTGATCCACTGACCTCGATCTCTTTACGGCAGCAATTACTTCACCCTTTAACCCGAACTAACATTGCATTAAGATGTTAAATGGAAAATGGTCTATTAATAGAACCGAATGCTAATATTTAGTCTCGGTGCTGCTTTTGAGGAACGTCTGGGAATGTGACATGAAAAGACATCAAACCAAACATTCTTTCTTTGTTTTTTTAATGAGACACTTCGCACATTTCTCGTCAGGAACTCGGATTATAGGGTCCATCCTACATGCCAAGTTCGTAGGATTCTACTCAAAGCCCAAATTCAAATGGATCAACAACAAATTAAACGAAAGAGACAACTCAAATGTGAATGTTTTTGTTGTATCTATTGTAGACTATAAAAAAAAGAAAGCAACAGTTAAATAAGAAGGTTTTGTTCACCAAAGTAAATGTGCTTTTTGCAAACTTTATTCCTTTCAACAATTAAATTTCTTGCAACCGTTTCATGAAATCAAAGTTTCCTGACATCAGTCCCTTTCTTGTTTGCCAGAAACCCCCTCCTAGATCTTGGGTCCGTCCCTGCACCGCCCTGGTTGGCCCACGGACCTGACTTTTAGAAACCTAAGGTGTTGTGGCCTGTCCCTGCTGCGTGGCGCCTCACTCTACTGCCACTCTAAGCAGCCACAGGACTCAGGATTTATTTTTGGACTGCCATGGCGTCTGTTCCTTCCATTTGTAGGAAGGGGGGTCTAGTTGGGCTCAACATGAACCTGCCGTTCTAACACTTCAGGCTGGGACAAGCAGGCAGCAGCCGGCCGGCCACCCCCTAAGCAGCGATCGCACAGGTAAAAACGCCACAATTCCTCCTTTTAATGTTTACGTAGAGCAGAGACGTTTGGTGCGGTGGCAGGTGGGCAGCTGTGTCAAAGGCAGAAGCCCCCACCGCTGCAGCCATAGGACAGACATGTTTGGGAGACTCATTGGGTTGTTTTGATCGCTGTACAACGTTAAAGCACGAGTATGGACGTTCCCTGCCATTTCTTTGTCCTAATAATGAAGCGTTACTCCATAAAACTGACTTTGAGGAGCTGTCCTTGATGTGTTCAAGTATTTACACTGTTTGAAATTTCACACTTCTGTCTTGTCACGTCAAGGGGAACCTGCCTGGGCTGCCTTGAACATCCGCAACACAAGTTTTTACCTGGTGAGTTATACCCACTTCGATCAGTGTTTGTCACGTGAAGCCCTCACTGGTTGTAAGTGGATTTTTGGGTTGGATTCTTTGACTCAGGAGGTCCATTGTAGAGAAGCTTGTCCAGCTTTTTTACACATCTATTATTACCCTTTCCTCTTTTGAACCTGCATCCTGAAGGCGCTCCAAATACCGAGCCTACCACAGCCTTAAAAGGAGGAGCGAGTTCTCGTGTGTCAGGCAGGCTGCAGGTTCAGAGTGGGAGGGCATTTAAAACACAAGATCTGGCCTACATTTCACTGAGGTGACACACATAGTAAACTGATAACATTAAACAGTTGCTTTATCTCGGCTGCATTATGTCTGCGGCCATTACATTGCAATCCAAAACCTACTCAGTCAAATCCTTTCCACTTACATCGATCTGTGGTTTAGGTTTAACAGGACCATGTTATTTTTATGTTTATCCTCAGTGATAATGTTTTTGGGGCCTATCCAGTGTCAGAGGGCTGTGATGTCATGAGGTCAGCTGCTCTGCATTCACTTTCACCCTTCAGCAGATATATATACTCCATCTATATGTGTAGGTTATGTGGCCAGAGACATGAGAGGGCTTGAAATATAAACTAGTGATATTTGATATTCCAATAAGGTTTGGTATCTTTAACCAAAAAAACATCTGTTTTAATGTGTGTCTACAATATGCTCATAAAAACACCTTGTGAAGGATGTTATGAGAAGGTTGTTTGGTGTCTCAAAAGTCTGAAGTAAAAGTACTCTGTAAGTACTGTAAAGTATAGGTAATGACTTTTACTACCAATACTGTTACTACAAATAGTACTACTACTACTACTGTACTCAGACTGGGGATCAGACTTTAGATCTTCTCACTTTATGGTGACAGTGCTACCTTTTGTTTTTCAATATTAAAAGTTACTTCTACTTATTGATGTATGTTGAAATGTTAGTTGAGCAGAAGTAACATTTTTTCCTCCAAAAAGTGCCCAAGTAAAAGTAAAAAGTATGCTTCGGTGGCTCACCTGGTAGAGCACAGACCAAATACCCAGGAGACCCGGGTTTGATTCCAGCTCAGTCCATTTCCACTAATCTATCAAAAAAGGCAAAACATAATCCCCTAAAAAAAAGTATGCTTTGGGAATTGTGCTCATAAAGTGCATAAAAAATTCTGCATAATATTCTCATATATATTCTAACAATTGATGATTATTTTCTACATAAATACTTACTTACTAAATACTTATTGCATTTTATTTGAGCCTTTCTTTGTTATTGCAGCTGTAAAATCACGATTGTAAAATACTACGGCCAAAAAACCTTGGTGCTAGACATGACAGACTGGTTAACGCATAATGTAACATCATACACTTGAAATATTTAAAATAAAGTCTCACTTTTCACACAAAGTAGGTTAAGGAGTTTGTTTTTGATTCGATGCTCCACCTGATCCACGTCACAGCTCTCTGATTTATTGTTTTGAGGAAGGTGATGCAGCCTGTAAAAAGTCAAGCGTCTTAAATAAGTGGAGCAGGTGATTGGCTGACCTCGCCTCAGCGTTCAAACTATAATTAGTCAGAGTAAAAGCTCCTGGGATCAGCTGTGAGGTGGTAACATCATCCAGGAAGAGTTCAGTTCAGTTTTACAGCCTGTGGGTCCGATATTGAATTTACACTACGAAGGCATCATCGATATATGTGTCTGTGATGTTGTTTAATACGCTCTATTTAGGAGCTTATTGTTTTTTCATGTTTATATAGACAACAGACTAAATAAGAATATTGTCATTTTATTTCCAAAAGTGTGTGATCATGTGACTGTCTGAGCTTCTGCCATTGTTTACCTTAAAAATACAAACAATTGGAGTTTATATAAATTGCAATTGGATGAAACTGGTGCAAATAGATAACAATTATATACTTTGTTTATTAAATTATTTTCATATACTAGCAGTTGGCCGATTTAAACCTGACTTTGGGCTGCAAACAGCTCCAGGGCCGGACTTTGGACTTACCAACTTAACAGATGTTATTATGAAAAAGTGATATTCATTCATTGACTTAAAAACATTTAAATCTCAAGCAAAAGGCGAGATAAAAATAAGATAAATGGCCGCAATTATACAGTGCTTTTCTTCCGTCTTCACGTCCATTCACCCATTCACACACTCAAGCACTCACACATTCACCCATTCACACACTCAAGCACTCAACATTCACCCATTCACACACTCAAGCACTCACACATTCACCCATTCACACACTCAAGCACTCACACGTTCATAAACAGCGTGGCAGTCACTGGAGACCAGGCAGGGTTCAGTGTCTTGCTCAAGGACACTTCAAAAGTGTGAACGGCAGGTGGTTGATCGAACCGCCAAGTTTCCAGTTATTGGACAGCCTCCTCCGCCTAATCCCACCAGGGGCAATTAATTTGAGCAGCAATAAGACAACAAACAGACATGAGAACAAATAGGCACAATACCAAACACTAAACACACAACTTCAAGAAACCACTGATGTAAAAATATAAATAAATATGTGAAAATTTGTTGAAAAAGATGAATGAAAAAAAAGAAAAGATATTAGGGAAAATTTAAAACACAGGATAAAAGACTGATAAAATCGATAAAGAACAGTGGGACTGACTGAGAAAGAGGACAGTTTAAAGTGAATTCTTTGTTGTCCACGTTTCACAACAGCTGCAGTGTTCACATCAAGGTTAGGATATAATAATAGGATAACAGGAGGATAATAACGTAGCTCGACCGTGCCCCAAAACTACAACTGGGCCAAAGCATGTCCTCCACAGCCTCTCGAGGTGTGCTGTGGTATTTGGCACCAAGGTGTCAGCAGCACTTCCTAATGTCATAAGTAGTCATAATGTTATGGCTGATCAAAATATAGCAACAATCCCATGACTCAGATTCAGACCATAATGGCGACAAAACACAAGAAGCCAATGGTATAGTACAAAACACATTTTAATTTATTTATGAAAAAAGGTTATAAACAGCAAGCAAGGATTTCAGAAAACATTAAAAATGTAAGTTTAGGAATGTCTGCAGTAGTTCAAAGACGAGCAAAAGGCACCAGTGGGTTCAATATAAATCCAAAGACTTGTTTTATCTGTGAAAAGTAACTGTACTTTAACATCATCCCACTGTTTTCAAATTTGGTGTCACAGTTTAGTAAAATATAAAGATGTAATACTAAGATAGTAATAAGGCTTTTCAATTATGTCAAATTAAAATCAAAATATGTCTCCCTCAATCCCAACACATCTGATTGTTTAAAGCAAAAATGTAAGTGCAGAACATGTAACATGATATAGTATGAAGTTTTATTAGACACAAATAAAATCTAATCTTGCATTGCTGATTGAAAAATGTAAACACTTCTATGTAAAACATTTCACTGACTCATCTTCCTACGAACACCAATCAGTAACAGTAAAGCTCACAATCAGATATATACATTACATTGTAAAATACAAAAACAAAAGAGGAACAGATACTAATCTTTTGGCTGAAATGATGGGGTTTTTTTACAGATATTGTTGGGGGAAAAACACTGAGAAGGGTGATTTATTGAATGAAATATTGAATTGTTTGTGATCGGTGTTGTTTAAATCAGTTGGTCCTGTTGAGGGCTGAAGCCATCTGAAGTCCACATCAGTAATTGCTGCTGCATAAATCTGAAAGAGACAAAACAATGCTTTTATTATTGTTAAATAACCACAATAATTGTTTAGTTTAGATTAAAGATTTTTACAAAAGGTTATTAGTTCAATTCAGGTGACAAATTCAACACAACCATGCAGCCTTGGCTACAAATGATGGTCTTAAGAAACATAAAAGTCTCCATGAGTCAAAAATAGACTATACTGATTATATTTATGTCTGAGTGATGAAATAGCCATCCTTTCATTAACAGATATCTCTTGTATTCGTCCCACAGGGTGCATAAGCGCTCATGGCTGTTGCTTACACTGCCGCTGCCCAGCCGGGCCTGCTTTCCCACCAGTACCCTCCCCCTCTGCTGCCCAAGCCTGGAAAAGACAACCTCCGTCTCCAGAAGCTCCTCAAACGCACCGCAAAGAAGAAGGCCGCAGCTCAAGCCTCACAGTCGGCCGCACCTTTCCGCTCCAGCCTCTCACCTGTAAACGAGGCCAGCCCTGACCTCGAACACAGCGACCACTCCTCCACCCCTCCCCGGACCCCCGAGACCCCGTACAGCCTCTACAGACAGCAGCCTCCGCGGTTCTCTGTAAGGCCTGTGAAGCCCTACCAACATGTGGCCTCACCTTACCCTCAGCGTGCAGCGTACGGACGGGGAGCGAGGTTTTCCCCTCTAACAGTGGCTCCGTCTTTGTTCTCGCAGCCTGTTAGCACCACTCCTTCCTATCCTGCTGTCTCACCAGCTGCACAGACAGTTGCACAGCCTCCTGCACCCAAAATATCCCTACCCACTTCCTCTGCGCTTGAAACGACAGTATCAGCTGTGGAAGTGAGAAAACCTGCCTTTATCACTGCTGCTGCAAGGGCACCAAGTCCTGGTTTTTACCCAGCTGCAACTGTCCAAGCTGAAATCCGACCGCTCACTGTGCTTACCCCAATTGTCAAGCCGAAAAGCCCTCGTCCAACTTTTAAAGCAAACGAACAATCAAGATCACCTAAGCCTATGTTTGATGTACCTAAGATCAGGAATTACACAGCGAGTACGTCATACTACGAGACATCGAGGACCCCGCCGGTGTACGACACAGCAGGGTTAACCTCTATTGGGAGCACAATGACTCAAACTAAAACTGAAATAAAAAGAGATTTGACTCCAACGTCCGAGCTCAGAAGAGGAGGGACTCCGACGGCTCCCTCAATGGGGGCAGATTCCCAGAGAAAGACCCCAACGATGGAAACAAAACGAGGCACTACACCAACAGGGGAAACACGAGTTCGGACTCCTACAACTGAGGTTAAAAGAGCAACACCAACATCGGAAATAAAGAGGGCTACTCCAACTTCTGAGGCAAAAAGAGCCACCCCAACGTCTGAGACAAAAAGAGCCACCCCAACGTCTGAGACAAAAAGAGCCACCCCAACGTCTGAGACAAAAAGAGCCACCCCAACGTCTGAGACAAAAAGAGCCACCCCAGCGTCTGAGACAAAAAGAGCCACCCCAACGTCTGAGACAAAAAGAGCCACCCCAGCGTCTGAGACAAAAAGAGCCACCCCAGCGTCTGAGACAAAAAGAGCCACCCCAGCGTCTGAGACAAAAAGAGCCACCCCAACGTCTGAGACAAAAAGAGCCACCCCAACGTCTGAGACAAAAAGAGCCACCCCAGCGTCTGAGACAAAAAGAGCCACCCCAACGTCTGAAAACAGTGTAAAAACATCGTACGAGTTCCAGTCATCCCGAATATCAATAGGGCGCCCTAGAACACCAGCCTATCGTCCTACAACACCTGTTTTTGAAATCTCCAGACCCAATCCTCTGCTGTTCGCGGTGTCACCCATTACAGTCGAGCAGGAGAGGTCCAGGACTCCCAAGTCAGTTTCTGGCCTCAGCGATGTCTCTGTGAAGTCTTCAGAAGTCATCCCAAATGGGGACGTTCATCCGGCAGAACTACCAGAGGCTAAACCACTGCAAGATACTATTGTAAAGTCAAAATCAGAGCCTGATCTTTCAAGAATCAAGCCACAGCCTCCTCCCGCTGCCAGCGAGACTCTTACATCTGAGCCAACAGTGCCGTCTCAGAGCTACCAAAGACCTAAGACTCCAACATATGAGGCGTCTCGGCTCATGAGTGCAGCTCCTGGTTTTAAAAGACCAAAGACGCCAACCCAAGGGATGTCTCGGTCAGGTGCATCTCCTGTGAGCTTTCAGAGACCCAAAACTCCAACACAGGTGGCTCACAAGTCAAAGTCTTCTTATCGTGGACTGACACCAGCTGAATATGCTGCTTATGGAGGAATCAAAACCTTCTCCCCAGCGTTTGGTATCGCAACCTCTGTAACTCAAGAGGAGGGTAAAACAACAACTGAAGAAAAAGTAGAAGCTAAAACACCTGTTCAAGAGTTGCCTGTAAAGGAAGACTCAACTCCTGAAGTAAAAGAAAGCACAAAAGTGGTGATTGAGACGCTCCCCAAAGTCATGTCTGTCCCTACTATTGTGGTTTCACAAGCATCTGAGATCTCTGGAGCCACACCAACGCAAGACAAAAGCACAGTGTCCAGCCAGAGTATGGAAAAAACAACTGTAGTTCAAGAAACTCCAAAAGCTATACCTCCAAAAGAAGAGGAAAAACCTACAGAGAAAGTAGAAAAGACTGTTCAAAAAGTTGTTAAAGAAACAACAAGTCCAGAAGTGAAACAGCCTCAGCCTAAAAAGGATGACCCAGATCCAATGAAGGCGGTAAGAAAACTTTTTGGAAAAGATAAAGCTCCAACGTCAGAGCAGAAAGCAGCATCAGTGACAAAAGCTAAAGTTGAACAAAAGGAGGAAACAAAACCTCCAGCTGCGACTGAAACTAAATCTGAAGAGACAAAGCCAACCGCTCTGCCTTTCAAGATGGCTGCCGCTGAACCAAAAACAAGTGAGGCACAAAAGAAAGAGGAATCGGCTCCAGCAGGTGAAACTTCATCTGAGAAAAAGGAGGATGATGGGTCCCTACAAGCTGAGCCTCTTCTTAAAGTTCTGCAAAAGCCAAAAGGGTTGAAAACAAAAGCGAGTGGTTGGTCCAGGCTGAAGAAGCACATGGTGGTGGAGCAGGAGGAGCCCAAATTTCCAGAGATGGGTTCCCAGAAAGAGTCCACCGTTCCAACTGTTTCGGAAACGAGCGAGGCCAAACAGGTTGAAGAGAAACCTAGTGAGACCCCTGACGTTCAGAGTGAAAGCCAAGCTAAAGAGCCCAAAGCTACCAAGATGTGGGATGCTGTCCTCTTCCAAATGTTTTCCACCAAAGAAAACATTTTGCACCAGATCGAGTTGAACAAAAGCGAAGAGGAAAAGGAAAAAGAGATAATGGACGAGTCAGCTGAGATACCTTCGTTTGCATACCGGCTGCCCGTGCTGCTTTTTAGTCCGAGGTTTGACGCTAAAAAGCTCAAAGAGGCGGCGTCGAGGCCAGTGACGAAAATTTCAACTGTGTTCGAAATGGGGCTGATCGGCCGTAAAAGTAAAGACGAGGAACCAAAAGACTTTAACAGAACAGCAAGGGGGTTCGCTGCTTCTTAAGCTCAATGTTATGTGATGTTTAAAAATGAAAATGTAAAGGAAAGTTGCAATTTATGTAAAGCACACATTAGAAAACAGTTGTTGTACAGGTCCAGAGTCTTAGTCTCTGAGTGTTGTGAGAATTCGGCCTCAACTTTTTACTTGACAAATGCATTGTGTGATTGGTTGTGTGGTAGATTGTCATGTTTGTATCTGTGGATTAGACAGAGAGAGTTACATTTGTCTTACAGTCATTCAGACGTCACACCGGATTAAAGTGTTTTATGTTTTAAATAATTTCGGAGAATCTCGTTTGTTCCTTATCGATGTCAGTTCAAACTTTAATCAGCTGTAACATTATGGCAAGTGGAGATGAAGTGATACGAGGAGCAAGTATCATATGTTGAAAGAAATAGATCAAAGATTTTAGCTTCGACAAGGGCCATATTGTTATAAATACTGCATCAAAGCATCTCAAAACTAAACGGGTGACATTCATTTAACTTAGTTATTTATACTCACGTTATATTATCATTCATATCATTCATATTTATACATTTTAAACTGTTTTTCACAATGGTGCTACTTGCCTGGAGGTAAGACCTTTCTTTGAATAACACATGTGTAGGTTCAATAGCACGAATGTTTGTTTAGCTGTAGCTGAGGTCTCATTAGGTTGCAACAAAACATATGTGTTACATTTACGGCCCATATGTCCAAATTTAATATTCATTCTATAATGCAACACAATATATTAGGGGTTGTACTATTATTATTATTAGTGCAATATAGTGTAAGAAATGTCAAGTGTCAAGAAACTATGCAATGAAAAATAACCATTACTAAACTAGGACTCTTCATTTCATCAATATCTATAATTTCTTGCTGCTGAGATCAATACGTAGGTTAAAAGGTAGGCTTTAAATGAGATTTGTTGTGATTCATAGACGAGTGATAAGAAAGTTGTAAGAAACGTGGGATACTGAAGTGTAGGTTAAGATGAAACAAGGACTTAGAGAGAGAGAGCGTATATTTTTTAGATTTAGTTTCTACAAAATGCAATCAGAACCATTTTTTATGTTGCTATGTTTCATGTCTGTCTTTAAAAGAAACTGTAACTGTTTTAAAATAAATTTTGAGGAAACGTTACCCATGTTGACAGTTTATTTGTTGACAGCAAACTCATAAAGCACCTATAGTTTCTTACAAACACTACAAAGATTAATATTTGGCAATTTGCTTCATAAAATGGACTGGTCGACTCTTACCATCATCAAACTCTCCTCCGTTCTCATCGTCGACTGGGATCTTCTCATATTTCCCGTGACCAGTGACGACAAACTTGTATTTTTTCCCAGAAGTGGAGCCCTGAGGAAAAATAAGTACATTCAGTTGTAGCTTTTATGTAAAAAAACACCACAAAAACTACAAGAAAATGTAATGAGAATGTCCATACCTAATATTTTTGATGTGTTGTCATTCTTCACTTTTGATATTTGTTCATTTAAAATCTGTATTAGTCCAGAATCTCAAACATACCTTGCCTCTCTGTCCCACTCTCATGGACGAGTCCCCCATGCCCTCCCACATGTTCCTCTTCTGCATCACATCTCCAGGTTTCACGTCCTGAGAGAGGAGAAAATAGTCTAATGAGTGCAACAGGCATGTGTTATGTTACTTTCACTAATAGTTTTCGATCATTAGCATCTCAAAAAACAAAACAAATAAAACTTTATGAGTATTACAATCAAGGCAATACCCATGAAGAATGAATGAATGGATAAATATTTCCTACATTTTATTTAATTTTCTTATCAGACATAATGAAAATGTCTTGACAAACAACCAATTTCTTCAAAATAAAAGGCTTTTGACCCAATATTAGATGGTAACAGCATGAATTATTAATAAACTCAGACAAAGGACCACTGTGAATCTCACTATTTGGCAAGCAGCATGTCACCATCACCGTCTTCATAGAGCTTGTTGATAAATATATCATCTTTAGTAATACTGTCTTGATTCTCCACAAGAGGGAAACCTCACATTAACGGTAAATGCTGCACATGAACACATCGTGACAGTGAGTCCAGCAGCTGGGCTCATAAAGACACACAAACCAGTGTTGAAACATGTCACGTTTCTGCACCCATGTTAATAAACAAATGGTTGTAAATAGTGGGGATGACTTACTGATGGTTTGCAGGCCATCTGTCTGCTGCCGTCGTTGGGACCCTTCACCCACTGAGTGATCAGGTCGGCCACGCCCACCTTCAGCCCCTCAGTGTCCTGTTACAACCAACAGAAACACAAATATAGATCTAATCTCATCTCATTTTTCACAGTGTTAAGAAAAGCAAGAAAGTTAAAGGTGATTACAGCATAAAAAACAACTAAATAATACATACATACATACAAATACAATCAAACCAATCAACAACAACAGATATAGTGGGTATATAAAACTAGATAACAGCTCAACCTAATGACCAATGGAGATAAGGCGGCACAATATCAGAAATGCAATGTGCAACAACAATAAGTGTATAATGTGAATGTTGACATCATAAAAACAACATTGTAAAAAGTTGATTTAAACTGATTTAGAAAATATAAATAAAATACAAGGCGCTGGACTTGCAATCATGAAAATTGAAGACTAAACCTGGACTAAACAGGTCTAAATTTGGACTTAATGTAGGAATGAACTAGGTCTAAATAAGGACTGTTTTATTTGGACGCAGATTTAGGTTTTATTTGGACAATGATTTTGAA
Source organism: Rhyacichthys aspro (assembly GCA_036850595.1). Lineage (NCBI taxonomy): Eukaryota > Metazoa > Chordata > Actinopteri > Gobiiformes > Rhyacichthyidae > Rhyacichthys > Rhyacichthys aspro. The sequence continues at coordinate 19,137,850 of CM072153.1, forward strand.
AGTAAACTGTAATTTTCCGATTTATTCCCATTCTCGCACTGATCATTTTTGCATAATATAATCTGACATATTTGTAATAATACAGCTGTTCTTGTTCCATATTTACATTTATAATATTTGCTCGAGGAAGACTTTAAGAGCAGCAGACTGGTCTCACCTTGGAGCCCGGTGCTTTGGTGGGACTCAGGCCCCAAGCCTCTCCGGCCTCAAACAGGTTCTTCTTGGAGGCCACTTCAGGCGTACTGGGAAGATCGGCCGGTGCTGCCTTCACTGCCCGGACTTCATGGGAGTTCTGTAAACCATAAAGATGTTAGTACTCGTTTAGAAACACTTTGAGGGATTACTTCTCCAAATTCATATTCATATTAGTAAATTTATGTTATAACTAACTAACTGCATCATTGTGGTATAGTTTTGTGTTTATAAAGTTTATTAAATTAAATTTTTGAGCAATTGTGAATTATTTAAGTTCACATGTTTGTAATTGTATCTATTGTTTTTTTTTTCATCTATTTTTTTAATATCATGTAATTTTTTAATTATTATGTATTATATTTATTTCGTTTTTGACAAATACATTTATTTATTGAGTAATTTTATTTAGTATTTAGTTTTACATTTACATACATTTACAGTTTTACATGTTCTGTATTTAGTGTATTTGTTGATCTATCTGAAATTCAAACTCTTTAATTCAAATAATAATTCAAATGTATTATTGATTTTTAAATTTCTATTTATTTATTTACTTTTGTAAATAAATAATTTATAATCTTATTTTTGTTCAGCAATTTTCTGATGCCTTTAAAAAAATTCCAGGCAACTTCTGATATTTGTAAATTAACAATTCCATAAATTTTTACGGCAAAATATTACAACTGGCATTCGAGAGACAAAAGGCCAAGTTAGGTGACTATTTATATCATCTCATTTCCTAATTTCCTTCTGATTTAATTATCTCATTGCACTCTCTGTTCTGTCGTTTACAGCACTTTGCATTAAACCAGTTCTTCGAGTGCTCCATAAATAAAAGTGTCTGGTATTAACCTCGGGTCAAACAGCGCGTTGTTAATCAGTCTGAGAACTGCCCGAGGCGAGGAGCGCAAACAGGGAACGGAAGAATCAAAATAAAAAAGCTCTGAACACAAGGTAGTCCTGCTGTATATCTGTCCAACACTTGCACTTTTAAAAACAGAGCGCGGTGATGTCATGCCCCAGGTGCTGCTGGGATTTGTGACCCCAGCACAATAAAGGTCAGAGCTGCGTTTTGTCCCCTGTGCCTTTAAAACAGCACCAGAAGCCCCTGAGTCGGCACAAAACTCAGATTTACCAATTTCCTGGAACATTAACTCTGTAGTTTTTTTATAATAGGATTCATTTCAGTTTCATTTCCGTTGGTACTAAATCAAATTCTTCTCCACATCCACCAGTGTGAGAGTGCACAACAATATGGAAAATGTTTTCTAGCGATCCATGTGATATGCTACAAATTTGGTGATAACTTATTAATCAGCTTTGATCTGAAATGTAATAGGAAAGTCCCCAATAAACTACAAAGAGTGCATATCCCAGCACATCCAGACAATAATCAATCAATAAATCCATTCCTTTTGCAGCTTGAACACTAGAAAACTATCCCAAATGAGCAATAACAATAGCTCAACTTGACGGAGCATGTAAACTATCTATATCACACTTGTCAAACTCAAGGCCCAGGGGCCAAATGTGGACCTTTGTAATGTTTTATGTGGCCCTTCAATACATTCAGAAGGTGATATTTTTGGCACTACATTTTATAGGTTAAGCCAGTTTTTGCTACAAAGATATATAAAATCTGTCCAAATCCCTTTAAAACCTGTTCGAATTCAACTTAAAGCTGTTCAAATTCAACTAAACCCTGTTCAAATCCAACTAAACCCTGTTCAAATCCATCTAAAACCTGTTTAAATTCAACTAAAACCTGTTCAAATTCTACCAAAACCTGTTCAAATTCAACTAAAAGCTGTTAAAATCCAACAAAAACCTGTTCAAATCCATCTAAAAACTGTTTAAATTCAACTAAAACCTATTCAAATTCTACCAAAACCTGTTTAAATCCAACTAAAACCTGTTCATATCCAACTAAAACTTGTTCAAATCCATCTAAAACCTGCTTAAATTCAACTAAAACCTGTTCAAATTCTACCAAAACCTGTTCAAATCCAACTAAAAGCTGTTCAAATCCAACAAAAACATGTTCAAATCCAACCACAACCAGTTTCCATAAAATTTATTCTTATTTACTATCACGGCCCCTCACCAATTTGAGTTTGACACCACTGACGTATAAACTATGAGACAATAGTCCTGAAGTGACCCTGAACGCCTCACAATCCCTTTAGACTAAAGCAGTTTGTGGTAAAAGCAGCTGCAGTCCTCGTCAGTGCCTACAATCAGCCTGTTCATCAGCCCGAGGCAGAAATATAACTCCTTATACTGTGCATAATATTAATCTAGCTTAACTGCCATATACATAAGCACTGTAGGATAAAGTGAGGACTATATTATTCATCGACAGAGCAACACATTTCCCAGATGGTGTCTTTTAGAGCCAAAGACTCACCCACGAGCAGTATTATTCATTTCTGGGCAAGAAGGATGCGACTGGTCAGAAAAAGAAAGAGTATTGTCTTATGTGTGCAATAATTATGTGCAAAAGTTTAAGATATTGGAGCTAAACGTGGAATCAACAGGGTACAATCTGAATCTGACACTAAATTATTAATTTCTGGCACTGTAAATGAGTTATATGTTCCTTTTCCTGAGTTTTATTTCCTTATCTTTGTAGAGCTGATCACATCATTCATAAAATAGACAAAAAACTTGAATAAACTATGAATAAAATACAAATAAATGACACTATGTCTCTCCTTCTACTTTCTCATCAACCCCATCACCTTCTTACTGCTGCTTCACAATGCCTACACCCCTGTCCCGTCATTATAATATCTTTTTTGACATTGCACAACTGGCCAGTGTCACAAGGAAAATGAAATCTGTGGTAAAATTTGGCCACAGTGTCTCCACAAAAGTGTTGTTTGTTCTGACCTCGATGGCGTGAGTGTACTGCTCCAGTTTGTCATCGATCTTTGACGTCAGGACGAGGGGCGGCGTCTTCTTAAAACTGTTACTAAAACAAACAAGAGATGAATACAGCGGATTAAAGCACAAATTGATAATTACATGATAATCCAAATAAGACTTTAATTGTAGAGGTAAGCCTCGCTATTACAGTCAGTTTTCCAGAGTGTACTTTGCCTTAAGCCCAAAGCAGCAGGGATAGGCTCCAGCGCCCGGCAAAACATAATTAAACAGTTAAAGATGAATTAAAGAATGAACTGTGAGTACAACTTAAATAATATTATTAAGCTTCAGCTAAATAAATAAACCGCAAAAGACAATCAAACACTGTTATTATCCCATAGGCCTTGGCTTCAGGTTTATGGGAATTTCAATAACGTCCCAGGTTTGGCTCCACCTGACGACTAAGAAAAGACAAAAAAGAAGTATCTAAAACTGTAGCTACGTGTGACTCATCAGTGTGATTGGTGGATGAATGGAGATTTGTATAGTCTGATTCTCTGCAGAGACTGGGAGGAGGGTCTCTCAGAGCTCCAGCTGTCTAAACTCAGCACCCTCTTCTCTAAAATCCACACCTCCTCCTCCACATTTGACTTTTCCTGCGTTAGATCGATGAGGCCTGCTGCCGGATGATGTCATTTCCTATAACGGGAAGCAAAACCTCTCTGTCTCAGACTGAATTATGTGTTTTAATAGGAATACTGACAGGCCACGTCCCTTTTACGTTTACATTTAGTGAGATTTTATGTCACTGTTGAGAAATAGACGGTAACTTTGTTAATAATTTGAACATGTAGGACTTTGTAGGATTTTCTGAAACATAATAATAAAGTGTTTGGTTGTTAATACTGGATAAAATTAACACTACAGCAATTAAATAACACTATTAACTGTGGAAAATGTTGGAAAAATAAACTCCACAGACCTCAGTGAAAAGGAGGCATTTGCTGTTTTTTTCCAGACAGGATTCATTTTTATTTAGTGGACTCATAGTCTCACTGAACTCTTCTGGGTTTGCTCATAGACAACAGTATGTCCCTGCAGGGCTACCGTAGCTGCTCACAGGCTGAAACTACAATCTCCACAACATATCACCACAAACACAACACTTTTCACTTCATACTCGATGGACTAAACGATAGAAAATCATCAAATTTTATATTTTATATATTACTTTTGTCGTACAACCACATGAGAAAATAAGTTATGTGCTTTTTGATTGCTTTATGTTTGGAGATTTTAAATATTAGGCTTTTGTTTTGGTATCTGACTTGATACAAACGTCAAAAAGCACAGCTGTGGTCCTACTTCGGACTGAGTAGATGTAGATGATTAAGTGACTGCATCAAGATATCCTCGAATTATTAATGGAATAAATAAAAGGGGGCTGCTCTGCTCTTGAGACAGGTCAGACATCTTTGTAAAGTTCTTCACACTCTGACCTAAACAACAAGTGATGTACCTTTCATTCTTGTGGTTGGACTTGAAACTTCTATCACTGAGTCAAAAACACACCTGACCTGCCTCTTTCACCTTTTTGTGCTGGAAAAACTCCCCATGAATTTGAATTTTCTTACAAAATCTTGCTTTTGACATGGTCTTGACTTGATCTCAGTCTGATATCTGTCTTTGTGGTCTTCATTACAGCCCTGCTCTACTGAATACTTAATCATTTTCTTTTGAGCGAAAAAATACCTTTAAAGATTAAAGCTTACGTTACTTGCATGTTTTTAAATCTCGATAGACGATAGAACATGAAGTTAGGCGTTTTCAGTGCAGTATTTGTCACTAACACTCCTCTTGTCAAAGCTCCAGCTGCCCTCTGACATCACGCCTCCTCAGTTCCTGGTACCGAGATTTAAAAACAAAAGCCTGCACGCTCGCAACTCTCCTCTGAGCTGATGATAACTTTTTGGGAGCTTCAGACTGCCTGGAGCCGCCGTAGCTCACCATCGAGCCGAGCGAACACAGGCGCCTGCATCTGGAGCGAGTTAAAGAGAGTTATAAATCACAGCCGAGGAGCGCGATGCACCGGGAGGGCGCCGCGGTCGAGCCTCTCATCGGTGTTTACCTTCACGCAGCAGCTGCTCAAACAGAAACAAACCCTGCTGCATTCAAACGTATTGAACTGATTCGATAAATGCAAATAAAACCATTTGGTGCAAAATCAAGAGGAGAGTTTTAGTCCAGACCACACTATTTTGCTCTGCTTATTTGCCCAATAAAGTAAAAATAACTTAAGACTTAAACGGTGTTTTCTCTGTAATCATTTCTATCCTACCCACTTAAGACGGGTACATTTTACTTTGGACGAGTTGCCAGGGAAAAGTAACACTTCAAATCCAGCCTAACCACAGATGAGGGGTTGTCAAGGCGGAAAAATGTTAGTACAAATGAGTGATGATCTTGGTTGAAATTGATAATAGAAGGCTTTCATTCAAACGCAATAATAATGTTGTAGTCTCGACCGAGTCCTCTATGTCTTAAATGGAAAAAACACATTTGATTTAAAGACGTGGCCCGCTTAATATCAGTAGAAACCCCAAAGAGTGAGTACTACAACAGTAACTGAGTGTTCCACTGGAGACATACATGCCTTACACAACTCTTAAGGGCTTATGTGCATATACTTGTTTTATGATATCTGCAGAATACTGTTTTTTATTGCATCATTAACTCATGTTGTATCTGGATGTTCATACAGCACATACCTATAGTCATGCTACTGTGATGTAACGGCTTTTTTCGGTTTGGTTTGTAGTTTTTCACTCAGTAGTTAGATAAAGTGGTTGTTTTCCCACAGATATTTGAGGATTAATACTTACCAAGCATTTAGATTGGATGAAAGGCGTAATAAATATGCCAAAAAGGATAAAAGCACTGATGTGTTTAGCCAATTCACTGAGTGGCACTGTACTGCAATGACAATACCCTATAAAACCCACGATATTTCCCCAAAGACCATAAAACATTTACTGGGCACTTCACACAAATTCTCTAAACTGCGTGGATACTGTTCTGCTGTTTATTGAAACGCTTCATTTTATTATTTGCTGTGACACTCACCTTTTCTTCAGCGATCGGTTCAGGGACTCTGTTCTCTCAGTGATCTGAAAATGACAGAGTCAGGGTCATTTTATGGAGAAATAAACTTTATCCGGGGACATGTGAGAGCCGCTGCAAATGTCACGTCACTGTCACGTTGTCGATAAAAAACAGCATCTGTCTGCTTTTAATTTTCTCTGTGGCCAGCATTTGTTTGAGTATCTGATAAAAGTCCATATGTTCAGGCCTTTACACACATGCACACATAAAACACATCTGCAATAACGTAGCTCACAGACGAGTACGTTTAACTCTCAGTCTGCATTGGTTTTCTCATTTTCTCAAAGACAAATGAGGTTCACCTAAAGGTCTTCTGCTCCGTTGAATAAATACAAACCAGTCAAAGGTGCTCAGTGCACAGCTGACATGCAGTGTCATGCACACAGCAAACTGTGACACATTTCTCATCACAGACTGAATACAAAACCCTTACATTTTCAAAAAGTGTTTGCTCTGGATCCATCAAATGTAAACGTTTGGATGCTATATTTCACACATCTCCAAGTGAAACAGATCCCATCATGCCTTTCAACACTAGAACTGCCGGAGGGTCATTTTACCTCGTTTTTATTTAAATCCATATGAGTTTGTCAATTGAAAACATGGAAATCGCCCAATTCTTGACGTTTTGTAAACTTGTTTTATTAATTACAATTTTCTGGAAAAAGGAATTTATGATTATGACAATTTAGATGAAACACAGCTGCAGACTCTTGTGGTTTCATAGCAACAATGAAAACAACTGTATCTAGTTTGTAGTCCTTTTGTAAAGTAGTATTTTATATTTGGAGACAGCTCACACAGGCCAGGGGTAAGAACAATAGTTTTAGGAGATTGTTGGCAGTTCTGGTGTTAACGGTGCAACCACACAGAAACGAGAAACTTACAATCTGAGACTGAACCGCTCAACTGTGAAAATAACACACAGTTACTCTTGAGATAAATGATGACTATAAGCATCAATACTGGTTAGATATCTCATGAAGTCTTTTCTCTGTTGTTGGGGTGTAGTTTTTACCTTGTGGGTGGGTGTTTTGGGGCTAAATGGACTGAAGGATTCGTCTCCGTCTACACTGGACGTACTGAGGCTCTTCATCCTCTCTGCAGCCTCCATCCTCCTCCTCTCGATGTCCTCCTTCATCCGCCTCCTCTCCTCCTGAAAACACACAGGCACACGGCAAACTCAAACTCAGATGTCAAAAACTAATCTTTAAGGACTTTAGACTGGATTGTTTTTTCTGATTTCTGCTGTGGCACCTACGTTTGGGTATTGTCCTGTAATCACTCAAAATGTAAGAATGACTTCGGCTTGGATTTTTTTTTTTTTTTTCAATTAAAGCTCTTTGTTTGAGAAAAACTGAGCAGAAAATGAAGTTATTGATAAGTATTTACAGTGGTATCTTGGTAACTTCTTCTAAAAACTTTCCTCACCCACAAAATCTGAGCATATGTTGTTTTCCAATCAACCTACACCACCTTTATTTCTCAGATGAAATGTCTTTGAGCTTTAAAACTATGTCCAGATGCCTTCTTTTGAACAAATTTAGCTTCTCATCACATCCTTCACACACTTCATACCTACACCTATCCTTTCTGACTCCAGGTGACTGTCTCAAACATTGATTTAATGAGGTTTAAAGTGATGATTATCAGACCTCCTCTTTGGCGAGTCTCTGCTGCTCTTCCTCCTCCCTGCGCCGCTCCTCCTCCTCTCTGACCCGGCGTCTCTCCTCCCTCCTCCTCTTCAGCTGCTCCAGCTCCTGCTCGGCCTCGGCCTGACGCTGCCTCAGCTGCTCCAGCTCCTGGCTCTCCTTCACCTGCAGCCCTCGCCGGATCTTCTCCAAACGCTGCTCCGTCTCCAGGATGGCCTCACTCTCCTCGGGCTCAGCCGCTCGACTAGACACACCACACAACGGGTTAAACATGTCGGGAACTGTCTGAGGTATAAGTCAAGGTCGTGTTTACATAGTACTTTAGGGTTTCCCATCTACTTCTCACCTGTTGGTGCGCTTTATTCTGCTGCTGCTGCTGATGCTGTAGGACCCCACCTCTTGAGGGGCAGCGTCTCCATTAGTGTTCATGTGTTTGGGCTCTTGGTGAAGGACAACTCTGGATGTGTACGAGACTTTCACTTCCTTTCTTTTTTCCACCTGCACATAGTGATCAGAACAACTTGTAAAACACGTGGCGCAGCAATAAAGTAAGACAGAAAATGTAAACTTTGAAACTTTAATTGAATGACGAGACAAACAAATCTCTCCATTAACTATTGATGTTATATTTAGTGCTTTATTTGTGGATTTATTGTTTTGATACAAGTTTTAGGTCTCTCTTCATCCCAAACAGACTTGAGCTGCAGGCCCGGACTTCTCTAAACTGATGGCGTGCTGTGATATGTGGCAATTTAAAATATTTGTTTTAGATTAGATTACCGTTCCCAACATTTAGACCTGACCACTGCCGACCACATGAGCTTTAGCTAGCTATAGGAGATGCACTGACATAGTTATCACAATATACCTCTTGTCAATTCACTCAAATCTTTAACTCATTTCCCAGCATCAACATATCAGCTTTGAGAACTAAATGTTTTGTTGCTTTGTTACATTCTCAAACCAAAATAATCAATGCTTTAACTTGACAAGTGCTAATCTCTATCCCTCATTTCTTTTCCTTAACCACATGCAGTAAGTGATATTAGTTTTAATGCGTGTTTTGACCTTTTTTCATGTAAACGATGTTTTTAGTCACAGAAAACACACTTTTTGGAAACTCAGTCCACAGTGAAGAATTTTAACAGACTATGTTTAACGCACAAGACAATGGAGCTTGCCTAATAAGCATGCACTTATCTGAGGTAAGCTATAATGGTGGACAAATTACAAGTTTACATCTTAAAGCCTACGGTTTACATCGCATTGTGTTGTAAGACCAGGCTAAAACATGTATTTGATGTTTCTGTTTTTTAAAATACCCCTTGTACAGGTGGAGATAGCATTTACCAACTTGACATTTTCTGTGGTTTTACAAGAATCTATTACCTCTGTGTTTGGTCTGTGGTTGTCCTCCTTTCTTTTGGTCACCTCCTCTCTCTTCCTCCTCTCCTCTTCCTCCCTGACTCGGTCCCTCCTGGTCCGTTCAGCCTCTTCCTCCCTGACTCGGTCCCTCCTGGTCCGTTCAGCCTCTTCCTCCCTGACTCGGTCCCTCCTGGTCCGTTCAGCCTCTTCCTCCCTCTCCCGGTCTCTCCTGGCCCGCTCGGCTCTCACGGCCTCCTCCTGACGCTGCTTCCTGCGCTCCATCTCCAGACGCTCCTGCTCCTGTTTCTGCAGACGGGACGCTGCGATGGAGGCCTGGCTGCCCTTCTGGTTTTTGTGTCCCGTGTTGTTGTTGTACTCCTCGTCGTCGTCCTCTTCTGCCCCGAGGTTCAGCTCCTGGAGACGCTGCTGCCTCTGTCTCTCTCGGCGCTGGGTCCAGTCGCTGAAACCCTCATCTTCCTCCAAAGACGGAGAGCTGCTGGGCTTAAAGCAGCCGTCCAACCTAAGAACAGAAGAGGTATCAAGCTTTAGTCTTGGACACAGTTGAAATAGTTTAACTTTTTTCAGGACATTGTCAGGAAGTATCTCATTGCTGCTGTGAATCTAAAAAGCATCTGACATGGCTTTAATGTGTTTCATTTTACATTAACTGATCGTATACAGCCACATATTTGACTTTCTGTTGCAGATGAAGAAAAAAACAATCATAAGTAATACATTTATTTCGAAACGATGCACTCACTCCCATCATGGACCAAGCATAATGTTTTTAAAAGATAAATACCTCGCCCTCTTCAGACATTTTTGCTTTACTTACATTGACCTTCCTGCTGCGATGTCTACAGAAAAAAGTTTCTATTTAATAATGTAAGGATTAAACAATCATGATAGTTGAAATGAGACGAGGTCAAACTCTCTCAAAAATGTGACTCGAGCTGAGCGTTAAATGAAGATTTAATGAATGTCAGTGATCATTGGCTCGTTTGCCTGAGCTCAGCTGTGTTTCTGCTGCTGATTAAAGTCATGAACAGTGTTTGTGTTCCCAGGAGCTGGCTGAAAGGAATTCATCCTGCATTCCCCACATGATTAGGACACAGGACGAGACGGCACAGCCCCGCTGCATGATGGGAGTCCCTCAGAGTTAATCAGCCAAAAGAAGCAGTCATGTTTATGTTTGTGTCTGTCAGCTCGCTGTTAAATACACTCAGTGACAGGTTTGTGACAGGTTTAATGTGTCTTTGTCGGCAAAAAGCATCACCTGCTCACTCTGGACTGAATCAGGTGAGAGGTGTTGACATTCATTTGAGTTTATTGGTTTTACACTGATGAATCCTGGGACAAGAGGACGACCTAATGTCCAGAGAAGCACGTTTGTTCAATATCAATGCTGTTAAAAAGTGATAATCTGTAAAAGGATTGTGCAATTCATCTACATCAACATTTAGAATCAGTGATTGAGACAAGATGTGCATTCAATCCTTCAGACAATACATCCCAATAGTTGATATTAAAGGTATAATTGCATGTTGCAGTATACAGTACAGTTTTTGTGAGTGAGGCATATTTGAGTAAGTAAAAATAAGTGAGGTTTTATTGACCCCAGTGGAAATTCAGGTTTTCAGGAGTCTCTGTAATGACACAGAGGCACATTGTATGACTGCATTAAAATGAAAAGTTATAGACAACACAATAAAGAGTATTAGTGTAAATCCATAGCATAAAATAAAAACTACACGGTACAATGAGGATACAAGTGTTTTAAAGTTCAGTTTCCAGGATATTCAACTACAGCTTTTTGGGTTGGATCAGGTATAATACACTGATCTATTGAAAAGTTTGAGCCAATCAGATTCCTTAAAGCCTAACTACAATCTGACAATTCCGAGCCTACAACTCCATAAAAAAACACTATAAATACTGAATCTTCTGTGGTTTTATTAAGATGTATCCAGTTTTTAAAATAAGACAGATGTAAAAGAACCAGCTTCATATCACAGTGTTCATAATGTCACTGTGTAACTTTAATATTTGTGATATGATATACTGTCCTGGATTGTTCTCATAGAGTTTCAAGAAATGGAAATGTCAGATTTGTGTGTATTATAGGTTTTCTTGTACACTTTTTTATATTATTTATTTTTTATCTATGTTATCTAATGTCTGTCCAATATAAAAGCCCACTGGAAAGGCTTTCGTATCTCACAACAGGTGGATGTGTTCAAGTTTTAAAATGACTTATTTCTGTCTGGATCAAAACCACCTCAGTTGTAGTATTTAGTCTGGTCTGGCCTCTATAAACCAACTATTTTACTCTAAACACTAAAATCTTGAATATCAAATTGTCTTTTTGAATCAAACTCTTTTTACAGAAAAGCCTTCTTCAACAAAACCTGTGAGCATTTGACCTCTGACCTCTTGAAGCAGGAAACCACAGCGGTATCATTTGTGTCAAAACCAAGAGCTTGCGTCTTAACCAGAAACGTTCCGATTACAGGCTGCGTGGCCCGAGCTGACGTCCGCTCGTTGTTGTTGTGTGCAGCGCCGACGGAGAAGGTGTTGGAGGCCCGGCTCATAATTACGACTCTGAAATCACTAGCTACGACTCGGTGGTAGTTTTCCCCGGGGACTGTGGGTAGTAAACATTCTTGGGTGCTTGAGTAATGAGAAGGCAGCTGTGCGTCTGTCCTCACATCAGCACCAGAGGCCAAACCGGTGTTGTCCCAGTGGAAACATTTGTTTTATGTAATGAAACAGACACAAATGGAGCAGAAAAGCAGAAGGGGAGCACTTAGGTTTGAGTCGATGGATGATGCGACCCAGGCTCCTTAACCCCAGTCGCAGTCACACGGTTCCAGACTCGAACGGGAAGTGGTCTGACACGAGGTGAGAGCATGAAAAATGATCTGTATTTAATAGCTTCCTGTATTCCCATGCTTACATCCACCAGGAATCTCAGCCCTGTTTGATCTCATTAAAAACTGATTTGAGAAGAAAATACAACAAAAATATAGCTTGACACATGTCACAGTGCTGTGTTTCAAACCAATTACACGTGACGTCATCGAATGATTGGTTATTAAACAGTCAGCTTGTTTAAACTGGACAGAAGTGGGTCCCATGGAGCGTACAAAAGTAAAAGTGACGTCAAGATGTGTTTGTGTTACTTTGAGGTCAACAAACAGAAGACACAGTCATGGGAATGTGAGTCGAGATGAATCTGACTCAACTACTTTAAATGTGAAAGAGGAAGTTACATGATTGTAGCTGGATTTTAAAGGTAAGGTATACTGTCAATTAAAGTCCTCTTTCCTTAAAAATTTGGGTTTTTTATTGGACTTTTTAGATGTTACTTGACACATGAGAGTCAGTTTTTAAAAAATTGGGGTTATTTTAGGTTAAAAATGACCTGTAAGAGAGTGGAGAGAGGAGTTACCCATTTACATTTACCTAATATCATATAATCTTAAACCTATAGAACAGACTTTATTTTGTCCCATTGAGCGTCTGGTCCCGTGTGCACTCACTGGCTGTCCTCTGTGGGTGTGTCGCTCTCCAGAGACTCTCCCTGAAGTGATCCACTGTCTCTGCGTCGCAGCTCCTCTCGAGCTCTGCGCCGACGCTCCCTCTCCACCTCCTCGGCGTCCTCAATGCTCCTCTGGGCCGTGAGTCTGAACCAACAGAGACGGAAACCACGGTTACATGCAATCAATTCAACAAATCAAGTCATTTTTACCGACCCCTATTCACCCAGTCATCAACAATCACACGGCAATGAGCACAAGTGAAGGGCGTAGGCGTGGTTCCTGAACATCTGCGGCGCTTCAGAAAAGAAACGACGCCGGCTGTTTATGTCCAGCGTAAACAACATGTGCTGCTCGCCTCGTGTGGCCATGACATCACTGTATCTATTACAAACAGTAGAAGTCTTTATTTATCCTGACGAACTCGCTGAAAACGAACATTTCACTCATTTACAGGGTCAACATATCTCTCAATGGTATAATGAATAGGCTCTGTAGTGTAAAATTATATTGTAAATGTTGTATTACAATTTTGTAGATGATTAAACACCCTTCAAACTTGTAGGAACTGGTCATTTTTAAGGTTGACATAGAAATACAGTGCAGTATTACACCTCTTTAACTAATTTGTTGCAGCAGGAGAATCATTTTTGTCATTCTGTGCTACAAAAACAGTATCAAACATGGATGCTGATGTTCATGTCTCTCAAACACTTCAACTGAATAGACAGAAATGACTTAATACGATGTTTAGAAGCAGCTTCATTTAAGTGTTTTGTCTTGTGGCTCTAAGCCCAGTCTGCTTTGATTTGTCACATAGACCACTTTGAAATATTTTAGACTGTTAAATATCTACTTCACCATATAACAATACGTCAGAGTTAACACACAGTGAACCGTTTCTGAGCAGCTTAAAGAAATACCATCTGACCATTTGACTTGGCTTTGGGACTTTTCAGACCTTTATCCAAACGACAAGCAACTCCTTCACAAAAGACCCACTGAAAACCAAACACACATGAGTCTGGCATTATCAGCGTTACCCAGAAGCTTTTACTACAACATTTAACTCTGATTTGTGGCCTTTGCTGCAGTTTATCCCGTTCACGTCAGAAAACTCGGGACTAACGGGTCGATCAGCTCCAGATGGAGGCTGAGGCGTCGTGTTACAGCCCTCACATCTGACTCCCTAAAGGCTCCATCTGCTCTGCCTCCGGGTTTTGGGTCTGACATCGACGTAGGTGGGACGTCCTGTGACCTCCGACCCCCTGCACGGATAAAGCTTTCATCCAACATCGCCACCTCACTCTGAGTCAGCAGTGTGTCAAACAAGAAGTGTTTTTAAACATGCGCTGACACGATCCTACACCAAAGAAGAAGAAGAAGAAGAGGACTAACAAGTTGTGAGGATGAAATATGATTTAAATGTATGTTCAGCCTAAAGGTTGCATTAGATATGAAATACATGAAGTCAAATTACAAGTATCTGTCAACTTCAGTAGTTGAGAAAAAAAGAAATGGTCGTAAAATTCTCTCAAATCCATTTTAGTTTGTTTTATGATGAATAAAACCTTTGGCATTTATTGCACTGTGCCACATTTTAGAAACAAAAAACAATTAAGAGTATGACAAAACATTCTGCTTTAATATCTCTGTGGATTTGAGTGCATATCACATACACAGGCGACCTGGGTTCAATTCCTGCTCAGGTCAATCGCCCATTTCCCTCTCCCACCCTCTACATCTACAAATAAAGGCAAAAAGGCCAAAAAAAAACCCCAAATCTTTAAGATTGTTGAGAGGAACAGTCGCATGTAACTAGGATCTATTTGTCAAAGCCAGTATAACATGAATTTAAGGGTAAAGACAGTCACAAGTTTCCTCCAAAGCCCTTCCAGTGAATAATAACTCACATGTAGTGGCTTATATAGACTGCACATCAGTAAATATCTCTAGTCAGACACCTATCGTGAGCTAGTTTTTCTTTTATCAACTAAATACATAAAACAACAACAACAAAAAATCAATGATGCTTAAGGCCATGAACTTAACCCCTTGTTTTCTTTTTCTTTTTTTGTAATGTTCTCCATGTCTTTCATTCTATGATTTAGATTCGTGGAAATCACAAACAAATGTTGAATCAGCTGATATTTAGAGTAATGTTATTTGTTTTGTCTGATAAAGTAAATTCCAGTTTTCCAAAGTGGCAGGAGTTAAGTTTGGGTGGAGGATAGGACGGTGTTACTACCCAAACCAGAAGTCACATCTGGCACTGGTTTATGGTAAATGTGATTCTTAAAATGGGTTGTTCTGGCATTAAGAGTTCCTTTGGTTCAATTAAACAAAGCTTTGGCATCTTTCGCAGCAATTAAGTAGGTTTTGTTCTGCCTAAATAAACCCATAAAAGTAAGTTCAGGTCACATGTGTGTTTAACAATGTGCCAAGAGTCAGGGTTGCATCATACTTTTTGGTTAACCAAGAATACATATGACATTTCATCATAAATGCAACCAGTATGTTTTATATTAGACGTTTTACATCAGCGTCATTGCAACAGTGGATTAAACGCTTTTCAGTTTTGTTTAGGGCATGATCTTTTCCAAAAGCTCTTTAAATTGGCTTTAAAAAACGACATCAGTCATAAAGTCTGCTCCAATCTTTCATGGCAACAAAGTCCTGGCAACATCAGACAATGGCCTCATATGTCCTCCTCTAACCACTCCTCTTCCACGACGGAAAATGTCAAAAGGTCACCGAAAGATGAGAAGGAAAAATCTCAAAGACGGAGAGAAGAATCCAGCAGCTTTCGGGCTAAACAGTAGCAGATGTCTGTTCGCTGTGAAGAAATCTAAGGTCTGCACAAACTGCCAATGTGGTTATTATTGTTTTAGCGGATTATGACAACACAATGGTATCGGGCGCTTCCTGTGTCTCTGTCTGTCCTTCCTGTGGGGAGGGTCAGGTGATCAAACAGGAAGGGAAGCGGGGGAAGTAGGTGGCCAGGCCTGGATACAGCTGGAGTTAGGTCAGCTGGGTATTTCACTGGAGATGAGCCGAAAAGCACTGACTGTAAATGGATTCAGTGTCAGGACAGTTCGTACAGTGAAGGTTTAAAAGTGTCGCTACAAATCAACAGAGACAAGAGTTACAGTTTAATCAGATACAAAATGTGCAGAAAGTCTTGATTTTGGTTTAACATGGTGTGATCACAAGGGCTGTGTTTTAGTCAAGACCACACTAACCAAGACCAGAGGAGATAGAAACCAATACCCAAGTCTGGATCAAAACCAACGTCATGGGAGGACAAGAAACTGAGACCAGAGCATCCCACAGCACCAGGGTAATAACCAGGGTATGGTTACTAATTACAGTTCAAGTTCAATTTTAAACCAAAACCAAACTCTGGAGGGGTTAGTGTTTGGTAAAGAAGGCCGAGTTGGAGGAAGATGAAATGCTCGAAGTTTTTATATCTTCACAAAAACAAAAAAAGAATAAATCAGTCATGCCCAAGACTTCTATGTCCGAGTCTGTGACGGGACGGGGTAGGAATGAGTGGGAATCCGAGACTCGACCCAGTAAAAAAGTAGTCTTAAAACCGTTCCCAAGATCAAGACCGGTCTCGAGTTTCTTCATATTTCTTGGTCTGTTATTAACGTGCATTAGCTTTGAGTGGTCAGTGTTAAAGCCAGGTGGGAAAATACTCAATGTGTCCTCGGTGTGTCGTCAGATCCAGACACTCATTTAAAGATGGCGTGGGCTGGGCTCTGTGCACGGTCTGAACAGAAATCCATCCTGGCTCACTTCTGATGCCAATAATATGTGATTTAGTTCATCAGTGTCTTAAATAAAAGGTATTGGATAGCTAATTTATTCTTTGCATAGATCCCCACAGACACTGATAGAAATGTCAACAGCTTCGGTCTTGACAAACCTAAGCTGTCTGTGTTTGTTCAGTGTTGTCAGCAGATTGACTGGTGAAAGACTCCCTCCTCTGCCCTCTCATTACTCTTCCTTTCTGTAATCATCGTAGGGGGATACTGTCATCTTTGGCTTCGGGACAAACATCTGATTCAAACAAAAATGACTCATCTACAGAGTGGTTTTTAAAGTACAAGGATTAGCCTGGCTTCCTCCATCTTCTTTTGGTTTGAAGTCCTGTGTTTTATCAAAGCCGTTTTCTCTCAATCGTGTCATCGAATCATCGCGGCAGGAGAGAAATCCTCCAGCTTGTCCAAACCGTCGCAGGTCTGGACTTTATCGGGATTACATTTCCTCTCCTGACAATTGAAACCATTTATTTTTCTCAGTGGGAGCCGAGCAGGTTTCTTTTGTTCGACTGAAAACCAGGAACAAGACCGAGCACGTCTTACCTCCTGGGTTTTCGGAGATGACAAAAGTGCCCTTGAGCCGCTGTGTTGACGAGTCTGGCAGAGTGACACACCTGAGCAACCTGGCACTAAAGATGTGAGAGTAAATTTAAAAAGTCACTGCAATTTGGCACAATGGAAGCAACGTGCAGAACAGTTCGAGGAGACAGACGATGAGGTCACTTTTAGCAGGATATTATATGCTTTGGCTCTGGAAGCAGCCCCAGTGTCCACACTTGTGGTATTAGAGGCCATTTTCCAAATCAGTGAGGGTTTGGGGGCTTCAGGAAATTTCTAGAAACTTTGCTGGAGGAGAATACCAAGGGAGGTTTCTGGTGTTGTCATTCAAAACAGAAAACACCATGAGTCAAATGTGAAATATATACATTTGGACGACTAAAGAGACTTAAAGAGAAGAGTCCAACTTCTGTTTGATAGAAAACCAGGATCAAGTCAATAGAGGAGTTTGAAGGTCTGGAAGTTAAGCATCAGGTTGTTGTCAGACAAAAGAAAGCACCAGGAGCAAAGCATTAAGTTGTGCGAAGATGTCCTTATGTCTGGTCAATGCCAACCCAACAGAAGATGTTCTGGATTGAGGTGATACCAACACAGTTATGAAAAGAAATCCACAACAGAACTTAGATCCTTCATCACACCTTAGCTCCTGGTAGACAGACACAATAAAGGCCAACTTCAAATGTACTATTGGGTAATTCATGCAAAAAGCTCTCAGGCTGACTCATTTCATCACAGAAAAAACAGTCTCCAGTGTTTACCAAACCATTTACCACTTTCTACCAGTGCCAGTGTCAAAATAACAAGTTTTTTTTCTCTGAGGTGAAAAATCAATAATCCCCATGAACAATAAAACAGGTTTTGTGGGAATTGAGAATGTTCTGTTCTTTTGGGTGTGCAAAAATGTTTTTATTGACACAGAGAGTCAGGTTTGTGAAAATACTATCACCTTTTTATTTGTTCCATTTATTGTCTGAATTACTGCTGGTGTTTTGACTCCATACTAGCGTTGAAGACAAGATAACACTAACCATGTTATGATAGAGACAAAGACTTTTAGATCCATGGGAAGAGATACAAGAAAACAAATGTAAAATTCACAATAATGGTAAACTTCATTGCTTGATTGCACTATAGGATAAATAGGGCAGTAAAGAGTTTTATGTTGATAAAGAAAAATCTGTTGCAGTCTTGGCTGGTGGTCTTAAAAAAAAGACTGGTCTCAAAAACAAAAACATGACTTTTTAGCAGATCTGTTGCTGTAATTACTTTGATGAAAAGAAAAACATGTACGTCATCTGATCACATCATAAAAAGTAAGGTAATAACCATTTCCACAACAAACCAGATCAAAGCCACAGCACCTGGCCACACAGCACCTCCACCACATGCTGTTGCTCTCTTTGTGTCTGCGCTCGCTCCTGCCTCGTTTTAATGTTCTAACACCGGCATATGAGTGAAAGATGGATTCACTGTCAGGAAGAAAAGTTGTATAAAAGCATTAAACCCTCAGCTGCTCTTTTGTGAGCGCTCTCATGCTGTCAGCGGCTGGATCACTCGCTTGAATGACACACTAATAACACGGTTTCCTCTCAGATTGAAGAGAGAAGACGAGGAGGAGGAGGAGCGTGCTGTGGGAAGACGTTTGAGGGATGAAGTCACTGTTGTGTTGAAACACGTTGGGACAGCCGAGATCACTGAATCACTTTGACACGACAACAAAAAGTCAACATTTCCCAGAAAATAAAAGTCGCAGGAGTCACCAAAATGAAGGAGCGACTGCTGCAGTGTTAAGATGAGTCAGACTAAAACCAGGTTCGATAATAAGAGGACGCCGCTGTATCTCTTTGTGCTTTCATTACTTTAAAAAAAAAAAACAGGTGGCTTTTTGGCTTTGCTACAGTTAAACTATTGTTCTTAGTTTTGCATGAGCAGACCTTGATAGAACAGACTGTAAACTTAAATTGACTATCTTCCCCTGTTCATAAAATCAATCAAGCTTCATTTTTTGGGAAGGTATTCTGCAAGGCTGCTTTGTTGTACTGCATTTCTTCTAACAAGAGGCCGAAATAAGTGCTCTATCATATATTTATTTAGCTCACCACTGGCTGAATCCAAAATGAATCTAAATTATAGATAAGAGTCACTATCTAAACATTTCGACACAAAGAGATGGTCTTTGAAACATCAGTTGCCACGTTCTTGTCCTTTAAATAGGGACAACAAATCAATATTCATAACCAGACCTGCACCAACTGATACCAAACAAAAAACACATTACACAAATAAAAATTTACATCAAGATTTCGAACAAACACTCCATAAAATCTATTTAGTTAGGCCTTTGTTTCACTCATGCAAACGTACTGAATATGCATGCCCCAAAATCATGCAATTACTCAAGTTTTTTTGACTAAATTCAAATTATATGTGCTAGCTTTTAGGTGCAATACTTCCTTTGTCATCAATTTCAGCAGCAACAGTGTGCAAAAAGCCGCTGCAGTTCACTTAGTGGCCATTAGAGGTAGTCATTAAACATGAAGGCTTCAACATCCAAGTCTCAAAAACCCCAATTTGTCAAATAAATCCAGCTGTGGACACTGCAGAATTCTTTTTCCGGGCAATAAACAGATTCAATTCTGTTGTTTAGATTCAAGGATGCATTGGTCAAACATGGATTAAGCAAAAAAGCACTGCTCCAAACTTTTCAGAGCTTTGGGGTTTGGACATGAAAAGAATCCAAAATGGGGCTTTTTATAACGGTTTTATTCAAATTGCTTCGTCAACAAAAAAATCCTTTCATTTGACCAAAAATATTGACCAAAAAATGTAAAATAAAAAGTTGCTTTGAAGCTGGAGAGTTGTCAAGTTGAGAGATGTTTTTGTCAGTTTCACCATCACTTTTCATCTTTTATTGCGCAGACAGATAAAAACCATCCTCTCAGAGATACGACCTCCCGAAACAGGACTCCTCTCTCTGTTTACTTTCCCTCATTCCTCTTAAAGCAGACGCCCCGCGGAGAGGGGGGCGTCACTCGATGGCCCCCTCCCCCTCCCCTGGAGCATTCCTCAGTCTCTTATCTGGCTGTATCATAAACAGTGAGGAAAGCCGCTCATGTGTGGGGGATCCAGGGGTCAGGGGTCGCGGTGGGGAGGTTGTTTTGAAGCAGGTATGCCTCCTGGATGACATCAGCGCTGGGGGATAAGCCAAAGCCAGGTGGGGCGGGACTAGGGAGGCTGTTTGTCTCAGAGCAGGAATTATTAAAAACAAATCAAGTTCATGTCGGAGAAGAACAGCGCTCGTCCGACAACAACATGTTTTGAAGCGTGTATTTTAAAGATGCAATGTGTAAAATCTATTATAGAGTCAAAAGTGTGTCTGATATGTGATAAACTGCCTTAAAATAACACTTTTTGCATTTAGAGAGAAATCCCCAGTGATTCCAGAGTGGACAAACTGCTGGAGAAGTTCGTTCATGTTTCTTTTTTTGAACACACAACTCTTACATGAAAGTTTAGCACATTTATAAACGAATAACTCTGACCTATTTCACTGGCTTTACTTCCATAGGTGCTCACAGGCTGCAGAAAGGAAGGTGTGAGGTGTGGAATCTGAAATTTCACCTCCAGACGCTGATAAAACTGCACTTAATGTGGAATAGTCACTGAAAACAAACCTAACCTACTGAGCTAACACATATTAGCTGCTGTAGAGTCAAATATGCTGCCATTTTCACCTTTTCCACCATTGTTTAAACCCAGTACAGTTTATTTCAGGAGTTCTCTCTTCTGATTGGATAAAAGGGGACAGGATACCAGAAAAAGCATTCTCTATTTGTTACAAACTAGACGAACCGGGACAGCCATGTTACTGACAAAACACTTTATAACCGTGTTTGAATATGTCACTTCCTTCTCTTTCGACATGTAATGCATTGTATTGTTATTGGTTTGTGCAAAAAAAGACCCGATTTAAAGTGAAACAATGAAAAGGCGTTACTCCACAGGTTGGACATAACGCGGTTCCTGTTCGTTGCATTGTCAAATCTCTCTTGTTTTGAAGCTTTAAAGGTATTATCAAGGTTTATCAAGTGACATCATTCCTCACCTTGGAAACAGTATTTGGTAAAACACTCTCATTGTTCCTGGGTCCATTAAGGAGCTGTTTGGATTAAGTTCACAGCCAACATTCAGGGGAAGTGAGGGAACACTTCGCAGGGATTTTATTATGATCTAATAGTTTTAAATACACCCCTAAGAGTCCAGGAATGTGTTTGGTTGGACTGAGCGGGCCAAAAACGCTGTTAAGAAAAGTTTGGTGCTAGATTTTCTGCATTTGTAACCCTGTATTTGGTCCTGTCTCTCCGTTAAACTGTCACATGTGGACTGCCTTGTATCACTGAAAATCCGTTGTAAAAGTTTTGTGTAGTGTTAAAAGCGGTGTGAACAACAATATTGAGTCTGTTCTTAATTAGAAAAGGCCATGTGTAAAACAGCTGGAAACAAATAGACTCCAACCTCGTGCTTTAAAGCTGGTTATGAGCTTGCTAATTCGCCATCTCTGGTTTTGAAAATCCGAGTTAATTGAAAAGTAACAATGAGGTTATATCACATAGATCTGAAATTACAAGCTTTGTGTGTGTGACCTAATAATTCACTATAGATATATTCTTTAATGTGTGCCATTAAAAATAGTTTTAAAGCTTTAATTGTACTGTTTAAACATCATTACTGGTGATGGAAGTAACAGAGAGGGCTGGTTCAACAATAGGTATTAGTTTGGAGAGTTTGGTCAAAGAAAGTGGAGCAAGAAACACACAACAGGACAGATGTTATACTGAACAACATGGACCATCCCCTGCATTGGGCTTTTGAACGACAGAGAGCAGCCAGTGGACGTCTCCTTCTTCCCGACAGAAATAAAATGGGACAATCAATCCGTTTGTGGACAATGAAGGATTAATTAAAGTCTCTGACACTGAACATGAATAATTAATAAGTAGTATTAAGTAGGTTCGTCCAGTACTCTTGATAATGAAGTTTCTTATGAGTATTTGTACTCATTTGGCTCTCTTAAATATCAGATATGTTCTCTCTGTCTCTATCTTCTACCATAAAGAAATGCGTCAAAGTATGGAAACTGCAAATTATACTCAAACATAGGGTCATTCAAATTCATTTTCCTGATTGTTAATTGATAAGAGTTGTCAAATTATTATTAAGTGACTGTATGAGTATTTAATATCAGTAAGTACTCAGTATCAGGTTGTTTTCTAACCAAGTATCAACAATATTATGATTTAGGATGCACACTTGTTGTGAAAATGGTACAAACTGAGGAACACTATGACACTTGGTGCATTTATAGGGATTAGAGTGAAGATTTTTGGACCGACACGTTTGATCTCACATGATTTAATTAGGTTTGATTTTGTAAGAACTAAATCACTTCCAACACCGTCTCTCGTGTCGTACACAGCCTACTCGCTTTTCCACTTTCTTTCCACTTGGTTTCATTATTGAGTTTTTTTTGATGAGGACAATAAAACTAAACACAGAGCAAGTGCCTGTTTGTGATTAGATCAAATTACAAAACATTTTATGGAGGCAATGTGTTTCTTTTTAACGGTTTGGTGAAGAATGGTCCCACTTGATAAACTGCTCAAACGCTTCTAACGCTTCAAAACTCGACAACACAATAAATTACCATAAAGATCTGTTATTATGGCTGCGCCTGATTATATGCTGAGTTTGTGTGATGAATTTAAAGTACGTAATGCAGTGTTTCTGGAGTGACGTCATGCTTTCCCTCGGGCCGGTGCCATCTGCTGAGTGGACTGAATCAGAGCGGGACGTGCCTCTTCTTCCAGCTGTTATCTTTCTCATAAACTCACCCTGACTCATTCGTTTACATTGACACCTCGGTCCGGACAAACCGAGGTGATTTAACCTCAATGACAAATCCATATGCATTTGCACTGAGCAGTATGTCACCTGTTACGAAGAAGACTAGACGATTTAACACTCAGATCAGTCACACACAGACGTTAAACAACTTATGAATCACGCCGACGGGAAATGAGCTCAACCCTCTTCACCAACAACAAACCCTGTCGCAAATGTGTGTGACATTTCAGCAAAGCATTCATACTTGACATGTTTATGCAGCAGGTACATGCAGCGGTGGGTTTTAGCCGTTTGACAGACTTTGGAACAAGATCGTGACCAACACAGTTTTTAAAGTGACTATGAATGGTCTCTAGATTAGTCAGGACTGCACTTGAGTAACAGTATATTCTGTGGAAATACTCAGCTACTCTGTTAGATTTGATTTATTGATTAAACTAGGAAAATAAGTCGAGGTAACTCAACTTTTACGACAGCGACAGACTGGGTACCCAAGCCAAGGGCGAGACATGGCAATCTGCTAAAAAATGACTCGAACTCATTTTACGATTTGAAATGTTGCTTGAGTAAAATTAAGGAAGTGCTTTCCCATAAAGTTACTTAAATAATTGCAGGGATTAGTTTCTATTCTCTTCTGATTACATCCTTCTTCTAAACTTAAAATAAACCAAACATATATATTCTTAAACCAAAGGGTGACACTTTTCTGGGTTGGTTGAACTGTCCTATGCCCACATTTACCCCAGGCTTGATGGCAATATGCCTCACATGTGGGTATTTTGTCCTTGCTAATGGACTTGTATTCTACATATTGTCTGACATTTTGATTTGATGGATCTGGGAGTCTGGTAAAATGTTGACTTTCTCTTTGAGTTGTTGGTCAAACTCTTTTTCTCTTTCTTTCAGAGCCTCCACTGACGAACCTTTTTACTACAATTTCTTACTATAAGGCATTAAACTTGACACTTTAACTTGAATAAATAGTGTCATTGTCCCTTTTCCTTAATCTGGCATTCACTATGAACATTGTATCTGTCTTTGTTCATGGACACATCTGAACAGAAGGTCATTTGAAGCTTATTTGATAAAGCATAACGCAGCTGATACACTCTGTTATGGACATACCACAGAGACTTGTGATTTTACAGCACATTTCAAAGCGTACTGTGCATACTGTTTCCATTACAGACAGCATGAGTCCAGATCTCGATGTCCACAACACTGAGGAGAGACTCTGGACTGATAGAAGAGACAGGACGTGCCGCCACCCACTAAACAAAAGGCTGTCCCGTGTGCCCTTTACCCTCTGACACAGGTCCTGACACCATTTCCCCTCGGAGTGAAAGAGGAGCCCGAGGCAAGCGGCACAAAACTGCTTCAATTTTAAAGCACTTGAGACTGATATTTGTTGGTTTGTGTGTGACACCAGAACAATAAAGATTAAAGAACAAAACGGATTGAGAATATTGCTGCTGTTATCATCAATTAATGTAGATCTAATCCCTACAAAATCTCCCCCAAAACCCTGAATGACCCAAAACAGTCCCAGTATAATCCCACTGTTCCCATCAGTGTTGACCACAGTCACCACACAGCACACCTCTGTTTCCTCTCCACGTGAACATATGGACATGTCAGGAGGAAAAAGACACGGCTATTCCCCCCAAAATGTCACGGAAACAGCTCGTCTATGTGTGCAGCTCAAACAGGACCAGTGCATCAAAGAGTGTGCATACCTCATCAGGTTCTGCAGACCCTGTTTGCTGGAGTTTCTCCTCAGCAGAGTGTTGGACATGTTGGCGGGAACCACTTTCTCCGTTGTGTGTGTCCGTGACGCTCCTGTAAAGTTGTGTTCTGTCTCTTTGAAGACTCCTCAGTCAGTTCTTTGCGCGCCGGTGGATATCGCACACTGTTTCCTCCCCTGCAATGCTCGTTGGGAACGTCAGCGCGGCTCGCAGTGACTCCCCCTTTCTCTCTGGGAGGCTGGGTTTTTAGTCATTACACCCCTCCTGCCCCCCGCCCCACACATGCCGCCCGCCCCCTCCCACTGTCCTACATGTGGTTTTCATTGAAGAGCTCACTCACAGCAGCGGGGCCCGACATCCCTCCTCTTTCTCCCTCTTTCTCCCTCTTTCTCCCTGTCTCTCTCTCTCTTTTTTTTTACTTTTCTGTCCTGCCGGGTCATGTGGTCCTCCCTGAAGGGGAACGAAAGACGATACCCCTCCTCAACTCCTCAAAAAGAGAAAAAAAAATCCACTATGGCTCAGTCTCCCTCCCCTTTTCAAGACATTTTAATCTCGATCACCAAAGAAGCAGATTAGCAACACGGAGAATGGTAGTGTCAGGTTTGTTATGTCAACACAAGGAGAAAAGAAATGCAGACACATGTATTACTCATGAATTTTTAAAGCATTTAGCTGAAATAGAAGAATTGAAGATATCCATTGTTCCCAACATTGAGTTAAGAGTTTGGCACAAGTGTGACGAGACATAATTGGCAAATACGCACTCCATCTGCAAAAATATTAGAAAAGAATAAAGTTTTTTCCAGGTAGAGTGGAAAATATCTTCTACAAGTGATCTGTAGTAAAAATAAAGAAAAGGCCAGGTGTGAAAGTGACAAAGGAAGAGTGTCAAGTTTAGAGGGAAAGAGAGAAAGTATACGTCATAAAAGATGTCGTTCGCCTCAGGATACTTACATACACTGTATTGTATCTCATCGTTTATTAAGTGTAAAGTACATTTCTGATTAAACTGCTCACTCTCGCACCTTGGTGGCTCACCTGGTAGAGAAAATACTACGTACTGGAGCAACTGGGTTCTAAGAGACGCAAAAGGACAAAAATAACCTGTAAAAAAAGTATCTCAAGACTTACCCTCAGTTGGTTTGTGCAGGTTTTGTTAAGATGTTTGTGAAAATCTCCCTGATGAAGCGTTTAAGGTCACAGCTTAATCTCAACCACACTTTGAAGGAACATGTGATTAAGATTTGACTGGTGTGATTTATCGGTGGAAATTAGCGTAAAACTGATTTTACTCTCAACCCTTTTCACTGCTTTTTGTGTTCATCCACATTTTTACTATTTTCAGATTTCTTTCACAAATTGCCTTCATACCGTCAAAGCCTGTTGAGCCAGGATCCAGAGCAGTGTCATCGACCAAGAGTCCAGACATTTATTTACGAACAAACCTGGCTCCATGCATCGTCCTCTCTTATTCAGCTCCAAGTAAAAGTCAAAACCTTGTGTATTCTGGCTTTGAATAAACTTGCTATACTATACGATATATTTCCTATAATAAATGTTGAAATACATGCAGAAAACATTTTGACTTAGAGATAAATTCACATCCACATTGTTTTATAGGTTCATCTGTGTGTATAAGTGTAATTCTATGGTATGAGCAATAACTAATTTTCTTACTGCATCTTTTTACGGAACCTATTGAAATTATCCATGAGAATTTATTGAACGAATGCTATCACAAACGTATAGACTCATATAAACACCAAAAATAAAACTTTAGAGTTACTTCTATATGGCCACATGTGAGGTAAACACCAAAAATAATTGCAATTCTTCTATCCACTGTCATTAGCTGCTTTTTACCCCAATCATTTTGACACTCACACACTTTTTTCACTAAGATCTAAAGGTTGAGACTCAAAATTCAATCTGTTTGACACTATTCTGCCTTTGTCTGTGGTCCATTTATTAAAACTACTCTCCGTAAAGGCGTCTGAAAACCACATATGGTCTCATTTGCACAGGATATTAAACACCAATTTGTACAGGTAATAAAATACAGATTAATATGTGTTGAATTTGTGGCTCACAAAGTTCCATAGACCCATTTTTCCACTTGAACAGTCTGCCTCTTGTATTTGAACGTGTCCTCGGAGATCGGACACGTTTTAAAATGACCTACAGCTTGTTAAAGGACCGTATCTATGACTTAAATAAACTTGTTAACTTCCCGTAAAACCTGCTTCAAACTGTCCTCACTGTCGTCCCCCTCCTCAGACCCCGCTCTTGTGTTTACTACGCCACCGTCACCACGGAAACACGCTCCTCACAATTCACCGCGCCTGTTGATGAGTGTCGCTCTGTGGCACGGCGGACAAAAGGGTGCATTCTGGGAAGTGAGCGTCCACCGTGTACAGAAGAGGCCCCCACCTTCAGGAGCCTGGTTTTTGGTTTTTTTTTTACGGAGAACGCTGGTGACCTGAACACAACCTCAGCACTCAAGAGGCTCTAAAACAAACAACACTCAAAGAGAAGCCCAGCGGTGGTTTGTGTAGACTTTATAACACACACAGAGATAGACTGAAGGGGGCACGTGAACCTGGAAAACCTGGAAAACCTGGAATATTCTAAACAAGCTCAAGGAAAGTCACTTTTCAATCCTTTTCGCTTAATCTGAAATGAAATGAATGTAAGTTTGTGATGGAACTAAAATGATGACAGCCTCGTTGAATGTGCTTCTTTTATTTTTCTTTTCTCACACTTTCATTGTTCTTTTACGCTTTCAGGAATCAACTCACATGCTTTTATGCTCTTCCAGTTTTTGGTCCATGTGAGCTTTGTATTTTAATTTAAATGTACCAGAATCAGAATCATTTTTTATTTTATTTCATCCCTTCCTTCCTTTTTAAATATAGATAGTAATTGCCTTTCCCCGAAAAACCCAAGAATAAAATGTTGTAAAATCTTTCCCTTGTATTTAAGAGCACCAAAAACTGCTCTGTCAAATCAAAATCAAACAGAACACGGCTCATTTACATAAATAACCAGCGTATTACACACAAAATGGTCATGTTTTCCAGAAGTGGACTGAGAGCCACCTTGGCAGCACTCGCACTTGTCCAAGTCAACCACACTGACCGAGCCATGGCAACAGCAAACACACACCCTTACTGTGGTCTTGGTCACTTTGGAGTTTCTTATTTGGATGATCATCACTGGTTAGGACCAACCCAACCCAAACACTACACCAAATATTGCATTGACCAGTACTACTTCTGCAGCAACTAAAATGAACACTAAAAACCCTAAATGCTTGTTTTGTTGCAATAATATCCATTGTTGATTGTGCTTTTATGCTCCTTTGTTCTTTATACTAAACTTAGTTGTATTTAGGTTAATCCACAATCTTTCCCAGATGAGCCTTCACCATATTACAACACAATAAATGTTAAATTAACACAGCTCAGGTGATTGTTAGTTGTTGTTGGGTTTCCTTCTTCCCACACTCTGGAGCGGTGCAGGTTAATAGGTTAATGAATAACTGTGAATGTGAGGGTAGCATGAGTGGACCTGTCCAGGGAGTACCCCACCTCTGTCCCACCTCTGTCCCACCTCTGTGCCTCTGTCGGTGGGACCAGCTGTGACCTCAGAGTGACCCATCGTACAATAGATCTGTTCTGCTGTACCTGTGCACACTTTATTATTGAGTTTAACCGGTTTGACACACTTTTACTTAGAGAATCTTTACTCTCACAAATTGTATCAACTAGCGCAACTTGGAAATGATTGTGGCCTTTTGAAATTTCAAAATGGATGTTTTATCCCGGAAATGAAAGAAGAACACTCCTCTTGCAGCCTTTATTTAGCTTCACTAGTTGGGTTTAGACACAAAAAAGTTAAGCAGGAGCCTTCTTTACAATGTTACAATCTTATACTTGAAATCTAAAAGTCTGACTTGGGAATACTTTAGGTAGTAAATAATTACATTTAGTGCAGCAGATAAAAAAGAATAAATGCTGTCAACATCCACAGGACTTCCTGGATGTTTCCAGTAACTTTTGATAAGCCAGGTAAGATAAAGCATTTCCCAAAACACTCTGATGTGAAAACAAAGATGAAACGTGTGTTTTCAAATCAGGACCTAACAGCCCATGGCTAATTTGACACAATAAAACCATTCTCCCATCCACAAAAAGTACTTACTAAGTGAAAGTGGGCTGTAAAAGTCAGAAATCTCTCTCAACAAGAAGGTCTTCAGTGACAGAGGTCAGGTCGCTCTCATGGAGGACAGTAGTGTGTTATCTCTTCCTTCTTTCTGCCCAAGGACACTCACATCCATCCATCAACACTCAGTTTATTCACCTTAAGCTCGGAGCAAACAGGCAGCAGCAGGTTATCAGCTCAGTCAAGGGCTCAACCAAAAACCAAACCTCATCCCGCTCCGGCCCACTGTGACCTACCCCTGTCCCACTATCAGAGACAGTTGTTACAGCTGTGTTTGTTCTATTAAACCCACAGCTTAAAGCACATAAACCTGTCTAGGCTTTGAAAAAATAAACACATAAAACAATCCCTACATTTGGCAAATTCCTAGCTTTAAGACACGGCTAAAGAGTGTTTCTGAGTCAAGGTCAAGGCCTTCATCTTGAATACTGACACTGAATCTCTCTCTTGTGTTTTAGGTGTATTAGCTCACATTAGAAATCAAGACGTGAGGCTGAAGAGGAGAGAGTATGAACATATTGATAACTATTGCTCTTTTTAACATGTTATAAAAGCTCATGATTTGTAACCTGGTTCCAACGAGTATTAATCTATTCATAAAAACAATCATAAACCATTTGGATTCAGTTTAATTCAACTTTTTTCAATGAGAAGTTTTGTATAAACGTTGTGATAACTCCATAGATGCAGAATACATAGAGCTCCTTGGGAGATCTCGGTGGAACAAGAGCAGTTTATATTCACTGTGCTTTATCCCGACAGAGTGCATGTTAACAGCAGAACAGGAAACTAGCACTTGTAAAAATAGTTTTGTACAACATTAGCCGTACAAACAACAGCTCTGAGTGTCAGTCGTAAAAACAGACAAAACAAGGCATGACATAAACATAGACATTAACCAGAGAAGAGACATAAACATACATTACTACTGCTTTTATTTATCAATTAATACTTGGCATCTGTTACAGGACCTTAAAAGAGGCCCATTGTGTTACTTATCTACCTCACTATGTAACAGGAAGCCAGACTAAAATGCTTTTCTTAGAAGAACTCTGCTCCATCAGACTTGGGACTTTAGAGCACATTATAGCATCTTTAACATGATTTTATAAATGAAACTGTGTGTTCTAAGCCAACTTTATGCCACGTTTACTTTCAATCAGAAGCTCTAAATTGTGCTTCTACATCCAAAACTATCTCTCCCACAGATTCAATTTGACTCAGTTCACACATACTGCACCCGAACAGAGTTTTGAGCACGTACAGCTCTCTGTTTGACATAGACTTTATTAAGTATTCAATGCCAGACACTAAAACTCTGCTGACAGGAATAACAGTAAAACCGGAGTTTATACAGGAATAAAAATGGTCGTTTTCCTACAAACAGACCCCGCTGCAGTAAATCCTGCAGGCTCAGTTTTACCCTCTGGGCCCAAATTTCAACAGTTTAAGGTTAGAAAAGCTGTGTTTCGCTTATTTTGCTAAAGCTGGATTAAAGCGGTGGCTCCTGCAGAACAAAGGGGCAGCTCATTTGGGCAGATCCGAGGCCATGGTGTTGACCTCCGACCCCGACACAGACTCTGAGAATATCTGTTACTGTTTCACATTGTCCCCAAATGACAATGAAAGCGATCGAAAATCTGTGAGAGAGAACTTTCTTTCTTTTTTTGACTGTTTCTTGTGTTTATTTTGAAATGAGTATAATTAGGGAGCCTGGGACTTTCTCATTTCAAGTTGAATTTTTTTTTTTAATTTCTTTGTGATTTGCTGAGAGCTACATACTCAGACATATCCATCTTTTTTTTGGTTCAAACCATTAATGGGGCATTTCTTAACACCAAAAATCTCACCAGAGCATGTAACAACAACACAACAGTCCTCACACACACAGTGTTGTAGCAGTGTAGTTACAGACCGAGCCCTTAGAGGGTGGACATCTTGAAAATGTGCGTAATATTTCTTTAAAACAAATGTGTGCATGTCTGTTTAGTATATTTTGGAGACTTTTTGTCAGGCAGATTTAGTTAATCATGTTAGCTTTCTGGTTTTAGACGTTAATGAGTACCATGTCATAAATCTACCTGTTTATAGTTTAAATTAATCATATCCTGAACGTCTTTTCTTTAGTGTCATTATTGTGGCTACAACGACATAATAACCTCATACCCTAAATGATTCAAAAACACTCTGACAACGGGTCGTCCTGCTCTGCTCTGTGGGACCCCAGCCCGTCTCTCATCACCTCTCACTCAGAGCCTGTCCTGTCTTCTCAGGATCAGCAGCGGTTCAGCTCGGACTACGGATGAGTTTACAGTTTACAGGAATCCAGTCTCAGCTTGTGCCCAGTGAGGCCTCAGCAGGAGCTCGGGGAGAGATCAGACGTGGCAACTCAGAGACACAGGGTTACATCTTCTTTTTAGGGAAACGAATGTAAACGTTAATTAAAAAGGGAGAAAATACTTAAAGGGGGCATGTAATTATTAATGTCAATTACTTTTTAATTCCTCTCTGTCACTCCTTTGGTTTTGGCATGTTTTACCATAACTCCTCTGCCACCGGTGGCCACTTAGAGAACTGCAATAAAAAATACTGTTGCCTCATAGACCTGTTTGTCTATTTACCACCTTTTGTTTTTTGTGAGGCCATTTGAAGTTATTGTTATTGAATTATCGAATGAATCGGATCAATCACTTTTCTTTTTCTTTTATACACTGAATTTTAGGATTTAAAAATATATGAATCAAATTTTTAAAAGGTTTTTCTCTGAAATCATTGAAAAATAAAATGAAAACGAGATACTGAAACTTCAGAGACTTTAATTCAGAGGCAAAAAATGCAGACACTTTTTATCAGCATTAATAAGTTCAATGTTTGAAATTTACATCAGAATCTGTTGAAACATATTTGCTTCTATACACTATATATTCACAGGCCTCAAACTTAAACTTATGTAATTAAGTGTATCAGCCCCAAAGCAAACATTTATTTGCTTTAAGTTAATTCTTACCAAAAGCTAAATATTTGTGGTCGTGAAAAACCCAAATTTCACTTTTCTTGGTGAAATATCCAGTCACTTTGATGGAATAAGATTAAATGAAGGTTATGGCTCGGTCTAAACTCTCCGTTGACACTGTACCTTCATTATACAGCGGTAAATATCAACGGCACAGGCTCACGTTTCAGATTCTTGAGATGATTATTAAAACGAGAAAGCGAGCGGCGGAGAAGCTGGCGACAGGAAAACGATCCACAGACGCTGCTTTTGAGGTCGAACCTGACTCTGGCCTTGTGTACAGTAAACAGAGCACAAACCAGTCTCACCTGCTGCCTGTGTCCTGAAGGGCTGCTCCACAACACCAGCTCTTTGTGCTCAGAAATAGAGACCGTTTCCATAGCGATGTGGATCTTATGACAACCAGTGCATAATGAAGGCTATCTCAGCAAAAACTTTTATGGCACAATGTTTTTTGTCACTTTTCATGGCTGCAGGTCACTATATTCAAATTATTCAAACTAAAATAAACTATTGTATACTTATTTCTGCCTCTAGGGTCTAAATCAAATGAGAACAAAATTAAACTTGATTAGATCGGAAACAAGAGTGATGTTTTTGTACATGTTGTTTTCTATATATTCACTTTATTTATTTCATTCCTGTGGGAGAGTGTACAATGTTTTTCATGGTACACTGTGTATTCTTATATAATCTTGATGTATTTCTATTAATAAGGCCTATGGGTAGAAAGCTAATGACTATTTCCAGTTGAAAACAAAGGATGACTGTTCATTTTGTTTCAGGGCAAAGCCATTTTTCATTGTTTTCCTGCTCGGTCTTCTGGCAGTTCATGGAAAATACATTTTTCATTTTGTGACATTTCAAAGTTCACTTCAGACTCACCAAACTGATTTTTTTTTTTTTTTTTGGATTTAAGCAGGTTTTAGATGGATTGGAACAGGTTTTAGTTGGACTGGAATAGGTTTTAGTTGGATTTGAACAGGTTTTAGTGTGATTGGAACAGGTTTTAGTTGGATTGGAACAGGTTTTACTGTGATTGGAACAGGTTTTAGTTGAATTGGAACAGGTTTTAGTGTGATTGGAACAGGTTTTAGGTGGATTTGAACAGGTTTTAGTTGGATTTGAACTGGTTTTAGTGTGATTGGAACAGGTTTTAGTTGAATTGGAACAAGTTTTAGTGTGATTGGAACAGGTTTTAGTTGAATTGGAACAGGTTTTAGTGTGATTGGAACAGGTTTTAGTTGAATTGGAACAGGTTTTAGTTGAATTGGAACAGGTTTTAGTGTGATTGGAACAGGTTTTAGGTGTATTGGAACAGGTTTTCGTGTGATTGGAATAGATTTTAGTTGGTTTTAAATGCTTTTTAGTTTGACTTGAACAGGCTTTAGTTGGTTTTAAATGGTTTTTAGTTTGACTTGAACAGGCTTTAGTTGGTTTTAAAGAGGTTTTAGATTAATTTCAACAGGTTTTAGTTGATTTTGAACAGGATTTGACTGGATTTGAAAAGGATTAGTTTGCATTTTTGACAGGTTTTAGATGGATTTAAACCATCTACTGACAGAGCAAGCACTTTTGATACAAAGCTGATATAGTTGGCGTATGGTGGATAAATTGCAGACTCCAGCTCCTCATTTCTACAGCCTGGGAGCAACTACGGTAGCCCAATAGGAACATGCTTTTGTCTCTGAACACACAGGATGATAATTCGAGTTCACTTTACTCTTCTCCTCCAGGAAGGGCTCTATTGGTCCGCTCTGGGACGTTGAAGGAACAGAAAGAGGAAGTAAAGGAACTAATGTCTTCTTTATCTGGTATCTATGTTGAATTAAAAATGTATTTTTCCAGTGTACACGGTGCATTTATAAATGATGGTGTGATTTATTAACCTGATTTCCATGGCTTATAAAAATGTGTCAGGCTTGGCTGTCTACGATTTTAGCCTCAATCTCTCCAAGGAGCCATTAAAATGATTTATCGGACAGAATAGTATCTGCAGAAGGATACGTTCTCTTTTTGTGATGTCTCCAAACATTACTATTACTAACTGTAACAACAGAGGGCTGTGTAGTCAGCTGCTCTGAAGAAATCTGTCAAAGAAGATCCATGTGAAGGATTACTACAAGAAGCACTGACTCCCAAAGAAAATAAATGCAAGTATTGTTTGTCACTGATGTATTTCTCTTTTTAGATTATCTCACATATTCCCAAAACTGCAGCTTGGTGGCCCAGCATTTGCACCACTTTATTGTCATCTCTCTCATTCCTTCTGTCCATCTAAACTGTCAACATTAAAGAAAGGCTACAAAAGGGAATGAATATTATATATATAAGGTGTTCTGTTCCTCAGCCAAGACCCTCTATAATTATGCTTTAGTGACTCTTTATAACAGTTAATATCACTAGAAAAAACTCATTCTGTTTTCAAGCTTCCAGGTTTATCTATACAAGCAACAGGAAGAGTTTCTCAGTCTAACATCCTCTGGGTAGAAGCTGCATTTTAGCCTCATTTTTCTGACTTTGAGGCAGCATAGTGTGAAAGTCTACGTAAAGGGAGGGGGGTGAACAGTTTGTGTGCTGAATGGGACTATTCTTCATGACAGAAGTTGCTCTGCTCCTGACACCGGCTGACGTAAATGTGCTCAGATCAGATAGATGCAGTGGACTGTGCCCCAGAGCGGTTTAACTGAGACATGCACAGACTTTCTACCATCTCTTGCACAGATCCTTTAGTACTTTGAAGCAGTTTAGACATTTTTTCAAAAATCGTAATAACTTCTCAGTCCACAGACTCCTTTACCTTACAGGTCACAAGTACTGAGCTTATACGGGTGAGCAGCATGTCTCTTGCAGATCCAGTGCACTATTTTTGATGAAGTGTGCAGTTTTCTGGTAAAAAAAACGTTCAATTTTACCCTTAATTTGTCTCATTTGGGGACAAAGGTCCAGTATGTGTTTAAAACTTTGCATTACCAATAATAACACTGGCACTTTGACTCACAGACCCATGAAGCTGGTTGAGTGGCCCAGAGGAGAGTTTTTATTAGCTGCACTCAGGATGCCTTTACGGCCGTGTAGTTGTTTCCAGCCCCCACCGGCAGCTTTACGGCGAGTACGAGACGTACGAGTGTGAAGACGGAGCAGTGACTCAACATTTGAAGCAGGAATGCAGCCTCATTAATGCAGCGGCGTCCAGGATCGATGCATTCCTGTCGACTGAGGTAAAGCACGGGAGAGGCTGCCCAAACCACAAACAAAAGGCTAATAGTGGTCATAAAATAAAGCCAGTATAAAGATTATGAAATCATTTAAATCCTCCAGCGTTACATCAGTCAACAAGTCAGTGTGGCCTTTATTTGTTGGTTTAAACTTAATGCACATGTTGATGTTTCAGGATTAGATTTTACTTTTGAATCAGCTGAAATAATAAGCTCAGTACAAATCATTCAACATTCTCGCAGATGTGTGTTCGAGCTACAGCCGACTGCATTTGGACAAGTAAACATCATATTGAATGCTTTTTAATCATGCAGCAGCTTGTTCTGTTGCTTCCTAAGACATCCAGACCAACTAGTATCAAGAGACCACGAGAAAAGAAGATTTGGAGCGACTAAGACTAAGACTGAGACCAGTGTATGATACAAGAGAAAGGTTCAGTCTTACACCAGAGTATAATGTCATAGAGGGGCTATTAGGGCCTGGTGATAGACGACAGATGGGCTGAGAATGGAGGATTTTATTTGTTGTTTTCGTCTAGTTTAAGTCAGTCTTTACCTTCCAATCTAGTGACGCAGCAGACACCCACCCAGGGACCCTCTCCAGATCTTCAGAGTGTCAGTAACTGGTCATGTTACTAACCTGAGACTACAGCATGGTTTTTTTTTTTAATCTTGGTGGGGGAAACTGGAGTACCTGGAGAAAACCCACCAGAGCACAGGGAGAACATGCAAACTCCACACAGAAAGGCTCGGCCTGGGTCAAACTCAGGATCTTCTTGCTGTGAGGCGACAGAAAGAAAACAGATTTAGTCTTCATGACAAACCTGGGTGAAAATTGATGTTTGATATTATTATTACCACTTCTTACTCAACCTTTGAATGGAGGATGGTGTCTCGGCTTCTTAAAACAAAAAGAGTAAATTATTGCATCTGAAAAACACAGGTCTATGTCTAAACACAGGACTCTCTTAACTTCCTTCTATGTATCAGTGTAAACATCCTAATTTAAGTCAGTTAAGTACGGTTTTGTTTGGATTTTGGCTCGCTGATGACAGGCAAAGGACAGATTGAATGGGTTTCTTTTAATTACTGTGGTATTATCATGGTGCCTTTCTGAATAAACAAAGCACAAGTTCTACAGTTACTCATTACGACTCATTAACTCAGCTACAGTGTGCAAACGTAGGTGGCATTATCTTAAAACCCCAAACTCCACGGTAAACATGAATGAAAACTTTTTCATATTCTCTCACAGTGTGCTTTTGTGACCAGAAAGACAACCAAAATCAACAGGTCACAGACTGAACTGACATCTAAAATAATAAGGTTTAGATGGTCTTTGGTTTAATCAGTGAACGACACATGCTTAACTTTACTCACACCAATAATTATGAGAGTTATTTGCCTCTAGAACAGATTTTTGGATTTGTTGGTTTCTGTACAGTTGGACATGTTTTTATCAAAAGGTGTCAGAGCTGCGTAGGTTTTTTTCCTGACCCACATTCGTACATAGAAAGCAGATGGTCAGCCAGCCTTGGCAGGTTTTCTGTAACAGGACCGGGCTTCTGGTGGACAGCCGAGTTCGAACAAAAACTAAATCACAGCATCCAGAGAAGACAACGGGCCTGCAGACTCTGTTCGAGCTCCTAAAAGTGAAACCATATGGACTCGGGGCAAACGGGGGGAACGTTAATGAGATTTTGAGCAGGCACTAAATGTAACGACGCTGCTTGAACTTTTACGATGACCTCCGCCGGCTGGACATAATAACGCTAAATGACTTTACAGCCTGGGTCAGTTATTGGGACGTGCTTGGGTTACAGTCACAAGGCTGCGCTGCATGGGAGAATATATCGTACTGAGAGCAATGAGGCGATGGAAAATGACCGGAGCCATTTCCATCACACAGAGCTGCACCGATATGAGTCTGGAAAGAGAACGTGGGGAGAAAATACAAGCTGGTTTTATGCATGACATCAATGAAAGAAATCTGTCTCTATCCCAACAGAAATGAGAAAGATTTTACTGAAGAAAAACATTAAAATGAATGTTTTATGCGTTTCTTCTTTTGCATTAAAGCTTTGGATAGTTATAAATTAAAACGTGAACTCATCGTCTGACCGTTTTCTCTTGGGTTTGTTCACGTACAACATGTCCCTGCTGGGCTACCGTAGGTGCTTACAGGCTGTAGAAAGAAGGGGAGTGAGGTTTGGACGCTGAACATCATGAAAAGTGTGCATCCGTAAAGTATTTAAAGTGCAGTAATAAGGCATAAAAGAAACCAACAACAACAAAATGGAGAAAACAACAACAAAAAGGCATGTTTTGAGCTTTTTAGATGAGTTTTAAATTATATGTAGTAAGTTGTTATTGCAAAAGTAGTAGATGAATGGAAAACAGGATGTATTGATATGATCTTGGTTGTTTTGCCACTTGAACCAGGTCATCACTCAGTATTTCCTTATTACGTTATCCCTTATTAAATGACACATCACACAGACCTCCAACACAGACCAGCACTATTAAAAAAACCTTTTGAAGAGGCTGGACTCAGCTCTCACTTCATAATAACCTTTTATCAGCGAGTGATGGAGAGTAGACTGACATCCTCCATCAGAATGTCTTGAAAGACCTGCTGCAAAAACAGAGCAAACACTCCCCCTACTGGTGAGAAGACTTCACTAATTTAAGAGGGCCTTGAGTGGATTAACACACTTTAACCAGTTTAAAATGGATTAAACCTGGCTCAAACTGGATTTGGACAGGTTTAAAGTGGTTTAACCCGGACCTTAAGTGGTTTTTTAAGTGGTTATAACCAGATTTTGAGTTTTTTGGTGGTTCTGACCAGCCTAAAACTGATTTTGACAGGTTTAAAATAGTTTTCATGGGTCTTATCTGGGTCTGCTAACGCTAAGAAGAACTGCTAAGAAGAAATACATTACAGCTGGGTAGAAAAAAATAATTGGTTCAAAGATAACTTAAGTCTATTCATTACATTTTAACATTTGTACATTTTCCGTCACTTTTACACAATTTAAGCGGCTAATGAATCCCAAACCAAAGCTCTTCAAACAAAACATAGTATTTTTACTCCATCTTTTCCTCATGATATCATTTTTCACAAGCGCTTCTCTAAAAATAATGCCTATCATTTTCCAGTGAGCCTCAGTGGTCAAAGGGGTCCAACCTACCCCCTTTGAACTTTGACCCCAACGCGTCGGCCCTTGTAACGCATGTGTGTGGTGCTTTAGGTGGTCACTGTAAATCAGCGAGGAGGCTAGTTCAGCTGTTACTGTCCGACACACACAAAAAAAAAACTCAAGAGGTGATGGTGTCGAAAAGTAACGCAGGGGCAGGTATTTGCTCTGTGTTTAATAAAAGCAGGTTTATATCTGTGTGGAGTTTGCAGAGAGGATAAAACCCAGAGTAGAAAGTCCTAACCTGGTGGACGGAGGTGTTTGAAACAATAAGGTCCAAACTCAGGGTCTAAAGTGTCCCAGCAGTAATTTGATCCAAAGAAAGACTGAAAGGGCTGGTCCCTGGATTAGACTTTGGACTTTTAAACAATTTAGCATCATATTATTAAAATAAAACATAATATCTTTACTCGATGTCCTCTGTAGGCTTTTCTACTCTAGATATTCACTGTTTTCATCCATCCGTGTCTTTAACACACCAAAAAACTAAAAAAACGAATTCCTCAAAAGGACAGTGAAATTTACCTACATACTTACCTCAGAATAGATCGGAGAATATTGATCTGACTCAAAAGTGATTACACTGTTATAGTACATTCAAAACCTTAGTTAGCTCAAGTGCTGCACAAGATAGATAATCAAAATAAGCAATTTATGCTGGAAAATGTGAGTAAAATACCTTAAAACATCACTGTACAATACTACAGTGACAATAAAAGACTGTGGTAGATAAAATACAAGGATAAGAAAGAGAATAAAAGAAAAATATTGCCGTTATAAAAGCCCCAGCAACTATATACTAGACTATAAATTATAATTAAAAGGGGCACTTTGGTGATTCACCTGGTAGAGTGCATAAAACATACCTGGTTGACCTGGGTTCAATTCCAGCTTAGATCATTTGCCCAATGTCATTCCCTCAAATAAAGGCAAAACAGCCAAAACAATCTTTAAAAAACAAAAGAAAAGAAAAAAACAAAGCAGAAAAGAAAAAAACAAAACAAACAAACAAACAAAAAAAACAAAAACTATTAAAGTATTTGGGAAAAGGTCATAGTTCAGGAACCAGGTTAGTTTTAGCTGCAGCTTTAGTAGATAGTGATGCTAACAGTACCATCCAACTTTATAAATAGTAGAATACATTTTTGAGTCTTTAGATAAAAGCAAATCTGACTATTTTGTGACTTTTTCCATTTAATTTAGCCAAGCCCTTACATATGCACTTCATGAGCAATTGATCTCCCATTTCTGTAACTGTGCACTCTTTACTTTCCGTGCCTTTTCTGTATTACTATAGTACTTTTGCTAATTGACACTGAGAACATATTTCCCTTAGTCGACCATGAAGGAATTTAAACTTTAAAAACCACTCGAACGTGTTATGTAAGTGCAAATTACACTAATACCAGACAAAATGCTTAGGAAATCTGGCTTTGTCCTGCCTTTGTCTGAGCTGAACCACCTCAGGTCGTTTTTTAATTAAGACACAACCGACCGGTGTGAGAGAGAAAACGGTTTTAACGGGACTCTCGGCGAAATCACGAGGCTTAAATATAACCGACGGGCGTCTCCTCACATTCCCCAAGAGGCTGATGGGATAAAGTTAGCTGCAGGAGGAAATTCTAGAGGCTGAGGAGCCTTGGGAGTCCAGCAGAACGAAGGCCGAGCTCAGAGCACCATACATGGAGCCCCAGGCCAAGGGTGCGTCTGCGTGACTCATGTGTGACTCCAACAGTGGCTCCAAGTGTTAAAGGAGAATAGCAGGCTTTGATGAGCATCTTTACACATCTTTATTGAGTTTATAACAGCGGCCAGGAGCTTAAAATATCGACATACCTACTACTAGATTACACACTGATGGACGAGGTCTGTTCAAGTCTCTTTTGATGGACTAAGGTTACACCCACACTCATAATTTATCATTTTAAAGCAATGTTACTCAATGGAAACAATCTCCCACTCCTCATTAAACTAAATCAAACTTATTATTCCGATTATTTGAAATGAAATTGAATGAAATTGATCGTCAGGTCTGTATTGTTGCATAAGTAAGCAGAGGCACATAAGCAGCAAACAGTCTTATGTAACCACCTCCGTCCACATTATTATAGTTCAAACGACAACAAAATAGGCTGAAAAATAGATTAGTAATTAAACATATCGCTGTGGACAAACTTTGTAGTCTTCTTACTCTACTTATAGTTCATTCTAGATGTGTAAATGCCAAAAACAGAGCGGTTTTATTGGGCTCATGATGATGCTTTTATTGTGAAATAAAGTTTGTGGCTCTCATACGACATAAAACAATATAAAATTGTCAGAGATGTATTTTTTATAGGCTTAAACTGACCCACAGTCTTTAAAATACAAGGTACAGACACAAGAAGGAACCATTTCAGTCACAAACTGTATGTTTAAATATAGATTTGTGCTTTTAGGCTTGGAGTGTTTTCACAGTGCAGTCATATAGGCTCTAAATACACATGAATACCAATCTTTTACTGTTCCGTGTGGCAGACATTATGTGGATGAATGTGGTCACAGGGAATTTTTGACTCATACTTTCACAAAACATGACACAGTACTGGGTTTAAAGTCCACAGAGGCCAGGTGTAGGTTGTAACAGGACTGTTTATATCAGATATTAAAGTCAGATTGACTATCGTTACTATGTCCATCACTTTAATGATATCAGTTGCTTGCTGACACCTGTTTAGTTTTACTCATGCATTTGACCATGTTCATGCTGGACACTTATTTATAGCTTTATTGCTTTTCTCCTCAGTGCTTCTCGTCATGTGATACTGTACCGTAAATAAAGAAACCAAGAAATTATGTTGGTTAGATTTACGGTCTTTCTTTTGTAAGTATTAAGTATAGTTATTTTTAGTTTGTGTAATCAAAATGAAGCTATATATCCAAGAAAGTGGTGACTGAACTGAGTGACGTACAAGGATTTACGTTCGAT
Organism: Rhyacichthys aspro; assembly: GCA_036850595.1. Taxonomy (NCBI): domain Eukaryota; kingdom Metazoa; phylum Chordata; class Actinopteri; order Gobiiformes; family Rhyacichthyidae; genus Rhyacichthys; species Rhyacichthys aspro. The sequence continues at coordinate 19,179,285 of CM072153.1, forward strand.
TTGTGATATGATTTTTTGTAATAATGTATTTTTTCATCTGTGCGCACAATAATAATATAATTAAAGAGTTGACCCAAAGGGAGAATAGTCTAATACTGAAATTAAAAACAGCCATGATTGTCGAAAACCACTTTTACCCTTTAATAGAAAGTTTTTTTGGGCAAACTTGTATCAACTATTTAGAAGGAGCCAGTAGGTATTATTTATGTATTAATTTTCTGATACTTATCCTTTATAGATGGGTAAAGCCAATCACAGATGCTTTAGACATGAGACTGGGTTCACTCTGGACACACTAAATCATATTAAGACACATTTGACACGCCTTTTATCCACATAAGACTTTATTGTGTTCATTCAACACTGTACAGCTTGTATTCCTTGGGTGTGTGGTGTTTAAGACTTGATGCTAAACAGAGTGATGCCTGTGAACCTTCAAAAACTCTTGATGCTTCTTCCCTCCATTTCTCGGACAAAGTGCAAAAACAACAACAAAAAAACCCTTTAATTGTCCACTTTCAAGTCACGGCGCCCGGGGCTGGTTGGACCTACAGATATCAGACACGTGGAGTTCATAGAGACAGAAACAGACAGTTGTGATGCGTTTAGGAGGACTCGAACATCTTCTTCCTGTCGGCCTTGTCCTCAATGTTCTTACGCCAGTCGCCCACAGCTTCTGTCGGCTGCAAAGGAGAAACACGAGAGGTTTAACAAAAAAAGATGGGTTCGGGTAAAGTCATACTTGGAAAGGGAGAAGTAGTAGTAGTAGAAGTCTCCTGCGGTTTAATTGAAAAGTAATTATGTCAGAGAAGAACTTTGAAGAGGGAAATGTTAATCTAGATTTATCAAAGTCTAATGTAGTCTTTTTGTTAGCATATACACTCAAATTTTGGAGCCTACATTAATTTATTTTCACTGTATTCTATGTTTAACTAACCTGACAAATGTTTTATTACAGATTGATTTACTGCTTTGAACGGTTTTCCAAATCCTTATTGAGACTTATTTATGCACTTCAGTGGATCATGTAAATTGAAGTTGGCAGTGTTTCAGGTCTGACATGAAAAAGAACATGTGCATCTGTCTACCATTACATAATAACCTGTAGACTCTGAACCCAGACTCACCTCCTCTTTGACCTCCTTCTTGACCTGCTTCAGGTTGGACCTCAGATCCATGGTCACCTTGTGTTTGGAGCCGAGCAGAGCCTGCAGCATGGTGTCGGCGGACATGCGTACTTTCTTCAGAGCGGGCTTCTTCACTCCTCTCAGGTCCACAACTTTGATCTTCAGGTCCTCAATCTGAAGTGGTAAAAGAGGTTTTGTTAAGTCTACTTTTTGGTTATTTTTGTTAATTTTACGCAGTTGTTGTTCAGGAGACACTCACCTCTTTGTCGGCCTTCTGCACTTTGGCCTCGATGTCGTACCTCTCCTCATCGATCTTGTCGATTTGAGCGTAAATCTTCTTGGCCAGCTCCTGTTGTCATAAATCAAAACAAGCGTCTCATATTACGACATTTACAACTTGATACATGTGTTAACTACTCTACTCTACTGTCTTATCTCATATCAACTAAACTGAACCGTTTAACCGGTTTATTTTGCTACAGAGTGTTAACCACTCAATTCCTACATTTCCCAGAATCCCTGAATATCTCCTGATCAAACTACTGCCTTTTATTGCAGGTATGTGGTATTACATTATTTATAGTTAATGGAAACTGATCCATTCATGTATTAGTGGTTCTTTGTTTAGTTTTCTAACCTGGAGGGCAGCTGTGTCTCCGCCCAGGTCTGGGGTAGGACAGTGCTCAGCCATGTAAGCCTCTTTGGCCGCCTCGTTCTCCTTCTTCTCGTCCTCCAGCCAGTTCAGAGCAATCTGCAGGATCACACTCTGGAGGAGAAACAACAGGGAGACTCTCAGTTATTGACAGCTTTTAAAAACATGTTGAGAAACTGTTTTGATCTGTTTACCTTCAAGTGATGCCTGCGGCTGGAGGTCATCTTTTTCCTGTTTGGAAGGAAGTAGTTTATGAAGTGTACAAAAAGTATATGTAGTATTTTTAATGTTTGACAAACTTTTAAACATTGCTTCTATATATTTTGTGGCTGTACAAGCTGTAACATCTCAGCCTACAGCATATGATTTATAAAAAAGGGCTTGAACGCTCATTGGTGTTGATGTTTTCGCTCAAAACTTAAATAATGTGCTTGAAAAATGACCTTGAATCCCCCCAAATGCTATTTTTTGCAGTACAAAATGGTGCCAATGAAGATTTCCATCAATGGCACCTATTATAATGAACTATTAAGAATAATGTACTTTACAGATCTTAATGAAATGTGTGTCCAACGTATTTATTTCAACTGACACTAGTTGCACTTACTCAGACATCTTGGCGGTTTTTGAGGTTCACACCCTGCACAGAGACACACAAAAGAGGGAGATATTTGAGTGTTTTTGACATTTGCTCAAACATAGAGCTCAGACAAGTTGAGATTCTCTGAGATCAGCATGTTCTCCTCGGCTCTGAGCAGGAGATGGGTGGACGAGAATATTTGCTCTGTAACGTGATCACAGGCCACAGCTGAAGAGCAGCGATGTCGACTAAACTAAACTGGGACGGTCGGGATCGGGTGACGAGATGCTGCGGTTTACGACTCTGTGGGTAACTTTAAAGGAATTGAAAGTAGAAACTAACAAGTTCAATTAACCAATAAAGATAGGGGTCTGTTAATTGTTAATTAAGCTCAAGTGTCAAATGTACAAATAGAAGATAGAAGTTCAAAGGACAAAATTAACTTTGGTTGTTGTGGTTTCCATTATGTACTAATATGAGATTTTAATTAATTAAATGGCCTTAAATTGGCAGGGCAGACTTATGAGAAGCAGAAGTGTTAAAATGGGAAATTCAAGACCTATGACACTAACTTTTATACTATTAGGACTATTATGATCTGTGACTACAATACCACAATCAATTCAAGAAATCCTTTTAAAACTGAATCAGCGATAATACAAAAACTCAATAGTGTTTGTAAAAGTAAATCTGTTCCTTCTTCCATCCACAAGTCACTTTTCTATCCCTCGAATGCCTAGAGCCATAGCAACGTACAAAGTCCACAGAGCACGATGCAGCTGCCACTTTCTAACAACTTCAGAGCCATAAAACAGAAAAAACATTAGAAGTGAAGCAAGCATAAATCCAGGCCTGACAGCAAAAGGTCAAATGTCATCAACAAACAAGAGGAAAGTGAGTTTAGGAAATCAGATTGGGTCAAAGGTGGAGAGACGAACTCCAATAATGCTTCAAATAAAGGTTTAAGGAAGTACAATATGGCTGATGTTTGGCCTTTTAAATAATGGCCTGGTAAGTATATGATGCTGTTCTCAGAGAGGCTCAAAGAGGATGAAAAATATGTATAAAATAAGGATTTTTTCTCACCTATTGAGAGGAGGAAGAAGAGGACAAGGCACACACTTGGTGGAAGAAAACGAGACACTGCCAAAGCCACAGACAGTGAAAAATGAAATAGGGTATATATGGTGCCTCAGCAAAAAGCTCCAATCCTCTTTATGGAAGTGGATTCCCCTTCAGACCAATGGGCCAGCGCGCTCCTGAAATACACCCAACCCAGCCCCGCGCCCTCCCTGAGAGAGCCCTCAATCTGATCTGAGGACCCACCGAGGTGTCACTAACAACCCTCAAACAGGGCAGACCTGAGAGATGAGCAGCATTTTTAAAAGGAATCTAGTCTCTGCATTTGCTTTTTTCTGTTTTTACAACCTTCCAGATGTTTTTATGTATTGCCATTTGATTGTGATTGTATGAAATACGTTGAATAAATATTAAAAGCAGTGTTGAAATTACTCTCTTTATATAATAATGGTCACTAATGATTACAGATTAAATGGCATCAAAGAAAGAGCTTTGTTAATTGTAAAGAGAAGGCCCTTGTGTTCATTGTGTTGGACGGCCATGTTTCTACAGGAAGTGCACTTGACTTGAGTTTCTGGCCTCGCCACAAGATGTCACTAAATGATACACATAATAACCTAAAAACAAACGGATGTGTTGAGAAAATACATGTTAGCTGATAAGAATGTCAGATGAAAACCAAATGTGAACTAAAATATGTGATTTAATTGGGAAACTGTGCTTTGAAAAGCAGTTAAAGATTTCTCTGTTTCAACAATGATCATGCTAAAATAAAACAATAGATACAAGCAAATAAAAAAAGAGTAGATGAAAGTATTTGTTATTTCAAAACATTTATTGTCTAATGTTTCCACAATATGTACATTAGTGTATTACCGGTTTCAGCTGTGCTTTTGTGTCAGTTCAGTCCTCGTGGAGCGGCAGATTCACAAAAAAGTATCCAAACATGTTTTGTGTTTCGAAAGATTCAGTCACTCAGAAAGATTCAGTCACTCAGACCTCAAATGTCTCCTCTGCTTGACCTCGCCTTTGTCCCTCAGGCCTTTAGGAGGTCTCGAACATCTTCTTCCTGTCAGCCTTGTCCTCAATGTTCTTACGCCAGTCTCCGACAGCTTCAGTGGGCTGAAAAACAATAGATATGGTCCCCCCGGTGAAACAGTTGAATAGAAAAGTCTTTTGTATTTAGACTTTGAAACAGCTTCTCATAAAACTAGCTTGCATTAGTTTATCAAGCGAGTAAATACTTTCACAAAAACAAATGCTGTGGCAGAAATAATAACTGTAGCATGTTTATTTTTGCCAAACCAAGTTATTACTAGATTTTAGACGTTTGCATCTATAGTCAAATGTGTTGAAGATGAGTCATGTGACCAGTCTGTGCTCACCTCCTCTTTGACCTCCTTCTTGACCTGCTTCAGGTTGGCCCTCAGGTCCATGGTCACCTTGTGTTTTCCTCCGAGCAGAGCCTGCAGCATGGCGTCAGCGGACATACGCACCTTCTTCAGAGCGGGCTTCTTCACTCCAGCCAACTCCACCACCTTCAGCTTCAAATCCTCAATCTGACACATTTAGCGAGAAAAAGTGGCATAAATGCATTAAATTATACTTTATGGCACCTAAAAAAATCTTTACTATCTATTACAAACTTTAGAATGAGAATTGGACTGATCATTCTCACCTCTTTGTCAGTCTTCTGTACTTTGGCCTCTGCGTCGTACCTCGCATCATCAATCTTGTCGATCTGAGCGTAAATCTTCTTGCAGATTTCCTGTCAACAATTACAGATGCAAAAAAAATCTGAATTTCTCCTTAGAGTAACCATAAACAGCTGAAAAAGGGAGTTTGGTCTATTCTAAGCTACTTTTATAATGCTTGCAGCAGCCGTGTAGTGCCTTGGTACCAACTTGAGCCATACTCCATAAAGCACTTCCATTTAAAAACAGGTATTAAAATCTAAATAAAAAATTGTGATGTGACTGAGATTATAACAGGAGTTGACCTCTGTTTCTGTATTTGTCTCCCATTGGATAAAAAGGTAATGCTGCAGTGCCATAATACAAACATTAAGCATTTAAAAACACATAATAAATATAAAAGTTAAACAAAATGTGGCACAAAATGTGGCACAAAATGTACAAAAGTAACACATCTATACATACACATACATAACCACGACATATCCACATGCATAAACACATACATCCGTTCAAACATCAGTCCCCAAGTTACGTCTGGCTACCCCCTTTGTTCTCGTTCATCCACCACCAGCCGCTTTTTAATGAGCTTAATCGAGGGAGGGATGAACGAGTGTTTGAGGTGATTGTGTCTACAAAGAGGAACCATCTACCTCCTTCCTGAGTGCATTAATAAAATAATAAGTAGACTTCATAAACAAATGTAAGCAAAAGTCATCTGGACTCACCATGAGTGCGGCCTGGTCTCCGCTGAGGTCGGGAGTGGGGCAGTTCTCGTTAAGGTAGGCCTCTTTCGTCACTGCAATGTCCTTCTTCTCCTGCTCGATCCAGTTGGCAGCGATCTGCAGCATCAAACTCTGCAGAAAGATACAAATGTCTTTAGAGTCACAAGAAACAACACGATATACTGTATATTTGTGATCACATCAGTCATAATCACACTATTTCTCACCTTCAGATGATGCCTGCGGCTGGAGGTCATTTTCTTTCCCCTGACGAGAAAAGAAACAAGCGGGGTTTAGTCCTATTGTACTGTACAATCTGTAAAAACATCATCTCTGGCTTTTTGAAACTTAATATTACATGTAGGATATAGGATGACATGTATTACTTTATAAAGTCTAAAAACAAAAACATAATTCAACTGAAATAAATTACCTGAAGACTGTTTTTAGTTCTTTCATTAGTTTTTAAAATGGCATCTAATTCTTTCCTGAAGGGCACCAAATAATCAAAAATAATCTTTTACGAAAAAAGAAAAAAAAATCCAAAAAGGAAATAGAAGCAGAAGAAGAGGAGGTATCTATATAATCTATATAAACTTATCAATTGACATTTTTTCTCTGCTAAGTAAGTAAAAGAAGAAGCTGATAAAAAAAAGAGTAAATGTAAAAAGTAATGCATTTAAAATATGAATTGTGGTTGAACTCGAGAAAATGTGACTTAAATCTGTCATAAACCTGGTGAAGGAGTAAGAAACAAAAGGAGGACATGTACTTACTCAGACATTTTGGCTGTTGGTGATCTTCAGACCCTGTTCAGAGACAAAGCAGGAGTTAAACCCTCACAGCAGGTTTCAGAAAACACACTGTCCCGAACACGTCTCGATGTTACTCGTTATCAATCAGTCACCCTTGACCTCTTCTGGAAACCTGACCTGTTACCGCCGATCACAAACTGGCTAATTTTGGATGCTGGGTGTAGGGTGGGTCAGATGCCAGGGCCCGGGCTCTGAACAGTTGCCCCCTCTGAAGACATTCTGCCAGGAATTTAAGGTCCTTGAACGGGCCACAGTTCGGAGCATTAAATGCCAACAGCGAAGGAACCAAATGTGGCGCCAAGCACGCAGTTACGGCTGTTAACACCCCGTTCGACATCCAGCAGGCATGCACACCCCTGAGCAGTGCCCCGAAACGGAACGAGTGTGATGATCCAAAAAAACAATCAAGAGACCATAAAACACTTATCAGCTTAAAGGCTAATGAAAACACAGGATTGTCGAATTAAATCTAGATGAAAAGGCATTGAAAAGTAAAATCTGACCCGACTTAAAGGCTGCATAGTCAACAGGCACAGTGTTTTATGACCGAATGACATCTGAGCCCAAATCATAAACTCCGATCCAAGGTGACCCTGTTACATCTACACAAATCTCACTAGCTCTTACTGCAAAATACTGCACTTACAATCATTCTGCAATAATTAAATGATGATATTTCTTTCTTGTGATTGCATTGCAAGACAATGTTTAAGCCGAATAGATGCTATTTAATGAAATCACACAATAGAAAGACACTGAATTAACTCCAACTTAAAGTAATGCAATACAAATAGATAGTAAATTTACATGTAAAAAACTAAAGCGTGCATTGTTTTTGTGTGTTTACAAATTCACACAGTCAAACATAATAGTCTAACCAATGCATGCAAAACCCTGCCTTTTGTTTTTTTTTTTAAATTTCATCCCAGTAAGAACGCTATACAGTAAATAACCACTTTACGAACAGCTTTGCGAAGAAAATTGCCAAAATATTAATCAATCACTTCATTCAACATCTACTGTGCTCCACACAAATGCAAGAAACTTCAACAAAGACCAAAATCAAGTGACAAAAGACTGAAAATGTAACAACAGCTGCAATCTCAACAAACAGATTAACTTCTACATCGCATCATTTATCAACTTGGACTTCTCTGAATGCTAATAAAACAGTGCTACACAAAGACCCAATGCAAAATGCTGTCTTGGAGGTCAAGGGTCACACCTGCATTAACAAGCATTGATCTGCATCTATAGGATAAGTCCAAGTACAGTCCCACCAGGTAATCACCTTGGTTTGGTCTCAACAGGCTGAAGGAAGCAAAGCTCACCTAGTGACTATGAGAAGGAGGACTACAGCTGCTGCCGGGGCTTGAGGAACAAGGAGGAGAAGAAAAAGGTGGGACACAGTAGCGAGTCGCAACAGTAGAGATTAAACAGGGTATATAGAGTGTGAAGTGCTCACTCAGCAGATAAGTCAGGCCTCTTTATGGTGTGGAGCCCCTTTAGACCAATCGGCCTGCAGGCTCCAGAAATACCACGGCAACGCTCAGAGCAGCCTCGTAAATTTCAGCTGCAGGAAGTCGCCAGCTCGGTCTGGATGCTGACAGGAAGCTATTAGGTTCCCTCCCTCTGTCCTCGCTCGGACAAATGAGTGAACAGCACAATTGTTACGAGCGAGGAAGTGATAGTAAGGGAGGAGCTGATAGTTTTCATTGGGGGCAGCAGCTGAAAGGATAAGCCTCAAGCATTCTCATTCAAACTTCAAGCCATTCAGTCAAAGACATGGACTTTAATACAAACAAAGGTGATGCTCACATAAAAATTTGTCAAAATACAGGAGTCTAGCGTATCATTTAAGATATTCAACAATTTTGACCAATAAAAATCAGTCATAAATCCATAACACACAGAAAGTCCATTCAATATTGTCTGTTTTAAAATGTTTCAACTATTTTTGATAACTGTATGATGATCCATTATCATTTTTGCCCAAATTAATAGCAATTTTACTATCAAATACAGATTTTACTGCAGGTCTGTGTACATGTATAACAGCAAAAATGTCATTGCAAGTATTTGAGAAAGAGCTTAAAATATAACAAAAAGCATATCTAAAATTGTTACTCACCATTTGGAGTCACTGGCTGCTGCTTTGTTTCTTTGCAGCTCCTTGTCCAACAACAGGTGAGGAGTACAATCCAGAGAAAAACAGAGGAGTAGACGTCTACTGACATCTGGTGGTTTATGAAGTCACCATTGCTCAGTTTAAGTATGTTCAAACCTATCTATTGAATTTCAAAAGTAAAAATGGAGTTTATTTTTAGCCACTTTAAATTACAGCATTTTTTTGTCTCACAATGGTTTGAATTTGTAATAATGACTTTTATATTTACTGATAGGTCTAAAATCTGATATTAGAACTTGTATGATCAGTTTGTTTTTTGTTTTTTTTAAACATTAATGTAAGCTAAACATGTTTTTTTCATCTAAACATTGAAAGATACTGCAATGTAACAGTTTGGTATTATCCAAAAATATTTAATTGCATGATTTTTTTCAATTCCAGGAAAAGGTTTGGATGTACAGCAAAGAGAGGTGTGGCCAAAATGAGTGAAAACGTAAATGAGAAAGTCCTTAAGAAGTCTCGAACATCTTCTTCCTGTCAGCTTTGTCCTCCACGTTCTTACGCCAGTCGCCGACCGCCTCAACGGCCTGAAACACATTTGGATTTAATAAAACACTGCAAAATACAAATCTAATTTATAGAAAAACTCGCTCCTCACCTCCTCTTTGACCTCCTTCTTGACCTGCTTCAGGTTGGCCCTCAGGTCCATGGTCACCTTGTGTTTTCCTCCGAGCAGAGCCTGGAGCATGGCGTCAGCGGACATACGCACCTTCTTCAGAGCGGGCTTCTTCACCCCAGCCAACTCCACCACTCTGAGCTTCAGCTCCCCAATCTGGAACAGCGAGTATTGTATGTTATAGTGGACAAGATCGAGACCAACCTCAACACGATACATGGGAACAAGCAACAGTGAATGGTCCTAAAGAAGAGTAGGAAGGGGTTTAAACTATTCAAACTAAAAAGGGTTTTAGGTGCATTTGTGTAAAGAACCTTCCATTCAATCACAACAAAGGTGTAAACATGTACAAATACATTGTGGTCTTATCAGGTTTAAAGAAGTCTTATGACAAGTCTAAAAACCTGCTGATGATCCCTGAGCACTGCACAGCCACTACTCATTGTTTCTCTTAGCAGCACTGGGTGATAGATGGATTAAATACAGAGAGGGGGTTATATAGAGAGCAATATAGTGTTTTATAGTGTATCTGCTACTATTCAGATTACCTCTTTGTCTGTCTTTGCCACTTTGGCCTCAGAGTCATATCTATCCTCATCAATCTTGTCGAGAGACTGGTAGAGCTTCTTGCAGAAGTCCTGTTTGTAAAAATTACAAATATGTTCATTAAAATGTTTATTTATTCATGTTTATTGACAGTGTGGGCTGGTGTCTCACCATGAGAGCAGCCTGGTCTCCGCTCAGGTCTGGAGGTGGGCACTTCTCTGCCATGTAAGCCTCTTTGGCAGCTGCGACCTCTTTCTCCTCCTGCTCCAGCCAGTTGGCAGCGATCTGCAGCATCAAACTCTGCAAAAACAAAAACACACAGGCTCAGAGGATGCTCCGCTCGTTTTATCATCATTAAAAGGAATTTTTAGTCAGTTTTTGACAGTATGTTCCAGAGACACAGCAAAGACAAAACTTAACATTATTAAAATCCAAGTGAAGTGAATTCTAGTTGTTCCTCTTACCTTCAGATGATGCCTGCGGCTTGATGTCATCTTCTTTCCCCTTTAGGTAATGGAAACATAAGGTATATTACATTATTTACAGTGTAACTAAGATGATAAACTATATCTCTGTATTTGAATTACTTACTCAGACATCTTGACTTCTTTTTGCTTCTGACTCTGTAACCATTAAATCAAAATATAAACCATAGCAGCTTCTTCTTTACATAAAATACATAGAAAGAAACAACAAACAAACATAAAAACTACCTCTGTTGAGCAAAAATATAAGAAAATTGATTCATAAATGCTTTCTAATTTTCATTTTCAGAAATATAAGTAATATTACATTTTGTCTATAATTAACTGAAATGACTGATTGGTAAATGTTATAAATAGTGTATACATATCAAACACATTAGCCTATTAAGCATTAATTAAAGCATAATCACACTGAACATATGACAAAGCACTGTTTAGTTTTATCTGACTCTTTGGTGCGATGCTATGTTTAGACGCTGAAATTTCAGAAACCAAGTTGTAAACTGTGGAGCTCGGTCAACCAGGTCAGTAATTTTATTTTGGTTCGAGGCTAAAGGTTAATGACGACATTTAGTAATAGTAACTTTTTTACGATTAAAAGTTAAAACAGCTGATCCGCCAAGAGAGAGAAACACAAATGACGTAAGCATGTGTCATCCGCAGTAGAAGTCAGTATTTTAGAGTGTTTTAGATTAATATAAAGTATAATCATTTCTGCAATCAATCAATTCTAGTTCACTATTTGGTAATAATTGTAGCTTAGTTGTCTAAACAATGTCTCAGAGTCACTAACCCAATATCTGTGCTTACATCACTAACTTGTTGACCTTTTGGGGCCCATTAAGCAACATGATAGTTGGAGACCCCCTACGTGAATGTAAGGTTTCATCAGTGTGTTTTAAACATGTTTTCATTCATAACCAATTATACAATTATAAATACATGCATTGATTGGGAAGAGACGCAACTGATATATTACTGCACTTGGGAAAAATGCCAAAATGAATAAACTTAAGTTATTTTTTACTGTCAAATTTAAATATTCTAAAAATGACTAGCCAAATATCACGCTAGATATTTGTACAAGTCAATTTCTTCTACAACTTATTGATCACTCGTAGTATTTTTGCCAAGAAGCATCCCTCACTTCCCACATTCAAGGTTTAACAAAGTCAAACAGCTTCTCACCTTCAAAGAAACGATGACAAAACGGTGCGACGACTGAGGGAGTCAAAGACTGAATAGTAAAATGTCTTGGGGGTATATATGTGCTTCCACTGATTTCTGGGGTCCCTCTTTATGGCCATGGGTAACCAATGGACCAACCAGGCCAATGAGCTCCTGAAATACATTCATCTTTTGACCGTTAGGGCCATAAATCCTTCAATAGTGAGTAGTGGTCAGGCTGAAGTGGTCAGCATTCATGAGAGAGTGATCAGCCCGTTACATCTGAGAAAGAGACAGAAAATTAGACCTTTTCTAGTAATATTTACATTGACAACATGTACAATCAACCAAACACTAAATTCAACTGTGTCTCACCTTAAGATCTACACACTTCCTTTTGATGATGTAGCAACAAGCTTAAAAGCCCATTTTTTAATTGCAAGTTTTTGAGGATGTTTATTATTGCAGCAATGGTAAAACTGGGGAAAGGTCGCTGATTGATATTAGAAAAAAATGCAATGATATGTCTTGCTATATTTGAATTTCCCATTGGCCCAACTTTATTATTTTGGTGGAAAAAAAAGCCTTCTGGAGTTACTTTTACTGCAACTTCCACTGTTTACACGTGTTTCTAATTTTCCAATTATTAATTTATACAGCTCCCTCAGCTTGGCCAATTATTTTGACATATGAAAGTGGCATGATGGAGTACTATCCAGCCTTACTATGACTAATAATAAAATGGCATGTTTAAATTCATTAGTACTTCTGTTTGGCCTAAACATGTTGTGGACCAAGGCTTGAGGACATCTGAAACCATTCAACTCAGATCAGCAGCAGGTGTGGTACAGGAGGTCCTCTGCTGACCCCTAATGGATCATTGAATATTTTCAAAACCACCTTCTACTTCCTTTTTACAAAATAATTTAGTTTGATTACTCAATAATTTGTCAAAATCAATGCACTTTTACTTGAAACAGTAAATGAGAAGTAAATTAATTATGTCAATGGAGTAAGCACTAACAAATGGATCTGCACATTGCAATTAGTTTTTACATCTTCACTGATTTGGCTTGTTTTGTCCAATCAATCAAAAGTAATGATCTAAACTAGATTAATTTTGCGAATGGACATTGTCCTGTGTGTGAATGTCAGAAAACAATAGTGAATATTCACTTTTTACAGCTTCCTGAGCACCAAAGAAATCACGGATACTCTGTCCCATCTTCACTGACAGGCAGCACTACTAAAGTGCACAACACAACGTCTCTGAGGCCATAAAGGCATCTTCAAATACAGCTGTAACCCAAAGAATTGCGTTATTTACAATTTATTTACGTCTACAATGAATTTAAACTAGGCTACGGTGTGTCTGGCACTTTTTAGTAGTGTTGTGTGTCACTGAGTTGCAGACAAAATATCCCACGAAAAGAGTGTAGGAAATGGGAGTTTATTATCAAAAGAAAACGAGGGCAGGAAGTTGTCAAAAGTGAACATTAGCACAAACAGGACGCATGATCTGAAACTACAAAATAAAAGCATGATAAGCTCATAAAGCTTTTGGAAATAGGAGGTATTATGATCCGAGTCTTGAGTTACATCAATGTACTCTAACAGATGGAGCTGAAAGTTGAAGATTTAATGACACAAAAGATTTGAAATCAATGAAAAAAATCCATAAATTCCATAAAAAGTGCTAAAAGCCCAGAGCGAATACAGTAGTGGAGATTTAATTTAAGATGTCTCAAACATCTTCTTCCTGTCAGCCTTGTCTTCAATGTTCTTACGCCAGTCGCCCACGTCTGTCGCCTGCAGGACACAAAGCACACAGGTAAAAACCCTTTACTGTACTGCATCTCTGTATCTCCTCACTGTCCCGGGACTCACCTCCTCTTTGACCTCCTTCTTGACCTGCTTCAGGTTGGCCCTCAGATCCATGTTGACTGTATGTTTGGAGCCCAGCAGAGCTTTAAGCATGGCGTCGGCGGACATACGCACTTTCTTCAGAGCGGGCTTCTTCACTCCAGCCAAATCCACCACTTTGATCTTCAGGTCCTCAATCTATGAGCCACCAAGCAGTTGGCAGGTGAAATGATGACAAAATGACGGCTTTGTGAGGAAATATCACATGAATCGCTATTAAAGTCAGCTATTTTATTACATCACATTATTACGTATGGTTCATGATGCTAAATAGTCTTTTCTTGCCCCCATTCCTTTTCCAAAACACTTTTTTTTTTTAAATAAAGTGTTTAAGAGTAGTTCTCCTTGCCTTCTACTCAGTTACTTATTTTGACTTATTTGACTACATACACTTCATTACTACATTGCCTTGCACCACTGCTCCAACAAACCATTAAAGAGGAATATGGATCCACATTTGCCCCTTTTGTATTTTGGTAATGTAGGTGTTTTTGTCAAATACATTCATTCATCTTTTACTTCATCTTTACTGTTGATAATAAAATAAGTGGGTTGATCACTACAATGTGTGGTACATGGTTTTAATTGAACTTTTCCACTCTCTACTGTGTGTTGTGATCCTTGTTGATTAACCTATATTTAATACAGAAGCAGTTGAGGTAGGTTTGAGTGTCCTGTACCTCTTTGTTTGCCTTGGACACTTTAGACTCCATGTCGTACCTCTCTTCATCAATTTTGTCGAGGAGGGCATGGATCTTCTTGCATGTTTCCTAAATGACAGCAACACAATGTGAAACTTAAAGCTAGCGGTGATAATGACAGACTGAGGTGCATTTTTCTCACCATGAGAGTAGCCTGGTCTCCGCTCAAGTTGGGTTTGGCACAATTCTCAGCCATGTAAGCCTCCTTGGCAGCTTTAAGATCTTTTTTCTCTTGCTCAATCAAGTTTGCAGCGATCTGAAGCATCAAACTCTGCCAAAGACAAGTCAGAAAATAATTGAGCTTCACTATAATACTTTGAGTTACAAAATGAATAATCATCAGGAAAAAAAAATACTTTGTTAATTTTTTTATGAGTTGAAGCTAATGTCTATCCCTTCTATTTATCAAGTGAAATTAACTGCAGTATACATAAATGTTTACTTGCTGATGAGTAAGAGGGGCTTCTAATTGAGGGGCAACATATGTTAAGTCATTTAAACCAGTAGGTGGCGCCTCAGCACCATTAAAGGTCCTGACACAAGTAAATACAGTGTGTAAAGTGATACTGAAGATGATACAGGAAGGGCTATGTCCCTGGGATAAGCCTCACTGACAAATCTCCACTGACCAGACATAAACATGTCATTCAGAAGATGCCAAACATGACTCACTACATTCAAACGTAAGTCTGTACGATCAATCTTACCTTCAGATGATGCCTGCGGCTTGAGGTCATCTTTTTCCTGTCCCACACAGAAAACATTGTCAGTAAAAAAATGGTAAGACTAGCTTTATGGATTACTTTGATGATAAATTCACCTTTGCAACTTGATGTATTAGATATTATTTGGTCAAATTTGTCATAAATGTGAATGAAGAATTTCTTTGGGACCAGTACCCCTCAGAACTAACTGTATCATCTCTATCATCTCTGGTTAGAATATTTATTACTGATAAGTTTTATGAAGTGAGAACAACCACAATAAGTCACATTTATGTATTCAACTCAAATACATCAATGTATAGTGAAATTTGCCTCAAAACAAATGAAACCGTGTGTGTTTAATCATTAATTCACATAAGATGCAAGACTTACTCAGACATGTTGGCGGTTTCTTTTCTTCACAATCTGTTTGAAAAGAACAACCAAAGGAAAATCTCACTGAGATGGAGGAATAAAGATGAGAGAATCTGGGTTGTGCTAAAATATCAGAGCCATGCAGACCCTCCCTGCATATGAAATATGATCTAATAAAACAGTTGATGAGCGGTGGAGCGATGACAGAGCTAAGTTTGGAGCCGCCGTGGGTCGGATGTCGGCTCTGACGCCTGCGCTAAGCTCCTTTACAGGTGTTCAAAACTAAATATCCTCTGGGAGTTAACACTTCAATTCCTTTC
The DNA here is from genome assembly GCA_036850595.1 of Rhyacichthys aspro. Taxonomy (NCBI): domain Eukaryota; kingdom Metazoa; phylum Chordata; class Actinopteri; order Gobiiformes; family Rhyacichthyidae; genus Rhyacichthys; species Rhyacichthys aspro. The sequence goes on from CM072153.1 coordinate 19,194,983, forward strand.
ATAGAGCAGGATCTCTGCTGCAGAATGTGCTGCTGCAGCGTGTTGTCTGCCAACGCCAGGCACTCAACGCTCAAACTCTCACAGCCGGCAAAAGCAAATGTCTCCAAATGAGTCACTCTATACAACAGTTGGTATTCAGGAGTTATTTTTCCAGGAACAATTTGAGTCTTCAAACATATTTAGGCATCTTGACAAGCAAAAACACACAAGCTCAAAAATAATTAAACTTAAACTTTGATAGAGCATTGTCAGCATTAGACAAACTCTGTTGCAACGCATCAAAGTAAATAAATGCATCTATACATAAAAAAATCTTTAAAATGTTCCAATCCATGATAAAAAAAAAAAGAAGAAAAAAAAGATAAATAATTTCCCCAAAATTGAATTGTAAAGCATTAATGCAATACTCAATGTTGGGCTGTTCTACCATGAAAAACATGAAAAATAAATGTTTCTCAGTTCACAAAACAACAAATATTTTTGATGAAAACTGTCCTGATAACCACATAAAACTATAGATATTCATAATCAAAAACATATTATGAATAAATAAAACTGCCAAAAACAACTCAATAAGATCCTTTGTGCAACTGTGAAACATGTATGTTTCACAAAGCAACAAAAAGAATGTCCTTCAACAAAGCCAAAAGCAGACAGGAGAGCATCAGAAAAGCAGAGCTAAGCAACCCTCTACTTGACAGTAACTTACTAAACAAATCCCAAAGGTCAGGACTTTCATCACCTTAGCGCAACACCAATACACACATTCATCTATTTAATGCAGCTGAGACATGCAGGCGAGGGATAAACAAGCGTGCTCACCTAAGTCGATGGAGAGATGATGGAAAGATGAGGAGGACAGGAGTAGCAGCCGGGCACTGAGAGGGAATCGCAGTGGCGTGAATTTATATGAGCGAGCAGATATGGATATGGAACTCCTTTTTATGGAAATGCAGGATCCTTAGACCAATGGGTCAGCTGGTGCTTGGAATATCACCTTCCCCTGCCACTTTCACCAAGTAAATCTGGAGACTTTGAGGAGGGGCCTGGTATCATTTTAGGAGTCAGTCATCAGGACGCTATAAAAGAGGGGACAGTGTAAAACCAACAGTGACACAGTTAAGATGCTTCTAGAGTTTAGATACTGCCTTCGCTGGCCTCTTGCTGAAAAACTGACCATCAATGGTGGCTTAACAAGACTACAGTTGTGATATTCTGTAATTAATCAATATATACTCACAAAAGACAACAGAAGGCTCTTTGTGCAGCGTATGTCCCTAAAAAGTATAGTGCATTGTTTCACAAATTTTCTTTTGCAATGGCAAATTTTAAAGTTTCTCCTTGCAAACTTCATACTTTCTGATGCACATTCACAACTTGATCTTATAGTAACTAATACAGTTGTTAGGTCTCTTCAAATGAACTGATTCAGACTTCCTCTGTAACAGACTATACCATAGACCAGAGCTACAACACTATCACAAACCTGTTCTTTAATTTGTTAAATGTTGATATAATATGATATAATCTTCATCACATTTAGGACCCATTGCTCTGGTGTATTCTATCCTTGGCTTACAACCTCTGAGCATAATTAAAAACAACCTTACAGTCCTACTTACTCAGTTGCAAGTGACTTGTTGCAGCTTGTCAGTGCCAGCTTTTTACTTCCATCACCTGTTGAAAAAAGCTTTAAAACTACTGAAAACCCTCAACCTCTTTGTCACAACTTAAAGACTTACATCGGGAACAATCTCAGCACCAAAGTCCTCCAATTAGTCACTGGTTTATCCTGAAGGGTTGTCCTTTAAAGCTGGCAGGGCACCAAACGCCAGCACTTTCCTCGCTGCTCACGCTTCGGCTTCAAGATTTCAGCGGTGAACTTTTAGCTTGTCTCATTTTCCCAGAGGAAAGCAGCGGGGAGGCTTTGTCCTTTGCAGCTGCTTTGCGCCTTGCGAAGTCGTGAGGAAGAGGCTCGTACGCTAGGGAAGGACTAGATTTCTATGGATAGCGTTTTTTTTTCCCCTTTGACGTGAGACAGCATCATGTCCAATAGTCCAAGAGAGAGAACAAAAGGATAATCCACATTTTGTAAGATTGTTTGGTGTTGTTTCAACCAATCCATTAATATATATAACAAGCAACCATTGTTTATTACCTCAGCTTTAGAAAGCATTTTACACATTCCTTAAAAATGGAGGAAAACAGCAGATGTTACCGGATTACATCTAATTACTGACTGCAACAAATAAAAAGCAAGCACCACATTTGCAATTATGAACACCAAAGTAACAGTGAAGTACCCCCCACTCGAAGTCCAGTAACTTAAGAAACAAAGCTCAAAAGAAAAAAAAGCCCACAGTAAAGCTTTGATTTCCCTTTTAACCATTGCTCAAAATAAAAGTGCTTAACAAGCTCAAATATCTGTCATCTAAAAATACCATATAATCACTGCTGGCCCTGGTTAGTGTTTCATCTTGGACTGCTTCGTCGAGTCAAGGTTCTGACATCAGAAAGTCTTCTGGACCATTCTCTGGCCGCTGCGGACACTCTCAGATTATTACTTCTGCGACATAAATAGATTGGTACGATTTCAGGTAGCAGATTTTCTCTCTGGATAAAATTACTGTTATGTATCCATTTGCCTAGAGTTACCTTATGCTAAGTCACAATAAAAATATTGCTCTGTTAAACTGTTATGCTTCCTCAAAGCTCTAAACATGCACTTATTAATTCTTAAATGTGTGAGGAATCTGATCTGATATTTTAATTAATGTTGAAGTTTTACAGCTGTTTTGGTATTGGTTGATTACAGCAGATGGCAACAATCTGAACTGATATTGTGAAGACAGCACACAGCCGTTCCATTTGTCAAAATAATTTGGCAGTCAGAGCACTATATGGAATATAGATCCAGTGTGAACAGTGGGAGTCAGTTTAGAGCCATGTATCTCCTTCTGTATTTCCAGTATGATATAATTAAGACACCGTTACTCTGCCCTAGTGCACATTTAAATATATCATTTCAAAATGAAGATGCACAAGGTATTTTGCCTTAACTGTAAAAAGGAGAGAACCCAAACAACACCTGATTATTACCCTGTGTTTTACAGTACAATACAGCACAGTACAGTACAGTACAGTAGAGTACAGTACAGTACAGAACAGTAGAGTACAGTACAGAGAGCTTGTATGATTGAAATATAAAGATTCTCTTAATAGAATCTAAAGAAAGTCCTCTGCCCCCTCCAGACTCGATCATTACCTGTTTTAACCTCTGCTGACCTCAGAGCATTAGCGCAGCATTTAACAGTTCAGACCTGAGTCTTAAGGCGGAGGCGGGAGGTGCTGACAGGTCCAAGAGAGGCACGATCAGTTGGATTTTGAGGCATGCTGGGTATTTAACAGCCCCAGGGTGATGCTGCGGGTCGAATTCATGGTTCTGTCAAAGAGACAGGCAGGACTCTTCTACCACAGTTGTGTGACATACAACTTGATCTGGAGGAATGCTCCCTACGGCAGGTCCGACTCACAGGACGTAAGTGAAGCGTGTGGCCTTTCCGCACTATGCAACATCATTCACAAGAATATGTGTATGTTTACATGGCCTTTGAATCATAATCCTTGTGTTGGTTTATGTACATCCATTCACCATCTGCTTGTGTTTGAAGGATGGACAAAAGTCTCCAATTCACCCACAGAGACGTTCAGAGCTTGAGAGAAAGTGTGGGGTTTATCAAAAAAAAAAGAAAAAAAAAAAGATGAATGATTAACTAAATATATTACCTGTATTTTGATTGTGATTCTCTCATTAGGTTTGTACTGTAAATAAACACAACTGAATAAGAATAATTTGCATGTGTGCTTATTTTATTTAAAAAGTAAATGAAAGAAAAACTGACTGTATTGATAAAACCTAATCTTTTTCCAACATATAACAAGTGCATTTCACCAGAGTAGCCTGTATAAGATTCATCTAATATCACATTATGAGGTGAAACGACATATAATGTGACTAATATTATTTTCTTCTCATTAATTTTTACCAACAATCTACTGACTTTTCTGTTATCATCAAAAGTTAGAGATCTACCGTACTATTGTGTGTCATTTTTTCCTGATATTTAGATTCCTTTTCCTAATGATTTTTAACACCATCTAGTGGCCGACAAAGAAAATGCAGAGCCTCAGTCTATTTTTGTCTCAGCAGCAGCTTGAGTATTTACACAATGTCTTGAAGTGTGTAAATATCTAATATATATTAGTTATTTCTATAAATGTGTAAAATGTGCACACTTCTAACAAATGTCGTCTTGAAATGTTTCGTAAACTTGAGACAACACCAGAACTGATCAACTTATCCCCTCAGCAGGTGCTGTCAGAGGATCACAGCAGGTCTAGTCTAGTGTTTCCAAGTTCATCTGCAGAGGCTCACCTCATGTTTACCTCTTCCTCAGTCAGTCCTTCCCCTGATCAGGACTATGGGGTCACTACAAGAACACAAAAAAGAAAGGAAGCAATGATTTTCACATTACTGTGGCATTCTGTGATGTAATATAATGCCTTAACGCTGCATGATTTAATTTAGAGGCGCTAAAAGATGTGATATTTCTCTAATTAGTTCTTCTTCCACTTCTCCAACACGGAAGTTATTAATCAGGGAAATCAGCTGCTACTGAGTTTTGGATAGAGAGGGAATTTAATTAATAATGATGTCATTTTCAACATATATTACATATGGATGAAATGTGGATATGTTTGTTAGCAGTACTTTTACTAATTTATTAAGTTTTTCAATTTGAAGCAAGGTACTGATAACTAATTAACCATTAACTACAATAAATAAATAGCTGTTGTACAAAAGTATAAAATGCACAATGACCAATGATGCAACAGTAATATCAAGATATAGTTGTAACTATTAAAAATGAAAGACACAGTTTTTCATGGTTTCACTATCTACAGCCCTGTTTTAGATTGTGGTTATACTGTATACTTCTGTTATGTAATCATCTACATCAGGCCTGTTTGGCTTGTGGCCTGTGGGTCTGATTTCAGCCAGATTTTACTCCTGGTCAACAAATTGGTCTGGCTAAACACAACTGAACTTTAAAGAAAACCTTAACTATTTAAATAAAACGCCTGGAGGAAAGCCAAAGGGGAAAGCTGTCTGACTAGTTATTTACCTCATAGGGGCTACTATACATTAACGTTATTATAGATATTTTAGAAGCTGATTACTACTGTAGTGTGTAGCGATTTCCTTTATTGATCTATTTCCAATAAAAAGTGAAAAGCATACTAGAAATGATTAAAGGTATTTAGTGATCTAATGAAAAAGGTATAATGCGTTCAAGCCTATCTTCAGAGTTGTTGCTTTCTGATGCAGGATATGCACATCTCTACTCTCTAGATGGCCCTCTAGCTCAGTTCTCTTATTTCTATCTCTCTGAAGTGGGACCAAGTCAAGGAGCAGCTGTTATCTGAGAATATGATTCAGCCGTCAGCAGTGGTCAAATATAACCTGCAGTACCTTGAAGAAATCAGATACCAAATACACAAGACATGGCTGAAGTTGTCAAGTTCTGGTGTTAAGTGTGAACTATTTAGAGAAACTTGGAGCTGTAACTGGAAAAAAACAACAAATCACTAAGATTAAAATGATATTGACACTGATCGACTAAATTCAAATGTCACCCGTCAGTAAACGCTGCCATTTTTAAAATGAGAAGCTGGCATGGCTTTAAAACCCAGGGGATCACAGCTCTGTAATGTGATCAACAAATCTGCAAGATGGGAATTTATGATATCAGTTGCTGCTGCTATGGATATGTGTCAAGAGATGGGAAAACCTGCTCATTCAACAAAAGGATCAAGTATTTAAACAGAGCATAGTTATTTTGACAGTTGGATCTTCCTAAACACAGACAGCATCCTTCTGGGATCGATAACTCTCATTGTCACAATCCATATGTCATCATTATCCACTTTTGTTTACCTGGAATTTATGTTAAAAGCACTAAGACATTCACATCTTACATAATAAAGTTTAACAACAAAGCTACAGGCTAGAGTTTATTTGAAAGCCTGAGTAAAACCTGATTTTTTTTTTATTCAGTGATGATAAGCAGAGCAGTAGAGCAGAGAAAAACTAGGAATGTGGTCAAGTTTGAGTACTGTTTTATTTTTTTGTTTATTCAAATGAACACGGAGCATGGTAAATTTGTGACACAATTGCAACATCAAAACCTGTGACCTGATTCTGACGACGATTTGGTGAATGAAATGTCTACAAACTGATTTATTAGAGCTGTCCAATACATGAATATTAACCCACACTTCACACTTGTCAGAGGGCTTTCTGTATTTAAACATGAGTAACTGGCTGCTTGCCTATCTGTGCGGGGATATTTGGTGTCTAGGTGCAAATAATCAAAGCTGCATTCCTCATTATGGAACAAGAAACAGCTGCTCCTTATGAACAGGCAGCTGATACTGTATCTAAGATAATCACCTCACTTTCACAAGCCATATAACCCAAAATAACCCTTTTAGCATTGGTGCATGCTTGTCTTATTCCTGTTTTATGTTGCTGACTGTCAAACCCCAAGAAGGCTTGCAGATTTATAAATTGGGGTGAGAAAAGGGTCAAGGGTAAGATAGGGGTTAGAAAGCACAAGCAAAGTTAAACTGAACTTACCTGCAGCTTTAACTGATGTTATGGGAATCAATCTGTAAAGACAATAAAACATTCACTAAAATAGGATTCTCAACATCAAAATAATATGTTAAGTAATAATCTTACCTTTTCTGAGTGTGGTAATTATGATGCATCCTTCAAATACACAGTGGTTTTCGCTTTAGCTAAAGTAAAAGTGGTTGGTATTCATTAAGAAAAGTCATTGATGACATTTTATTTCAGCTAGTTCTGTATTTAACTGGTGTTGAAAGCATGAAGAATAGAGAATCTACAAGTATCTTTGGCCCGGGAAGCCACTGTGCTTTCCTAAAGTCTTTAAAACCTCTCAGCTCTGTCAGATACCAGTCTGAAACCACTTCAGCGTTGTGGCGCTTAGCTAAACACGTGGGATTAGCTCCAGATTAGCATAAAGACAGGCATGCTAACAGTTGTTCTTCAGCTGGGAGAGATTCAAAAACTTATTTTACTTCTCATATACACACAGCAAGTGAGTTATGGTCTCCTTTTTAATGTGCACGTGCATATTTCGAAATTTATAAGTTATGTTTTCCAAGTTTTAGCAGGTACAGCTGTTAGCATTTAGAGCTAAAGTAAGCTTCTGGTGATAAGCTACATTCTGTAAAGTATCTTGACAAATTCCAATAACTCACAGGGTTTGAAATACAGTCAATTTCATAAAAATAAATATCTATCATAATTTAGTATGTTTTTACAATTCAAAACATACCATGAATGAACAGATTAAACACAACAATTGGGATTTAATGAGACAATAGAGGTTACATCTCAACATAAGCATTGTGACAGTTGCCAAGTGCATTTAATTTTAATTTACGTAAACTTAAAATGACCCCATCTGTTTACAGGTTGTTTTTAAAGAATTGAAGATCCCACAGGTTGGACTCAGTAATTACATTTTTCTTTTTCAATTATCCCCTTTAAATATGGACCTATGCATGACAAATCAGTGAGGTTACATGTAGCAGAACAGCTGATTGTCTGTTGTTTCTGAGCCATTGTACATAGGACTTCAGGGAAAACGCAGCAATAGTTTAACACAGAAGCATCAGCCCTCACAGAATAAGAGCAGGTTCACTTTAACACTATCTTCAGTACAGTACAAATACATCACAGTACAGTTGTAAATACAGGCTAAAGCAGAAGGATCAGACTGCATAGTTTTGTTCCAAGTGACCCACACGTTTACAATCTCTGTCCACATAGCAGATTTCCCATTTAACAATACTAAACTGCCTTTAGTATAACAACACTCCTTGTAAAGCACCTATAGACTTCACTTACTGTGGTCAAGCTGGTTTTGGCAAGTGCACTTACCATTTATTGTACACTCATCTTTATGTTGTAAATATAATACTGTATAGTGTCTGAGGGAGTAAACGGAGTTGGAAAAACGTTAAATAACCTCCACATCATTCAAAATGTAGCATCTTGGAACAAAACTATTCAGTTACAAAGACATTTGACCTGAAATCTGTCCTGAAAGTCATTCCTTTGTCCGAAATCAGTAATTTGTTAGATTTAACTATCAAACATCTTCTTTCTATCAGACTTGTCTTCAATGTTCTTACGCCAGTCCCCAACATCACGCAGCTGCTTGTCCTGTAACACAGATATTGTTTTAGTTACAGTTTAGTAAGGCCAACTCCAAATAAAACTAGGAAGAAAATGTGTAAATGCATGGGACCAGCACATTAGAAAGAGTCCTTTCATGACAAACAGAAGTTTTACAAATACTGTTTATGTAAAATGCTCAATTGTGCATTGAATTTATGCCACGAATAATACATTTATCTGTTTTAACTTCACAATAGTAATCGATTTCATCTTTTGTTTTGTCAATTTGTTGCAAAAAAGGCTGGATCTTTTTATGAAGCTGGTGGCCATCGTAAAAAGATGAGCACTCACCTCCTCTTTGACCTCCTTCTTGACCTGCTTCAGGTTGGCCCTCAGATCCATGTTGACTGTATGTTTGGAGCCCAGCAGAGCTTTAAGCATGGCGTCAGCAGACATACGCACTTTCTTCAGCCTGGGCCTCTTAAACTTACCCCTCAGATCCACAATCTTAATATTGAGGTCTCGAACCTTGATAAAGAAGAGTATTCAGGGCATTCAGCGTCATTATAATAAACAGGTAATCTTTATATTGAGTTTTATTAAAGAAAGTCTCACCTCATTGAGAACCATGTTCAGTTTGAACTCTATGGAGTATCTCTCCTCTTCACTAATGTCAATCTGCTCATGAAGTTTCTCACAAAGCTCCTAAAGAGACAAGTGGCATTTACCATTATATCCATTCATAGTGAGATCACTTTGGGGATCAAAAAATCTTTGTATTGAACAGAAATTTACAAAATATTTGAAAGACTTGTCAATTATTTATATCTTTGGCCCTCCATATTATTTATGATTTTGATTCGATGTTGTTTTATTATAATATATCATGATATGAATTTCTTTATCAATAATCTTTAGTAATAAGTAAATATTAACCCTAAATATGCTTTATTTCATACCAGAAGCTCGTCTTTGGAGTATGGCAGCTCCAAAGGAGGACATTTCTCTGCCAGGAACTTCTCTCGCTCCTCCGTCTTCACTGATGATTCAGCTTCCAGCAAATTATTGGCTACTACGAGCATACAACTCTGCAAAAGGACCATCACGCCTTGTTAGGTATGTTTATTGTCAGGAGGCAGGAAAAAGTACACCGTTTTCTATTTTTATTACAGTGGAACCTCACCTTCAGAGTGTGCTTGCGCCTTGCGGACAGTCTTTTTCTGCAGACACAACAACAATTAGTTCATTATTTACTATATTTTTAATATATACTGGAGATATTTGTGGTATATATTTTAAAATGTATTATCTAAACAGTATCAACTCTCCATACTAATTAATATTTAAATACTATCTACTTATATATGTTATGAACTGAGGTTTCATTTTCTTCTTCTATGTTGTAGCCTGTTTTTGGCAGTGTACTTTCAAACTGTGCAAATAAACAGAGTCATACTTACTCAGAAGCCATCTTGGGGGCAGAACTCCACTGATATCTATTTAGGAACAACATAGAGCATTGTAATTAGGACTAGCCTTTATACTGCATAAATACAAACAAAGGTATAACTATCCCAGTAAATTTCCTCTCTGTACAAATAAAAAACTGCTTTCAGACATTAAAAAGGGGTGGCTACTTTCTTAGTTAACAGAACTAAGATCAGATGGCAGAGGCAAAGTTGTGAAGGCATTTGGAGAAGTACATAAATGGGGTAAATCTACCTCCTACTTACAAATTTACTGAGGTATGGCTAGACTAGTGCCATTAGTGCAGTTATATATTTTATTGGCTCACCATCATTTCTCATGGTGCTGGTGATGATAGTAAAACAACAGCATATTCCACTAAACCACTGACTAATTTCACTTTTATCTAAATCACATTCATTTCAAATTTGGCCTGTTTGAGGCTTTCCTACATGACTGCTAATAAACTCACCTCTCGTGAATGTGGGGCTACAATTTTGTTAATGCTATCTTAAGACATCAGACTAATTCCAGGAAATTTCATGGAACTGATCTTTGTAACCCTGTTGGTGTTAATGCCCTGCACGATGATACTGCTATTTCTGGAGGCACCAGTAGCATAGCTGTGTCTACAGGGGTTCAACATTGTGATCCAGACAGGAACCACAAGTGGAGAGGTTGTCATTAAATTTGGCTCAGATATTCCCAATCCTCAGAGGGTGACTCACAGACACTTTGGTGAACATATGAGGCCAGCAACAGGTCAAACTTTATCTTTAGATCTTGACCAAATGCATCCAAAACAAAGAGTGAATTCCTCACAGACTTTGTTTGAACATCCACGGCCTATTGGCTCTAATGCTGACTTAACACTAACCTGATAGGGATTAGTTACAATAGCAAGCCATCTCTATATTTTGAATATATATAATAAATATACAAACAAAAATGTGCTAATGTCTCAGTATGGGCCAAATTTATATTTATCCTAGAATTCAAACTGAAAAGTTCATTCAGCACAACCTGCATCATGCTACAGTGCCTTTAGCAACATCTACAATATAATACAAAACCACCATAATAGTCTTGTAACCTGTTGCCTGTTGATATGAAGCAAAAAGGTATTGTTCATAAAGCACAAAGCTTTGGTGGTCTGGTGGTCTCGAAGCCAGTTGTAGATACAGCTACAGTGTACATACAAGTGATGCTAATGGACAGAAAGGGTCAGTGTAATGTATAAAATAGTTAATCACATTGTAGAGGATCCGTATTGAGAAAAAGTGATGATTGGCTTGTTATTCATTTCATAGTCTTGTTTGACAGAACAATAACAACAGCAAAAACTGTAGAATAACTACGGTATGTAGAATAACTACATAGAATTATGCATTAATTCTGTAGAATAACTATGCATTAATTCTAATTGAGTGTTTTATAATTACTAGAAACCAATAAGGACCCAGAGAAAAACTAAAAAAAACTACTGCTTTCAATTATAATCAATGATATATGAAAAAAGTTGGTTATTATTTAACATGTTTTGGGTTTGCATCAGCCATAATGGTTACATGAAATTGAAGTCAGCTCCTGATTCCTCTGTCCATTGTATTTTACTAGAAAGCAGACATGCCTCTGTCAAAGGGGCGTCGTATAAAAATGTTGACGTTGAGAACAGATCTACCTGCTGACTATAATTTTCATCCCTGAAGAGAAACCAACTGCAACAAAACCTGGCTACATTTCTCTTAAACAGAAGATAATAAATATCGACTAAGTGGAAAGTGGCTTGAGTCTCTAAAAATAACTGTCCCTCATCATGAACAGAGACAGTAAAAATATCTGGCAGGCTGCACTGGCCTTGAGGACTTTGAGGCCACTTCCAGTGGCAAGACAGCCACTGCTGGAGTTGTTTGTAATGTTTAGGAGCTGTGACGGAGCCGCGGATTAACAATCTATTCCTGGGGCCACAGCTGTTCCTCACGTCTTCATTATACAGGGAAAAATGACAGCGGGCTCGTCTTAAAAGAAAAGACATCAACTAAACAGACAACCACTGCAGGCATCCTAAAAACACATAGCTTCCCCGGGAACAAATGGTCGTCAACTGTAAACTAATAAAAGGCAGGGGGTATCTCCAGGGATGACAATGTATTTTAGGACAGTCAAAACTCTCAGGACTTGACACCATGTTACTGTGGAGATGGGATCATATCTGCACGGTTAAATTTGGTCCTGAGTTTTGTCTTGAGTAAATGTGTGTGTGTGTGTGTGTGTGGTACATGAACGATTGTCTCCTGAGGGCGGAGGGCAGAAGGGTCTTTAGTAACCCAACACTGTGGAACATCCCTCAGACAGCTAAGACATTAGAGCATAGCACTAAAATAACCTGACCTCAGATGCACGTACAGTTTGTCAGCCTCACACTCTGAGAAAGAAGAATAAGTATTTGAAATCGTTTTCTAAAATTGTTTTTTGTATAGTGCTATAAAGAGGTGGTGACAAAATATTTACATAGGCTATTGCTAAGAATATTTAAGTTCAAAATTAGATCAAATGTGTTTTGTAAGTGAATGCATTTTAATTAAAAGAAAATCATCTACTTACTAAAATACTATTTTTATATGGCTCATCAAACACAGGTGTAACATGGCGACAAAAGTCATCACTAATAATTTCCTCTATAAAATTATAATGGGAATCAGTCCATGATGTCTGACACACTTAACAAATAAATCACAGATGTTAAAATAGACCTAAAGCAACTGTTTAGAATCGGGGTTTTTTTCTTTTTTTGCCAAACTTTATGTCAAAAAGTGTCTAAGTTTGGTTTAATGGAAAGTGACCAGCTTAAAGTGAAGACAGTCTAAGGTTGGCCACAGATTAGACTAAATTTTCTTGTAAACCCCTCGGGTGCTGACAGGAGGATAAACACTGCCAGATCAGTTTTCAGATTCATGCCTTGTAGTGGTGTTGCCTTTCTGCGTGCCACTTCACCAGACCATACATCACTACTTTGCCACCGGGGAGAACTAAAATTGTGTCCATGCATTTCTAAACTGAGATAAAGAACTGCTCCTGGAGCCTTCACAAAGCAATGCCACAGACAATTGATGCAAATAATTCTGACAACTGTGACATTACATCGTAAATAACAAGCAAAAAGGCAGTATTCTTACAGTTTCATACTAATTCATTAAATGTATATGAATATAACCTGATGCCAATTAGAAATCAACTATAAAATCTTTAAGTTGCTTAAATTCCTAATTGTTAACACCTAAGTACTATTCATTTCACCAACAAACATAAAACAACTACAAACTGTTGTTATTTTAGCTCAGCTAGAAACAGATGGGACGTCTTAATAAAACAATCCACACTTTAATAAAACACTCGGCTGAAGAGCATCCAATGACAGTTGTGTTATTTCAGTGTTAGCGTTATGATTTATCCAGTTCTGAGTCAAATGTAAAGCAAGACAACATTTTTCAGTTACCGCAGTTATCTATTTAAACTTTACCAAATGAACACACAAGAACAAGTTAAAAGTTAGCCGTGAAACATATTAAAAGATGTTGTTTTCATGCAAAATGTCCAAAAATAGTTCCAGAATAATCGTTTCTTTTGTCTACTCTGTCAAACAGGACCAAACCAACCTTAACAGAGAAGAGTTATGGCTTGTTAAAGTCCAGCGACACAGACCAGTCCCAGGCAGACCAAGTGTTAAGAAGGTATATATTGCAATCTGTGATAGCCCTCTAAATCCTCCACTTTCTCTTTATGGAAATGGATTACTGGTCAAACCAATGAGCTGGCAAGGTCATGAAATACAGTACAGTGTCATCTGTCCCCTTCCTCGGCCCGCCTCATTATAAATAACCCACCCTTTAAGATTGTCATTTGTATTATCTCGTGTCATCTGATGGGAAAACACACAGAAAACATTCAAGTCATGGAGTCTTTTATATTTGACAGATATCACATTGGGATAATCAATAATATTCTTTTGTTGTAAAACAAGAGCTAGGTCCTGGACAAAAGATCTTTAGAGCCAAGTTTAGTTTGATGTATTTTGATGTTATAAAATATGAAATATATAATTATCCAGTCACGTAAAACAAAACTGTCTTTCTTGAACACATCCAAAAAATATGACACACAAAAGAAAAAGACACATGAAAGCCATTGTGTTTGCAGACAAAGCACACATATAAGTCATACTTTAAAGACTTGAACTCACCATGAGCTGCAGCCGCCAGCCGCTCCGGATTAGTGTCAGCTACATGCTTGAAATGCAAACAACAGACTGAGCGAGGAAACAAACCCACAGTCAGTCCCAACAGTTTATCATATTGTAGATAACTGAAGCCGATGGTGATTTATCGGCATATGATTTTAAATTAATAAATTATCTTACGTAACTTTGAATCCAATATCTTACCTCCTGAATGATCCAGAGGCATGTCTGTGGGCATTGGGGAATACTTTGTTGTATTGCTGAAATAAAGACGTATCATTAGTTGCTACATAAGAGTGGGAATTATGGGAAATAATTTATATTATTTTATTGGGCATCATATATCTTGTGGCTCCCACCTGTGAGGATGTTTTAAAGATGGCACCTCTTGCCAGCAAGTCCATCACTTTGACACCATTAGAAGCTTTACACATATTAAAACAGCAACTCCCAGGAAACAGGACTCAGAGCTGGATTATATCCACCGCTTTTCGACAACTGATTATTTATGTTTGTCCACTGGCACTCGATGCATGAGAGACTGTGGTGCAGTAAAAATGGTTGTGTAGGTTTAAGGCTGAGATCGTAGAAAATAACCAACTAAGTCGCTCATATAAACACACAGTCGGTCCTTAAAACTGTCAGAAGTCAGTTAACAAAGATAGAAATGATTGCCATTTTAGGAAGACAGAGTTACCTGTGGAAATGGATGTATTTTTAGAATAACCTCATCTGTAATGTTGCCACTTAGACTAGTGGCCTTTGTGATACTGCAGAAAAGTATTTTTCCTTAAGATCACAATAAAAATAAACATTTGTAAAACTACGAATTGAACTTCCAAAATGGTTGGGTATTGTGCTGCTTCTTTTCAGTTTAACCAAAAAAAAAGCTTTGAAAATGTTATTTGTTAAGTGGAACCAGACTTGTTGGAGCCAGCTTTCCCTTCATAACAGGATTTTTTGTCAGTTCCTGGTCCATTGGTCCATTATTATATATTACTGTAATGCAATTGAAAGTGTTCGTAAATTTATTTAACCTTTAAAACATGCTTGTTTGACATGTTTGGAGTGCTTGCATGTACCTAATGTCTCCTATAGGACTCACAAGTTGAAACAGGCTTCTTCTGCAGGTTTAATTCGTTTATTCAGTCATGTTTTTGCAGCTTACAGTTTGGCTCTAAAAAATGTGCATTTTCCTGTAGTGTGCATATTGTTTGTTAAATCAAACCAGACACGAAGACAGAAATGAAAGAAGCCCGCAGTAGTTCATAAGAGGAATTATGTTATGTGCAGATGCAGTAAGACTTTGATTTAAGCCTCAGCCTCAAACATCTTCTTCCTTCCGTCCATGCCAGACTTGTCTTCAATGTTTTTACGCCAGTCACCAACATCACGCAGTTCCTTATCCTGAGAACAAGCTTAAATTAGACTTGAATTTAGTCTGCAAGGTCATGAATACTGAAAGCTTTGAAATAGTAGCTGGTTGTAATTGTCTATTATAGTATAGTAGTAGTATGAGTGCTGGACTATATTTCCTAGCCTCTCTCTCTTCTCTTTTCTTCTATTTTAGTGAGGAATACAATGATGATCCAATATTTACCTCATCTTTGACCTCTTTCTTGACTTGTTTGAGGTTGGCCCTGAGGTCCAGGTTGACTGTGTGTTTGGAGCCTAGCAGAGCTTTCAACATGGCGTCTGCAGACATACGCACTTTCCTCAAAACAGGCTTCTTAAACTTGCCCATCAGATCCTGAACTTTGATCTTGAGGTCATCAATCTAAAATGATAAGACAACAGATATAAAGGGGAGACTCGAGCAACAGTCTTTACAAACAGCAAAGTTATATCAATTTTGTACCTCTTTGTTGGACTTGTTGACTTTCATCTCCAGATCGTATCTCTCCTCATCAGTCGCGTCAATTTTGCGATGTATCTCTCTGCACAGGTCCTGTAAAGAGAGAGAAAAAAAGATTTGAATCCTCTACACACTTGTACTGAAAGGTCTTATATGACATTGAAGTAGTTTCTCATTGTGGAGTTATCAAATTGACAGTTTCATGTCTAAAGTTTACTGTCACTCATTTGTTTGTTGTAATCATACAGTTAGATACTTGTTAAATTGTTGTTTTTTGGGGTCCTTCCTTTTTATTGTTGTTTTCTTGCTCCTGTCCTTTCTAAAAGCAGTATTTTTCCTTCTTAAATGCCTATGGATTATCATAAACATTTCTTTGAGGACCAATTTTTGACAAAGTGTCCTCTGCTCTAGGGCAACATACTCGTGTCAGGACTGTGTAAGACATCCTTATAAAGCGATACGGTGCTAAATCATCTATTTCCTGTTCGACTCGTGGTCACTGGTTGGTGCAGACTGTAGCTGGGGAGGTCCGTGAAGTGGCCCGTGCAACTGCTCACACAGTCCTGGCTCCTGCCCAGTCCCCTTTTCACATACCAGCCGGTCCACCCAGCCCTCGGAGCCAATCCATAGCCAGAGGTATGTGGTATTAAGCACATAATAAATACCAAAGCACAACCGACTAAAGCTGTATCAAAAAGCCATAATAACCATTTATCCACTTATAAAACACAAGCCCGCTATCTTAGGCCACAATCACACGGCAGGAAAACGTATCCAGGGCCTGATTTTTGTGGTTGGGCTTGTGCTGAGTGACATGAACTCATCTGATCTGACCCAATCTGAATAGGGCCCTATTTAAATCCAGTGTTAACAGACTCATCAAGCAGCTGGGTATATTGTGCATTCATTTAGTGAGCACTGGCAGTGAGATGGTTGTGATTGAGTTTTAGTCGGGTTTATACTTGGAGCTCTTGCATGGTGCGGGGCAGGGACAGAGCGGGGCAGTTCTCGGTCATGTAACGGCCCCTCTCCACCTCTCGCTCCCTCTCCTCCTCCTCCAGCAGACCTTTAGCGATGGACAGCATCAGACTCTGTCAACAAAACGCCATTTGTTACCTCTATAGCGTCAATTTAGAGTAGATTGATTAGATTTGATTCAACGTTCGTCCACATACACAATACTAAAGCATTCAAACATATTCTTACCTTTATGTGATGCTTCCGACTCGAAGACATCTTTTTTCTGAAGGTTTTATTGCAGGGAATTATACATATTATATATTTTACTAACATAAATACTTGGTAAAGAAACATTAGTTGACCTTCTGACACATCAAGAATGGTATAGGGCACATGTACGATACATACAGAATACACATCTCTATTATTACTCAATTCATTTTAACATCAAAAGATAAGAAAATTTGTTTTACTTACTCTGACATCTTGACGGTTTCTTTTGCTTCACTCCCTGTTGATGACATTTAGGTTTTTTTTTATTAAATTAAAAGCTCAAATGAATGAGCCAAATGACAGAATAACCTTCACAATCATAATATACCTTCAGCATAAGATGTTTAAAATATCTGTAGATACAAAGCTATACGTTTTAAAATAAAGTAAATCACATCTGAACTAATAATGAATTATACTCCTATCTAGTGTTTTAACTTATAGTAGCCGAATGCATTCATATTTAGAGATTTTGATTTTGAAAGGATTGAGTTGCGTTATGCATTAAAACAAACTAAAAAGCCTGAATATTTGTCAAACGCAAACAGAGAGCATTATCTTTTATTGACATTAGTTTTGTGTAGGACGCCTGAACAATATTTTGCTTTGTCTCAAAAGCCTTCCACAGTGTAATATGTTTGTAAAATATTTAAAAAGATAGATGATGAGAGTTTGAAACACAAGTGACAAAGACAAAGCCCTAAACTCCAACAACACTGGAATTATATGCTTTGAATGAAATATTTGTTAAATGTATTTAGAAAGCAATGTCTAACTCTGAAAACAATGAGTTTCTGGGATACATAATACCAAAATAGGGCTTCATTTCCTTCAGTGTTAATTTCATGACGGTGTCTGTGACCAACCAGTTGAATCAATCATTAGTTAGACTATCGTTATCAGATTTGAGCAGCCTGTCATGTGTCAATCTGTGAGGTGTTTATCTCTGTATTAAGCAGAGAGCTGAAGGTCATGCCAGTCTGAAGATGAACAGGACAAGAATACTTCTGTCTCATCTTTTACCAATATTAACTGCACTTAGATGAAACACGACTCCGACTCGAGCATTATCGAGTCTGCCTTAAGGAAAAAAGCCTTGTCTAAATCGGGAGAAGCGTTGAGGGTCCAGTTGTCCCCCTCAGGAATCATTGTAATGAAAGGTCTGTCTTCTGGAGGATTATCAGAAACACTTGATAGCTCCTCTGTTTGCCCAAACATCTTGGACATGACACAGATGTTAGCTGGCCTTTAAAAATAGAAGCTCTCTGGAACAATCTAGATAAACACAAGATCTAAACACTGCTTAAATGTCTCAAAAATGAGTTTCATCAGTGGGAACAACATAATATAACACAACATAATTATTTAAGTTAATTTCCACCTATTCATCAATAAAATAGCAACATATCATCAGACGTAACCAAGATTTCATTAAAAACACATTGAGATAATGTCACTACAGAAAAGACACAGTGAATGCTGCATTCAGGTGTACTTTGTGTGGTCAGAGCTGTAGGTTTGACTTGAGGACTGACAGTGGACTATTAATAGAAAGTCATAACCATTTGTGCTAATGTAGTTTATAATTTCTATTCTTTTGTTTTTAATTTCAGCCCAAGCATCTCATTAAAAGGATCTTTACTCTCAGACAACCCATCTCAAACCAAAGGTAGGCTGAAGCAACATAATCCACATCTCAAGCAAATATTAAAACACAACAGCTAATCTGAGTCTGAGAAAACAGTGGTGATCTTGGTAATCATTTAGGAATCAGTGTACATCAGTAGGGACACGCACAATCTTGTATCAATGAATATATATATTACATCTAAAGTCCTGTTTATTTGTTAATAAATAAACTAAACATATTCCAATAGATTGTCCTGTACGAAACCAACATTAGAGAATGATTTAAGCATCGTTCGGTTTGGCAATGCAGATCATTTCAGATATTTTAACACATATTCCAATCAACCTACAGGTCACTGACAGTAAATCGCTCCAAACCATCTGCGATGACACAGCGATAAACACTGGAGCTATCACTTTTCAACCTTGGAGTAATCAACATGCCCATCCCACACACCCAGCTCTGAGCGCGGCGCATCATAAGAAACCGTAAATGTAAAACACATCAAGTGCAATCACAGATGAAGATGAATGGCTAAATATCTAAGTATGTGAGTGAAAAGTCAGTGATAAAAGACAATCATAGACTTAAATGAGTAAACACTTTGAGTTGTGCCAAAAGGAAAGTAACAAATAGAAGTCTTACCTTAGCTGAAGATGGAAACAAAATGGAGAGACAGATTTGGGCAGCCCTCACTTTTGGTCGGATAACTTGGTATATATTGCATTCCCCAAAGGCAAAGGGAACCCCATCTTTCTTTTTATGGAAGTCAATTTTTTCCCAGACCAATAGGCAGAGCAGCATCTGAAATTTTATATCTGACCCCACTCCCACCCCTTAATCTCCTCCCTGTGTGGCTGTTATAAACCCCTTCCCCCCAAGTGTGTTTTATTAATCATTCTATTCCCAGGACTCCCCCAAAAAAGGAGGGTTCGTATTAAAACTTAAAAAATAAAAATAAGGTGGAACGTGTCCAAAATGATTCATCAATAGAATTATTACTGCACATAGATATACAAATGTATTTAATAGGTTTCGCAGAGACAAGTTGAGGCAGAAGTATAGTGATGAAAGTCAAAGGGGCAGCAGGTGGAACGGATGAGTGGGTTTTCAAAACAGTCATTTAAGACGCTAAAAGCAGACTATTAAGAAGCTGTTAATAGAAGATGGCCAAGTCGGGAAAAGGATAAGGAAATATATCTATTACTGAATTACTTAAGTTACAAATACATTGCTTTTTAATATATTTATATTGGCATAATGTGATTTTATGAACGACTTACTGTATAACTCAGACTATAGGACACAAAATGTACACGTGCACTGTGCAAAATAATTTCATACATGCTCTAATCCAGGGCATTGAACAACTGGGAGTGCCAAAGAGAGGCACTTGTTTTCAGAGCCCAAGAATAACCGTTAAAAGTCAGAGATCAGGTGAAAGCATTTATGCTGATTACAAATCAAGCAGTCCCTTTTTAACTATAAGACCAAGTGATGTTTTGTTTCTTATCTAATCTTATCCAGTATGGTTAGTGTGCTTCCTTAATCTTTTATCAGCGAAACAGGCTAAATGTATTTATTAAAAAAAGAAAAAAGAAGCCATTTTTATGCAGCAGTCTGTTGGGACAGTAGTCTGATAAAATGGTTTGGAGTTGTTTTGAAAAACTTGGAAAATGAGCGAAGCTGGATGACAAACAACATGGACCATCCTCTCCACAAAGCAACAGCAACCAGCAACTTGATTCCCCAAATTATTCCACTGCAGGACTTTAATTGAACTGAATATGGTCCATTGGTGTGTGATACATCACAAACACTTACATTTAAAAATGAAATATGTTCATTTACTCAGTTGACACAGGAAGCCCATCATCTTTTTCTTTAATATCTGAACAGTACAAATATATCTGGATTAAGAAACATGAATGATAAATACATTGCTTCACAGATCTGAACATCATAGTCACTGAGAACATTCAGGGCCACTGAGAAATCACCTGAGAACAAGTTAGAAAACCATTTAGTCCGATATGATGACTCGTGGAGGTATCTGTAACCAAACATTTACAAAGAGAAATTAACCAACTACAAATACTACAACTATAACTACTGCAGTGCCTCATATATTTATAGAAGTCTTCAGCATTGTCACCAGCTTTTATTGGTAAACACCTGTACTGTACACTGACTACTAGCAACTATATTACAGCCAGGACCACTGTGCACAATTGTCATTTTTCAATGGATTTTTTGCTCAAAAGAAACATCAAAAAATAGTCAACATTTTACAACATACCGAGAAAAGTTAATAATACAAAGTGTGCAAATGTCACCGAACAGTCACAAAACGACTCCAAACAAAGGCACCATACTTTTAGCATCAACTCCTACCACACTATCAGTCACATTAATTTTAACTGCTCATGGGGCGTCATTCAGGTTGGTAAATTGTCTTTGAAAATATAGGTTCTCACTAAGGCTGCCCATTAAAAAAAAACATATGACACAACCAGATACACAAACACAAGCCGCATAGTGTTTTGAACAAGCTCTTCTTGCCCTTTTATTTACTTGTGGAACAAAACTAGTGGTGTGACCTTTGCTGCATTTTTAAATATAAAGGCATGTAAACAATTTAGACAGGTTTAATGGCATAGGTTCTGAAAGTTTTGCACTTTTTGCCTTTAATGAATAAAATTTTAATTATAGTTTGATAATGGATCTTTCCCCTTTTCCTAATAAATTGTATATATATTTTATTTGGTATAGTAATCAAACTTAGTTCATAGTCTCCAGGCTACAAACTACAAAAAATACAAAAAAAATACAAAAAACAAAAAAACAACCAATCAGAAAAATCACAAAGTTCTCCCCATTTTTGATGACTGGTTGCAACTGGTCTGACACGGATTTCTACAGGATTTCTTATTAGGTATGGCTAACCAGGTTAGACACACAACATTACTGAAAACAACATTAAAAAATAGCAACAGCTTGCATTTTGGGCAACCCTACAAATAGTGCAAAGTCTTCTCTTGCGGTGTTGACCCTGAATTACCGTTCAGTGGCACTGACACACCTGACAATACTGATAATCAACAGAGATGCACAGCTTCACTGCATACACTGAATTCACATGAGCACCACCAAAAGTTAAATAAACTCTGGCACAAAAGTGGGCTACACATTTCCTCACAGAGGACACACAGGGCCATTAATCTTCCCTCAATTATGACCTCAGAAAAAAATAAAATCAGTCTCTACACAGACAGGTTACGTTCATGTGTCCATGTGCAAAGGCCCATATTGAGCGATAAACAGATTTATCAGTGACATCCAGTCAGTGGCATTAACTCCAATTGTGACAGAAAACATAGGTCCTCCATTGAGCAGCAAATACAGCAGCCATTACGTACACGCTTGACCAGTCAATGGGATGTCATGGTTGATAGTTAGCGGTTGACCACAAGATAAAACAGTAAAGTATTTATATTAGAGTTATGTTAAACTTGATGATTATTGATTACGCACCAAAACTAAGCATCACCAAAACAATGCAATAATGCTGGTGTGTCAGAGTAAAAGCATGCAGTAAAAGTGATATGTTACACAGAGTGGCTGTATTTTAAGAGGATAGGCTATATTGTGCGTCACAAAGTAGGTATAAAATTTGAAAAGAAGATAATTATGGCTAGAAGCCTTTAGCGCTGATACCAAGACCAGCGTTTCTGTGGCAAAACAGTTGTGAAAAATGAGAGCATTAAACCCAGGAGGGCTGCAATGCAGTTCTTAATTTTAACATTTAAAACTGGTTCAAGTATAATGAAGACTTTTATGATCATCCCACAATTTATATTTGGAAAGCTGTTGCTGTGAAATTTTGTCTGTAACAAGTACCAAAGCTCCTACTTTTTGGGGCCAAGTGTGAAGAGGATAAAGCCTAATAATAAATATTTCTCCTGCTGCTCTTAAAGAAGCCCTGCGTAACTTTTAGCCCAAAAATATATACTCACTCTCTTTTCAATGGTACTTTGACATGAGATCAGTAGAATCAGACCTATCTCACTGACACAGTACCTTCAGCCAGATAGAAACCTCCAGTGTAACTTTCTTGTTCTGGGACGAGGAGAAGAGATTAGTTAAGAAGCTGCTCTACCACACTACGCTTATGATAGAGAAAACAGGCCAGTACACTGGACCCTGACAGAGACGTATCTGCACAAATTCACTAAAATGACCCTACCATTTCAGAAGGCATGTTCTTTCTTACAAACTTGCCATCTTAAACATCTCTACTTGAAAATGAAGATGGCTCTGCTGCCGCTGCAGTTGCACAGAGAGGGATAGGCGCCCTCTGCTGGCTAAAAGTTACGGAGGGAGGCTTTAAATGACATCAAAAATCTCCTGAGATTTCTTGTTTAGAAACTGCTGTGATATATATCATCATTGCACAGATTTGAAGCAGGACTAATTATTCAGAAACACTATCACATCTCCATACCTGAAAGCTGTATACAAGTCTGTTTTTCCATTCACATTTACAGGTATGAGAAGGTGATACATCAAGGAAAACTTTAACAACCACTGAACTGAATTAGGACAAAGATAACCAGTTGATAGATACCATAAATAGTCATTTACAGTCATGTCCATGCCACTTTGCGGGAGATGGCCTGTTTGAAGCATTCTGGATCCACGTTGCCTCCAGGTCGTAGTGCTTTTTCAAGACTGACAAGCACATTTTGATGGCACTCCCTGATGTTGACTGGGTACTTGGCCCTGAGCAGCTCATAGGCCGCAATCAGCCTCATGTTCT
Source organism: Rhyacichthys aspro (assembly GCA_036850595.1). Classification (NCBI taxonomy): domain Eukaryota; kingdom Metazoa; phylum Chordata; class Actinopteri; order Gobiiformes; family Rhyacichthyidae; genus Rhyacichthys; species Rhyacichthys aspro. The sequence continues at coordinate 19,218,499 of CM072153.1, forward strand.
GCTTCACCATTAGGTACTGAATAATGCAGGTAGGAGCCAGAGAGAAACCGTCCCGACAGTGAACAAGGACTCTCTTCTTTTTCTCTGTGGAGGCATCAATGCATTCATTAATGTCCTCAAAGCAGCGCTCTTTTAACGCAGGGCCATCCCCTAAAGCATTGGGCACATCGCTGATGTCTACTTTGAGACGGGACCAGCTGTGGCGGGCCCCGCGAGAGCAGGTGCATGGGATGAGGTTGAGGCTGGGGCCCAGTTCGCCTGGCACATTACTCATATCAATGATGCTGTCAATATTGTTGCGACACAAAGTACGTCCATTGTAAGCCGCATTTAGGTTCCCAACAAAGATGTAATCTGTCACTTTTGAGATAACAGGTTCAGAGTACTGAAAGTGTTCAGGACCAGTGGGTTTAGGCTCAGGTATGTCCGGTCCCCTGGCTCCTGCCGGCCCTGTAGCAGCACGCCGGCTGTAGTTGCGCAGCTTTTTGGAGCCAGAGCGAGACGGAGGGTTGGATTCTGACTCAGAACTGCTGTTCCAGGGTGGAGAGAAGAGGGAGAAGCGACTGGAGGACTTGCTCTTATTAAGAAACTCCACTGGACTGGACAGGCCCGAGGTGGACGCTGTGGCACAGAACAGGGAGGCCCGCTCCAAAGAGCCAGTGCTGCTGGCTGCCCCTGCACTGTGGGCCTGTTCCATCTGCATCAAATACACAGTAAGAGTTTGTTTAATTCATCAGAGCACAGCAATTAATCTGTGTCCTTGTCCTTGTAACAGTGTTTGTTGGCACTAACACTAGCAAAACATCTCCTATAATGAAAAAAATTACCTAACTTTACATCAACTGGAATTAGAATTTTATACATTTTTGGTTGAGGTGAAATCCAATATTTATTTGCAGATCACCAATTCACACAAGTCACACAAAAGAAGTTAAACCTGGCAGGCATGGGGGTTAACTTCACATGCCTGCCCTTCCCTTCAAGAGTACAACAATTACCATCTGGGTATTTAGAGACAAAAATGTTTAAAACTCACTGCTTGCCTCTGTAACCAGTCAATGAGCTTGTGGACATACTTGTTTTTCAAATGAATTGTCACTCTCAGGATGAGTATGGTTTATTATTTCTATTCTACCTGAGCTTTGAGGTTGTTCTTCCATTCCTGCGTTTCCAGTGCTTTAAAGCGCCCGCTGCTGTCAGAGGAGACGGACACACAGAGAGGTCGGTGGACTCTGGGTGGGAGCTGTGGGGTGAGGGCCACTGGGATGGGCCGAGCATTGGCCTGGTCGTTCCTATTCATCATCAGATTAGGACATGAGCCTGTAAAGACCGAAAAAACTGTACAATCAGTTACAGGTGCACTTTTTCTTCAACTATACTATTGGTGAGATGTTCAATATCTATCTTTCAATCAAATTCAAAGAGCTGTAAAGTAGTTAATGTTTATAATGTGCTGGGTTTTGTAGCTTTCTTCCATGTGGGATTGACCTACCTGCATATTCCGCTCGGGTGATTGACTGGATCTGCAGTGTGTTTTGGTTTTTAAACAGGCTTCTTACTATACCTGCAATAAAATGTCACTTTAAATCAAGGCACAAGTATCACCATCAAGTAAAAAAGCTGTTAATGAAAAAGACATGTCTTCAACAAACCCTGACATTTTTTAAACTATGCATTTAATCTTACCAAGCCTCCCATTCTGCTTGCAGAGGACCTTTTTATCCAGGAGTTTTTGAGCACTGAATTCTTTGTTCCACTCTTCCTCGGTTTCCATGTTTGGCCTCCTGCTGACAGAGGCAGAAAAAGAAGTCTCATGCGACCCCCCATCTTTGCCAAGCCGGGAAACACTTCACCTCCATGGGATACACATCGCTTCAGGTGCGGGCTGTGTGCAGTGACCCTAGCATCCGAAGCTAAGTTAGCCGCTAACCACAAGCTAATGCAGCTAATACATTAGTCACGTAAAGGCTTGTAAAACACGTTGTCATGCTAATACTGATTAATATTTTGAAGAAAGTTCTACTTGTAGCTCATACTTTAAAAGGAGACAATTACATCTTAGTTCAGATAGTAAAATGCAAAGCGATAGCCGGAATGTTAGCGAGTTGTCCGCTACTGGTTTGCAACACTGCTGCTTCTGTTTCTCATGCACACCAGCGGCTACGTTTGCAAATAACACTTATTAGCTGCCAAACATGACGACCTAACGCCTGCGGCAAACACCTAAAATGTGCTAATTTATGTGGAGCTCATTGCTGGCTGGCTCCCAAACAGCCCCAGCGCCAGGCGAGCATCTCCGCCGTGAGCCCGACCACCTGCGCGCAACTGCGGCTTTGGTCGCGCAGCTTTATCCCTCCGCGCTGCCTTACAGGACACAAAACTCACAACTCTTATAACCTGCTGTTTTCGTTCTCAGTAACTGTAATAGTGAAAGATAATTTAATATATAGAGTAATGTTGTTGAATAATACAGTAATACCGTGGGGTTGTATCTTAGATAGCGTTTTTTTTGTCATGCCTTAAAGTGTTAACTTGGGGAAGGACTAGGTTTCAAAATGTCATTGAGATAAACTAAGCACATTCGTGTACAAACCCGGCACTAGTTCATATAACGTTTTTATTATGCAAAAAACAATTTATTTTACTTGGACATGGGACAGAAAAGACATAAGAACTCAGTTAATACCTGTTGTAAACAAGCCGTTTTAGGCCTTTGTTAAGCTGTGAAAATGCAGACTGAATTACAACTTAAAAGGTTTGTAAGAATAATTTGATTTATTTACTACTATTATTCAATTAATCAACTCAAAATTAAAGACTGACATCCACAGAAAACAATATGTCACTGCATGATCCAATCAATCAACTTAAAAGACACTTGTTAATGTAATATTTTGCACAAACTACAAAAAAAAAATCTTGTCTATAGTATTATAGTATACTCATAGTTTTATAAACCTAATGCCTATTGTATGCAGCTATTAAATATTTCTAGCAATGTGGCATACATGCAAGAACATACTAAATTTCAAATCTTACTTGTTTGCAGGTTATAGTTCTTCAGCTGTTTCCCGTTTGTCAGCACAGTAAGTTCTGCCTGTAAACAATTATCTGCGCGCTGGTCTGGAGCCTCTTTTCCTCATCTGGTTTTGTAATTGGATGGCTGGGCCTCTCTCCCGGTTCCCTGGTAACCCACTAACCTGCTGATGTCACTGCTCTTTATAATGAAGTGAGTATGAGTGCATCTCGCCTCCTTTGTGTCAATAACCAGGCAGGGAAATTCACAGCAGATAAGACGGACGAGGAAAGCCTGTCGGTCACTTTGTTATTTTACTAATCACACCACTGATAACCTCTGTAATAATTCTGATGTTAACACAGTGGTTTAATTTAACACAACAAGCAGATATGTCATACTTTAAATGATTGTTTTCAGGGTTGTTTTTTCTGTAACACTTAGATTTTCTTGATCACATGTTCATATATAGGTATAAAATAACCTGTTGTGGTCATGTGTATGGATTTACCGCAGAGCTGCAGAGGTGGCTCATATATTTGCATATTAAGAGACTCCTTGAGCTGCTTGATTCATCTGTGTTGCGTCTATTTAGTGCCACTTTACCTGCTGCCTTCTTCATTTCACCCACAGTCTGTAAAATGATGGCGATGTTTGAGACCAGACAGCTCTACACTGTCTTGACAAGCCCTCAAAAAGCCTTTGTTGGTGGCAGTTGGAGGAGTGTATTACTGTCTTGATCCCATTTTCATTTGACGTTCAGACATTGTCACTGGGGTTGTACAAAATATGAAAATATATTCACAGGAGTTCCCAGCTTTTTCACTGGAGAGCAAAGTAACTGCTTGACTTTAGTCTCATTTCAAAGCAATCACAACCAGTTTCACACATCAAGCAAACAAGCGACATTTATAATCATAATTTTTCTGCAGTTGAGGGGACCAAATCAACACAAAATATATGAACTGACCTCTTGAATTGTATCAGTGTTGTGCAATCATACTTTACATATCTATATATCAGGGAAAATTAAAACTTTTCTTGTGGCCTTATTGATTAGGCATAGGTGGCTGTTAACAATTTGGTGGTATATATCAGCAGTAAATACTAAACAAAATGAATGGCATTAACTAAATTAGATTTCTTGTTTTAAGCTGTAACAAAAAATGATGATACCGATGATATTCAAATATTGCAGGACATAAGTTTAGCTTTAATATGAGCACAGTTGTGTACAATGCCCACCTTCTGGTAAAAACATGAATCCTTAAGAGTTTGTTTGTTATGTCCTGTCAGCTTCAGGTGCTGACAAATCATGAGTATTGTTTACTTCCTGGTCTGTGGTTGTGGGCCATGGGACGTTTTGATGAATGCCTGGTCTCTTGAGTCCTGAAACAGCAGCAGAGACACCTGCTGAGCTCAGCTTGATTGGTCCCTCTTTCTTTTTCCAGACTTTATGTAACTCATGTGCAACTAAGACAACATACATTAGTGTCTGCTGCTGCTGTATGGTCCACTGCGTTGGAAAATAAAATCAATAAAATAATCATATTTTTTCTTACTCTGGTTTGGTTAGACAGGGTTAATTGTAATTATACATAACCACTTTTATCGTAATATTATTGTGCTTAAAGCTTACAATATGTGGGATTTACTAAAAAAATATTTATTAATCCTCACATAAGGCTAATCCCCTTTATTATACCTACATACGGTAACAGACATTGTCTTGCAAACTACGCAAGTGGTCAAAAACACATTTAATATGCATTTGGAAAAAGATTTGTTCAGAGAAATACAGTCATTTTAAGTGCTTGGATAGATATAAAGAAAAGTACAGTATATACATTAACATTGAATTCAAATATGCAAAATAATAATTGTCATTTTTATGTTATTCTGAGAAACAGTAATTAAAATGCTAATTGGTGTCATGTAAAGCTGTTGTGTTTTTCATCAGAAGGGCAGTTTGTTTGGGATGGGGATCTTCTTTTTCAGGTTAAGCGTGGAGTTGACCTGCTCGGCCGACAGCAGACCGTGCCACTGAGCGACCGGGCGCCGCGGGTTGGACAACATGTCTGCCCAGTGCCTCAGCTGGTTCCCAGAGGCGTCACAGCCCAAATAGATCTTCCCGATGGCATCGTTACGGGTCACTGTGTCGTAGTCCCACGCTGAAATCACCAGGTTCACTCTCTGTGGATAAAGCATTACAGCAGTAAAACTCAAACCTGCAATAACACAATAATGAGCATAAATTAACTTTTAAGGTCAGAGTCTCACTTGGATCTGTTCAAATGTCACACTGAAAGTGAAGGACTCGTTATAATACGGCGCCAGTGTCTTCTTTTTAATTGACGTCTTTCGTTTCTTCCATTTTTTTTTGTCTAGAGTTAACTGCACTTTTACATAAGGATCTGCAAACACAAGCAAAATGAAAAATATAAGAAATGATCATCTTTTGCCAAATTATGGATATATTTCTGTCAGATATTTAAAACTAACATTAGTAGTAAAGGTCGTGCATTGTACATTTAGGAGAAGCACAGATAAAATGTAGATGGCTGATCTTCACACACTCACTTCACTCTTGACTATGACTAAATTAAATAATCCACATTTAGAATATCAATAGTCTTTCAAAATCATCTAAAGCAATTCTGTCACACCCTGTAGGGTCCACTAGATGTCACTGTGCACCTCATGGTGTATTTTGTGGGACACCTATTCCTTTATAAATAACTTCAACTAGTATTAGCATTAGTACTAGCATTAGTGATACAGTAGTCTTTGTATTAGTAATATTTTAGTTTATTAAGATCGTTATTAGCTTCTGAATCATCAGTAGCTGTTCTTCCTGGGGTCTCCAGTTCAAGAACAATAAGGAAGTGTGATCATGTTATAGGGATATCTTTTATAAATCACTGTTGTATTATAGTGTATTCTGACCTGAGCTTCCTCCGATGTCCATAGGTTTGAGGTTTCTGGCTTCAAGAATCACAACTGTGAGTTTATTTGCAGTGGGGACATATCTCAGAGAAAAGCAGATCTCACCTAAGTTTTCGTCCTGCAATACATAACATTGAAATGTGATTCAAAAATGAAAGGAACACCATCAGAGGAATGGATCTTGCAGAATGACCTCAAACTTTGACGGCTCGGTGAGGTCCTGCCACTCCTCAGTGACGTGGTTCCAGTCGAAGTTTTCGAGCTGCAGCCTGATCTCCCCGATGATGTTGTGTTTAGAGAATCTGTTGAAGTCAAAGACCTGCATCACCACAGTCGACTGCAGGAGGGAGGCTTTGGTTATCTGTGAAAAACAATGATCTGTTGAGGATGAAGTAGTGTCATGTTTCACTCGAAGTGTTTAAATGAAATTAAATGCTCCATAGCTTTTCCCACATCCTTTAAATACTGGACTTTCTTTCTTGAATAGATAGCTATTTGAAAATGCTCTCTTATGTTTAGATTATATGGAGGAATGGTTCATTGTGAATGGAAACTTGTCAAATACTGGTTAAATATTGGCTAAAAGCAGTTTTCTGACAATTCTGACATCAAATATTGCCTTGTGGTACAATAGTTGTGACAAGCAATGTTGATAACAAATTTTCATATCTGTCTGCTGCACCAGATTGGTTATTATAAGTCCGTTTTCCTTTCATAAATGACCTTTGTGTGTCTTTTAATGAACTAATGCTGCTGTAAATGACAAAAATCCCCAGAGTCGTACCTGAAAGGTGAACTGTTCATTAAAGACCGGTTTCAGTGTGTTTTTGAACACTTTGGTCTCATAGGTTTTAGTTTTGTCGGGACAGATGTAAACCTTGACGTAGGGGTCCGAGCTTCCCCCCAGGTCCATGGCTTTGAGGCTGTCGGCTTGTTTGATTCCCACTGTGAGCTGGAGATAAACACAGTGAGGCTTTGAGTAAGTGGACGGACGGGCTCCAGGGTAAACACAGACACACGTGTGATCACCTCAGTCTGTGCGGCGCCGTACTCCAGAGAATACAGCAGCTTTCCTCTGTACTTTTTGGCCGAGCCATAGTCCGCTGCATCTGGCTGAACCTGTCACACACACCGTAATATTCAGAAACTGCTCATCAGACCGAGCTAGAACTGCAGCTTTAACTCCTAAAATCATCAGTTGTGTTGCACTCAATTGTAATAATGTAATCATGTTTGTGAGATTTCCCTGTAACATCTCTGGAATCTCACACATGTTTGCAGTATCTTTATTATAAACATAGATTTTTTATGCTGTAACTTTTTTACTATTTGCTCTGTTTTGTATTTAATTAATATATTGGAAGTTACTTTATATGTAAGAAGGTAGATTTTACACATATAATTTGATTTAAAAAAAACATTACTAATATTTTCAAAATAGTATGGCAGATTCCAGAGTTGCAGAGTAAATAATTATTATACCAGAGCCGTAGTGGTGCTCCCATTCACTCCAGGCATGCTGATCAGCTCATTCTTCTTCTTCTGTTTCTTCTTGTTTTTACAGCAGTACTTGATGCAGATGCAGAGAAAACATATCACTACGATGATACCACCGGCTGCAAAAAGAAGGATAACCAGCCATCGAGGCACTGCAGGAAGAGAAACACAGTAAAATCATCAGTAAAAGACCAGGATGAAGAACAGACTGAAGGTAAGTGTCAGTTTTAGCTTACAGGGAATTTGCTTGAAAAAGTCAGTGAAGACGTTGTTCATATCAGCGATGATTGGATTTGAAGTGGAGTTAGTGGACACATACGGGGTGGTGGTGTAGTTAGTGATGGGATTTGTTTCCAAAAAGGATGGGGACCATGTTGGAACGGGATGAGGGAAGAGGCTGGAGGAGTTCGAGAATAGATTCAGGGCTGGCATGATGATGATGATGAGGATAAATCTGTGGTGAGAGAAGAAGAAAAGTGACCCTGAAAGTTAAGAGAAGGATTACTGACCACAGAAAAGATTAAAAGAATGTCTTAAATGTGACACAAAATGATATAAAGAAAAGATTTGCAAACCAGTGAGTCTTATGTGGACAGTAATGTTAGTCTTCGTTACTCATAACACAGTTCTGGACATTGGACCTGCCTGTTTTACATCCATACAGTAGTTGAAGGAGGTTTCTTAGCAGCAGTGACGTATATTAAACAGTTTCAGTGCCATTAAATGTTGATGTGAGCAAGAGGAATGCCTGCAGCAGGACTCCACCATGAACAAACAGCGGCAGTGCATTAACTCACAGCCTGATTAACTCTGAGATAACAACACTCCCCGACTTTCCCAAACGAACAGCAGGGCTCAAGATCAACTTTATATTCACCTTTTTCCAGTCTATAGTTGTTTCGTTTTTCTCTAAATCCAAAATCCAGAACATAATGCAGCAAGACATGGCTGTTGTGTGTATAATAATTAACCAAAGACAAATGACATCAGAAAACAGCAATTATTTCACTTCATTTAGAAACACTGACAATAAGAATACACTGCACTCTGTCTCTAATTATGTTAAGCCCTGGTTCAAAACTATAAAATCCACCTAAGTGAATAGTAATTATGTTAGACGTTAGATGAAAAGACAAAGCAGTTGCATTAGCTCAAAAACAGCACAGACTGTAAACATTTAGTTGAACAATAGAGTGTAATCACATCAAAGTAAGACCTTTTTATCAATCTTGGGTGAATAGACATTTAAAGCTCCATAGAACCAGTGGAAGCAGCCATTAGTTTCATTATTACTTATTGTTCTTTTTGCCCAGTGAGGATAAAACAAACCCAGAGCAGACACGGGAGAAGAAGCACATTGGTGATTCTTTTTAAACTAAATTAATTTTGTTTCTAAATTGTGAACATATCATCTAACCTATTTCAAATTGTTTACTTACAACAGCGCAGGTTGTTTGTTTTTTAATATTTCAAATACATAGTTCAATAAAATAGTTAAATGCAATAAAGAAAGCCTGATGATGTCTGAGTTAGAAGAATAACCAAAAGCGCTTTACTCACTGTTGAAGTCTTTTACAGTTAGAACAGCATTTGTATTCCCAACTCCATGAGACTTCCTGGTGCTTGTGAGAGTTAGTGAACAGATTTAGAGAAAAGGAAGGAAGTGATGCCAAACGGAGAGCCTCAACTAAATGTTTTCCTAAAATCAACGCTGAAAATGTTTGATCAGAGAGAGGAAATGTCCGTTCCTTCCCCTCATCCACTCACACATGGCTTTTATGGCTTTAATTAGACAAAAATCAGCTCAATTTAATAGCAGAAGTCAAAATAAGCCCACTTTCTTTTGTAATGGTAATTGTAAAAGTATAGATGAAGTTTGTAATACACAGATTATACTTTTTTCCTTTCAGTTGATTAAATTCAAGGACAATATACTGTATTCACTTGGTCCAAATTCACTCACTCATCAAGTTTTCATGGTCAAGAACACTGTTTCAACTAAAGCAGTGAAGAAAAGTGAGAAAACATGAAGGAACAAAGAAAAACATATATATATATTTAATCCTAGTCCTCACCTCCATGAAGCTCATGAAGTTTGCCATTCTACCGAGTGAATTTGGTCTCACTTCCAGTGTATCATTCACTTGTCTTGACACTGTCCTAGTCTTTGAGCAAAAACCCTCTAAACTACTAAATATATGGCTCACATCGTTTGTTCAAAAACAAGTAGAGCTGACCAGAAGACCACAAACAGCTGGGAGCTATTTACATGACAAAGACAGAGCACAGACAGTGGACAATGACACAGCTGACTGTACACCTGCACATAATAAAACTGGGGATTCAATAGGAAGATTATGAGGCTCTATTTAATCACACATTTTTGCCTAATTTGGGTGTGATTAACCTCTGACTGATTTTATAATGGTACATTGAGAAGTGAGAAATTTACTGATACGCAAGCAGATATTCTTTCTTAATAGTAAGCTTTTTATGTTCTTATTCATGAGTATAAACATCACTAGGTCTAAAAATTCAGAGCAAAAATCTGATGAAGTGGTACTTACTGTAATTGTAATGGTTTCTGTGCTATATGTTAACACTCTATTGTGACCAGTGGTATTAGTAACATGTTATGAGGTCAACAATGAAAGGTTCATGCAACATACACTTTAAAAAAAGAAAGAAACAAAGAAAGAAAATGAAACATACCTGTAACAATGACTGTTCTTCTTTAGAAAATAGATTTTATTTGTGTCATTTCTGGTCGGTTTGTTCAGTCGGCTGCGTATCTCATTTTAATTTCTACTCAACAGAAGTCGTCCATCTTCAGCAGCGTTGGCTTCAGGCTGCGCTGTGCCACACCTGTTGATCACACACGCTGTCACCTCTGTAGTCAGACAGTGTTTAAACAGAGGTGGAGCTGATGCTAAAACATATGTACAATGTGTGCTAAATACGTGTCAGCTGAATGAAGAGGATTTAACTCATGGCAGAGTGAACCGACTGCAGTAAAGTGTAAACAAAGTCTTTTTCAAATTAAACTTATCTCTACAGCTTTGATGTCCCTCTACGTATCAACACTAGATGGCAGTATTAAAAATAAATATCACCAGTGCCCACCCAGCAAGCCATACAACTTAAATTTCAATTGACTGTTTACATCTCTTTTGGAAGATTTGTTCCAAAAACACAAATAGATTACACACAAAAGTTGTCATTTGAACCAGACTGGCAATATCCGCCCTCACGCAGCTGGGGTAGGCTCCAGAAGCCTGTGACGTCAAAAGAAAAGAGGTTAAAAAAAAATGAAAAGAGCAGAACTTTAAATTATTGTAAACATCCTTATGTTGACTCATGTCAAGCTACAAAAAGGCCATTCAAATGGGATAGTGTTTATTGTTTGTAAAAGCAAACAGCCAAAGCCTTTCACAGTGAAGTAATGAAAGCAAAAACATGTAAAATAAGACAATAAGACAGTTGCTTGAAATGTAACATAGCTTTATGGTCAAGGGCAGTGAAGTAGAAGTCAGCGTTACAATAATTTATTTGACAAAACAGCCTTGTCAATATACTTTTGGCAGTCAGTTTGTCATTATGCCACTGTAAATAAATGATTTTTTGAGTCAAATATTCACTGGACACACCTGGACCTCTCATGATCTGTAGATAGGTGGTGTCATGTTTAATGGCGTCATCTCAAATAGGTTTTTGCTGTTTCTTTGAATGCGTGAATGCAACATTTATCACCAGGAGCAGCCACTTTCTGCTCATGTTCTTCATTCACAAACTGCTGTGTTGAGTTGTGGGATATTTTAAACTATAAAAACATAAACCTCAGCCACCAAGGAAAAATAATATTTATATCTCTGTATCTGCAAATACATGTATAATATGCTCTTGAAGTTTTAGAAAAGAAAAGTACTGTTCTGTAGCCAGTCATTTCTGCCCAAACCCCTCTTTATTGTTTCATTGAGAACAGTTAAATAACATTAGAACTAATTGTGATACAGTGCTGTAGGAGACAGAGGGTTCGGACACAGACAGACGGCTTCCCACTCGTTTGTTATGTACACTGAAGGTGCGACAGCGGCTGTAGGTTTAGAAGTTGATGGCTTTGCCAAAAGAAGCCGCCAAGTTGGCTTCCCTGAAGGCCTCTGACACCGTCTGCAGCAGAAGAGAGAAAGTCACTTTATATCTACTCTGCATTTTTATCAAACACTTACTATTACTTACTATTACTATTATAACCAGAACTTTAGAAGTGCAGTCATAAGTACTGTAAATAAATATTACTGAAGCATAGGCAGTCAACATAAATACTTAAGTAACAAAGCAGTCAGTGAAAATAATACTTGATAGATAAATAAGATAAGATAAATAGATAGATATTCCACAATCAATATCTAAAAGCTACTCTCTAAATGTACACATTTTGAAAAATTACTTGAGTAAAGGTTAGGCAAGTAAGTGTAATAAAATAAGAATTAAGATGTAATTACATTAGTCCACATTTGATTATAATACTGTTTTTTAAATTGATATAAATGTTTTGTAAATATTGTGCCCATTAACCACGGTTAATGACCCCTCTGCCAAAATATGTATGTAATGTAAAATCTGTATTAGACACAATGGTAAACATGTACCTCTGAGAAAGTCATCCCTACCTTTTAAATGAATCCAATATTTAGGCAATTAGTCCTACATGCCTCAAATATCTGTTTGAAATATTATGTAAGTTTTCCACAGCTTATTCTGCCTAAGTCGAAGGTACAGTTCACACCTATGTTAGGAATAGTTGGGCTGTGTGTGTGTTTCAGGAGTACGTACTGGATGTGCATGACAGACTCTTGCAACGTCCTCACAGGACGCTCCATACTCCATGGCCAAAGCAGCTTCATTGATCATCTCTCCTGCCCCCTACAGGAACAACATGGACAACACAAGCTTGAACCCTGCAATAGCTTTCAACAAACCCTCACATAATGCCAAATAAAAAAGAAGAAAGCTTAATATTTTTAGTCTTTCTCATTGATTAGGCTCCGGTGACTCTTACAGATCCAAGGATGTGAGCTCCCAGCATCCTGTCCGTCTCTTTGTGACTGAGGATCTTCACCAGGCCATCGGTGTCTGCATTAGTTTTGGCTCTGCTGTTGGCTGCAAAGGGGAACTTTCCGACTCTGTACGGGACGCCCTAATGCACAAACGGAGAGTCAGATTATCCAACACAACAGGTACTGAACCTCTTTTAGCCTCTGTGCACATCATTATTCTCTCACCTCCTCCTTAAGCTGCTCCTCTGTTTTGCCCACCCAGGCCACCTCGGGGTGTGTGTAGATCACAGAGGGAACACAGTTGTAGTCGATGTGCACTGCACCACCAGCCATGCCCTCTACACAAATGATACCCTCGTCTTCAGCTTTGTGGGCCAACATGGGTCCAGCGATAACGTCACCAATGGCATAAATACTGGAAAAGGAGAGAAAAACACATATATCGACAGGTCAGTGTGTGAAGTCAGCAAGTCTCCAGATAAAAAAATAAAACTCAAAGGGATTCCTGGATGAACATTGTTGCTTAACGGAAATAAATTAATCTAAAATATATAGATTTTAAATTCTGGCATTGTAAACTATTAACAGAAAGAAAACTTCAACACTATTTGACCAAAATTATTGTGCTTAAAACTCTGTTATATATATACTTTATGGACATTCTCAGGCTGCTGTTTTGTTGCAGAATACATTTTCATTAGAAGTTAATAAGAGTTACCATTAGTTACTGGTTTGTCTTAAGTTTATACCTGGGTACTTTGGTCTGGAAGCGGTTGTTCACAGGGATGCGGCCCCTGTTGTCCAGCTCGAGTCCTACTGTATCCAGACCCAGGTTCTGAGTGAAAGGCCGTCTGCCGATACACACCAGCAGGACGTCACACGTTAGAGTCTCATTCTTCCCTCCAGCTGCTGCTTCAACTCTGCAAGAAACGCAGCACGAAGAAAAATTTTAATACTGTCAGCTACACTTCAATGTGATTTATAAACAAGAACTTTACTCACGCCACATCGATCTTGCCGTCAGGTCTCTTGGTGGCTCCCAGGACTTTAGTGCTCAGTTTAAATTTAAGGCCCTGTTTCTGCAAAATACGCTGGAAGTTTTTGGAGATCTCCATGTCGATGCCCATGCCCCCGACATGACCAAGAAACTCTACAGCTGTAACTTTAGCGCCTAGACGCTGCCACACTGACCCCTGCAGGACAACAAGAACATGTATTTGCTCATTAATTCATCATTATTCTGGAGAGTTTTTGTGTGAAAATGACAAAACGATGCAGACCAGCTCCACTCCGATAACTCCTGCACCGATAACAATCAGCTCCTCTGGGACTTTTTTCAGAGACAGCGCTCCTGTTGATGATACAACGGACTCTTCATCAATCTGAAACAGAGACACAATACACTTTTTCTTTAGCTTTAAGTTAAAAAAAAAAATGCTTCATCACACTGGCCTCAAAAGGGGCCCAGATCCGATTTGTACATCTCAGTGTGTGAACCGACAAAACTGCATGAAATCTGACAGTTTTATGCCACTGGCCACTATTTCTTTTCGAATATAGATTTGATTTAGAGCAAAATGTAAAAACAAATATCAAAATTCATGTGACTTCTCTATCACTTTAACATCTCGCTTTTCCTGACAAAAACATGAAGAGAGCTATAGTTGATTACATATGTAGTGAAAGCATATTCAAATATCAATAGTATATACTATTGATATTCATTCAAATGCAGATTTAAAGTAAGAGCCCATCCTGGCCACGAATCAAATCTTTATCGTATTTTGATGGGACAGTGCCACTATGCTGCAGGTATTTATGTATTTATTTGACTAGATTCGTCATAGATTTAAACATCTATGTTGTTTACACATTAGAAACCATTTTGAATCACAAATGAAAAAGAGTAGAAGTAATGTGACCACTGAAAGATGAATTAATAACTTTTACCTGGTGTACATGTATCCACTGTTATGATTACAAAAATACTATTTGAAACAATAGGTTAAAGAGGACAAACTGTGTACCTGAATCCCTGGGAAAGGCGTGACTTCGGAGCCGGTGGCGATGAGAATGTTTTTGGTGTTAATAACCTGCTCGCCTCCGTCTGCTGTTGTGGCCGTCACCTGGTTTTTACCAGTCACCCTCCCAAAACCGCTGACATGAGTCACCTGCGGAAATGATGTCACAGCTTTGTTTATTACTAAGGTCCACTTAATTACTTGAACATTTTGACGAGAGGAGACTGACTTTGTTCTGTTTGAAGAGATGAGCGATTCCTCCTGTTAACGCTTTGACTGCACCACTCTTCTGTGCCATCATCTTCTCCAGATTCAACGAGATACCGGAAACTAAAGCAAATAGGAAAATGAATATGGAACTCACAGCAAGAGGTTTTTCAGTTTACAAACTATCATTGTTCAGTAGGGAAAAAATGGGTTGTCATATTGTGGTTAATAACTGTCTACATAAAACGTCTTAGATTTCCAGTCAATTCCAAATCACTAATTCCTCCAATAGCCTTCCATTCATATATTCTGCTCTGATTTAGTAGCCTTTGTGTATCAGTGTGAATCAAAAGGGCTATTTTTAACACTTTAAACTTACTTTCTATGCCTCTGTTTTCAAAATCTTTTCCATGAGCCAAGTGGTACAAGTAAGAGTTGTTAAGCAGCGCCTCAAAAAAGACACAAGGAAATAAAAGTAATTCATCTGAATAACCCAACAATGCAGTTATTAATGTTAATAGTTGTATTACCTTTGAGGGAATGCACCCAACATTCAGACAGGTTCCTCCCAGTGTAGCATTTTTCTCAACACAAACTGTCTGTGAGAGGAATTGGCGATATTAGACAAGCTGTAGGCAATTTATCTCAAATAAAAAGGTAAGAATACGAAAAACAAGTTTACCTTAAAACCGAGTTGTGCGGCTTTAATAGCAGCAACATAGCCACCTGGACCAGACCCCACCACTGTGACGTCGGCATCAACTACAAGGGGCAACACACCAGGTTTATAACAGTACATAGGTAAAAGTCATAGGAAACTGTCAAAGATAAGAATTATATCTCTCTTACTTGCTGCTTTGTCAGCATAGGTTCTGACTGACAAAGCTGCAGCACCGTGGAGTTTGCAGGGCAGGTGGTGGCTCCTCTGTTAAATGAAAAAAGCTAAATCACTCCAAAGACAACCCAAAGAATGCATATTTGATGTACTCTTCCAACATAGTCATAGTCACTAACATATTTTCCCAGCCAAAAAGGGATATTTTCCCAATATTTATTAAATTGTTGTTCCTGGAATTATTCATTCTGTCTAAAGTACTATACACATAATTTCAGCTATGACACCGATGAGCAGAGAGGAGTCGTGGGATACAGTACAAAAAGTTTATTCCTAGAGACTTATGTTCAAGTATAGCATGTACACCATTTTATTTTACTTTACTGCCACCTTGATTGTGCTTCGCTGACAAGACCTTACACGACCTCGGAATGTAAACACTGCTACGAATAATGGTATTAAACCTAGCAGGACAAACCATTCCCAAGACTATTCCTCTTAACACTTTTATCACATTGATTAGGTTTTGACCGTTGCACTTAGCTAAATTATACCTTTTTCCAATGTGTTTTAACTTTAACGTAGCGGAGGTGAAGTTGCTAATACTAATACAGAAGCTCAATATTACTAAAATGTAAACTATGCCACGTTGAAGACTTATTCGTATCTGTCACTTCTGTTATGTGACTAGATTCGCAGTAAACACCGGTTCTGGCTAGAGCTAAAGCTAACCAGGCCTGACCGTAGCTCGGAAAAATTAACCATAAATCGTCCTCAAAGCTAGACGAATCGTGTTTTTCAGTTCTGGTTATCACAAACCTGCCCATGACTCAGTTTAATGCCTCTTACCGTGGCCAAGGAGCGGTACAACTGTGTCCAGCTCTGCATTTTGTGTGTGTCCCTCACAGGTTCAGTCACCTACAGCAGGCCGACCAGCCAAGGACTCCTCCTACTGCGCATGCGCAATACCAGCTCTGAAACGTCGCCTTAAAATGACGTACGCGACAGCTCTAACAACAAATACATTATAGAGATATTAAAATAAAAATAATACTTTTAATAAAATTATACTTAAGTAACGTTATTAAATTAAGACTAAAAATAAATAATACATTTGATCTAATTACCTAATTGCAAATAAAATGATGCTTTGAAATAATTAACAACCTTCTCAACTGGTATATTTAGAGCATAGGCAAAATTTATGAAGTCTTTTGTATGTGCGGCCCTCAATAAGTTACTAATATTTGATTTACTCAGACATTACTCATAGTTTAATTTTTGTCTGTTGCTGTGCATTTTTATCCAGTGAAAAAGAAGCTTTGTTCAACACAGTCACTGATAGACAGTCAAGCAAAAATAAGTGTAATTAATTATTTTTTAATTGTTTCATTACATTTTTTACAGTCGTTTTTGATTATTTTCAGTTGAATGTGACCACAAATGCATAAACACCAAAACACTGACAAAGTTAATAACAGTATTTGCTACCAAAATATTATTTTATTTTCCCCATATGACCAGTGGGGCTGAGTTTCCACCCAAAGACTGACCAGGACTGCAGAAAGGGTAGAGTTTCTCATTAAAACAGAAGCCAGTAAAGGAGTAGATCTGAGTTGCAGCTTCAACATCATAAAAAGAGACTATTCCCTGTTTATAATCCACAAACACACCAATTTTCTCAGGTTTACACTTTGTCAAGAGAGGGACATCGGGGTCAGTAGACGCATAGTAGGCTTTGTCCATTAAACATATTGTCCAAAAGCCATTTTGAGGATTGAGTGTTATGGTTCCTTTCCTGTTGACAGACTCTTTAGCCACTCCTAAAGTCACTCTTAAGTGTAATCAGAAAGGTCCGTGTACACAGCATAATTCATTTACGCTTGTGCAAATTGACGAATGAAAATGCTTGTTGTAAGGGTATTTCTTTATTGCATTGCGTCTACTTTGGTAATACGAACTTGAAAAAAGGAAGACGTCTGGCGGAAACAAAGGTTGCTTTCGAAATAAGAGCCTGAAGACAAAATTAGCATCCCGTTTGGTTCACATAATTGTGTATATTATTTGATTTGTGAGGGCAATTTAGTTTCATGTTTGCCTGTTTACTGCCAATTATTTATTAAATATAACTGAAAAGCCCCAGTTATTACAAAAATATCTGTATAATGTTACGAGATCCTATTTCTAAAAACATTATCTGGTTACCCTGTTGGATCGACACATACAGTAAATGCCCCTATGATGAGATGTTTTTTATTATTAATTCTTATGCAATCAGACATCACACACACCATAAAAGTAGAACTTAAATCAATAAAACCAGCTCATTTTTTAATCAGCTGCAAACTGTTATTCCTTTGGTACAAAAGAACCACAACAAAATATAAACATGGGGTGGCCACAGGAGAGACCAATATAGTAAAAATAACAATTTTATTATTAAGCCAGATTTTATATGGCTTTGTATTTTTGGTCTTACACAATGCTATCAGTGTCTTCACTACAAATTATCATATTACTACAACAGCCTTCCCAAATTAGTAGATTGTCATAATTTTATATCATAATACAACCTTTTATTACCATATTGCACACCCCTAGGCAACTACGTTATACAACAATACAACATCAAATTAGGTACACAGATGAATGAGGTGTTGAAGAGCATTTTCAAACAAAAAAACAAAAAAACTTCCATGTTACATTTTATTCATAGTTAATATAGAGTTAATATCATTACTTGTGGATATTATCATTACAGTAAGACCAGGAAAGTGAAACAAATACATTGTACAACAATTGTACTATACCTCTAGATTATCCCGAAATTTGTCAATGTTTTTAAAAAATGTGGAATAACTGTTTTCATGAATTCCACACATAACCAGTGGAGCAGTGTTTCTTTTTAAACAAGTGCCAGGACTGCAGAAAGGGAAGAGTTTCTCTTTGAAGGAGAAGCCAGAGAAAGAGTAGATCAGAGCTGCAGCTTCAACATCATAAAAAGAGATGATTCCCTTTTTATAATCCACAAACACACCGACTTTCTCAGGTTTACACTTTGTAAAGACACAGATTTCAGGATCAACAGAAGCGTAATAGGTGTTATTCCTTAAACTTAATGTCCAGAAACCATTTTGAGGATTGAGTCTTATGGTTCCTTTCCTGTTAACAGACTCTTTAGCCACTCCTAAAGTCCACTCAGTTTTCCCTCTGACCTCAGCCTCAAAGTAAAAAGGTTTACAGAAACTCCTCTGTCCTAAAACAAAGAGACCATCAAACCTCTTTGGACTGTTGGGGATATTTCTCTGTTCTTTACTATGACTGACCTCTTTACCACCTACAGACACATAAAGTTGAGGATGTGCCGTAAAAGTGTCAAGTCTGACATCTACTTTAAATTCTTTGACCCTCTTCATCTCAGCCTTTAACAGATTCTTAGTTGTTTTGTTCAAATCTTCCTCCAGCTGAGCCAGAGCTCTGGCCACAGATCCATCGTATGTTTCTGGACGGATGCTCACTTTGGTCCAGTCTTTGTTTGGTGGAGGAGAGCTCAGTTGTGAGAAGTTTTGAAGGAGGCGGAGGTGGTCTTCTGTGCGTGAGAGCTGCTCCACCTCAGTGCTTCTCTTCCTCAGCTCAGAGATCTCCTGCTCTAACTCTGTAATGAAGCCTTTGACCTGGTCCTCTGCTGCTGTCTTCTTCCTGGTTATTTCTTGGATGAGGTTGTCCAGGCGTCTCTCCACAGACTCCTTCAGATCAGTGAAGACTTTGACTCCAACAGTGAGCTCTCTGTCTGCATTTTCATTACTGATCTCCACAGATTGATGCAGCTCATGGATCTTTAGCTGTTTTGTCTTTATCATCTCCTGGATTTCAGCATCAGTCTCCACCAGCTTCACCTTCTGTGGTTCAAAGGCGTCCTTCAGAGGAAGCACCTCATGATTCTTGTGATCTGAGTATGAGCAGAGCACACAGACACACAGCTGATCGTTCTTACAGAACAGCTCCAGGAGTTTATTGTGCTCCAAACACACTCTTTCCTCCAGGTTTTCCTCTGGGTCGATCAGCTGGTGTCTCTTCAGGTCTGACACAGTCAGATGTGGCTCCAGGTGAGTCTCACAGTACGAGGCCAGACAAACCAGGCAGGACTTCAGGGCCTTCAGTTTGGGATCAGTGCAGAAGTCACAGGGGATTTCTCCTGGTTTTGCAGCTTGTTGCTCTGAGCTAAAGCTGGGTTTGTGTTGAGACGACTTTCTGAAGAGAGCAGCCATCTCAGAGATGAAAGTGTTGACCCTCAGCTCTGGTCTAGAGTTAAAAACCTCTTTACAGGAGGGACACTTATATGTGACAGTATTAGACCAGTGTTGATTAATGCAGGTTTTGCAGCAGTTGTGTCCACATGGAGCACTGACTGGATCAGTGAACACATCCAGACAGATGCAGCACAGAAACTGGTCTTCAGACAGATGACAGGAGGCAGTGGCCATAGCTACAAACTGAGAACAAAAATGAAGTAAAGAGTTTATACATGTTTCATCATATCTCTGAGAACATGTGCAGTAAGGCCAATAAAGCTAGATTTTCCATTTTAGAAGTTGTACTTACAGGAGTTTGTAGAGATTAAAAGACCAGGTTGAAACAGAGAAAGTCTGGATACAGCTCCCAGGAAGTTGTGCCGGGATGATACTATTCAGTTTTACTGCGCCTTTTATTTCCCAGCTCTTCTTTTACTTTTACTGCAGTCCAGTTTGTATTAAGATTTGAGATTAAAATGAACAAAAACACAGACCTTTAGTCACAGACTCATCCTCCAGAGCAAGTAGCAGCTACACGGAAGAAACGTTCTTTATATCTGGATGATTACATTGCAAAACCTGTTTTACAAACCTTCATCGATCTAAGGTTCAGTTTGTTTTTTTTGGGTGTGACTGTTTTTATGAACAACATTAGAAACTACTCCTAAGAGAAGACACACAGACTTATAAAGAATATAACTCTATAACTACTAATGTTCAAGAGATAACCTGAACATGAGAAAATGGTACAGCATTTATTATTTGCTCAATTATAAACTACAGTCTTTAATTTAAGTTAAAAAAAAAAAAAAAAAAAACTAAAAAAGAGACAAAACAAACTTATGATGTACTTTTATTTATACAGCTTTAATAATCAAAACCATGCTGTATTCAGACAAACAACATCATAAACTCATACTGTCTGCTCAGCTTTATGGCCCTCCCTCTTGAGTTGTGTCTTTTATTAAAACATGAAATCATTTTATATTTACATTTTAAACAACGGCCAATCAAAGCAGCCTTAAGAAAGGAGATGATTTTAAACAGAACTTTTACAAATGCTTTCTTTTTGTTCTGTGGATTGTTCAGGATTGTGTATTGAATAGTTTGAATATGAATCATTAAAGTGTCACGTGTTCAGGTTTTTTTTATTTTTTTTAATTGGAGCATATTCACTCCACTGTGTGACTAAAGGCAGCAGAAAACAGCAGCTTTGTTGTTCCACAAAAGTCTGACACCAGAGAAACACTGCCCTCTTGTGGTCACTTTTAAAACAACAACAACAACACTTCTGTAGATGTTATTGGTTCATGTTCACATGTTTTTAGTGAATGTGAGCATATTTTTATAAATCAATTACAGCCTGAACCTGTGTTGAGACGACTTTCTGAAGTGAGCAGCCATCTCAGAGATGAAAGTGTTGACCCTCAGCTCTGGTCTAGAGTTAAAAACCTCTTTACAGCAGGGACACTTATATGTGACAGTATTAGACCAGAGTTGATTAATGCAGGTTTTGCAGCAGTTGTGTCCACATGGAGCACTGACTGGATCAGTGAAGACATCCAGACAGATGCAGCACAGAAACTGGTCTTCAGGCAGATGACAGGTGGCAGTGGCCATAGCTACAAACTGAGAACAAAAGTAAAAGTAAAGAATGACTAAGATGCTCATTGTATTTATATTCATACATAAGCTTTGACCTCTACTTATAATACATTGTACCTCTAGGTACCCTACATTGTTAATATGTTTATGTTTTATAAACAGTATTGCTGCTGTCTGTGCTCTAAACCAAGTGTAACACTTAAAAACATCTAGACCTAAGGGCTGGCCACATCACAGATGGATGTCTAGCCAAAAATGTGAAAAAGATATGTTATTTTTTTATTGCTGTCATTGCTCATGATGCTCGTAAATGCTGATATGTATTACAGAATACTTAAGTAAGCTAATTCTAGCTGTTTCTACATCATTTAAGTATGTATCAGAGACTGTGACTTGTACTGGACAGAGATTCATTATAAAAGTCTTAGTAAAGGCTACTCACCCAAATAGAGAACAGCAGGTGAAGAGAAAAGCACAATTGTTCAATTGTGAGAATCAGAGGAATGACCAGCACTGGCGTCTGCTGAGAACTTTCACTTTCTTTTCCCCTCCTCTCATAGACTCCACCTCCAGCCCTGAAAACTGCCCCTGTCTTCATGTGACTTATGTGGGCTGTACTAGACCTATATTAGCTGATACAATATGTAATATATAAGTATTTCGGTGTCTGTTTATACGTACTGAAGACATTGTTGGATGTTTATTTATCAAATATACCTATAGCTCAGCAATATCTTTGTTTACAACGTGGTCTGAATACTGTCAGTTGTGTAATAACTGTAAAACTGTGTTTTTAACTTCTTTTTTGTATTTGAGACCAACATTTAGATGGTTATTAAAAGATTAGATCAGTCTGTGCTGTACAAATATTGATATCACTCCAACATGTGAACAAACAATCAATAGGCTTAAATAACAGCAAAAGAGAGAAAGGATATTGTTCACAAATGACCAAGATTAATGTGGGTTTATGAACTCACCACAAAATAATGCTCATACTGTTCAGTGTGTGTAGTGATCCATTGACTGTGCCGACAAATTTGAGATAATTACATGGGTCTGTTCTATTCAACTATGTTTAAATTTAATCACTGGCAATAAGAACAACAATTTTAGTAAACAAACTTTTTTTACATGTTATATTTTATTGCTAATTCAGAAAGATTGAGTTAATACAGATTTGAACTGACTGTAAACGTACTGTAGTCTAGGTCAAGACATATTACAAGATTTGATATAAAATAAAATCAGTTTAACTCTTGACAAAACAGTATTACTTCATAAAACTCGATATCTGTTTGAATTGATGTAGCTTTTTAAAAACAGAATGACAGTAAATAGCATAGATCCCCATCTTATTGCAATACGCAGGACGATTCGGGCGGAGTGTGTAACTGTACTCCATCGTTCTCACAGGGACTGAAGAAAGGGTGGAGCTTATGAGTGAAGGAGCAGCCGGTAAATGTGTAAATAAGAGCTGCAATATTGGCGTCATAAAAGGAGACCAGACCTTCCTCGTAATCCAAAAACACGCCAACTTTCTCGGGTTTTGACTTCAGAGAGAGACGCACCGAAGGCTCGGCAGCTGCGTAGCACTCTGTTTTATTTCTCATACAGATCGTCCAGTAAGCATTTCTGGGGCTCAGAGCTATTTGTCTGTTGATGTGAAGCTCCTTACCCCACCCTAAAGTCCATTTAGAGCGGCCTCTAACGTCAACCTCAAAGTAATATTTCCCTGAAGAGAAGCTTTGTATTGCTAACACACACTTACAATCTGGCTGTTTCCCTTTTGCATTGCCTTGATTTGTAGAAGTAGGATGAACTTTGTCAGGGTCGAGCACGACGTAAACTCTGTGCTTCTGGACTCTTTGCAACTCGGCCACAAATACCCTACTCATTCGTTGACTGAGACTTTTCTCGAGCTGGGCCATGGTTCTCGCCGCAGACCCCTCGTACGTTGGTGGACGGACGCTGAAGTGTGTCCAGTCTTTCATGGGTGGAGTAAAGTTAACCGCATTGCTACACTTCCTCAGCTCAGAAACCTCCTGGTCTAACTCTTTCATGAAGCCTTTGGCCTGCTCCTCTGTGGCTTTCTTCTTCCTGGTTATTTCTTGGATGACGCGGTCCAGGTCTCTCTCCACAGACTCCTTCAGATCAGTGAAGGCCTGGACGCTGTATGCGATTTCTGTGTTTGCATCTTTGTTACTGAGCTCCACAGAGCGACCCAGCTCCTGGAGTTTCTGCTGTCTCGCCGCGATCATCTGCTGGATTTCAGCTTCTGTCCTTTGCACAACCTTTTGTGCACCCTTCAGAGGAAGAAGAGAAAGGATTTAGAGTGAATGAATGAAGAGGTCAAATGTGGTCTCATCTTCAGACTTTAACACGACAGACACTTTTTTTTAACCAGAAAATTATTCAAATAAGCCTCAATGTCATTTTAAAGATACGGTCCAGCATATGTACAACAGTATTATGAGAGGAGCCAAAGATTACAATTTATTTATAGTTTGAGATGAGATACAGTTAAACATTTTATATTTCTTACCATTCGCTCCAGGTTTTCCTGCGGGTCGATGAGTTGATGTCTCTTTAAGATTGCCATGTTCAGATGTGGCTCCAGGTGAGTCTCACAGTACGAGGCCAGACAAACCAGGCAGGACTTCAGGGCCTTCAGTTTGGGATCAGTGCAGAAGTCACAGGGGATTTCTCCTGGTTTTGCAGCTTGTTGCTCTGAGCTAAAGCTGGGTTTGTGTTGAGACGACTTTCTGAAGAGAGCAGCCATCTCAGAGATTAAAGTGTTGACCCTCAGCTCTGGTCTAGAGTTAAAAACCTCTTTACAGTAGGGGCACTTATAGTTGACATTATTAGACAAGAATTCATCGATGCAGATTTTACAGAAGTTGTGTCCACATGGTAAAGTGACTGGATCAGTGAACACATCCAGACAGATGCAGCACAGAAACTGGTCTTCAGACAGATGACAGGTGGCAGTGGCCATAGCTACAAACTGAGAACAAAAGTGAAAGTAAAGAATGACTTAGCTGAAAAGCACTTTTATCCATGTATACACATGAACAACTGCAATACATAGTAAAGACACTAGTTATTAGTTAACACAATTGAAGTTACATTTGTTTAAGGTGTAAAAACATGATAAAAAAAAAAAGTGCAATTCCTCTTTTGAGCAAATCTAAGTTTTTAATCAAAAGTAACTCACTAACATAGAAAATACGAGCTTTCCTCACCTGTGTTCGACAGAAACTGGGCTGGGGGTCTTGGTAAATCTGAAAATGAAGGACCTTTCTGTTCGTGAAAAAGGACAACCTACTGTTTCTATAAAAAGTCTCCTTCTGTTGCTCCTCCTCCCGCGGTCCTGCGCAGATTTAAAATACAAATAATATACAACAAACTGTTCTAATTTACCATTAAAGCAAGTCTGTTGACCTGAAAACTCTGTTGAAACGAGCACTTACTGTTTTGGAACAAACTCTAACGGACCTTGTACTTGTTTATTCAAATATGCAGTTATGTACAAGCTCCACTAGAGGGCGCACGTGGCACTAATTTCCTGCTCACATGACATGTTTATGGGTGCACTATTGTACTACAGTCATAAACTTTAATATTGTGTAATCGATTCATTATTTACCATGACTTTATATGATCTAAATAATGCATAATAAACCTGCACATTATTTAATTGGGAATGTTAAACTTAAACCCTATTAGATGTGCTTTAAAACGTTTCAAATGCTGTAATTAAATGTAATTCTAGAGAAGGTTTAATACACTGCAGCCATTATTGTTCATTTTTCAGTGAATATTGTAAGTATAAGTGAATATTGTTTACAAAAATTCTTATTGGACGAGACACAGAAGTTAAACGAGATCAAATTAATGCAAGACTCGACTAAAACAATATAAATGTTTCTACAACCAAACATTACCACTTCCTGTGCCATCTTCCCATGCTTCATCACCCACTCTCAGTCAATGCACATCATTCTTTACTCTCTAAACTACTCTACTTTAAACTCCATGATATATCACTCTACATCATACGCTGAGCAGTTTTTTTTATTATTATTATTATTAAATAGTACTCCACCCATACAACATCATTTCATATTTTAACTGCAGTACATTTGACTCACGAAGTGCTAAAGCTGTGTGTAAGTTTTGCTGTACATTTGTCTTTATAATTCAAATCTAATTGCACAATGCTATGCTATTTATTACTAAAACCCCTTATTTGTGTTATTCTTATTACAAAAAACATACTTTAATTGGTATATATTTATTTTTATTTGCATGCATTTATTTGAGGGTTGTATAAAATGTCAAAAAAGTTTTTAATTTAATGATTTATTGCATTATAAAACTAAACTGCATCATGTAAAGCAATTGCAACGACTGCAGTGGGCAATTTGAACACTTCACTTCTGTGGGCTCCTTAAAGAGCTCCCTACAATACGTTTATCTTGTGAAAACACAGCTTGTTTGGGCCCCTCTACGACCTGCTGTCAGTCGCGTTCAATTCAAACATGATGCCAACATGGCTGCAAACACTCCCTACTACTCCCAGAAAAACATAGCCTTTCGAAGTCAATTGTGTCGTGTACGAAGAGCCGGCCTCCGTGGCCCCGTCTGGAGCCTTTTCACGTGCGAACATAAGAGTTCCCCCTTTTTCCTCGAGTCGACATGAGCAAAGTGATCGCAGTGAAAGGCCCGGAGAGCTTCCATTTGGCGACTGGCAGCCTCAGGTCTTGTGTCTGCGTGACACTATGGCCCACTACAAAAGCCTTTCTAGAGCAGCAGAATAACACTGGGGAAAAGGAGGTGGTGCGCGTTGTAGACGAGGGGGATTTAAGACCGAAAGGGGGGATCTGGCTTTTGAATCCGGCCCGGCGCAGATGTACAGGGCAGGATTAGGCTGCGAGCGCTGTGACGTTCACCCGGGCTCGAGCTCCGCCGTGGCCCTTTGTGGCTCCCAGCGTCCTCGGGGCGGCAATAAGCTGCCAAGGCTCATAATAGTGGAGCAATGTGCCCCACTGCTGCTCATTCTCACAATGTCTCACCCAAAGCCTGCTCAGAGGATGTGATGGGGAGTCAGGGTCACACAATGAGACCGGGCAGAGCTCAACCTGCACACTTATGTTGTCGTAGTGAATCTGAAATTAAAGTCGGTCTTGTCTTAAACTAAAACGTACATATCTCATTTTTTCTTTTTCTTTTTGCGCTGATAGTTCTACAGCTCCCTCCTTCACAGAGTGCGATCAAACTGGACTCAACTTTGTCACTGGAGTTAGTTTGGTGTTGTAGGTGTGTTGTAGTGTGTAATGTTCTTTCACGGCAATGTTTTAACTAATGAAGATAACATTAGATGAACAAAAAGATCAGTAAGACAACATTGGCATGAAATAAATGGCAGGATCGACATTGAAAAGGTGTCCTGCGTTGATGCATGTGTGATTATCTGTTTTTGCTCCTGGTTTTGTGAATATAACATATAATTTGTTCTGGGATGCACCTGAATCGTACATCATCTCAATGTCTCTTGAAAAGATACTATTATGTCTTTTGCCGATTTCATTTCACTTAACAGCACAAGTCAGGTTAATAGATTCAACTATTATTCCTTTCCATTGTATACAAGAACAAGCCTTGAGCCATTGAAAACTTCTAGATTAGGAGACAAGATGGCCGACTGATAATATCATGTCCCAATGACCAATAATGTCCCATTTTGCTTTGAAAGAGTGCAATAAAGAAACAAAAATGATTGTCTTCTTCAGTGGTGCTCAGTTATTCCACTTTAGGATTAGTTTTATCCACATCTTCTGGTTTCTGTTTGAGATTTAAATGTCTAATATTATATGTATTATTTTAACATAATAGTGGTTGGTTCAACTGTGGGCTGTATTAGAAAATTTCCCCCGATGCCTCTTTAAACCCAAGTCTTTCCTGAAATGGGTCACGTTGAGTCTAATTCCGATTTTATTCCTGATTCAAAGTTTGCGACACAGGCTTATATCACTTCCTGGTCCTCACTCATCATCTCGGTGCTGAAAGAGAGAGGGAGAAGCACATATTCTCAGAGCGCATTGTGGCGAGGAATGCCATTGAATTTGGTGTTTTTCATGAGCCAGCCTCTTTTGTGTGCAGGCTAAGGAAGTCCATTGTGCGGGCAGACACCCTGAGAAAAGAGGCAAGCTTGGTGCTGTTGTCTGCCGGTGCTTCTGCAGAGCTCAGGCCTAAAAAAGCCTTGAATGAAGCTCTGCCATCGGAAGCAGCCGGCCCGAACCCGGAGACAATGCAACTGGGCAACTTTGAAGACCAGTAACAATTAAAAATGCAGCTTCAGTGTATTAATTATGCATTCATGCTTTTGTCTTGGGGGTTTTATTCCTCGGGGCGTGGAGGAACGGGGAGCTGTGAAGGTTTGGGATTCAACAGGTCTGAGGCAGAGGAGATTATAGTTTGAAAAACAAGACGCTGGAGCTGGAAATTCACCGGAGAAACGCGTGTTTGTGAGATTTAAGGCGACGTGGCAGGAAGTTGGAAAATTGTGCCACTCATTAAAAACAGCATTCAGCCCCATCAGTGGCATCTCCGAGGCCATGTTGCTAGGAAACTCAGAGTTACAGCTCGGTGTTTCGCTGTTTTTTTTCCTTATTTTTATTTTGGTACTTCTCCTCCCATCTGCCTTAAACAAGGGAGGACACATAAAGCAGCTTTCTGAAGGCATTGAGGTGAATTTCTGCTGGCTGCCGGCTCTGTCAGGTGGCTCTGTTGTGCTCCGAGTGACCAGCAAACGGCTCCTTTTGCTCCAGTGGGAAGTTTTATTCAAGAAAAGCCAACAGCACTTTGAAAAATCGCTCCGTCACAGTAAATTCAGCCTTGTTTAAAACCAGTAGGAACAGAAAACTGCAGAGTCGCCCCCTGCTGTTTGAAAAATAAAAGTCACGAGGAGAGAAACATGATTGAGTGTCCCAGAGAAAAGAGCAGCAGAGATCGATGTTAATTAGGTTTGGATGCAGTAAACAAATGATGGGAAATGATGATGGACTTTAGTCAAGCTCTTCCAACTACAGTCTGTTGTATTTTCTAATGTGTCTCTTATTTTTATTTCACTTTTGTATGTGTCATTAGAGAAGTGTCTTTTAGAGAAAACCTTCCCAGGGGGACATTTAGATTGTTCAGCCATCGAGAGCATCTGTTTTACTTCTTTTTGCAGAAATTATTGAACCAAAAGACTTTGAACTGACTCCTGCAGACTCTAAATCTGTGCAAGTCATTGGACCAGGTTTAGGGATTCAGATCAGATCAGTGTGAAAAAATATAGTACATAATGTTTCTAGTTAGACTGAATAAAAGCAGCAGTGACCTCATTTCTCTCTATTTTTTATGGCCTGGTCGCTTTATCCTTTGGCAAAAATGATTAATAGAAATAGTTATTTTATATTGGAAATTCCTTCACCCAAAAGAACATAAATTAGATGAATGCACATGTCTTCCACATGGCCCTAGTGTAGACAGCACTTCTAACAGCTTTGATTTAGTGCCTTCTCTAAAACTGACAGAAAGACTTTCTGCTGTGATTTTTCTGCTCCAGCTCAAACACATTTACCATTTCTGATGGTGTTTAGTGTGGAGCGTGAGGTGTCAGGGGTCACATATGTTGGCAGCATGTTAAACAACACGTGAACACATGTTTCATATAGAGACCGCTGCATCGATGTACGTCTCATTAGAGCTGCCAGAGACTGTCGAGAGGCAGAGGTCCTGAAGTTGGATTGAACTGAAGTGTCTGACACATTCCTGCCTCTTTATTAAGGTGATCTGTGACCCTGTTTATCCCAAAATACTGGGTTTTCCCATTGTGTGCCTGTGTGTGTGGCTGTAAGGGACCTTGTAGCGATTTGAGAGAGCACTTAGTGCTCTTCGGCTCTTGTACAGATAAAAGCGAACCAGACCTGCTGTTCGCTGAAGCCTCCTCCAGTGGAGAGGCTGGAGAGGAGCGTTTTGTTCGGCCGCTGGTATGCAGAGAGCAGCCCGGACGCACAAAGACACGGGTAATAACAGTTAATCTTCGCCAATGTTCAATGGCTGCCAACCGAGCGGGTACGATTCAGGCCCGTCCCAACAATGGCAACTAAACATCAAAGTGTAAGGGACTGCAGAGCGGGCTGTTCCCATCATCTAAATCAACACGACTTGTGCAGAGAGTAAACATGCACTGTCACATAAACAGATTGGACCGACCAACATTTACATACATTCTCCAGCATTAAAGCATGGACTCCTGACCTTACTGGACTGAACTTTGTTTATTAAGGTTGCACAATATACCTTAGGGATGGGAATCACATGGTGCCACATACGACACTGTTTCTGATGCACTGTCCACAACAACATCATGATACAACAATTCTGCAGACATTCATGTACAAAAAATCATCATATCTGTGAATATGTAGTGGAAAGATGGCTCTTGATGGACAAACATTGTTTTTTGTGCATTGATTCTTTACATTGTTGTGGCATGTTAAGGCAATATGTATGAATTTAATCAAGGTCCACATGTTTTTAGTTTTTGCTCAGTCCATCTTTTGCACATAACATGTCATATCCAGTTGAAAATATCAGTTTTATTCATATTGTAATATCTGTATCTGAGTCAAGAGGTTAATCCCATAAGGACACATAGAATCAAATGTTCCATGTTTCATTCAAATGTTCAATTTTTTTTTATTCAAATGAATACATTTCCATGATTCCCAAAGGAAAATTGCAACATCAAAAGTCACATCACAGTTTCAGCATTAAACAACAGTATCTCTTCTGTTTGTAACACTGTGCTTTATCTCATCTCGTTCTCAAATGTGACAAAGGGACAGACCTGCGCTGCACATCCTTTTCATTTGCAGACGGTTCCTCCCTCGGATGATGTTACGTGGGAAAAAGACCTGTCCATTGAAACAATCAGACAACATCAAACCCCCGAGGGAAGGTTCCCAGGGAGTTTTATAGGACATCAGATTGTAAGAGTATTCATTGGTTTGTAAGCTTTACTTTTGACTTTCATGTTGGCCTCCGTGTCATCTCCGCCCTGTGCTCAGTCCGATTGGTTTTAGACGTATCACAATATCAGTATCACAAATAAAAATGTCAATATTTCACACTAAACACTACAAACACACTTTAGGGTTTAAAGGACAAGTAATGTGTGATGACTCAGCATTATCTGGTATCCTAACTCTTTTGACCAATCAGAAGAGAGAACTCCTTATGCAGGCTATATTTTTTAGAAATGTTGCTAAAACTGACAGAAAGTTTGTCTAAATACCTTCTACTTACTTTGGACTTTGCACTATAAAACTAAAATTGTTCAGGATATTCCTTTTGTGAACAAAGAAATACATAATGACATAGATTATGTTTGTCAATTTTAATCAAAGTATATACTCCTCTCAATATAAAGACACACAAGAATCACAAAACTCAGAAACACTGACATGGCATTGAAATCTTTGTTCATAAATTACATATGATACATATTTTATGATATAAATATGTCTGACATAAGTTTCCCAATCATTTTCCCAAATGATATGCTTGTCTGAATCCCTGCTGCCTGCTTTAGACTAAACGATGTCCCTTTCGTGCTCAAAGAAATTCAATATGCCATCGTTTTTTGGTCCATTTTAACCAAAGCATAGACTTCTGTCAGTATAAAGACATGCAAACTTTTAAACTAGTCACCCGATAAAACACTGAAATCTGTGTATTGTTCTTAGTTATCATTAATGTGTATTATAATTTGAACCTGGTGCTGAATTTTAAGTACTCATGTAAACTGTGGTATTGGGACATCCCTAAACTGTAGCTACATGGATGTTTCTTAGATTAGAAGCCAGCTTTGTTGTGTTGTTAAGGTAAATAAGGCACTGTTCTCCATTAATTCTTTAATAAAGACAAAGAAAGTTACAGTCACAGTCTTTATCTGTTTACATTCCCTTTAAAATAAACCTTCTCTTGTTTAAATAATTGCCCAGGATATCCCTTTTGGGCACAAAGGAATTCGACATGCCAGAGCTTTTTAATCCACTTTAATTAAAGTATATCGATTCTTGTTTAAAGACTCACGGTGGCACCAGATTCTTGCCGGTCCAGGCCGACTTCAGCGGTGGCAGTGCAGATTGAGGATAATCTCCCGGCGGTGGAAACATGGATTGAGGTAATGAGGTCATGTCACACAGAGCAGACGGGGGTATCATTAAACACCCCCAAGCCTCACTCGTTACCACTGTACAATAACACACCCCCACTCTGCGCTTATACACACAAGTCAGGGGTCAAAAGTCAGGCCGCGGAGCTGGTTCACTGGCCTCTGGGGATCCACACACGAGGCCCGTCGATCACGCAGGTCACGTTTACAACAAAGTGACACATCGTAAGCACATCATAAAAAGGTAAATGCAG
Source organism: Rhyacichthys aspro (assembly GCA_036850595.1). NCBI lineage: Eukaryota > Metazoa > Chordata > Actinopteri > Gobiiformes > Rhyacichthyidae > Rhyacichthys > Rhyacichthys aspro. The sequence continues at coordinate 19,250,460 of CM072153.1, forward strand.
AGGAATTCAGCTTCAAGACTGTTTCAATCATCGTTTAGAGACTGGTATCTGCAGAAGAAGCTGGATTAAGCCTAACCTTGCACATGTTTAGCAATGGGATTTCTCTATCTGGGTTAGGGTAAGTCATAATATTTTCACTGGTATGTCATGATATAAGACAATGTCACCAAAAGACAGCAATCTGGAGAAAAAAAAAACATTTATACAAACACAAGCTTTAATCCCTTCTGTTTTCATAAAGTATTTGATGCAAAATCTTGAAATGTTGGAAGAAAATGCAATGATATGAACTTGAAAAGCAAACTTGTATGACATTAGAGAATGGATTTTGTCATGTATTTAATAAAACATGACTCTGATGAAAAATGAGAAATTATATTCAGTAGTTTTAAGTGGTCAGCTGATACATACTTTTGTGTTCAGATCCAGTCATGTGGGCCTGGGGTGACCCTCTCTCAGTGACGCCTGTAAAATATTGTTTTAGTTTGCTCCTTCTGTCGTCTACGCTTGTATTAGACATGCCTCTCTGAAACCAAAACAGCTTCATTCTGAAAAACTATTTTAATTTTTCTACCACAAAACCCTCTCAATTGAAGAAAAAAAGTCTTAATTTGGTAAGAAAAAAGTGCAGTAAAAAGATGAGATGGGTTCATGACAGCTTTTATTGATCCAAGAATAATTAAATGACATCAAAAACATGTGCCCAGTTGTCTATTTGTTGACTATTTTCTGTACATTTTATACTTTATTGATTTGAATTGTCAAACTGACTGCAAATGTGTGTCCTTTTTTCTATATAAGTTTAAATATTGGATATAGTAGCAAAATCTAAGGTTATGTAAATAAAGTTTATCTTATCTAAAGACAAAAAGAACTGGGATAGTCTCCAGCCTCTCTAACCCTGATGTGAAAATGAATGAATGAAAAGAGTAAATATAATATAAATGCTGATATAAAGAGCTCTAAAGCAGGTTTACGTGTGTTCAAATGTATCAGTGGTCCAATAATCCAGTAACTCAATATAAAACTACAATGTCTCTTCACAGATGCCCCGTCACTATCCCCGGTCCACTTCCTGTCCCGGTCAGAGATTGTCCGGCGGCGGTTGTCCCTGTGCTCGACCAGTGCAGTCAATAACGCTCTGGAACAGGTCTTTTCCTCTACAGCTGGTTGTGTCCTACAAACAGCTCGCTCTGGTTTCTGTTTGTTGATATGGGCAGGGCACCGTGAGAAAGGCCTCAGCTCAATGAGTCACAGTAAATAGGTGGAAGAGACAAAAAATCTCACTATCTGGCTTTTTCATTTCCCCCGGGAGATCATTTCAGGTCACAGGCTCGAGCTGGAGGGAAAAATCACTCTCAGCCTCTGTGCAGTTTGCAGGAAAGTCATGGAAAATGCTCGAAAGCTCCCCAAAAATGCCTGAATGGGGGCACTGTGGGAGTACAACTAATTTTATTAGCCCCTTTGGAAACATTCAACCTAACAAGTGGAAAGCAGTTTCTGCATAAATTAAAGATAATCCAGAGTAAATTATGCAAATATATTCGCCGAGATAAAGGAGGGGGCGTTGTGGTGGTTTATTGTGAGGTTAAAAAATCTGAGCCAGTGGTTGAAGCCGAACCGAGGGAAGGTTTTAAAAGTTTGTGAAAGCTCAGTTTGTGGTGAAACAACAGTGGGATGAGAGCAGAGAAAACAACTCAAACTCTACAAATCATGACATTTGCTTTGGACACACTTTCAGTTCACTTCTGGAAAAAATGTGAGACAATATGTCACAGAAGTGGCCCATTAGATCAAAAATACTATTTCCTACGTAATCATACATTAAAAAGTGACCTTCCTTCTTCATCGAGGGCTCTCTGTATTATGTAAATATCTGTCATTAAAACACCTGGTTGTTCTTCATGTGGCTTCCTGATGCAATCGTGTAATCACTATCACTATTATTATCCATCTTTTACAGAATAACGCTGTTACAATGAGAGCCAAACCACTGATAACATTGAGATAAGTGCTGGTACAACTATTGTCTCTCGTCAAAAACTCTGAGCTGAAGTTTTTAAGGTATAGTGAAGAAAATGGAAACTCACATCACAGTAAGTGTAGTAATCATAGAGCAGTGTTGGAAGAAACTAAATGAGTCTGAATAAAAGAGGCTGTATCAAAATCTTTTAGAGCGATGCTTACACTTGCTGCAAAATCCAATGAATGGCAACTTTCTGTTGATGAAATTCAAAAACTGTATTGAATCTAAAGAGTTCACAAAGTAATGTCAGTAATTCAGATGAAAGCCAACACCGACATGTTTCATCGTCCTCGTAAAGACAGTTACCTAAAGCTTTACAGTCAATGGTACGTAATAACAGGCAAGACTCCTCTGAGCCACTAAGCGTTGAGTCCCGGGACTGAGGACACACACATGGGCTGGTTCCCAGAGTGAATAGTGATTTCTGGGTCACTGCTGATGTGTCGTCTCTGTTTCAGTCGGAGGTGGCAGCGTCTCGGGGGGTCAGGAGGGCGCCGGCCCCCTGAACTCTACCACACACATTTAAAGACAAAAAAACACTCCTGAGAGCGGCTTCAGTCCATTACTCTATAAAAGCAGCGCTAATGGCTCCCCGCTGGTGCACTGCCCTCTCTGCATTGGACCAGGCAGCTTCTGGAGATGACTCTATACACTCCAATGTAGTCACTAGAAATAGTATATTATTCATTATTGTATGATTTATGTGGTTTTAGTTGGACACATTAAGGCATTGCTATGAAAACATAAGATTAGATAATTTAAAAAGCCACTAACATAGAAAATTACAACTAAAAATAACAGGACATTGTAGGATGATAAATAAATATCAAAATCTACACAGAAAGCTCTACTCCAATGGTTCCCAAACTCTGGGTCGCTAAAAACATTCAAGTTAAAAAGAAGAAAGTCTGTAGGAGTTCATGGGAATTTAATAAAAAAGAAAATGCTGATATGCTACGAATGACAATAATTGTAATAATAAACACTAAAATGGAACAAAACCATGATGTAAATGACCAAAAGATCACAATAAGGGGATTAAAAGAAAGAAATGAGGCTGAAATCAATAAAAACACTGAAGAAAGACCAGTGTCCCGTGAGGTAAACAGTACTTTCTCACAAAAGGTTAAATCAAACACACAAAGCTTGTGATTTAAAAAGTGACTAAAGAACCCAGAGGCACTGTCCATCTACAAATGTTGTTGTTTTATTTAAAATTGTTATGGAGTCACTCAGTACAATGAAATCCCATTTGAACACCAAAAAATCTCATTAAACTACGCTAATCAACAATCAAAGTGTCTGTTGCTGCGCCTAAAGTTTACGTTGGTCTTTCAACATAATTTGAAACAGGAAACTACCACAATAAAAGCTTGCAGTAGCTCACTACTCCAACTACTGGTACAAAGTGGTATTACAGGTCGACTGATTTCTCTCTAAATTTGGATATTCATTTTCTTGGAACAATGCACATCTTAACCCATTATTCTTTTGGTTGATATTAAATAAAAAAAGAATTGCAATAAAATAGTCACAATTATTTTCTCTCTGCTTCCTTTAATGGATTCCTTTCTATTTATGTTTAATCGCTTCTTGGCTCCTCCCACTTAAAATATAATTGTTCACTTATTTTTTTTAATTTTTTTATGAATCATCTTTAAGGCGTCTTCTTCATGTCCTGAGTCTTTTTGGAGAAGAGGAAGTGCGGACGGTGCGCAGCGCGCTGTGGGCGGCGCACAGCTCCACTCCGGGGCTCGTCCTCTCTCAGTCACTCGGTGTGGAGCTCAGAGGACGGAGCGCGGCGTCGCACCGGGACCTGGATCTGTACTAAACCCCCCCAAAAGACCGACCCCAGCGGAAGGCAGAGGCAAAGGAGCGACATGAAGCTGTGAGGACTGCGGCCAGACCGGGACCTGCTCCCTGTAAACAACACTGTTAGGTTTAGATTGAAGAGATTTCCCTCAACATGAAGACAACTGGCTGCTGCTTGTTATTGGCTGCGCACTTCATCCTCCTCTGTCAACAAGGTAAGGCATGCTGCCGCTCATGTTTTGTCCTCATTTGACTCAGACTGAAGCCAGAACCTTCACAGACTCCACGGTCACATTTGTTGTGGATGTTCAAACTTTGCGCAGCAGCGTCAGGTGAACTGTGCGAGTGCGTGTTTGAATGGATCTATTTAACTCCATGTTACTTTAGAGCAGAACTCAGACCTGAGGTTTAGTCCTGGGGTGGGTTGGTGTGTTGGTTCTGGCATATATCTGGTTTAATCCTATTTTTATTCACTGGTTAGACATGTATTTAGTGGTTTAGCTCACATTAAGTTCTTGTTAATCAGTTTAGAGCGCGTGTAGTCATAGTTTGGACCTGTGTCATGCTTTATTTCTTGGTTCAGTCTTGTTCAGGATTAGTCCAGGTCTAGTATGGGTTAGTCCTTGGATGACTGTCCATTTTAGACTGTACATATGATCCTGGACACATCTATGTCCCGGCCTGTCCGTCCTGGGAGTGGATCCCTCCTTCTGTGCTTCTCCCTGAGGTGTCTCTTTTTCCCGGCTGGGTTTACCCCGATGGAGGGTCTGAGGACAGGGGATGTTGTCTTGTTCTGCCTGTTTGCATTTTACCGTCTGTTTTGTGAAGCCTTTTGAGGCAATTGTTGTTGTGATACTGGGCTTTACAAATAAAATTGAATCGAATTGAATTTAGTTAAGTCTTGGTTTAGTCCTTATTAAGTCCCAGGTTTTCATTTAGGTTTTAGACCAGGCTTTGTTCATGTTAAATACTTGGTTTTGTCCTATATTTTGTCCCCTCTCTTTGGTTCATTTCTGGTTTAGTCCTGGTTTAGTCTTGTTTCTCCCTTGTCCATTCCTGGGTTGGTGAATTTAGTCCAAGTTTCAGTTCAAATTAAGTAAAGGTTTTAGTTCAGGTTTAGTTTTAGTGTAGTTCTGGCCTAGTTCTCCTTAAATCTTTGACCAATACTTGGTCATTCCAAGTGTTGTTCTTGCTTATCTCTGCTTCTGGATTTGGCTCCTGGATGAGTCCTGGGTTGGTTTTGCCCCAGAGCAAGTCACAAACTCACAAACAGAGTAAGGAAAAAGCTTAAGTTTAAACAATATTTTACCATGTGTTTGAAAACGTTCAGCAAACTCACCCACAAAACCCAAATCATTTTAACTTTCCCTTACTTTCCTAATAGTCCTGAGTTGTCAGTTGTTCATCCTGATTCTTGTCTGTGGTTTTGTGGGATCGCAGATTAAAACATATCGGGGCAAAGGCGTCACGTTTGAGCAGCAAAGTGGAGCTGTCAAGCATGAAAAGAAAAGTTTGGACACGCTCGTCTCACTGTCTGAGTAAGAGTCGCACTGGCTCTATATCTGGCAACAACAACAACAGCAGCAACATTAGAGTAAATCCCAGTGTCCCTCCCAAAGATACTATCACTGCAAACCACTGCAGACCTGGGCAAAGCATGGCTCAAGGGCCACTTATTACCCACTGGTTCTTCCTGACGGGTCCAGTGAGTTTAATAGGAAACCTGCAATGTCATTTGCTTAGTGTCTAGTCTTAGTTTTTATGGACTTTTAAGTATTTATTTAGTGCTGTCAAAAGGAAAGCTACTATATGGATCCCATCTTTGGCTAATTAGTTTATTTTTATTTATTTATTTATTTAGTGTGTGCTTTTTTTTCCTGTTTTTTTTAATATTCTGGGGTGTTTCTTTTTTTCTATGGGACAAATATGACAAAAATGATATAATATTTGGATCTGTCGACTCTTTTCCCAGAAGCAAACATTAAAAAAATATGTCCAATGTCACCAGAGCTGCACATTAAGAACACATGTAATATTTTCTTGTTTATTTATTGTTACGCCTACATGCCCCACTTCTAATGCTGCTCCTTTCAAATAAGCTGTTACCCATCGTGAATATTGTTACATGAGACACTCTTTGGATCGCACGGGACACATAATGATGAGGTCAAGTCGACTTAATGACCCTGTTTTCACACAGTAGATGCTTATTGTGATGTGTTGCAACTGTCTGTGTGACTGGCTGCAGTAAAACTAAAGGTGTTTGTTTAAAAGGTGAAGCAGTCACTGTTTGGACTTGTCTGCTCCGGAAAATGAGGAGATGCAGGTTTGAAAGAAATGACACTGTGAGGCAACTGACTTTTGTGTCTAAAGAGTCTGATTACTTCTGGACAACAAGGTGAAAATCAACATGTCTGGGCCAAAAACAGCTGGAGGTGGCCCTGTGCTGTCATCTTTTCTAAAATGTGAAGCATTTGTGAGTGAAATGTTGGTGCTTCTGAAATAAAAGTGCCTGGTAGTGAATGAATTTGTCACATTTTTGTCCGCTGTTGGGATAATGAGATGATTTTTTGTTTAGTTTTAGTTCTAGTATGTTGTGTTGTAAGGAAGAGGCCTGGGAAGTCATTTGGGAGTGAATCAGGACCCAGAACACTGGACCAGGTTTCCAGTCGGACGGTGCCTGCCAGAGAGGACACCGATCTGCTTGGTTGAATCTTTTGGGGAAACAAAGATTAGTGAGAATCTGGCCAGATCCAGTTTTAGCTAAAGAGATGTGAAAGCTTTTGTGGCTGGTCCAGCGAGTCTGGATGTGTGCTGGCTGCCTCACTACCTGCAGAAAGCCCCGGGCCGGTTCGCACCTCCTCCTTTTTCGTTTTGAAATGAAGCTTTGATGAAACGTCAGGACACAAAGGAGGTGCCAGCTCGCAGGGAGCCAGCGCAGAAATGGTTGATGGTGGAAGAAAAGGCACATGAGGAAAATCGTAGAACCATCTGTCCCAGAAAATAGATATTTGTGAATGGGCAGTGCCCGCGGTGCCCTGTGCTCCGTCTGGGTTGGTGTTGTCCAACAGGAGAGCGCCGACAGATGGCCGTCTCCGTCAGTCTCAGTCACACACCAGAGCTCACAGGAAACGGGACGTCCACCAAACTCAGAATAGGATTGAAACTGTGTGTCTTTGCTTCAATTTGCTTCAAAGTCACCTCACAGTAGAGCCCCTTTAATTCATTTTGTTCATTGTTTTTAGCAGCTACACAGTCCATCACGAGGTAAACTTTAACATCATCTTACAGTGCATCTGTGCAACGGTGGAATTTGGCAAACTGTGTTTATAGAACCAGAAGAGAATACCATATTTTGAAGCCGGAGCAGATGGTAATGAACAGCAAATTTGAGCTAAACAGAATAAATCATCATTTGTTAATAATCAAAATAGTAACTTAAGACTTATGTGCAGCATGAATGAAAGTTAGAGTCAATTAAAAAGAGCCAACAATGACGAATGTGTGGAGTCAGGCCTTTACATTTTCTACAATGTTGTGACCTTTGCTACAAGTGCTGTTTGTGCAATGCACCCGTACAGTTTTCAATTGGTCTAATAGGATGTAATGGGGTTTCTTTAGGACTCTGAGGTCGGTCCATGTTGTGTTGGCCCCTGTTTTCTGGCTGCAGTGGTCCCTGGCTGCCCACTCGTTGGTTGTCTGTTTAAAAAAAGCAGATTTCCAGTGTTGGGGGGTATTTGATGACCAGATTAGTGAGTATTAGGCTCAACGGTATTCACTCAGGCATACACAGAGGCCACCGGTCGGACTCACTCTTTTTTCGTTGTGTGAAAGTCGGGGTTACGTGGGGAAACAAGCGGGTCCGGGCCCCGGCAGAGGTCAGCTGAGGAGGCCCGGCCGTCCTCCTCAGGCCCGGCCCGCTGAATTATGCTGTCAGAGGGGAGAGTTGTTTTGTAACAGTAGGAAAAGGGGGCGACTACAGAAGGAAGGGAGGTGTGAGGGGTGGATGACGGAGGAGGGGGGCGGCAGGGGGGCGGCAGGGGGGCGGCAGGGGGGCGGCAGGGGGGTGGCAGGGGGACAGCGACAGAGAAAACAACAGGGACTTTTCCAAAAGAGGGGGCTGCATTACAGCGTGACGCACGATGGCTCCGGGACGAGAAGCCCAGGGCGCATCAGACTGTGAGGAGGGGGATCCAGTGTGAGTAAGGGGCTCCAGTGTGAGGAGGGGGCTCCAGTGTGAGGAGGGGGCTCCAGTGTGAGTAGGGGGCTCCAGTGTGAGGAGGGGGCTCCAGTGTGAGGAGGGGGCTCCAGTGTGAGGAGGGGACTCCAGTGTGAGGAGGGGGCTCCAGTGTGAGGAGGGGACTTCAGTGTGAGGAGAGGGGACTCCAGTGTGAGTAAGGGGCTCCAGTGTGAGTAAGGGGCTCCAGTGTGAGTAGAGGGCTCCAGTGTGAGTAGGGGGCTCCAGTGTGAGTAGGGGGCTCCAGTGTGAGTAGGGGGCTCCAGTGTGAGTAAGGGGCTCCAGTGTGAGGAGGGGGCTCCAGTGTGAGGAGCTTCAGTGTGAGTAGGGGACTCCAGTGTGAGTAGGGAACTCCAGTGTGAGTAGGGGGCTCCAGTGTGAGTAGGGGGCTCCAGTGTGAGGAGGGGACTCCAGTGTGAGGAGGGGACTCCAGTGTGAGTAGGAGGCTCCATTGTGAGTAGAGGACTCCAGTGTGAGGAGGGGGCTCCAGTGTGAGGAGGGGGCTCCATTGTGAGTAGAGGACTCCAGTGTGAGGAGGGGGGACTCCAGTGTGAGGAGGAGGCTCCAGTGTGAGGAGGGGACTCCAGTGTGAGTAGGGGACTCCAGTGTGAGTAGAGGGCTCCAGTGTGAGTAGAGGGCTCCAGTGTGAGGAGGGGGCTCCAGTGTGAGTAGAGGACTCCAGTGTGAGTAGGGGGCTCCAGTGTGAGGAGGGGGCTCCAGTGTGAGTAGAGGACTCCAGTGTGAGTAGAGGACTCCAGTGTGAGTAGGGGGCTCCAGTGTGAGTAGAGGACTCCAGTGTGAGTAGAGGACTCCAGTGTGAGTAGGGGGCTCCAGTGTGAGTAGGGGGCTCCAGTGTGAGTAGAGGGCTCCAGTGTGAGTAGGGGACTCCAGTGTGAGTAGAGGGCTCCAGTGTGAGTAGAGGGCTCCATTGTGAGTAGAGGACTCCAGTGTGAGGAGGGGGCTCCAGTGTGAGGAGGGGGCTCCAGTGTGAGTAGAGGACTTCAGTGTGAGGAGAGGGGGCTCCAGTGTGAGGAGGGGACTGCAGTGTGAGCAGAGGGCTCCAGTGTGAGGAGGGGGGACTCCAGTGTGAGTAGGAGGCTCCATTGTGAGTAGAGGACTCCAGTGTGAGGAGGGGGTTCCAGTGTGAGGAGGGGACTCCAGTGTGAGGAGGGGACTCCAGTGTGAGGAGGGGACTCCAGTGTGAGGAGGGGACTCCAGTGTGAGTAGGAGGCTCCATTGTGAGTAGAGGACTCCAGTGTGAGGAGGGGGCTCCAGTGTGAGGAGGGGACTCCAGTGTGAGTAGGAGGCTCCATTGTGAGTAGAGGACTCCATTGTGAGGAGGGGACTTCAGTGTGAGGAGAGGGGACTCCAGTGTGAGTAAGGGGCTCCAGTGTGAGGAGGATTCAAGTTAGATTCAAGCCATTGTTTTACTTTAAGATATAAAAATAGTCTCAGATCTGTAAGTGCCTTCAGTTCAACATTTCTAATTAGGATGAGAGTAGACTTCTGCCCCGCTCTGGTGTATGTTCTGTGGTGTTGGTGGTGAACAGACCCCGAACAGACTGTGTCACGCTGAGGCTGGGGGCCTCACAGAGCGATGGAGCCTTCATTAGTCTTCGTTAACACCCCAGCCCTGTCACACACACTGTCCCACCCACGCCCAGGGTTTACTTTGTACCCTCCATCTTTATCCCCAGCCCCTCGTGCACTACAAAAACATCTCTCTTTGGATGATAAATACGGTAAATACTGTCAGCCATATTATTTCTAGAGGCTTAAAGTGACATATATTATCTTTTGTTGAGGTGTGCCATTTTTCTAAACAGGCAGGAAGTGAGTTGGGGTGGTGGATGGGACATAAAACTCTCTCTGATTCGGTTTATTTTAGACCTTTTGCATGTTTTGATAAAAGTTTAAAGGAAGGAGGTGTTATTTTTATGTAGTTAAAGATTTTTTTGGCCTGGAGCTAACACCTTTTCCATTCCTGTCTTTTTTAACCTTCAAATCACTGTGCCATTTCTCTCCTTTTCTTTTGCGGCTCTTAATCTCTCGTTTTCTCTGCTCCTTTCACAAACCCGTTCTGCTGTTGCCCCTGCCCCCTTCTCCCAGCCTCATGTCTTCCACTGTCTGTCCCCTTTACGTTCTTTAATCCTCCTCATTTGTCTCCCCCTCTCTGTGTCGGCCCGGGGCGGGTGAAAGATGAGGGGTAGTGTGAGCTGTGTTTTGGAGGTGGGAGGGGGGCGTAGACGACCATCTTGTCTCTGCTGGTGTCCCGTTGGCGCCGTGCCACATCCATCACCCGGCTTTTCTCCCTCACTGCCCACTGCTGTAATGGATGAAGCTCTGCCTTTTTCATCATTGTCATATGTTTAAGTTCATCATGTTACTGCTTGACATTTGTAAATTAAAATGCCTCTTATTCTTGCTTTGACTGTGGCACGGACTTATTGAAAAGAAATGACTGTATATTTTCTCTTTCTGTTGGACACAAACGCATAAGTAGCTGTCTTTTCACAGAATACTCTTACAATACAGCTGTACTTTTACTTGTAGTTGAATTATTTTTATATAAACAGTACTTTGACTTGAGTAGAAGTCATATAAAACTGAAATGCCAGCAATTTTATCCGGATCTAGACTTGGAAATGCACAGCGCAAAAAGCACCTTGTGCCAAAAGTGAAGCTGACTATGTTTTCCTTCCTGTTGGGCACACTTTTTAGACAAATATTTAAACATTAATGCACTGCAACTGATGCAAGAATGATATAAAGTGTAAGAAATAAACCACAACCTAATTCTAACACTTACTTTATTTGTCATAATTGATATTTGAAGACTACTTTTGCTTCCATTTCACTCATTTTCACGTTCACATGGCTTCGACTTGAGCACAGATTCTGGCTGCTCTACCCTCCGCTGCTGCCCGCTGCTGTAATGGATGACGGGGCAGATCAGGGTGGCCCGTGAGGCTCGTAAAGAGGGGGGTCCCATTGCAGCACGGAACAAGTGGTGCCCCTGTGGAGTAGCTGGTGGAGAGCCATTTGATTTGTCCTGCGAGTGTGTGGTCTCTCTGGTCCTGGATGCTCTCTCCAGCTGCTCAGTGTAAAAATCCTCAAAAGTGACGCAGAAAAAATGGCCAGCGATAAAAAGGCCTGCGTTGAGAACATGGTCGTCAAAGTCCTCTTCGCTAAAAAGGGACAATTCGCTCCTTTTATCCCCCATTCACCGAGCTGCGGAGGGAATCCGAGCAGGTGAATGTGAAGACTCTTTAGGCAGATGTTGGCGAGCACAAAGGGATTGGATGGGGCTCGATGAGGCCTTTCAAGTATTTACAGAACATTTACATTACACTCCAGGCATTAGTCTGATCCTCTTATCCAGATCGGCTTCAATGGAGTTCAGCAGGAGGACCAGCTTAAATTCCTCGATCAGTGACATTACAAGCTAACAGTAGCAGGGGGTCCGGGCCCAACAGAGCTCAGTCGGGACCCCAGACTGGAGCCGAGGAGGAAATACAAGCTGCTATGAATTTAAAGCAACTTGAAACTTTAGTATTACAGCAATGCTTTTGTACAAGACTGGCCTCCTCAGATACTGTCATATGAGTATTTGATTCACTGCAGTGTGAGTTTCTGTTTTCCTTTTCAACACTTCAGATGTATTTTGGGTTAATTAAAGATGAAAGGGGTGAAACAAACTGCTAATGATGCTCTGAAGAAGCACAAAACTAAATGTTCTTTTATACAAACCACAGAAAAATCAACATGGACGCTAAATCTCTTGATGGTTGATAATGATTAAGTACTTATATTAGCTTGAGGTGCTTGTATTTGTACTCTTTCTTGACATTGGGACATCCTCATGGTTTGGTCTCACTTTTTCTTTGGACTTACTCGAAGAACTCAGAATTATAATTGATTCATTTAGCTCTTTATTGTGACTGGATATTGTGACTGCTCACTCCTTTTTTAAACCCTAATAACTCCTCTTTAAAGTCCTCGCCAACTTTTCCTGTTATCGTCCCATTCTATTCTATTCTTGACACAGTCTTGGTCACAAAAAGTCTTCTCTTGGTTTTCTACTCTACTGTAACATCAATACACAATCTTAAACCTCGAGTCCACATTTCCTAAGCATTACTCTCCATAAAAGCTTAAAGCAACGCTATGTAACTTTCTGCCGCAAAATCTGGAGCCTGAAAACCGTTAAAATAATATCCTTGAATTCATTTTGATGGTTTCTTGACATAAAACAAAGAAACAAAACACTCAAAGACAAAGTTCACCCAGTTTGAAAGATACTTCAATCTGTAAATGTGAGTTTTGAGGCACGCTATCATCCTATGAGATCACAAATCTGGCCAAAACATGTGAAATCTGTACAAATTGGCTTTAAAAACCAGGATATCTATTGAATATTTATAAAAGTTTAACTGTCCCGTGTGAGTTTTGCCATAACATTTGTCTCCTTTTGTCTATTTGTGGGTATACAGCCTCAAAAGTTACATATCATAAGACTGTGGTGCATTCAGGGTACTCATGGACTGTTTGAGCCTTAAACACTAAGCAGATATTCACAGGCGTGTTCCCCTAAGGCCGACATACACCTTCTTCCTCCTCCTCCTCGTCGTCTGACAGGTGTGCTACATGTATTTTTAAAGCGAAGCCTCAGGTCGAATGGACTCTCTTGACACAGTGCAGACGACGAGAGAGAAGCTGCGAAAGGTTAAATCTTTAAGTACAACACAATTACAGCAGTTAGCTCTAAGTGGAAGCAGCTATGATGGGGTTTAACGTCGTCAGTGATGTGTCTGAAAATGATTTGGGATGTAACCAGAGCTAATAACTACCAGATGGAGAGCTGGTCAGTGTTGTCATAAAACCGTGTCCTTCATCTTCACCTAAACAAATAGAGTTTTTTGTATTTTTTTGTAACATTTCCTGCTTACATTTACAAATACATTTACAAATTATGACTGTCAGCAGGTAGATTTTACAGTACTCCATATTTTAGACATTCACACTTTCCAAATAACCCTTTAATCAAACTGTGGTGCATCCAAAAGTTAGAGGGACTATTAACAACAGTGAAAATTAGTCTTCAGATTGTATTTTTGTATATTTAAACATTACTAAAACATTTTTGATGCCTTCAGATAATAAAAGTCATGTTCTTGTCACTCAATATATCTTTTGTATATCACATTTTTCTGATATTGTGCGTGAAACATACAAAAGACCATCTGTAGTTTGGACTAAAGTACCTTAGATCTTGGTATTAACTTATTCTTGGATCTATATAATCTATTAATGTGCTCTTTTACAAAACTTCTATTTACTATAGAGCTTGAATCCATATTACTTCACCATCTATGCACGATCTTACCCAATCTTTTCCCACTAAACATTACTCTCCCTAAAGGCGTTTTTGATGATACAACACAGTCATGTTTTCAGTCTGTAAAGTTTCAGTCTTACTTTCTATAAGTGCAGCTCAGTTTGTGCAGTTTTCATGTGTTTAATGTAAATTATCTTGTTGTTATTGTCATCTTTTGAAACAAATTCAAACGCTTTGTTCTTTGTGGTGCGCTCATTAAAAGGACCCATCTGTCATAATGAGTTTACACTGTTCACAGAGAATATCGAGCACAACTGTGTCAAGGTTAACGGAGGACAGAGCAGTGAATCCATTTCTCCTGCGTCCCGCCGCTCATTTCAATTAGGTCATCTCTCAAAATAGTCCCTCGTCCCCAAGGCACCGTGACTAAATATCTGTCTGTTAATGAGCAGCTGATTGTGTTGATGGCGCAGCGTGACGGGTTCATGCAGGTGAAAAAGCAATTAACATTTGGCGGCAGATTTTTGGTCCTCCCACTGCCACCTGCCGGAGACGGAGGCGTGTGGAGGCAGGACGTCCCGCTGTGGGACAGGTGAAGGTGTTCTGGAGAGAAGGTCACTGCTGGCAGTTTATCTGTCACTGAATGTAAACTTAAATGTCATGTTGGAAGCAGTGATAAGATGAAGATAGTGATTATTTGTCATATACACAGTTACGTATAGTGTAATGCACTGTTAAATGTATTTTTATGCTTGCAGCCAATGGCAAAAAAGTAAATAAAAACATATAATGTCATATTCCAGCTCTGACTTAAAATGCATGGTTATATAGCCATACTCTCTGCAGTTATGAGAATATCTTTGATTACAATTGTCTTATTAGGCATTATTGTTGATTTTGAGCAGTGGTAGCTTCTAGTAGCAGCTTCTATAAGTCTATAATTATTGATTATTTATTGAGAAAAGATCATTCAAATGCAACAGAAGAGTTTTTTTCACACATTCAGACCAGGTTATTTCAGCAGGACTCTTATTTTTTATGCGATGAATAGTCTGATGGTTTTACTGAGAAGTGGCTGAAGGAAAAGTGGGGGATGACGCTTAATTATCCTCTTAGTATTTGACTTATTCTCTTTACCTCATGAATTAAGAACTCGTCTTGGTCTTGACTTGGTCTCAGTCTTGTTATGTTCTGGTCTTGATGAGTGTGGTTTTTACTGCCACCTTTAGAAGAAAATAAAATCCATGCATTACCATTACTTTTATTAATAAGACAAAAGGCAAAAAACGTAAAATCACAGTTTGTCGGAAAAGAAAGATTGAAGATTATCATCAAACAAAGACAAACAGCTACAAAGGGACTCACTGTTTAATGTTAAATGGTCTGTTTGTTTAATGAAAAGTACCAATCTGGCTCATGTTACACTAATGTAAAAGTTACTCATTTGGTTATAGTTAGACTCCACTCAGTAAATGAGGGTCATGCCCCCTTTGCCCCCTTTGCCCCCCGACGACCGCAACACTACTGATTTCTGGTTTAGTATCTGTGAACTTACCCACTGTTTTCTGCCTGTTCTCCCTCTTGGCAGCTTAGAAATCCTACATGACTTGAATGCAGCATTAAACCCCCTCTGCAAACAGTCCTTTAAGTGGTGACCAGATCGTGTAGGAAACATCGTGAATGACCCGATTGTCACCTAAAGCCCCGGCCGAGGAGTAAATGCAAGCCTCCAATCAGCGGGACATAACGGGAGGCTTTAAATGTGTGCTGACGGACTTCCTCTCTCATTGTCTTTCTGTGGGATACAGTGTTGGCACCCTCCTCGGCCCATTCAGCCCCTGTGTTTAATTAAGTCGTTTTTCTGTTCGGGGGAGCCTTTCTCTGCGGCTCTGACAAACTGTTTCGTCACTGTGTGTACGGTTAGATTAGAAACACGTCTGTTGGAAGAGGAACAGCTCGGTTTGGAGCGGACGCCTCAAACGACTGAAGGAATCTGGGTGAAGAAGGAAAGTCACGGCTTGTACTGCGGGAAAAAGTGGTGTTTTTGATTTGTTCAGTAAAATAGACTGTAGATTTAATTATAGATGAAGTATAAACTCTCCAATCTGAGTCAAATCTTATCTAAATGGAATCTGAGATGTTTTAGATGTGAGTGTAATGCTTT
This sequence comes from Rhyacichthys aspro, assembly GCA_036850595.1. NCBI lineage: Eukaryota > Metazoa > Chordata > Actinopteri > Gobiiformes > Rhyacichthyidae > Rhyacichthys > Rhyacichthys aspro. Next base: position 19,266,037 of record CM072153.1, read on the forward strand.
GATAATGGTGGGTAACATGTATTTATATCAAACTTAGCTTACAATATTCTTACTGTTTCAGCTTATGGTTAGAAAACATTGTCTACTTGGAGTCTAGATTAACTTTTTAGCCTCTTAGTATTCCCCTGAAAGAGGTAGAGGAAGTGTCCGGGGAGTGTTAAATCTAGTTTTTACTGTTACCCCTGAGACCTGCCCCGGGATAAAGGAAAAAGATGAATACGTCCGATCTAAAATGGGGCGGGCTTTACGTGATGACTCGTTTCTCTGATCGGTTGTATGTTTTTCATATTGCCCCGGTCCAGAGACAGTTCATTCTGCCTCTGTTGGTACTGCCCCCTCAATCCTGGCTGGTTGTATATTTGTCAAATTGCAAGAGTGTAATCTGTGTCTATTTGTTCCGCCTCCTGCAAATCAAACCCAAATCGAGAGAGACCAGACTAATTCTTTGAATAGAATTTAATTTATTCTTTATTTGTCGAGGACCTTTTATAAATACATTAACTTCACATGAGAAGAGATGCTTTGTGCCTGATTTAGCTACAGGCTCGTTTTTATCCAGTGTCTGAGGAATTGCATTTTATCATTTACTTCAAACAAAAAATACCCAACCCACCTACCTTTTTTCCTGCTATACTGTTGTTTTAACACTGTTTCTGGTTGGATAAAAGGGAATGGAATAGTAGAACATGTAATCTCTGTTTGTTGCATGACGGAGGGAGTGGGGCAGCCATGTTACTGACCCAACACTATTTGAATTCATATTTACACACCGTGCGTCACTGAAGAAAGTATATTTGACCAGAACCTGCTCCTCCAGTTGTTGCCACAATGGGTTTGTTTGACATATGAGGCTCCAGGGTTAATGTTAGAGTTAAAACAGAATAAACAAAGGTGGACAGAGACTAATGGCTGTGGCTTAAGTTCAAAACTTGCTGAATCAGACGTGTTGAGAAGTGTCCGTGATCTGTAAATAGTTCCAATATAATCAAATCTCAAGAATAATTGAAGATAAAGTGAAGTTTTTGTACTTGCAAAACTGGCCATAAATATTTTTCTTCCTGACAAAGCACTTATCGGGACACTGACAAAATACGTGACTCAAATATTTGATAGCTTAGCACGCCTGCTAAATAACATACACTGTATATTATGACTTTATTTGACTGTACTGTAAGTGTAAATAGATATAATAATAAATAGTCCACTTCCTTTTTACAGAATCTGATTGATACTGAAAGGTTCATGCTGTATGGTAATTCATGCTTTACTTATAGCTCCTTAATTGGGAAATACCGCTAACTGTGACTGAAATGTATGTGATTTAAATGGGCACTAGTAGTAAACACTGGTGCTTTGAAGTCTGATTTAAACCACTGCACCGTGACTGATGCAGGTACAAGCCTAGGTTTTAAATAAATAAAACATCAGTAATTACTTCATTTGAGCCGAGTTCTTCTTCATTTCCCTTTAAACCTCGGTCTCGGTGTAAACAAGTCTCTAAAGGCAGGCTGGTCTTTGTTTAAACCCGCTGATGGACTGAGAGAAACGACCCGGGGCAGAGAGCGCTGTGGGCAGGTAGCAGCAGCCATCATGATGTACACAGAGGACTGGTGCTGGAGGGGCAGCTCTGTGGATGTAAACACCACAAAAACTGAGACGACATCTGCTGATTCTGTAAAAAAAAGGCCTAAAGTCACCCACAATGTGTTTATTTTAAGCTGATTTCTCCGGTGTTTTGACTGAGTTGCTCTAATTAAGTCCATCAAATACAAAAAGTGGAACAGACATAAAGAGGAATCTCACTTTCTACCTGTGATTTATGATTTATTTTGCACATGTTCCTTGTGTCTGACATCAGCATGTTTCAATCAAACAAGTAGCATTCAGTGTTTTAAGTTTAGAGGATTATTATTCTGTAGAAAAAATCCAAATATTCAAAAACAAAATAACAAACACACAAAATGAACACATAAAACAAAGATCAACAGAACGAGGGAAATGTGATGGTCTTCTGATGATGCATGCAATATCTTAATATAATAAATGTATTTCTAATTTAATAAATGTGTAATATAAAGACACTTTCCATTTTATCATCATATTTCATCCCCAAAAGGTTCATACACTAAAAAAGTTGAGTGAACATACTGTATGTAATTGTCAGTTCTATAATTATAATCATTCAGGTTCATTCATCCTTTAGATTCAGGCTGTTTTACTTGTCCTCAAAGGTAAAACTGGTTTGAAGTTGGAGTCGAGGCATCCATTAAGACAATTTAAGCAGAAAGAATGAAATAACCAAAGCAAGTAAAGTGTTGAAGATGTGTAGTCTAAGTTATAAATTGTGCCAGTAGCTGAAAACCTTCTTATAAATACATTAACTCGCTGTAATTTGATGATTTAGATTCTTTCTTCTAACACTGTGCAATAGTCTTACCACCTGTTGCTCCGTTATTTATCAAAGTCTAAAATTACAGCTGATTCATGAGTATTTATAGACAATAAATCAATTCAGCACCACTTTTTCTGCAAAGTAGCACCTCATAAATGCTCGTACGTGTCACAGTTGTTGATGGTGGATGTTTCCTGACGGGGCTAAGTGTGTGGTCGTGCTATAACTTCAAACGTCAGCCTCTGGTGTGGATCTCCCAACACCAGCTCCACTGCTCTGTGCACAGCTCGATGATAAGCCCAGACAGCTCCGGAAAGCGCTGTGTGTGTGTTTCTCTGCGCTCATGTGAGACGCGTATCTGTAGTCAGAAACAAATGATCCGTCTCAGGGGGAAGTCGATGAATAATGGATCCGCCGTCTACAGTTTCCATGTTCTCCCTGAGCGGCAGATAAACACTGAGGGGCAACAATGATGCTCTGTGGGCTGTGCTTTTTATGTGCGGGGCCAATTCAGAAGTAGCAGAGGTGCTGACGGACGAAAACAGTGGCGTTTTAAAGCTACAACAACATTCGCTTATCATTTACTTCTGTGGCAATTCCCACTTTGTTGAAATACTCTATTAAGGATTCATAGTCTATTTTAATGTAATGCAGCTGATACACAAGTAATATTTATTCCTTAATGACAGTTAATGTATCCAACTGAAACGAAAAAGCATGTCCTCTGTTCACTTTACTGTAGATTATTTCGTTGGTGTCCAAACTGGAGCCAAAAGAGGTCCATTTTTAGAGGTAAGAGCAAAGTGAAGCATGAAAAAACACAGAGACCACCAACGTTAGTTGTAATTACAGTGGCAGGAATTAGGATTAATGGGATTATTACTGGCTATTATTCAAAAACATAAACTCGTCCATATAAAGTGAGTCTGTTTCTATTTAAATCGCTGTATCTCAGTCTTCAAAACAAGAACAAAAAAGAAAAGTTGAGATTTGATTTTCTGTATTGGCATTAGATTGTGGTTTTATGTTATGATTATACTTTAAGTAGAACTCATTGTAATCAAAATCAACAGGGAGTCACTAAAATTAAATTTAATAATAGAGGAAGGCATCTGGGCATAGATTTCAAAGTAAAAGTCCCAAGGCAAAAATGTTAAAACTATGCCCTGTTCCTTAACCTTTTTATTGGATTGGGTTAAAGTGAAGATGAACCTATAAATGTAACTTGAATTTTGCTATATTTATGCTAAATTATGATGATTTTGTTGATATAAAACCAGCACTGGGAAAGCCTTCTGCTGCAACCTACTGTCACAAACTTATCAATTAAATCTGCAGAACTGGAAACTCTTGCGTGACTTTTATTTCTCTTATAGCTAGCGTGACCATCCATCCCCATTTAACCAGGACAGTCCTGATCTTAAGCCCCTTGTATCCCGGCGGACATCTGTAAAAACACTAAAATGTCCTCTTCCTGTCTCGAATATCCCCCTTTTTTTTAAAACCCAATCATAAAGCCAACTCATTTATCTGTAGACTGTTTGTATGTCAATCACAGAGTTACCATTTTCAATATTAACCAGTTGAAAAAGAGTGTTCCTCAGGTTTGTAGCCCCGAACTCCAGGAACAATACAACTGTCTAAGAAAAGTACCAGGTAATAAAGATGCTGCGTTAAGTGTGATTTTTCCCTCAAAGTGAAATAATTTATAAAATGTTAACGGTAATCAACACAGTTAGCTTTTTTAATTGTTAACTGGTGTTGTTATGATTTACTGCAACATCATTTTCCATTTGTTGTTGTATTTGTGGTAAAACTAAAGTGTCCCGATTCAAAGCGACGTGACGGGTGCCATAAAAAAAACATAGCTACAGCCCAAAAAGTGTGCTCGACAGTGAAGCAAACTGAAGTAAGTGGCTGGTTCAAAATCAATTGACGTAATAATTTGAAGTTCAATGTTTGTCTTTGCTTCTACAATAAAACAAGGATATTACCGCAACAAGATATGTTAAATCGTCAAAATATGAGGCTATAGCAGCTGCTCACACTATTCTTATCAACACAGTCAGATATTTGGCCCACTGTGGATCTTGGCACAGGGACAAACTCTTGACTTTGTGTTTCTTATTGTACATCTGAACACACAAGTCCTAAATCACGCTCCACAGCGGTGTTGTACAGTAGAGATAAGACAAGAATAGACTTTCCCAGTGAGTTCTGATCCCGGTCATTCCTGCTGCGCACGTTAGCTCCACGTGAACTCCTCTCTTCTTTCATGTCCGGCCTCCTTTTACGGCTGATGGACCGGGCCCTACAGATAATCCACGGCTTTTTTGTTCTTTGCCATTTATAGTTAAAAGCGGGAGATGAGAGCCGCTGATCGATGGGAGGAAAAGGAGTTTAGGTTTTCAGCGAGTGGCCTCCCCTCGTGCAGCGCTGCGGTGGGATTTTCACGTTTCATTTGTGTAATGCCTGCGGCGTGTAAGAAAGGCATGTTGAGGTCTTATTGTGGCTTCCTGGTACTATGCAGAGGATTTGTTGTGTATAAACCTGGCAGGAGCATTTTGATGAAACGCAATCTGCAGCAGCACAGTTCACTTCAGTTTACTTTCCATTTGCAGCTGAATTGGAAAGTGGTTATAAACTAGCTCAACATATAGAAAAGAACCTACAAAACACTAATAGACACCACTTTTTTGAGGTGAAAGCCACAGAAATAACAAGCTGGATGCTAAAAGATGCTAAAATTAACTAAGAAGATGACATAGCCCGAAGATAAAACGCTGTATTTTGCCAGAGTAAGAAAAAAAAAGCTTGAATAACAAGGTTGAAGTCAGCATTAAGAGATAATAAAAACCTTTGACTGTGCTGATGTTGTGTGAATGCTTCTGAAGAGTTTGGTGCTCACTCAGCGTGACTAAGTGGATGAGACAGAACCAGCCCCGATCCGAGTCGTGCGTTCGTACAGTAGCCTGCGGTGGACGTGTTATGACAGCGCCGCGATGTTCTCTGTGCTCTCTCTGGGTTAGATTTAGACAGATCAGGCTCGCGGTCAGCTCTCTGAAGTGTAAAACGCTCCAGCTGTTCGCTTCTCCGCAGCGTTGAGGAAAAGCATACGGTCTTTGCCCCGAGTTCTGTCTGTCAGGCAAAACAGAGCCTCAAGCTTTTGATTATGAAGGCTGTTAAGTGCTTTCAGATCGAGCTGGTACCACACAGACGGCCATTATCCGTTCACAGTCTCACAGTCTTGGAGAACAGCAGGTTGTGTCTAAAACCTGATGCAGCAACACTTGGTAACAGTATCTGACAGCATCTGAATTTGTCCACCTATCGCCGAAGTGATTGGCAGTGATGATAATTTTAGATATATTCTGCAGCCCTAATTTGAAGTCTTCTTTTGGGGATGTACAATAGTGGAGGTTTGTCCTTTTCCATAAATAAAGGCCCAGACTGTGCAGAGATTAACCTGCCACAGCCCCACGTCTCAGCGGTGGGTGCTCCCCCCTTGGTCTTGGCCTCCCCAGACCTTCAGCCCTGGCATGGACCGTATCAGGGGGGGCACTGGTTCTCACCCCCTCAACCTGCGGCCGGCCAGGCTCTCCCAGGACTGGGCTAATCCTCTTATTGAGGGTCCGGCTGGAGGCTGCGGGGCTCCCACAGACCGCCGCTCGGAGCCGGCCACTCTCCACTGAATAAACACACTGACACAGTTGTGGGCTCTTTCTCTTCGTACAGACGCTGAGTATTCACTCTTTTCCACTACAACACAGGCAGGGACCCCCCTCCTGGTTTTCTGAATGACGTCCCCCGTCTCCTGAGAACACCCTCCCATCCGCACTTCCTTCTCTGAGTTGATCCTCAATCAGCTTTTCTCTTCTTCATTTTACTCCTTTAACAAAATGTTCCAGTGAGTGTTCCCTTCAGAGCAGTTTTACATGTAGGAAGTGCACAGAGGTGTATTGTCTGATGTTTTAGGGGATTTCATTCTCATAACAGTCCATCACTGCATATCAGAGACATTTATTATATCAATAAAATAGGACTGTACTTACACTTTGCGGCAGTCATTCTCTTTTGAGTACTCTACAAGGACTTTCCATTCTTCTTTTTTCTCTATTTAGCACAACATTTGATTATTCTTGGTATTTAGTTACAATCAGAGGGTAGGCACTACATTTACCACATGTATACTGTTTTTTTCCCATGTGCACTGTGTAAACATCTGAATAAACGGCAATACTGCCCTGTTTAGTGACACTGGGACATCCCACTTAAAACCGTTGCATTAAATGTATCAATGAGGGAACATTGGGGAGCAGGACGGTGTTTTTGTTGATGTACGATAAACCCTGATGTGAAAAGCAGAGTAGACCCTCTTCATTTGATAAACTGGACTGTCATTCTTCACAAGAGCTTTACGATGATGTTTTTGTAGTATTTTCTGACACAGTCTATTACTAAAGATGGACACACACTCCTCAGACTTTTAAGAAATAACGCACCTTACACAGCACAGTTTTCATTAAGACTAACTCGACCAAAAAGCAGTGTTTTATCCAATCAGAAGCATGTGGCAGGTTGTATATGAAGCGAAAAGGTGTCATCCAGTCTTGTGTGAACACCAAAACAAAACAATTATAGTTGGCCATGTGTTTTCAGAAAACGAGTTGTGTCTGGTCTCCACATTCTCCTCGTATGAACTCACATTACGGCTGTTTCTCCCTCACAGTCCACGCTGACGCATCTAAAAGTGAGTTTAACACCTGAGATGAGTCGGGACAGACAGGAAGCGCTCCACACAATGTCAACAGCTCTGACATGAAACACCTGTCTGGTCCCTGAACACACCATCATCAGCGAGTCTCTATTACAGCCTGTGTGTGTGTTATAAGCTCTTACCTGAAGGGAAGTTTTAATAGTTACATTTTGTCTTGTCTATGAGGAGTAATGGCAACACATTGATGGCTTTTAGTTTCTTATGTGCCTCTGGGTACGGTGTATTCAGTCAAGTGGAGTGAGTTTTTTCTGTCAGAGGTGTGGGATTATCGCCACAGCTCATCTTTCTGTCGTCCAGGTCTAGAGTTGTGTCTTTAACAACTCTCTGTAACAACTAGGTACTTTATCAAAGCCTAGGCAAGCTTTTTTTTTTACTGCAAAAGACAAAACACTAGTAATTTAACAGTTTTTCCTGAAAAACATCGAAAGAATATTGGAAATTTACAAAGAAAATATTGGAAAGACTTGAAAAAATGCCTCATAATTAATGTATTTTGTTTAAACTGTACTTTAGCCCCTCAAGAGCCTTGTAAATAAGTGTTAATTTTGTTTGTAACTCCACTGGCTTTAAATAAACAGTGCAACATCACACAAGTTTGAGTTTTGACCCTCTGAGGCTGCTGTAGTTTGTGGAGTGCAGTTAAAACAAGCAGAGTCAGAATAATCCCAGCTGACTGTGATCTGGGTTGTAATAAAACTCTCAGAAATGATTTGTCAGTCATGAGAAAAGGTTGTTCTGAACTGTCAAGAAAAACTCCTGGCAATGATTTCAAAGAACTAGCTTATACTTTGAGTCAGGTTTGTAGTAAGCATTATTATTATTCTCAAAAATACAGTCAAGAATTTTGCAAGCTTCTTCTTTTCAATTCATTCAACCATTGCACTGAAGTGATTTTCAATTAAAATGCTGCTTTAAACTGCTTTTCCACGTGTTGGGTTTAATTTTTTTAGTGAATTTGTCTGAAAAGCCCTGTGATTACAACATTACTGAAAACCAATCAAAAACACTGGCCCCTGTCATGCTCCAAAAACATGGATTTTATGAGAAATCGCTGTTTCTGTTTGTCCTTGACTCTTTAAAAGCTGCACCAGTCTGATTGAACAGTGACAGTGCAGTGTTTGATGGTCTCTTTGCTGCAGCACAAACAACATCTCATCCGACACGAACACTTCAAACGCTCAGGGTAGAGTTACGCGCCGACGTCCACACAATACGTGACACATGAGTTGGCTGCGTGTCTTTTTCTGTCAAAGAAAACACCTGCCGACACTGCCACAAGTGAGTGTTTTAGAGAAAGCTTTTAAAACATATATGTACATTACTTATGACGACTTGAGCCTTGTCCTAACACACCTACTAATTCAGTTACATGTATTTGGGTTGTGGAAGGAGCATACAAATCTAAATAATTATTCCATCATGCATATCACTTTTAGCTTTTAAACAATCCATATTTCCATGACTTTGAAGGTATTAGGACGGTTTTAATTGGCCGAAACCTAGACTTTTTCTGAAGTGATGCTACCGTTTTCAAACAAATATAACAATATAGTAAAAGGGAGGTGGGTTTCATCAACTTGCTCGGCCCTCTGTGGGTTAACTTTTCAGGTTTCTATAGAAATTTGGATTTGAACAAGTTTTAGTTTGATTAGAACAGGTTTTAGTTGCATTTGAACAGGTTTGAGATGGATTTAAAAAAGTGAACCAGCTTTGTGAGACTGAAAAACCCAGAAGTTACCCCACAGACTTCCTAATCTGACTCCATACTTGCACCTCGAGTCGGGTGGGAGAGTTTTGTTTAACAAATGACCACCTGACAGACTGCTTCATGCCACATTTACTCGCTTTATGTGCACCATGAGCTTGTTAAATGTTTTGAAGACACTTAAAGCCTTGATGTAATTAATGATAATGGTTTCCAAAGCTCCCAAAAAAAAGATATTTAGAATTTGTAATGTTAAATATGGATGTCATCTTAAAATACAAAACATATTAACACAACACTGACATAGTACATACAATAATAGCACACATTCATTTGTTTTCTGTTTACTTTAGTTTGTTGTTTTAGTTTCTTAGAGGTTCCTGTGTCATATAATCGCGCTGATGCTGTTCATTTTCATGTCCCTCAAACTTCCACCACTTCCACTGACCCCAATGTGACAACGGAAATACTCCATTCAGAAGTACCACCAAAAATAATATCTGGAACATGTCTTTACTCTCTTAACTCTAAAGTAAAGTGATTCTGCTCAATCTTTCTATTCTATCTATTGTTGCACATTATTTTAAGTAGCTTCTTGCCTTCAGTTCAACTTCAGTATTTAAACCATCAGGATTAACCTCTGTCAAGCCCTTAATAAGAACGACAATACTTGCTACAACTCCTCCATTCACTGGAAAGGAAGGAGTTTCTTGTGACTTGAACTTCTCCCCTTTGACCTTTAATTAGAGTTCATGACCTTTCTGCAGAGGTCAGCGAGGGACCATGGAGGAAAGATAAACGATGCGACCTCTTCCTCTTGACCTAATTGCTGCTTTATTGGTGCTTTTTTGGTGAAACCGTAGAGACGTGTAACACAACAGGAATGTGCTGCTCTAAATCACATTCAGTCAAAATGGCAGGGAGCCTGTTTTGGAGGTTTAGTTCCACTTTGGCGCTCTGTTACTCTCCTGGACTCAAAGGGAGAAAGTTGCTGCTTGGTTCTCTTTGTGTGTTTTTAGATTTTTAGATTAGACTTTCTCCATTTTAACTACATTGACACGGATCAGTGGAGCGTCTTGAGGTGTCAGACTCAACCACTAAACAAGAAAAGCATTATTTTCTGAGTCTGGACTGTAGTCTCCACTCAGCTCTAACTCATGGAGAAAGCACTTTGTTTGTTTTATATTCAACCTGGTGAATTACATGAGAAAAAACATAATTAATTAAAATATCAGCCCAAACATAACAAACTTTTTCTCTTGCTTATTGATAAAGACCATACACTGCATTTTAAGTAACTTTTGAACATGTATTTGAGGATATACAAAGCCATGAAAAAGTATCTGCCCCCTTCCTAATTTCTTATTTTTTGCACATTTGTCACACTTAAATGGTTTAATTCAAATGGTTTAATTTAAATATTATACAAAGATAACTCAAGGAAACACAAAATGCAGTTCTTTGTGAAGATTTTATTTATTGAAGGATAAAAACTTTACAAACCAGCTAACCCTATGTGAAAAGTAGTTATCGCCTAAACGTAATAACTGGTTGTGCCACTCTAAGTACCAATAACTGCAGTCAAATGTTTGAGAAAACTGTCAATGAGTCTTTCACGTCGCTGTGGGGGAATTTGGACCCAGTCTTCTTTGCAGAATTGTTTTATTTCAGTCACATTGGAGGGTTTTTGAGCGTGAACTCCCTTTTTAAGACCAGGCAGCAACATCTCAATCTGAACTTCTGACTCCAAAACATCCATTTGGGGTTGTTTTAAAGCCATTCAGAGGTGATTGCCGGTGTGTTTTGGATCATTGTCCTGCTGCAGAACCAGTAAACATCTCAATAAACATCTCATATATTGCTGTGATGTAATAGTGTGACAGGTTCAGACAAGATTTGAGTTCTCACGAGATGGTAGCGTGCCCTGACACTCACATATTTAATAGAGGGGCTGTTTTTCCTGTTTTTACACCAAGAAGCCATTAAAATGTATTCAGGGCTTTTTTATGTTGTTACTTTATGCACCAAAGGGAATCTGTTATTTGTCTGACTACTGTATGTTCAGCTGTGATATAACTTTATGTCCTTTGATTTGACTAAAAACATCACAGAAAGATCTTGTTCTGATAGAAGCCAGGTTGATTTTGCCACTCGCTAAGTTTTTTAAATAATATGCAATTGTTTTTGACAGAGCAAGACTAATCAGTATCAGAATCAGCGCTAATGAACATCACTTTTAAAGCAGACAGATTCCAGCTGCTTGTACTTTCAGTCTGGGAAGGAACTTGAGGTGAAAAGTGCAGGACCTGCCTCATCCTTTTGCAGACTGTCAAAGGTGTAATCCCAGATTAGACCGCTATCGTCCAGAGCTCAGAGGGAATAACACCAGCGCAGCAGGAAAACTCATCTAATTTACATCTAATCACTGCTCCAGAACTGGCTGGGCACAGAGTTTAGTCCCAAATTTGGGTTAGTGTTTCTTAAAGTTTGTTGTTTACTAGAATAACACTGATACAATCAAACCCCAAAACACAAGCTGTTAATTGGATCGCTCTCTTTTTTTCAGCTAAAACATGAAAAACAACAAATATCTCAGTCTATTTGTCCCATAATAATAAAAGAGTAACAGGCTTTAAACAGTCGATAAATATTAACACGATGACACTTAAATAAATTCAATTAAAATGAAAATGCTGACTGAATTCAATAAGAGAGTCTTTGATCATTATTTACACATTTTTGGCAGTAGGCCTTGATCTCTTAGAAATTCATTTTGCTGATGTTTTGTTTTTAGTGTCGGAGACAAGGAGAAGAGAAACTCCAACAAAGTCTTATCGCATACAAACATTTAACTTTAACTTTAATTTAAATGCAATTAACTTAGTTCAAGATGCATTAGACTGGATTTGAAGTGAGTTTTATGTTTTGAATGCTGACTATAAAAAATGTAACTTAGACTAATTGAACCAGCTCTATGTTAACTTCTATATTTTCCTATAATTTAGGTATAGACCCATCAGAGGTCACCAGCAGTAAAGCTTGTCCTGTCGTTTAGAGCTCAGTAGCAGATGGAAGCTATTCCTCTTCTGCATTTCCATTGGGTAAAAACAATCATCGGTTTAGTACAATACATGTAGCACAACATCATTTAGAAAGATTTCCAGCATAAAAAGAGCTAAAAATGATCAAAGTAAGGTTCCAACAGTGTTTTGTCACTAAAAGATGAAGAAATTACAGAATAGAGGACATATAAAATACAAAAATATTTCATTTCCAGCATGGCGTAGCTGTTTGTATTATATTAAACATCAACACAATCTGTGGCTTAAAAGAGTAAGTCCATTAATTACAGAAAACTGGGGAGAAATCTAAGATTTTTTTAAATTGGGTTTAGAAACATGACACCTAAACTTCTTCTTCTTTCCTGTCGATGTCAAAAAGGAGAAAACTGAAAATACAACCAGTGTACATTAGGGAAGTGCAATTAATTGAATTTTCAATTTTAATTTAAATTTCTGCTTCCAATCAGCACAAAACCTATGTAATCAAGAAAAAAAAAGATCATTTATTACTTCTTTTTTTAGTACTTTTTACTTGTTTTCCACGAGATTGTGGAAGTGCACTACATTGTGGATCTTATTTATTTCTGTTTATTTTTAAGCTATGTTTTTTTTTTTGTTTGAATATATTATTTATTTTAAGGAGAATTCACTGTTTTGTTCCATAAATCCAACATATTTCCAAAGTCGAGTTTTTACCAAAATTTTGTAATTGTGTAAAATAATTGTGATTTCACTAATGACCAAAATAATTGTGATTAAGATACATTTACCCCAACATTATTAATGAGAAAAAGTGTGGAATAATGCAGACTGATGGATGTTCACAATGTTAGAAAACCACAGATATCATGATAGACATTTGAGAGTGTTTCAAAGCTAGTACAGCAACCTGTGAGGGTCAAAAACCTTGCACTGAGAATGCCATGAATAATTCCCGACGTCCCGGCAGAGCTGTGACTTCTTGTAAACACACACCTTGCACTGCGGCGTTTTTATTTCCCCTCTGGGTCATGTGACTTGTGCTCTTTGTTTCTGGGTCGGGCCCCCGGCGTCGTGTTATGCTAATGGGGTGTCTTTTCTGGCAGCGTGGCCCCGCGGCCCCTCAGGGCAGCGACTCTACTTCATTAACGTGACAGATGCCTGGACGGCTGCTCCGGTTAATGATGTCACCTCCTGACATTACACACAGAACCGTCTCATTATAAACGTGACGGACGCCCGCTGCAGGAAAACGCTGTTAGAGAGGGGCTCTACTGGACTCCATCTCTTCGGCTTCAGAGACACTTGTTTTTTTTCCTCTCTCTCTCCCATTTATGATTCTGTTTTCGTCGTCTGCCACTATTTTTTACCATCTGAGTTTTTGAGCTTTTCCTTTTTCTATTCCTTTTCTCCATGTTACTTTGTTGGGTCAAGGTTTAATTGCTGCTAGCTTCAAAGAATGACATGTATAGAACTTTTTACAGTTTTAATGACCTGCAAATGAGCCCAGAATAAGTCTATTGTCTCCAAAAAGCACTCCTTTCTTTGATATGGTGTTTGCGAGGCTTGATAGTTCAATTCAGATTTATTTACATACCCCAGTATCAGAATAACAGTTGCCTCCAAGGGCTTTACAAAGACAAGGCAGTGAACAGGAGCGCAGATGGGGCACAGGTAAGGTCCAGTCACCACTGGGACGTCTAACAGCGGGCCAGACATCTGCCACAGTATCCATTCCTCCAGAAGAGAGAGGGACAGCTCGTGAATAGCGATCAGAAATGTAAATAATATAGTAATAAGAGTGAAGTCAGACAGAGCCAGAGGACAGAAGCTCAGTGTGTCGTACTTCCTCCAGCGTCTGGATCTAGAGCAGCTTGTCTCATCTGTATTTGTCCTGACCATAAGCTTTATCAAAAAGGAAAGTCTTAAACGTAGAGACTGTGACTGCCTCTTTAACTTGAGCTGGAGCTGATTCCATAAAACAGGAGCTTGGTGACCCACTGTACTTTTAGAAACCCTAGGAACATCTGGTAACACTGCATATATTTGTTACTTAATAGAATGACAGCTTGAAACTAACCAAACAAGTTAGAAATTCCAGGTATTCGCCACTTCCAGATGCTATAGTTTACTGCCAGTAGTTACTTTTAGCAGTAATTAGTCATTATTAATGATTTATTAATGATTTATACTCTGTAGTACCATCTAGCTTCATCCTGGTAAAATATTAATTCAACTTCAGACTCTGTAAACAGTTATTCAGCTTCTCAAATCCACATGAAGTAAGCTTATAAAGGTTATATTACAGTCTGTTTATGAAGGTGAGGGCAAATAAAATGAGAAACCTTTTTTTGTGCAACTCCTGCCTCCAGTCGAACACCATTGAGTCACTTTAGCAACAAATCTCTGTTGCATAGTACTCGATCGGAGGATTTATTTTGCCATCTTGATGAAGTAGCTCATAGCCTTATTACATATGAATTCTGGATTGGCTTCTGTGGTTTCGTCCTGGCAGATGTTCACTCAAACCCCAGCGGCAACAAACACAACCATCAGACCCCATTGAGGTCCGAGTCATTTATAAATCATTTAATGGAGCTCATCATATCAACATCCAAATCAAAAACAGGCCTCAGTCTTTTCATCTAAACTTGAGCTGAGTGAAAGTGAAAATGTTGGCTTGTGGTGGAAGCAGTAAAAATGTTTGGCAGAAACGAAAATGTTTTTATAACTTTGTGAGTTAATGGCTTGTATGTTTTTTTCTGTTGCAGCTCATGGATACGGATACAGGAATCAACGCAAGTTCTCAGAGGAGATCGACTGGTCCTACGCAGGTGAGGAACCATACAGAAGATCATAGAAAGAAGCTAGAGCAAGAGCACATTCACCGATCAATCATAACATCATAACACGAAGTGAATAGCTCTGATTATCTCTTGTTAATGGCACCTTTAGTGAGTGGGATTTATTAACTCCGGAAGAAGTTAAGGTTGGTTAGAAAGAAAGCTGTCAGAATACACCAACATGTCGTGTACGGGACAGTCAGGGTGACCTCTGACCCCTGTGCACCGACGAAATCCTCAAAAATGGCTGTGTGAGAATCAGAACTGGACCAGATCAATGGAAGAAGGTGTCCTGGTCTGAGATTGTTCCCCAGATCTCAGTCCAGTCAAGCATCTGTGGGACGTAAAGGATCTTGGAGCTAAATACAACAGGGTCTAGAGGAGTCAGGACTGTTCTGGGGCAAAAAGGACCGACTTAATATTAGACAGGTGGTCCTGATCGGTGCGTCACTCAAATGAAGGATCTAAATAAGCAAAAAAGTGATTACATGTTTACGCAAGAGACAATTAGTGGTTTCAAGGTAAACCAAAATTAAACCTAATGAGTACCACATTATGAGACTCAGTTGGACTGTTTAAATGGAGGCTGCTTATTCAAAACAAAGGTTACAAACACTGTTGTTGTGGATTTTTCTCTCAGATCTTTGTTTATGGCCAAGTGAATAGGTCAATGACAGCAATGA
Organism: Rhyacichthys aspro; assembly: GCA_036850595.1. Classification (NCBI taxonomy): domain Eukaryota; kingdom Metazoa; phylum Chordata; class Actinopteri; order Gobiiformes; family Rhyacichthyidae; genus Rhyacichthys; species Rhyacichthys aspro. Next base: position 19,281,478 of record CM072153.1, read on the forward strand.
CACTATATTTTACTATTACAGTAACAGAAACATGCTAATTTGTTATTTACCTTGAAATTAAACTCATTTAGAGCTCTTTATTCCACCATACCGTGATGTTTATTCCTCAAGGTCATCATAATTGAGAGTAGAGCAGTGCATGGCTTGATGGTCTTAATAGTTCAAAGGTTTGGTTTGAAGGGTCATTGGTCACAAGTCATTCACCTTTTCTGCAAATCTGTGAAAAAGGGAAAAGGCTGTTGCTCCAGAAGTGACTGTTCCCAGGTCAGTGCTCGTAATGGGCTGATAATTGAACCCAGAGGGACTCCTTATTGTGGAGGTAGTTAAAGCAAAACAATGTCTGGGAAGTGGTGTTGCTATTTGACGTTTCAACAAACCCCAGATACGTCCAATAATGTCTTTATCTTTAACTGATTGTGACAAAAGAAATAATTGACATTGTAACATGTTTTTTTCTCATGTAGTGTTTCTGCTGAGATTATATTGTTGCAGTATTTAAGGCTTCTTCTTCTTCTTCTTCTTGTGAATGTGTTTCTCTGCTTTAACTCTGCCTCGAGGCTTAAAAAAGTGGCTCATTAAAGTATTACCAAAGTATCTGATGTATTA